>CM057350.1:472077401-472793124 GCA_030015575.1 Agapanthus africanus | reverse complement strand
TCTTGTGACAACTAGAACACAATTTGAAAATGAGCCCCAAATTCCGAAGTACGGCCGGCGAGATCGGCATTTTTCCCGACGTCGCCGGTTTTTCTAGGGAGTTGGGTCTTTGTGTTTTTGCTGTGTTCTGGGCTCTTGAATAATGGGTTTCTGGTATTGTTTGTTTTTACTCAAATTACATATTATGTTATCTTTGGTATTGGGGCAATACGGAGTATTTCGACGTCGATATTTTTTACACCGTTTATAAGTTTCAGTACATACATTACTATCTGTGACCGAGAATGTCATTACAGCGGTATAACTCGTCTAACTGCTATATGTCCTTTTCAACGAGTTTGCGAACATGACATTCACGTTGATGTTGTGTGTTATGCTGTGGTTGTGGTTGGATTGTCGTGGTGGATAGCCAGTGGTGCAATGATAGTTGTACAGTTCATATTTATTTATATATTTGTTATTGCGGGGCAAGCGTCCAACATGTGGACAGCCGTCTCTGCCAGATTGTATATTCTTTTATTAGGGCCTGACCGGGTTGAGGTCGATGTCGCCATTTTATAAATGCTTTTCTTTTCTGTACTAGGATTACTCTGCGGTGGAGTGCACGAATAGCCAGATTCTAGAGAACAACGGGCCCGCATCTCATGGCTTTAAGACGGAGGGGGCCTTACTCTAGAATTGGTAGGCTATTCGCCGCACTCGCAGGGGATATAAGATGACCCATGAAGGGGTACACAAGTTCCCGGATTCCGTGAAGTGCTGGGTGGCCCATTCACATTATTGATTAGAGTTGCCTCACTTCTGAGATTGGCGGGTAACTTGCCGCGCTCGTAGGGGTCCAGGTTTTCGTTGCACACGCTATCCACACGACAGGGAACGTCGGGTCTCATTTACGGCTCAAATGAAACCCGAGGCTCCATAATTATCCACAATTCTGTGTTGCTTACTGAGATTATGTAATGTTGCTTATATCATGCCTGGGACGAATGTTATATATATTTATATATATACTAGTAGATGTTGTATATATTTTGCATTTGCACTAGTCCAGCCCTCGCTCTATCATTAGTTAACCTAACGGTGCATGACGGGACCCCGTAGCGAATGCGGATGGCATATACGTACATTGTATTTTCTTTCTTTTCTGGTGTGATATGGATTAATTGATGGGACTGCATTAATTCTGATTAATGCAAGGAAAACAAACCTATATATGATGTTGTTGGAACCAAGTTTTTTAAAAACAGACATTACAGACGTTTCTTTTTGCTTTGCACAACGGTATTCGGTTATGAATATTCAACACCTCATTCGACGAGGCAAGAGTCGAGATCCCTTCATAGGGAGTGAGCTCTTGTGAAAATGTTTGCGTCAGTGTAATAACTTCACTGTATTCGATTCTTTTGCTTTGCATCATGGTATTCAGTTTAGAATATCCTGCACCTCATTCGACGAGGAAAGAGCCGAGATCCTTTTACAGGGAGTGACCTCTTTACCAAAAGTTTGCGCCACTATATATTTGTAAAACCACTCTGTTCCTTGAACAATATCAAGTTCATTACGTTAAATATTTTTCACCAAAAACCAGTCATAGCCCTCCGTCATTTCGGATTGGTACTGCTTAGTATTCGTGCTACGCATTTCGATCTTTAGCCGAAGCGTAGTGTTCGGTAGCTATGTAATGCTTTTCCGTTGCATAATAATGCGATTAGTTAAGACAGTCGTGCGATCATTTTGATCTTTAGTCAAGGCTCATACCGGCGGGTCTAATGCAATCAAGATAATAACAGGTAGAACTTGACTAGGACCTTTTGATATTTTGATCTTTAGTCAAGGTCACTTGGATCCTAGGGGTAAAAACCGTATCAGGAGTTTTAAACATACAGAAAACTTGCCAGGCATGCGCATACCTTCTGAAGTGTGGTGACTTGAGTTGATTCCATCAAGTTATAATGCAATGATAGTTTGATCCCGATTCCCTCTAATGAGTAGGTATTACTCCTCGGATGTTTTATATGATCCCGACTAATTCTCCATTTAGGGTTTGAGGGAGAATTCGAGGAAACAGTTGGAGTCATCCTGATTAGATAAAGCGATTAACCAATCTGATTTAAGTTAGAGTGCAAGCTATGTATTTCTTTTCTCTCTCTCTCTCTCTCTCTTTCGCAGCGACCATGGTCTGACCTTAAAAACTCATGAACCAAGTCAACCGAACCTTCTTAAAAACACTTTGGTTTTTGGATTGTCATTTAGTCGCATATATCATTGCCGCTCCTACATCCCCTTTGCATTTCTCCAGAACACTCCGTATCACAACGAAGATCCATATTGATTGGATATGCCATCGTATAGTTACATATACACTCAAAAGAACTTGTTCCAGTTTGAGGATGGATTCTGGTTGTCACGACCCGAAATGGCACGCGACTGGCACTTTAATCATATAAAGTCTATAGGACCCCATCTAATTCAAGTAAGCCAAGAAAACCCAGAAATCTAAACCATTTAAAGAAAAAAGTGAAGAAAACCTATTTTAAAACAAGGGGTTTTTAAATAACATAAGCCGAATATGCATTTTTAAATCTCAAATCTTTTCTGAAAATTTCGGCAGAGTTTCCTTTGTAAATACTGGCCCCAAACAGGGTACAACATGAATAATATATGCACAATGATAAAAGGCATCCCCAAGCGGGAGCTAGCTCTTCGTCAATCAACGGTCACAACCACGTAAGCAATATAATATACAACGCCAAAGGGCGAGGATCAAAACTCAAAAGGAAACTCAAAATATCAAGAAAACCATAATAATACAATGCGCAACTCTAAGGTTGAAAGAATATACAATTGGTTTTCTAAGTCTGAAACAATATACAAGTCTGGTTGATGGAGTTTCTAGATACAACTGAAATAAATGGAGTACAATGGTGGTCACGATACAAGTGAACCCACCTACCAAGCAATCACCCGAAAAAGGACAGTGTGCCAGCAAAGCCGCAACGAACCTGTACGGCAAAACCTGCAAGAAACTGTGGCACAACAGGGGTGAGTTGCCAACTCGTGAGTAGAAAATATCACAGAGCAGAAATCGTATGTATGACTCGATCCTAGGTCAATACAATCAGTAATATGTATATATCCTCAATATGATAAAGTCTGAAGCATGAAAAGGTGGCAAGGGTAAACATCTATACCAAGTGTAATACCAAGTGCTTGTGTCAGTGCCTCAGGTAGCAACATATTATAAACATGAGGTATGATCAATGTAATCATCATGAAATCAGTGTCAACTATATCATGAAGTCTATAAGTATGTGGATATCATACAACTATGTAATCAATGCATGTATGCGTGTGGATCTCGTCCACGGGTCAACCAATGACACAAAACATCATGCATGTAAATATCATAAAGCATATGCATGAAAGTATGAGGATATAAATCAACGTGTGTCTCTCGTGACACATCAAAATCATGGAACCTGAGTGTCCAGCATCGACACCCGAAAACATCATGAAATCTGTGCTCAGCATCGGCACGTAAATCCTCATATATCGGGCTCCATCAGTCCGGATCGGCACACGGGCTCCGTCAGTCTGGATCGGCCCATATCATATCTCGACTCCGGTCGGTATCCTCTGTAAGTTTACGGCAGCGCCCCGACCATCTTTCCGAGGCCAAATGCGAAACAAAAAACTTTTTCGAACTGACGCTAGCGCAAACTTAAAACCCGGATCGTTCCATTAACCGTAAACTAGTATTCTGAAAAATGGGGGTTTAGAGATTATACCAATCGATCCGTGTCCTTCGGTCTTTAAGCTCTGTCCCTAGCATGTTGCGGATGCGCCGACGAAGTTTGCTCTCCGATCTCTATTGATCGACGATCTCCTCCTCGCCGAAGACTGCGCCACATCAACGAATCTTTATACGGGCTCCCGCCTCTGAACCGAGGCAACTCGGACACGATGTTTGCTAGCCAACGTGTTCAAGGTTGTTGTAGAGAAAGTGTAGAATACTTTGTCTCGAGTCACCCAAGAGAATGGGTGAACGGTTAATCGAAGTTGCCAAGTGGAAGTGAGCATGAAATGAGCTTTGGAATTTGTTTTGCAATAAAAATGAATCTCAATCTCACACTCACAAACAAAATTGGGGCTGCCCAAATTGAGCTCGGCCAAGGCAGTGGAGTGATAAGGGGGTGAGCACAAGGCAAGGAATGGTGACCTTATGCACAAAAGATCACAAAAAATATCCAATGTGAAACAAGAAACCAATAATGCAAACTATGAGTCATTCAATCAAGAATGAGCTAGAATGCTCAAGAAGATTGCAGAAGTTGCTGGGGCCCCATACACCACAGAAAAACCCCTCACAAACAAAATGCTACTTTTGCAAAGAACCCCTTCGCAACCAAGAATTTCAGCCAAGAAGGAAAGAAAGGAAAATGGCCAAAATGGAATGCAAACTGGCAACTTCACAAAACGATCCCGTAATAAATTACAGGATAACCCCGCAACTGTATATACATACCCGTATTTGTATTCCGACCGAATACAAATGAAATGAGACAAAATCTACACAGTATAATACTATGATCCAGCTTAAACCAAAGCCCGCTAGTATTATCCGTCCGAACCATGACACATGCACAAATGCACGCGTATGTTCGAATCCTGCCATAAAACCACACGGCCTCTACAGCGTTTCTGTAACATTTCAAAAAAATAAAATATTATTTTTGGGAATTTTTATAATTTAATATTATTTTTAATGAATATTTTAATATTTCGGTATAATTAAATGCCGATAAATTGGGAAAAATTTGGAAAATTATAGAAATTACCAGAAAGAGGATGTTTTATGTGAATTATGCAATTTTTAAGTTTTTATGATTAATTATGTGTTAATTTAGTGCTAATCGCGATTAAAAATCGCTAATCGGACTTTAAGCGGGTTTTGTGCAAAACATACACCATTTCTTTTTTCTACACTTATTGCATTTTCCTACATGTTTTGGGTGCATGGCTTGTTATTTTGGGGTTACTATTGATGTGAGAAGGGAATTAGAAAAGGAATAAAATATATTGGTATGGGTGAGAGAGAGAAAGGTGAGGGTGCTTTGACTTGGCCATTCTTCTTCATTTCTTCCCCTCATTGCTCTCCCCTCCTTTGTTGTTACTGCTGCTGCTGCACCCTCTCTCCCTCTCCACAAAATCCCCCAAAACACCATGAATATCACTCCAAAACCCTATCTTCTTTTCACAAAAAAGATGCACAAGCTCTAGGGAAGCACATTGAACCAAGAAAGCAAGGTTTTGGCCACTTGGGGCAACTCAAGAATTTTCTTGAGTTGCCAAATAAGGTAATTTCTGAACCATAAGCTTAGTGTTTCCTTTACTTTTACCCCCATGTTAGATTTGAACCGATATCGAGTGGTTTTGTGGACTGAAGAAAAACCTAGTTAAGAGTGGTGATGGGTAATTAAGCTCAGTAGAGGCCACAAAAACCCCATAGTGCTAGAATTAAGAATCAAACCTGAGACTAGAAACCCAGAATACGGATTTAGAAACCGATATCGGAAGAATTGTGGAATCTGTGAGGGTTAAATGGAATCTGCTATCACCCCGAGACTCTGAAAATTATTTTGTGAACACATCGAGATGTGCAGGCACCCAGGAAGCTAACCCCAAGACCCCAGCCCCTAGTTCCCTTCCTTGGCCGCAGATTTATTCTGCCTGGCCGCAAATTGCGGCCAGACCTAGGCCATTTGGCCTCGTGTTGGTTCCGTAGCTTTATTTCATGTACAATAGACGCTTGGTTTATGCAAAATTGTTTGATTTGACCTAGAGTGAAATCTGGGACCCTTTTCTATAGTTGCTGTTTTGATTCGTATTTTCATATTGCGTATTTTAAATTCTGGATTTGCGTATTGTGTTTTACCTCGATCACTTGACGTTTGTACAACGAGATCGAGGGTCATTAGATGGTTTTGAAAGCGTAGTCTATAGGTTCTAACCTATAGGCATTAGCGTGTCGTTTTGGGTATTCCCGATGTGATTTTAATACACGTTCCGATTATGTTATCTATGTAGGTACCATCATGTGGATTCCATATGATGAAGAAGATGAAGGCGACATCGACACCGACACGCAGGATTCAAGGTGAGTAGATTATATCTACGGGGAAAGTCGGGTGGATGGCATATAGCACCCCCGCAGTCCGATATTTAGTATAGTATATATATACTATTTATGATAGCTTATTGTGTCATGGATATTTCAGATGAGATTAGGTGCACTATGATTAGATTAGGGCGTAGAAGTAAACTAGTATAGTTCCTAGTTGCGAACCCTAGAATAGGCTTACACCTACACGCACACACATGCATATTCGTTATACTTATACCTAGATGACGAGGATAGTGGTTAATATTTGGAGATGAGTCGATGAGATTGGGTATAGTGCTATGAGATCGGTGATATATTGTGATTCGTATTTGGGATACGACATGAGATTTTAGCGGGCCTTTGGACGTGTGTTCCACACACGCATTTATATTTATATAGACGGTATTGATTTGTACTAGACTTAGATCAGTACCCCAGATCATGAGATATGATGATAAGGATACCAGATAATTGATGAGATGAATGTGATATTAACCCGTATCCAGCTTTAGGGATGCCGTACGATGATTTACCGTACGAGCTTTATATTGATGATAGATCCGCACTCATGACTCGAGAATGTCATATGATATTGTATCGTACGCGGTACCTTTGAGGCGGGATCACCGACTATTATACTTTTATATATATATCGACTCAGATTTAGGTGATTTCCATACCCCTCCTGACTGACTTGTTAGTTTGAGCTGTAGTTTTGCTAGTAGATGTTAGGCTAAGTTGATGTCATACCTATTTCAAAAACTAATGAATCGGGAATATTTTAAAGACAGGTAAAGGGATTCTACGGATATTTCAAAAGACGCATCTTTTCTTAAAAACACCGTTGCCCATATTTTACTAAAAACCCCGATTCGTCTTATTTCAAATGGCAAACTGTATGACTTTTTATATTGATGCAGATGCGTCACTGTTGCATTTATTAGTCGATTCCTGCAAATTCTTGTTATTCGCATCGCATTGCATGTGCAAATGGTTATTGTTATATTAAACTCATGCTGTTAGGACACCAGCACCATTATCAATGATGCATATGTTCCACGTACACCTGCTTGCCGGCTCACACACTTCATCATCGATAATTGCCATGTCACTACACTGTAATACTGTTGCATTCAGGATATGATCTCTTGCATGGCATACTTGTGTACATACCCATTGTACACCCATACTTAAATATATAAGTATTTGCACATACATAGATGATTCTGGCTTGATTAGAGATTTGGGAACCGCAAGATACTCTTTAAAACTGATTCATTTTAAAAGAGCGGCTTTCCCTCAATATGTGCATATTACTATTCCATATTGCATGATATACTGATATGCTTACATTTCTTTTACATGTCGCATATATCATGCTTTTGATTATACGCATTGAGATATGTTGTTTCAATGATATTTCTCGATTTGGGAACCGTGGATATTTCAAAAGAGATTATATAATTGTTTTAAAAACCCGGTTACCTTTGATATGATATTTCAGTACGTCCACCATGTGTTTTCTCAGTGCTGAGAGCGACATGTGAAACCCGATTCGAGGAGGCGGATGAGGCCGATTGCGGGTACATGGTGGGCCCGGTGTGGTACCCCGGGGCAAGAAAGGGATGCTGTGTATACAAACGGTGAGCCTGGCAGAGGGACCACTACCTACCAGTGATTGTATTTGAGCTCGGCGGATATCCGGAGGATACCGACCGGAGTTGAGAGATGATATGGGCCGATCCGGACTGCCGGGGCCCAATATATGAGGATTTTCGTGTCGATGCTAGGCACAGGTTTCATAATGTTTTCGAGTGTCGATGCTTGACACTCAGGTTCCATGATTTTGATATGTCGCGAGCGACACATGTTGATTTATATCCTCATACTTCCATGCATATGTTTATGATATTTACATGCATGATGCTTATTGTCATTAGGTGACACGTGGATGATTTCCACATACATATATTGACATTGATTACATTGATCATACCTCACGTTTATGATATGTTATTACCTGAGGCACTGGCACTACACTCTTGTATAGTTGTTACATTGCCACCTTATCTTGCTTCAGACTTATTCATTTGAGATTTTTATATATATCTGATCGTATTGACCTAGGATTATGTCATGCATACGATTTTTACTCTGCGATATTTTCTATTCACGAGTTGGCAACTCACCCCCGTTGTGCCACAGTTCTTGCAGGTTTTGCCGTACAGGTTTTATTGCGACTTTTCAGGCACACTGCTCCTTTTCTGGGTGATTGCATTGGTAGGTGGGTTCACTCGCATCGTGACCACCCTTGTATTATTTTATTCAGTTGTATCTAGAAATTCCATCAACCAAACTTGTATATTATTTCAGACTTAGAAAACCAGTTATGTATTATTTCGACCTTAGAGTCGCGCGTTGTAGTATTATGGTTTTCATGTTGATTTTGAGTTTCTTTTGAGTTTTGATCCTCACCCTTTGGCGTTGTATATTATATTGCTTGCGTGGTTGTGACCGTCGATTGACGAAGAGATAGCTCCCGCTTGGGAATGCCTTTTACTGTGCATATATATATTATTCTTGTTGTATCCCGTTCGGGGCCAGTATTTACAAAGGAAACTTTGCCGAAATTTTTAGAAAAGATATGGAGGATTTAAAATGCATATTCGGCTTACCTAATTTAAAACCCTTGTTTTAAAAACTTGTTTTCTTCACTTCTTAAAAAAAACTATTTCCTTTATTTATTACTTAAAAATGGTTTTAGATTTCTGGGCTTTTTGGATTACTTGGATTAGATGGGGTCCTATAGACTTCATATGATTCAAGTGCTAGTCACGGGCTATTTCGGGTCGTGACAAAGTTGGTATCAAAGCGCTAGGTTAACCTTGGTTCGAGTCTAAGTTTGACTATGTAGAGCCTAGAGCGTTTATATATATACGGAACTTAGGCTTGACCTTACGGAACTTAGACTTAGTCGAGGGGGTATTATACCCGAACTTTCGTCGCATAGGATGACCCTTGGTTGATGGAGTAGGTAGCTTGAGTAGAGTGACGTACCGTACGTATGTTCCGCGGCATATTTACGATACGCTACTCCGCTTAAGAAACCTTAGGATGTACATTTCCTTGCACAGTATTATATTCATTCCTATGATCTATCCTCATCGATATTGGTTATGATGTTGCTGCCACGACTACACTGGCAGAGAGAGCTACGGCTAGAGTTACGTCAGCTTGAGCTCGTCACGGACGAGGACTTACCAGGGCATGATTCCAGAGGCGTACGATCGCGTATAAAGGCGTCGTTTTATTGTGTTTTCGCGCCATAAGCGTTTGACAGATCGCTGTTACGAGATTTCTCAGATGTGCTGATCGGCACCAGAGGATCGGGCTACTGCTAGAGGCCAGCCAGAATGTGATGACCATTGATATATCTCTTATTCACGATGATTGAGGCCCTGTTCAGCATACAGATGAATGAGCCAGTTGTTGCTACAAATGACGAGATATCGCCCAGATGTTGGAGCTACTGCAGTATGAGTATATACTTAGAGATACGATAGAAGGTCGCTAGTCACCCAAGGATGAAGGACTAGGACATGTGGTTTGTTCTCTTACCCCGTTGCGAGGTCATCAGATAAATTGATTCCAGCTAGAGACGACTTCACGTAGATTCGTTGAGAGACGATTGAATGTCAGAAAACCCATATTCCAAGTTTAAAGTATTCGGAAAGACATGCAGGCGATTCTATGGACCCTCTAGAAGAATGAAACCCTAACTCAACATAATGACCGTGTGAAAGCCTTTGAATCTTAGGGTTTGCGGCAGTTCCGCGGCGCCATTAGCAAGGCTTGGGTTTGCCCTTCTACGGCTGGACTGCCGACGCTGTGGTATGTACTCGATACTATTAAACTGTACCCAAGATGTTGAACTCTTGGGGGTTTATGAGGTTTTGACAAATCGATCGTATGGTTCGACATCTTTCGGATATCATGTGATGGGACACATTGCTTGAGAGACTCTAGATACGAGCATAGCCGTTAGAGCGCAGTCCATGCAGCCACAATGAGACGAGTTCGAATCAGTCGACATTGGAGCAGAGTGGAGTAAAGAGTTCGCACGAGATTTTGACGAGATGACGTTCTACTCCGCTGACATCATAGATGCGATATGTCTGCAGAGGCGTTGAGATGCGTCCAGTTTCCGAGAAAATGCTGTGCTGAGGACGCAGATGACCAGGAATGTGCCAGGACGGAATCGCCCCCGTTAGCACACCTGACAGGGCTGATGAGCCGATTGATTGCGAGATAAGTAATCCACAGAGAAGATAGGGACCCAGAGACAGAGGACGCTAGACCATGAACAGGAGGCAAGTAGATATCTTGCGCTGCTAGCATTGGATGCACTGACACCTTCTCGAATTTGAAGGAGGATAAATCGACGACGGTAATTATGATTTGTGATTTTGTGATTCGATTATCACGTATTCGTCATCTTGGATTTTGGTATTTTGGACGATCTATTCACATGATTTGGTCTTGATGGCTGAGTTTCATGATTTCTGTTTTCGTGCACCATGGTTTCACCTACTGGGTATTTATATGTTGCGCATAGTTATTACTCTTGAGGTATTGATTGTGATTTCATGCCTATTTTATGCCGGTGATTTGATTTACGCTCCCAGCATAGTTTTCATGCACTTTTAGTGTTTTGATTGGGATTTTCGCGTGTGTTGGGCGCATGTTTTGAGATACGATTTTGGTGCACACCAGATGCACTAAATCGGGATTCCTTGTGCATGTTAGATGCACCTGATTTTGCTGTCAGGAATACACACTGCCTATGACAGATGTTTCGTGCACAACCGTTGCACCTAGATGATGTTTCTGTGCACATGTATGGCACATAAATGGATTTTGATTTCCGTGCGCACCAGACGCACAGGGTATTCTTATATACATTTTTGAGATTTATTCCTTATGGACCAGTACGTTTTTATGGTATTTGTTATTTGTTTTCGTACTGAGTAGGACTAGTCAGAGGACAGTGCCTGGATATACTTTTCATGCATTTTCTTCAAATATTTACATGTATAGTTCTGATTTATATCATATTGGTTTTGTTTTGGATTTGACAATGTGTCTGTAGGGATACCTGATGGAGTTTTGATTTTGAGTTATCTACTCATTACTCATACGCGTGCATTGGGCTATGATGCGTTTTATGTATTGATGATTTCGGAGCCCCGACGACTTAGACTTTTATGGAAATATTTTAGAATTTGGGGGTTTAAATTTAAATTCGGGGACCGAATTTATTTAAGGGGGAAAGATTGTAACATTTCAAAAAAATAAAATATTATTTTTGGGAATTTTTATAATTTAATATTATTTTTAATGAATATTTTAATATTTCGGTATAATTAAATACCGATAAATTGGGAAAAATTTGGAAAATTATAGAAATTACCAGAAAGAGGGTGTTTTATGTGAATTATGCAATTTTTAAGTTTTTATGATTAATTATATGCTAATTTAGTGCTAATCGCGATTAAAAATCGCTAATCGAACTTTAAGCGGGTTTTGTGCAAAACATGCACCATTTCTTTTTTCTACACTTGTTGCATTTTCCTACATGTTTTGGATGCATGGCTTGTTATTTTGGGGTTACTACTGATGTGAGAAGGGAATTAGAAAAGAAAAAGAAAAGGAATAAAATATATAGGTATGGGTGAGAGAGAGAAAGGTGAGGGTGCTTTGACTTGGCCATTCTTCTTCATTTCTTCCCCTCATTTCTCTCCCCTCCTTTGTTGCTGCTGCTGCTGCTGCACCCTCTCTCCCTCTCCACAAAATCCCCAAAACACCATGAATATCACTCCAAAACCCTATCTCCTTTTCACAAAAAAGATGCACAAGCTCTAGAGAAGCACATTGGACCAAGAAAGCAAGGTTTTGGCCACTTGAGGCAACTCAAGAATTTTCTTGAGTTGCCAAATAAGGTAATTTATGAACCATAAGCTTAGTGTTTCCTTTACTTTTACCCCCATGTTAGATTTGAACCGATATCGAGTGGTTTTGTGGACTTAGGAAAAACCTAGTTAGGTTAATGGGAATTGAGAATGGTGATGGGTAATTAAGCTCAGTAGAGGCCACAAAAACCCCCTAGTGCTAGAATTAAGACTCAAACCTGAGACTAGAAACCCAGAATACGGATTTAGAAACCGATATCGGAAGAATTGTGGAATCTGTGAGGGTTAAATGGAATCTGCTATCAGCCCGAGACTCTGAAAATTATTTTGTGAACACATCGAGATGTGCAGGCACCCAGGAAGCTAACCCCAAGACCCCAGCCCCTAGTTCCCTTCCTTGGCCGCAGATTTATTCTGCCTGGCCGCAAATTGCGGCCAGACCTAGGCCATTTGGCCTCGTGTTGGTTCTGTAGCTTTATTTCATGTACAATAGACACTTGGTATATGCAAAATTGTCTGATTTGACCTAGAGTGAAATCTGGGACCCTTTTTCTATAGTTGCCGTTTTGGATTCGTGTTTTCGTATTGTGTATTTTAAATTCTGGATTTGCGTATTGTGTTTTACCTCGATGACTTGACGTTTGTACGACGAGATCGAGGGTCATTTGATGGTTTTGAAAGCGTAGTCTATAGGTTCTAACCTATAGGCATTAGCGTGTCGTTTTGGGTATTTCCGATGTGATTTTAATACGCGTTCCGATTATGTTATCTATGTAGGTACCATCATGTGGATTCCATACGATGAAGAAGATGAATGAGACATCGACACCGACACGCAGGATTCAAGATGAGTAGATTATAACTATGGGGGAAGTCGGGTGAATGGCGTATAGCACTCCCGCAGTCCAATATTTAGTATAGTATATATATACTATTTATGATAGCTTATTGTGTGTCGTGGATATTTGAGATGAGATTAGGTGCACTATGATTAGATTCGAGGAGGCGGATGAGGCCGATTGCGGATACATGGTGGGCCCGGTATGGTACCCCGGGGCAAGAAAGGGATGCTGTGTATACAGACGGTGAGCCTGGCAGTGGGACCACTACCTACCGGTGATTGTATTTGAGCTCGGCGGATATCTGGAGGATACCGACCGGAGTTGAGAGATGATATGGGCCGATCCGGACTGCCGGGGCCCGATATATGAGTATTTTCGTGCCGATGCTAGGCACAGGTTTCATGATGTTTTCGAGTGTCGATGCTTGACACTCAGGTTCCATGATTTTGATATGTCACGACCAACACATGTTGATTTACATCCTCATACTTCCATGCATATGTTTATGATATTTACATGATGATGCTTATTGTCATTGGGTGACACGTGGACGATTTCCACATACATATATTGACATTGATTACATTGATCATACCTCACGTTTATGATATGTTATTACCTGAGGCACTGGCACGAGCACTTGGCAGTACACTCTTGTATAGTTGTTACATTTCCACCTTATCTTGCTTCAGACTTATTCATTTGTGGTTTTTATATATATCTGATCGTATTGACCTAGGATTATGTCATGAATACGATTTCTACTCTGCGATGTTTTCTATTCACGAGTTGGCAACTCACCCCCGTTGTGCCATAGTTCTTGCAGGTTTGCCGTACAGGTTTCATTGCGACTTTTCTGGCACACTGCTCCCTTTCTGGGTGATTGTATTGGTAGGTGGGTTCACTCGCATCGTGACCACCCTTGTATTATTTTATTCAGTTGTATCTAGAAATTCCATCAACCAAACTTGTATATTATTTCAGACTTTGAAAACCAGTTATGTATTATTTCTGTAACATTTCAAAAAAATAAAATATTATTTTTGGGAATTTTTATAATTTAATATTAATTTTTAATGAATATTTTAATATTTCGGTATAATTAAATACCGATAAAATGGTGTCACGTCCCGAAAGTACGGAATATGACCGGCACTTAAACTACGAACGTCTCGAGGCGAACGTAATCTAAGTAAGCCGAAAACCCAGAAACCCAAACCAAGAAAAGTAGTAGAGTGAAGGAAAACCAATTTAAAACAAGTGGTTTTAATAGCATAAGCCGAATTATGCGGTTTTAAAAAAAAACATCAAATATTTCCCGAAAATTTCGGCAGAGTCTCCTTTGTAAATACTGGCCCCCAAACGGGATACAACATGAATAGTATACGAAATCAATAAAAAGGCATCCCCAAGCGGGAGCTAGCTCTTCGTCAATCGACGGTCACAACCACACAAGCAATATAATATACAACGCCAACGGCGAGAATCAAAATTCAAAAGGAAACTCAAAACCACAAGAAAACCACAGAAATATAACGCGCGACTCTAAGGTCGAAGGAATAACATCACTGGTCTCTATCTCAAATAAATACATGTTTGGTTGATGAAACTTCTAGATACAACAGAATAATAATATACAAGATATATAATGGGGGTACGATACAAGTAAACCCACCTACTAGCAAATCACCCGAAGGAAACTATGCCCGCAAGCCATAATGAAACCTGTACGGCAAACCTGCAAGAAACTGGGCACAACGGGGGTGAGTTGCCAACTCGTGAATAGAAAAACATCTACGAAAAGAAATCGCATAAATAACGCAATCCTAGGTCAATGAATCATAATATATCCTCAAATATATAACCAGCAACCCATAATAATGGTTAGGGCAAATATCTAACCCAAGTGTAATTCCATGTGCCCGTATCAGTGCCTCAGGTAGCAATGTATCATATGGATGATGTATGAATGGATGGAACAGAATGCATGTACTGAAGAAAACTGCTTTCATAAACCAGTGAGATTTCTGTATTTTAAAAGTGAGGTACCATAAATGAAATCAGCATAAAACAGTGCCCAGCATCGACACAAAACAAGTGTTCAAATATCTCAATATCTCTTTATCACAATCTCTGTACCTCAATATCTCAAAATCTCAATATCTCAATCACAATATCTAGGGCGCCGTCAATCCAGACCGGCCCCTACCATCCATTTTAAGACCACGACGGTATACTCCGGATATCCGACGCGTCGGGTAAAATCACCGGTAGGTAGTCTCCCCCTGCCAGGCTCATCGTCATCACCATGAGCTTCTTGCCCCAGGGTACCTTACCGGGCCCACCATGTACCCGAAACGGTTCATCCATCTCCTCGAATCGGGTCTCAAAATCCATCAGCAAACTCATGGTGGACGACTCATACATCATGGGAAAACCGTATTTTTTTTATTTAAAAAGAGAGAAAGCGGTTTATATATGTTTTGCGGTTTTCCTCCAAATCCAGAAAATATCATGGAAATCCGAATCATCAAAAGCATGTAAAACCATGAATATAAGCATGAGCATCCATGAATACGGTATATAATGAATAACAGTATGCACGAAGTGACAAGTAACAACTAAAATGTTTAAACTAGCATATAATGCAAGCAACTAATCATCATGTCAAAACTACTAGTTAACAAGCTACATTAGGCGATAATATTTTCTAAGGTGTGCGCAACATGGCAATTACCGATGAAGATGTGTGTGAGCCGGCAAGCAAGTGTACGTGGTACATACGCATCATCGGTAATGGTGCTGGTGTCCTAACAGTATGATATCAACAATGCAATAAGAAATTATAATATAAGTATGCGATGCGGAGCGAACAGTAATAATGAGCGGGAGCTAAATACTAAACACAACGATAACTAATCTGCATTACCCTAATATAAATCCTACAAATAGTGCCTTTTGAAATAACACGAATCATGGGGTTTTGAAAATAGGGGCTACGGTGTTTTTATGAAAAGATATGTCTTTTGAAATATCGGTAGGATCTCTTGGGCTGTCTTTTAAAATACCCACGATTCGTTAGTTTTTTAAATAGGTAAGAATCGAATCTAATCTAACAACTAAACTAAACTAAAGGACTAAGTTAACAAGCTGGACTACAGGTAAGGAAACCGCCTAACATCTGAGTCGATACATATACATACATGTATATATATATAGTCGGTGATCCCGCCTTAATAATATCATATCCGATACCATATCTATAACCAGACATCCCAAGTCAAGAGTGTGGATCAATCATCAAAATATAGCTCGTACGTAAATCCGTCGTACGGCATCTCCAAATCTGGGTAAGGGTCAATATCACATTCATCATACTATTCACCTGGTATCCTCTTTATCAAATATCATGATCGGGGTACTGATCTACGTCTAGTACAATACTGATACCGCCTAAGTATGCATGGACGTGTGTGAAACACTACGTCAAGGACCCGCTACAACGTCATGTCGTATCTCAAATACGAACCTTGCTATATCACCGATCTCATGGCCTCAAATCAAATCTCATCGACTCATCTTAAATCCCAAGTACTATCCTCATTATCCATGCATGCGTATATGAATGTACATATGTATAGTCCCATACCCACGCATATATACATATATACACATCCCAATCTGTGCACAAGAAAGTCAAGTATGCAAGTCTGTGTGTGCGTATATGGGTATAACAACTACTCTAGGGTTTCGCAACTAACCCAAAGGTACTCCATGAACACATAAACATAATATGAATGAACATTCTCGTATCATAAAACACCTATATAAACATATATATATGAGCTACACTACGGGCTGCGGGGGTGCTATACGCCATCCATCCGACTTCTCCCCGTGGATATAAATCTACTCACCTGGTCCTCGCTCGCCGGTGCCGACGTCGCCACGCGCTTGCTTGTCATCTCGAAGTCCACATAGGGGTACCTACATATCACAACGCATCGTATCGCATTAAAATCCGACTCATGACCAAAACGACACACGAATCCCACATAGGTCAAAACCTATGGTTGCTTTCACAAATCAACCCAAAAACTCTCAACGTCGGTGTACAAACGCCAGACCATCGAGAAAAACCCAAACATACTCATTTGTACGATCACAAGAACTAATTATAATATAAAATAGCTTAAAATTCACAAAAAAACCCCAAATTCACTTTAAAAGCCATTTTTCCGAAAATCTAGCAAGCACAAATTACCCGTTTTAGTACAAAACTCGACGTTTAAATAAATCTAATGGCCATAATACTTATTAAACATCTTAATTAAGTCATACCAATTTTAATTAGATTTTAAACTTAACTCTTAATATTAATCTCAAAAAATCTAGTTTGCATACATAACCAATTTTAACAATTTTATAGCAAAAATGCACAAACTACAATCTAGCTTGGATTTGCATGATCTATAACATTAAACTACACTTTAAAATGTTAATGAAGTCATGAAAAACATATTTAGATTTTTAATCTAACGTTTGCAATTAAATTCCAAAACCTAGTTTGCAAATTAGTGTAATTACCACAATTTCAACCTAACAATTTGCAAACTAGAAATTAGATTAGGTTTTTCATTTCACAATATGATGAATTACACTATGCATCCATAAACACACAACAAAAAAACCCTAACTATAAATTAATCCTTCTCTTGAAACTCAAATCTTTCAATTAGAACCATAATTAATTTCCTAATTAAGCTAAATTATAGCAATAACCAACAAATTAAGAAAAAGGTTAGAATTATACCTCATGATCAAGAGATCAAATATGGAAATCAAAGCCTCTAAAATGCCAACTTATTCCCTAGATCCATGCAAGTTTGGCTAATGAGAAATGGGTAGGGATTAGATTTTGAGTTTGCTTTGATTTGTGTTGATTTTGGTTGATTTTTGAATGAATTTGGAGGTGAAGGAAGATGAGGACTTGAAGAAAAATGGGGGGGGCTGCCAACAGTTCAGATTCGGCTAAGGGAGGAGAGGAGTGAGGTGTGGTGTGGGGGTGGGTGAAGTCAATGGGAGAAAAGAAGACCAAGTCAACAAAAGACTATACTCTTTTTACTATTTTCTCACTTCCTTTGTTTTCTTTCTCATGATTTCTTTTCTTTCTATCAATAAGTGAGGAACACTTGGAGAGGGCTGCTGAATATGGGGTTGTGTGAGTGTGGGTGTGTGTGTAGGGTGAGGGAAAATGATAAATATAATACCTCAAATCTCCATTTAACTTATTTTCACCATTTAAGCTTTTTTCTTCAATAATTTTCTAAACCGTTTTGGCAAACGATTTCGTTTCAAAAACCACATGATAAAATTTTATTTAATGTTTTATGATGCACAAAATTTTTTTCAACTCATTCCAATTTGTAATTTTCCCTCATTAAATATATTAGTGACGGCTTAAAATAATATTAAAATAATTAATTTCGGAAAATTTTTCAGAAAATTTGAAATTCACCAGTGGTTCAATAAACACCAAATACTAGCAATTATATAGCTAGAATATGTATATTTAATTTTATAATAAAAATATTTGTATTTTGTCTTTTTACAGAAAACCCCCTTATTTTACCGTTTTTTCGAAATTTCACCGAAACGATTTTCAAAACGTTACAATCTTCCCCCCTTAAAGAAATTCGGTCCCCGAATTTAAATTAAAACTTTCCCCAAATACTAAAATATTTCAGCCAAAACCATCAAATCGTCGGGGCTCCGAAATCATAAATACATAAAACCAATCGTAGCGCAGCGCATGCGCATGAAAAATGAACATATAACTCAAAATCAAAACTCCGTCAAGTATCTCGCAATCATCATGGTCATAGTAAAGACACAAATGTCAAATCCAATACAAAACCAATATGATATAACTCGAAACTATACGCGTAAATATCAAATCTACATATGTAAATATCTGAAGGAAATGCATGCCAAATCTCTTAAAGTCGCTGTGCAACGCGTATAACACTGCACAGTGGCGGACGTCTATCATAAGAAAATAACTATATACATATATACCTTTGTTTGAAATGTACGTTCCGCCGTTTTGGAAACAATTTAGAAGGGTCTCCTTGTTTTAAACATTTCGTATCATATCAGACACGTAGGTAAATACTGAGACTATAGCTCACTTTTTTTTTTTGGAAATCCCTTCAATAACTATCAATGCATGCAAAATATATTCAGGTACTGTCCTCTGACTAGTCCTGCTCAATATGAAAACACATAGCAAGTATCATAAAAACACACTGCTCTATAAGAAAAATCAATCCCAAAATACGCGTATGAATACTGCGTGCGTCTGGTGCGCACGACAATCAAAATCCATATACCTGCCATACAAGTACACAGAAACAAGATCTAAGTGTATCGGGTGTGCACAAAGCATCTGTCGTAGGCAACGTGTGTGCCTGACAGCAAAATCAGGTGCATCTGACATGCATGAAAAAATCTCGATTTAGTGCATCTGGTGTGCACCAAAATCGCATCTCAAGACATGCGCTCAACATGCGCGAAAACCCAAAACCAGGGGCATCCATCATGCACGAAATCATGAAATCCAATATCAAGCGCTGAACATGCGCAAAATCAAATCAGGGCCGCTTCGCGCAGACGGAACGACAAAACAAATATCGAGTATCACAATCGAAATCGAAGTCCAATGCATCTAAGTGCACAAAAGGCATATCACTGCACTGCAAGCATATATAAACTATACAGAGTGCAGGAACCAAATCGTGTGCGTGCATACGTACAAAATCAACTCAAATGTCTAAAACCGTAAAATCACAAACATGTGAAACCTAAGCACGAAAACGATATCAAGTGCAACACTGTGCAAAGATCATAAATCCTCAATCATCAAAATCAAATCATTCGAATAAATCACCCAAAACATCGAAATCAATAATGGCGGAATAGTACCGCTCAAGCGCATCCTCTAAGAATCTCGGGCCAACTGTCGCGGTCACTAGTGGGACGTCTTGTCGATGATCATGAACTCTGGCCTGCTGGTGTGCGTAACAATGACCACTCCTGGGTCAAGGTCTTCACTGGGAATTACCAATCTCTCGGTCCATCGGCTCATCGGCCTTGTCAGGTGTGCTAACGGGGATGATCCCGTTCTGGCACGTCTCTTGTCATCTCCCGGTCAATCATCGCGACCACTCGTAAGACAGCATATCACTGGCGTCGGCCTCTGGCTCTCTGAATGTACGTGACACATCTGATCCTGGGTGCAAGTATCATTGCAGCAGTGTCCTGGAAGGAATCCTGCTCACGGTCTCTTCAATGTCTCGTCTCTGCCAACTGTCCGGAAGTCATCGTCCTTCCTATATCTGCATCTTGCTCCGGAACGGCTGCATACCCATCACGACTCTTTCTGGAAGGTATATCCAGTACTCTGCCTCGGCATGCGTATCGCATCTCTGATGTCGGCGGAGTGGAACGTCGTCTTATCCAGATCTTGTACGGACCTCTTTACTCCACTTTCTCTAATGTCGACTACTTCGGACTCGTCTCATCGTGGCTACATGGACTGAGCTCCAACGGCTATCCTCGTATCGGGAGTCTCCTAAGAAATGCATCTCACCACCTAGCATCCGAATTAAGTCGAGCCATCCGATCGAGTCGTCAAAACTTCATAATCCCCCAAGAGCTCAACCTCTTGGGCACAGTTTAATAGTATTGAGTACATACCACAGCATCGGTGGTCCAGCCTTAGAAGGGCAAACTCAAGCCTCACTAATGGCGCCGTAGAACTGCCGCAAACCCGAAGGTTCAAAGGCTTTCACACGGTCATTAAGTCGAGTTAGGGTTTCATTCTTCTAGAGGGACCATAGAATTGCCTGCATGTCTTTCCGACTACTTTAAACTTGGAATAATAGGTTTCTGACATTCGACCGTCTCTGTCGACTCCCAACGTCTCCGCGTGAAGTCGTCTCTAGCTGGAATCAATCTATCCGATGACCTCGCATCGGGGTAGGCGAACGATCCACATGTCCTAGTCATTCATCCTCGATGACTAGCGACCTTCTATCATCTCTTAGTACAACTCATTCTGCACTAATTCCAGCATCTGGGGCAATATCTCGTCGTTCGCAGCAATAACTGGCTCGCTCGTCTGTACGCTGAACAGTGCCTCGATCATCATGAATAAGCAACACACCAACGGTCATCAAAATCTGGCTGGCCTCTATCATTGGCTCAATCCTCTAGTGTCGATCAGCACATCCGAGTAACCTCATAAAGGCGATCCGCCAAATGCTCGTGGCGCGGAAACACAGTAAAAAGACACATCTCTGCAATCGTGTGTTGCCGGAATTTTGCCCTGGTCAGTCCTCGTTCGTGACGAGCTCGTGCTGACCGCAACTCTAGCTGTAGCTCTCCCTGCCCGTAATCGTGGCAGCAAAACCATAACTGGTACTGATAAGGTTAGATCGGAATGAATATAATACTGAGCAAAGAAATGTACATCCTAAGGCTTCTTAAGTGGAGTAGCGTATCGTAAATATGCCGCGGAACATACCTACGGTACGTCACTCTACTTTAGTCACCTATTCCATCAACCAAGGGTCATCCTACGCTCCGAAGGTAAAACCTAACGCGCTGATACCAACTTTGTCACGTCCCGAAAGTACGGAATATGACCGGCACTTAAACTACGAACGTCTCGAGGCGTACATAATCTAAGTAAGCCGAAAACCCAGAAACCCAAATCAAGAAAAGTAGTAGAGTGAAGGAAAACCAATTTAAAACAAGTAGTTTTAATAGCATAAGCCGAATTATGCGGTTTTTAAAAAAAACATCAAATATTTCCCGAAAATTTCGGCAGAGTCTCCTTTGTAAATACTGGCCCCCAAACGGGATACAACATGAATAGTATACGAAATCAATAAAAAGGCATCCCTAAGCGGGAGCTAGCTCTTCGTCAATCGACGGTCACAACCACACAAGCAATATAATATACAACGCCAACGGTGAGGATCAAAATTCAAAAGGAAACTCAAAACCACAAGAAAACCACAGAAATATAACGCGCGACTCTAAGGTCGAAGGAATAACATCACTGGTCTCTATCTCAAATAAATACATGTTTGGTTGATGAAACTTCTAGATACAACAGAATAATAATATACAAGATATATAATGGGGGTACGATACAAGTAAACCCACCTACTAGCAAATCACCCAAAGGAAACTATGCCCGCAAGCCATAATGAAACCTGTACGGCAAACCTGCAAGAAACTGGGCACAACGGGGGTGAGTTGCCAACTCATGAATAGAAAAACATCTACGAAAAGAAATCGCCTAAATAACGCAATCCTAGGTCAATGAATCATAATATATCCTCAAATATATAACCAGCAACCCATAACAATAGTTAGGGCAAATATCTAACCCAAGTGTAATTCCATGTGCCCGTGTCAGTGCCTCAGGTAGCAATGTATCATATGGATGATGTATGAATGCATGGAACAGAATGCATGTACTGAAGAAAACTGCTTTCATAAACCAGTGAGATTTCTGTATTTTAAAAGTGAGGTACCATAAATGAAATCAGCATAAAACAGTGCCCAGCATCGACACAAAACAAGTGTCCAAATATCTCAATATCTCTGTATCACAATCTCGGTACCTCAATATCTCAAAATCTCAATATCTCAATCACAATATCTAGGGCGCCGTCAATCCAGACCGGCCCCTACCATCCATCTCAAGATCACGACGGTATCCTCCGGATATCCGACGCGTCGGGTAAAATCACCGGTAGGTAGTCTCCCCCTGCCAGGCTCATCGTCATCACCACGAGCTTCTTGCCCCGGGGTACCTTACCGGGCCCACCATGTACCCGAAACGGTTCATCCATCTCCTCGAATCGGGTCTCGAAATCCATCAGCAAACTCATGGTGGACGACTCATACATCATGGGAAAACCGCATTTTTTTTATTTAAAAAGAGAGAAAGCAGTTTATATATGTTTTGCGGTTTTCCTCCAAATCCAGAAAATATCATGGAAATCCGAATCATCAAAAGCATGTAAAACCATGAATATAAGCATGAGCATCCATGAATACGGCATATAATGAATAACAGTATGCACGAAGTGACAAGTAACAACTAAAATGTTTAAACTAGCATATAATGCAAGCAACTAATCATCATGTCAAAACTACTAGTTAACAAGCTACATTAGGCGATAATATTTTCTAAGGTGTGCGTGACATGGCAATTACCGATGAAGATGTGTGTGAGCCGGCAAGCAAGTGTACGTGGTACATACGCATCATCGGTAAAGGTGCGGGTGTCCTAACAGTATGATATCAACAATGCAATAAGAAATTATAATATAAGTATGCGATGCGGAGCGAACAGTAATAATGAGCGGGAGCTAAATACTAAACACAACGATAACTAATCTGCATTACCCTAATATAAATCCTACAAATGGTGCCTTTTGAAATAACACGAATCATGGGGTTTTGAAAATAGGGGCTACGGTGTTTTTATGAAAAGATATGTCTTTTGAAATATCAGTAGGATCCCTTGGGCTGTCTTTTAAAATACCCAAGATTCGTTAGTTTTTGAAATAGGTAAGAATCGAATCTAATCTAACAACTAAACTAAACTAAAGGACTAAGTTAACAAGCTGGACTACAGGTAAGGAAACCTCCTAACATCTGAGTCGATACATATACATACCTGTATATATATATAGTCGGTGATCCAGCCTAATAATATCATATCCGATACTATATCTATAACCAGACATCCCAAGTCAAGAGTGTGGATCAATCATCAAAATATAGCTCGTACGTAAATCCGTCGTACGGCATCTCCAAATCTGGGTACGGGTCAATATCACATTCATCATACTATTCACCTGGTATCCTCTTTATCAAATATCATGATCGGGGTACTGATCTACGTCTAGTACAATACTGATACCGCCTAAGTATGCATGGACGTGTGTGAAACACTACGTCAAGGACCCACTACAACGTCATGTCGTATCTCAAATACGAACCCTGCTATATCACCGATCTCACGGCCTCAAATCAAATCTCATCGACTCATCTTAAATCCCTAGTACTATCCTCATTATCCATGCATGCGTATATGAATGTACATATGCATAGTCCCATACCCACGCATATATACATATATACACACCCCAATCTGCGCACAAGAAAGTCAAGTATGCAAGTCTGTGTGTGCGTATGTGGGTATAACAACTACTCTAGGGTTTCGCAACTAACCCAAAGGTACTCCATGAACACATAAACATAATATGAATGAACATTCTCGTATCATAAAACACCTATATAAACATATATATATATATGCTACACTACGGGCTGCGGGGGTGCTATACGCCATCCACCCGACTTCTCCCCGTGGATATAAATCTACTCACCTGGTCCTCGCTCGCCGGTGCCGATGTCGCCACGCGCTTTCTTGTCGTCTCGAAGTCCACATGGGGGTACCTACATATCACAACGCATCGTATCGCATTAAAATCCGACTCATGACCAAAACAACACACGAATCCCACATAGGTCAAAACCTATGGTTGCTTTCACAAATCAACCCAAAAACTTTCGACGTCGGTGTACAAATGCCAGACCATCGAGAAAAACCCAAACATACTCATTTGTACAATCACAAGAACTAATTATAATATAAAATAGCTTAAAATTCAAAAAAAAACCCCAAATTCACTTTAAAAGCCATTTTTCCGAAAATCTAGCAAGCACAAATTACCCGTTTTAGTACAAAACTCGACGTTTAAACAAATCTAATGGCCATAATACTTATTAAACGTCTTAATTAAGTCATACCAATTTTAATTAGATTTTAAACTTAACTCTTAATATTAATCTCAAAAAATCTAGTTTGCATACATAACCAATTTTAACAATTTTATAGCAAAAATGCACAAACTACAATCTAGCTTGAATTTGCATGATCTATAACATTAAACTACACTTTAAAATGTTAATGAAGTCATGAAAAACATATTTAGATTTTTAATCTAACATTTGCAATTAAATTCCAAAACCTACTTTGCAAATTAGTGTAATTACCACAATTTCAACCTAATAATTTGCAAACTAGAAATTAGATTAGGTTTTTCATTTCACAATATGATGAATTACACTATGCATCCATAAACACAGAACAAAAAAACCCTAACTATAAATTAATCCTTCTCTTGAAACTCAAATCTTTCAATTAGAACCATAATTAATTTCCTAATTAAGCTAAATTAAAGCAATAACCAACAAATTAAGAAAAAGGTTAGAATTATACCTCATGATCAAGAGATCAAATATGGAAATCAAAGCCTCTAAAATGCCAACTTATTCCCTAGATCCATGCAAGTTTGGCTAATGAGAAATGGGTAGGGATTAGATTTTGAGCTTGCTTTGATTTGTGTTGATTTTGGTTGATTTTTGAATGAATTTGG
This sequence comes from Agapanthus africanus, assembly GCA_030015575.1. Taxonomy (NCBI): domain Eukaryota; kingdom Viridiplantae; phylum Streptophyta; class Magnoliopsida; order Asparagales; family Amaryllidaceae; genus Agapanthus; species Agapanthus africanus. The sequence goes on along the minus strand of CM057350.1, from coordinate 472,767,620 downwards.
AGGTGAAGGAAGATGAGGACTTGGTGAAAAATGGGGGGGGGGGGCTGCCAACAGTTCAGATTCGGCCAAGGGAGGAGAGGAGTGAGGTGTGGTGTGGGGGTGGGTGAAATCAATGGGAGAAAAGAAGACCAAGTCAACAAAAGACTATACTCTTTTTACTATTTTCTCACTTCCTTTGTTTACTTTCTCATGATTTCTTTTCTTCTATCAATAAGTGAGGAACACTTGGAGAGGGCTACTGAATATGGGGTTGTGTGAGTGTGGGTGTGTGTGTGGGGTGAGGGAAAATGATAAATATAATACCCCAAATCTCCATTTAACTTATTTTCACCATTTAAGCCTTTTTCTTCAATAATTTTCTAAACCGTTTTGGCAAACGATTTCGTTTCAAAAACCACATGATAAAATTTTATTTAATGTTTTATGATGCACAAAATTTGTTTCAACTCATTCCAACTTGTAATTTTCCCTCATTAAATATATTGGTGACGGCTTAAAATAATATTAAAATAATTAATTTCGGAAAAATTTTCAGAAAATTTGAAATTTCACCAGTGGTTCAATAAACACCAAATACTAGCAATTACATAGCTAGAATATGTATATTTAATTTTATAATAAAGATATTTGTATTTTGTCTTTTTCCAGAAAACCCCCTTATTTTACCGTTTTTTCGATATTTCACCGAAACGATTTTCAAAACGTTACAAATGGGGAAAAAATTTGGAAAATTATAGAAATTACCAGAAAGAGGGTGTTTTATGTGAATTATGCAAATTTTATGTTTTTATAATTAGTTTGACACTAATTTAGTGCTAATCGCGATTAAAAATCGCTAATCGGATTTTAAGCGGGTTTTGTGCAAAACATGCACCATTTCATTTTTACACTTGTTATTTTGTTTCATGGCTTTTCTTCATGATTCTTGCATGGTTGTTAATTAGAGAGAGTAGGGAAAAGAAAAGAAAAGAAAAGAAAAGAAAAGAAAAGGAAAATAAATAAAGAAAGAAGGTATGGGTGAGAGAGAGAAAGGTGAGAGTTACCTTGACCTTAGTCTTGAGCCATCCCCTTCATTATTCACACATATCTCTCCTCTCCCTTTCCCCTAGCTGCTGCTGCTGCTGCCCCTCCGTTCATTCTCCACAACCCCCCTCCCAAACTCCATGATAAACACTTCAAAACCCAAATCCCACTTCACAAACTTTGTGCACAAGCTCATTAGCAACACTTTGGGACAAGAAAGATTTGATTTTGGTGCCCTAGGGGATTCTTGAGTGCAACATGAGGTAATTTTTCCATCACTAGTATAGAATTTCCATTCCCTTAGCATCCATGTTAGTTTAGAACCGATATTGTGTGGTTTTGGTGAACTATGAAAATTCTAGTTAGGGTTTAGGGTATGATTTGAGTAGAGATAGTGCAATTGAGGTGTGATTGAGGACTACAACCCCTGTAGTGATGTTATTATGAATTAAAACCTTAGACAAACCCCAGGTTGCGAACTTTAGATTCTGCAGAAACGGAAAATTATGAGAATTGTGTAGGGAAATTGGAATCTGCTATCAACCCGAGACTCTGAAAATTATTTTGGGAACACATAGAGATAAGCAGGCACCCAGGAAGCTAACTCCAAAACCTGAGCCATCCCCTCCATATTCTGGCCGCAGATTTAATCGATCTGGCCGCAACTTGCTGCCAGGGTAGGAGCTCTGGGTCTCGTGTTTGTTTTGTGGCTTTATCTCTAGTAAATTAGACCCCTGGCATATGCAAAATTGTCTGATTTGACCTAGAGTGAAATCTGGGACCCTTTTTCTATAGTTGCCGTTTTGGATTCGTGTTTCCGTATTGCGTATTTTAAATTCTGGATTTGCGTATTGTGTTTTACCTCAATCACTTGACATTTGTACGATGAGATCGAGGGTCGTTTGATTGTTTTGAAAGCGTAGTCTATAGGTTCTAACCTATAGGCATTAGCGTGTCGTTTTGGGTATTCCCGATGTGATTTTAATACGCGTTCCGATTATGTTATCTATGTAGGTACCATCATGTGGATTCCATATGATGAAGAAGATGAAGGCGACGTCAACACCGACATGCAGGACACAATGTGAGTAGATTATATCTACGAGGGAAGTCGGGTGGATGGCGTATAGCACCCCCGCAGTTCGTGGTGATGTATACGAATACGTATACACACATATATTTTTATATGTTGATTGAGTTTTATTGATGATAAAGATGGATTCTGGTGTTCTTGGATTGGTTTAGTGTTAGTTGCGATACCCTAGAGTAGTGGTTGCACCCACACACGCACACACATACTTGCATACATTCTTTCTTTCATATATGCGTATATGGGGATAGGTATATATACACATGGGTATGGGAATAGGTGTACATATACTGGATTACGAGGATAGTACTTGGGATTTTAGATGAGTCGATGATATTGGGCATAGTGCCATGAGATCGGTGATCTGATGTGGTTCGTATTTGGGATACGACATGAGAGTTTGGCGGGCCTTTGGACGTCTGTTGCACACACACATTTATATTCATATAGATGGTATCGATTTGTATTAGACTTAAATCAGTACCCCAGATTATGAGATATGATGATAAGGATACCTGATAATTGAGGAGAGGAATGTGATATTGACCCGTACCAGGCTTTTGGGATGCCGTACGATGATTTACCGTACGAGCTTCATATTGATGATAGATCCGCACTCTTGATATGAGGATGTAATATTATAGATAGTGTGTCATATGTGATACTATTGAGGCAGGATCACCGACTAATATATATATATATATATATATATATATATATATATATATATATATATGTATCGACTCAGATGTTAGGCGGTTTCCTTATCTTTCGTTTAGCCTGTTAGCTCAACCCGATAGTTTAGTGTTGTTATTAGACTAGGTTCGATTCCTACCTATTTCAAAAACTAACGAATCGTGGGTATTTTAAAAGACAGGCCAAGGGATTCTACGGATATTTCAAAGGACGTATCTTTTCTTAAAAACACCGTAGCCCTTATTTCCAAAACACCGCGATTCGTGTTATTTCAAAAGGCACTACTGTATGACTTATATTTATATTAAATGCAGATTAGTTATCATTGTGTTTATCATTCAGCTCCCGCACTTTATTGTTGTTCGCTCCGCATCGCATACTAATATTGTGATTTCATATACCATTATTGATATCATGCTGTTAGGACACCAGCACCATTATCGATGATGCATATGTTCCACATACACATGTTTTCCGGCTCACACACTTCATCATCGATAATTGCCATGTCACTACACTGTAGTACTGTTGCATTCAGGATATGATCCCTTGCATGGCATACTTGTGCACATACCTATTTGTTGGATATAGTGCCCTCAGAGTCAATTATTGGATCACAGGCACGTGATTGCAATGATTGAGAGAGGACCTATACCGGTAGGACAGCCTTACTCAAGATGATAGTATGCTATCTGGTTTATCTTTATCATCGTGTACAGGTTTAGGTGACCTTACAGGTCGCTATTACACGTTGACAGAGCCCTTAGCATTCTTGCTTGACTACCAGCAGTATGATGGTGATCATATACGTAGGAGCTGGGGTCTATAAGCACATCCTTAAAGTGGTCCCTAGTCGTGGGAGAATTCGAGATAGGGCATCGATACTCCGGAGTAGACTAGTGTATACAGTCGAGACCCCGACGAGGGGCGGTGGCCGGTCTCACAAGCCACTGGTCTCAGTTGGTTCACCTAAGATGTATACAGGTGCTCATTGGGTTATGAGTACACCGGACAGGACTCGCCGGGAACCTGCTAGTTGGGATTATACCAGACGTCAGATAGCAGTTCCCTGGTGATATGTGTACAGGTTAGTTCATCGACCTGAGATCGTCATTTGTCTCATGTGAGTTCCCACTGTGCTTTGATTACTACTCTACCACGGCTCAAAGGAGTCGTGCAAACAGGTTTTAGTTAGGTACAGTCTCGAGCCACATGGAGGCAGTGAGCGGATCTGCAGGGGTTCGTCTCTCCCGGTATTGGGGGTGAGATCGCGCTGTGTCTAGGAGAGCCCTTACACGTAGTCCTTGGCCAAGGCAGGAGATTTACTGGTAGGTATTCCAGTAGTATCTCAGGGTGTTCTGGGCTACACTCCGACACGACTTGTACCGCTTTTGGGGGTCTGACTTTTACCAACCCCCTAGGCCCGCCATGCGATGCTCATAGACGAACGGACCGAACTGTACGGATATTATCACTGACAGGCTCAGTAGGGTGTCAGGATGAGTTCGCTCATCGACGTCCCTTTTGGTCAATACCTGGTAGCCCGTTACGTATGGCTAATACCTCTGACGTGCTAATGGTTAAATCCACAGCCAAAATATTGACTAGTCTTTAGAATCCCCCACAGACAGTTTCTCAAGTTTCGGGCGAAACGTTGTAGAGGCCGTATGATATATGGCAGGGTTCGATCTTATACGTGCGGTATTGCACGGATCATGATCAGACGGATCATACTAGTGGGCTTTGGTTTAAGCCGGATCCTAGTATTAGATTTGTTGGATTACTTTAGTCTCATCGCATTCGCATTCAGTCGGAATGCGGATGCAGGTATGTATATACAGGTGAGGGGTATCCTTGTGATCCGTCACGAGTTTACTTTAGATGTTACCGTATCTTTTTTATTGTTGCAAACATTTGGATTAATGTTTGGATGGTGGAAATAATGAGCTAGAATTCATCATGAGAATGCATTAATGTAGCATGGACTTATATCATGACTCATGGTCTCTTTTTTGGGAAATATGTCACATTAGTGGATTGATTTGGGTTGATATGATGAGAGGAGAGAGAGAGAGGGGCTGCCATGAGGCTTGGCTTGGTCTTGTATTTTTCCACACTCTCTCACTCTTATTCTATCACAAGAAAAGATGACACAAAAGAAAAGAAAAGAGAAAGCCTTCTCTTCCTCTTCTTCTTCCTCTAGCTCATAGCTTCCATGAATGGCAACACCTCTAACCTCCATCCAAGCCATGGATGCAAGAGACAAAGTGATCACAAACATTCTCTACAACATCTTGGACACGTCAGCTAGCACACTTCGTGTCCGAGTTGCCTCGGTTCAGAAGTGGGAGCCCGTAAAAAGACTTCTCGATGTGGTGCCCTTCCGACGAGGAGATCGAGACCGGAGATGCCGTAAGGAGATCGGGATGGTGGCTAAAGACCGAAGGACATGGATCGCTCGGTATAGCTCTCTACCTTTTCTCCAGTTAGCTAGTAGTAGGTTAATGGTCCGATCCGGGTTTTATAGTCCGCAGTAGCGCCGGTTTCTAGTTAAAGAAAAGTTTTTGTTTCCGTATTTTGGCCTCGAACAGACAGCCGGGGCGCTATCGTAGACTTACATGGTATCATAGCCACGCCATTAACCTTTAGTAGCTTACTCTAACGTGTTTAGAACTTCGATCGAACAAAAATTCCGAAACCGCGTTTTCAAAAGCATCAGTTTCTGTCGATTTTCATTTGTTGTCAAAAAATTATTTGGTATGTTGCAGAAATACGTGCAGGGTTTTCTGAGAACACTGAAGAAAATTGGTACCATGATATTACTGTAGAGCCGCGGAACCGCGGCCATAACCCCATTTTGGCCGCGGTTCCGCCGCTGATCAGTGGCCTCACTGCACCAAATTTCTACAGTGGGTCTCTGACTTGAAAAAGGGGTTTCTGGAATATTCTGTTTGGGCCCAGATTTATTTTGACTGCTGCAATTGTGCTTGGGGCCCACTTCGGAAAATTTAGTCAATCGAAAATTTCAAACATGTTAGTTCACAGTATTTACATTATATCTGCGACCGTGAATGTCACTTGATCGGCAAATCCTGTCTAACTGCTATAACCCTTTTAGACGGATTTGCGAACGTAACATTCACGTTGATGTTCTGTGTTGTGCTGTGATGTTGCGGATTTGTCGTGGTGGATAGCCTGGATGCAATGGTAGTACAGTTTGGTTGTATTTGTATATTTGATATTGCGGGGTGAGCGTCCGACATGTGGACTGCCGTCACTGCCTGTTTGTATATTATTCTTTTGGGGCACTGCCGGGCTGAGGTCGATGTACCCGTTGTATATTTTTACTTTCTGTACTAGGATTACCCCGCGGTGGGGTGCACGGATAGCCGAGTTCTAGAGAGCAACGGGCCCGCATCTCATGGCTTTGAGACGGAAGGGGCTTCACTCTAGAATTGACGGGCTATTCGCCGCACTTGTAGGGGGTATAGGTTGACCCAAGGAGGGGTGCCTAAGTTACCGGATTCCGTGAAGCGTTGGGTTGTCCATTCACTTTGTTGAAGGGGACTGCTTCGCTTTAGGTTTTGGCGGGTAACTTGTCGTGCCCGTAGGGGTCTAGGATTTCATTGCACAGGCTATTCACACGACCAGGGGAACGTCGGGTTTCAGATGCGGCTCTATGAAACCCGGGGATCCCAGATTATCTGCATTGTTCTGTGGTGCTTATTACATTTCTGTGATGTTGCATTTTATCACGCCTTGAGCGAATATTATATATTGATATATATACTAGTAGATGTTGTATATGTTTTGCATCCGCGCTAGTCCAGTCCCCGCTCTGTCGTTAGTTAAGTAACCTAACGGGTGATGACGGGACCCAGTGGCGAATGCGGATGGCATATACGTACATCATTATTTTCGTTCTTTATTGGTGTGATTAATTGATGGGACTGCGTTGATTCGGATCAATGCAAGCTAAACAAACCTATTCTGATGTTGTTGGAACATTTTTCAAAAAAAGCTGTTATTGCAAGGACGTTCTGTTTTGTTTTGCACAGTGGTATTCGGTTATGAATATCCAGCACCTCAGTCGACGAGGCAAGGGCCGAGATCCCTTCACCGGGAGTGACCCCTTGGACAGAAGTTTACGTCAGGGTAATAACTTCACTATAGTCGATTACTTTTTGCTTTGCATCGTGGTATTCAGTTGGAATATCCTGCACCTCATTCTACGGGGAAAGAGCTGAGATCCCTTCACCGGGAGTGACCTCTTTAGCAAAGGTTTTCGCCACTATTGTAGGGTGTTTTTCGTCACCCCATTGAGATGGGAATACGCGCGCGCTTGTCAGGTGCACTACAGATTCCCCCGGCCTAGGGTAGGCCGGGGTTTATTGATTGTGGGGATCCGAATCTCCGGCAGCCGCGGACTAAGCTGCCGTCAATTACCCCTCTCCTTTGGGGCGAGGGAACCTCCGATTAACGGGTTAAACTGGTCATGCGAACTCAATGTGCAGTGTACGTGTGTTGTGTTTTGAAAGGGGGGTTTTGGATATATCGGGAGCCACGCAGAGTTTTTACGGGGGTCCCGCTACCCGGATAGCGGGCTGGGGGTCAAGGGGGCTAGCAGCCCCCTTGCGGGGTGCGGGGCAGCGCCCCGTTAGAAATTTTTTTCTAACAGGGACAGTGTCGCGGAGTATGTGTATGTGTACATTTATATACATATGTATATATATACATGTAAATATAAGTAAAGGGGAAAAAGACATCCAAAGGATGCGTGGGGCCAGCGTCTAGAGCGCTGTGCGCTAAGGTGCTGTGCGCTCAGGCGCGCGCGCGCCACGTGTCGACACGTGGGCAACTTGCGCATGAGCGCTGCGCGCAGGTGCGCAAGCGCACGCGCCACGTGTCGGCATGTGGGCGTTTTGCGCAAGAGCGCTGCGCGCAGGGGCGCAAGCAAGCGCGCGCCACGTGTCGGCACGCGGGCGCTTTGCGCACTTGCGCAAGCGCGCCACATGTCGTCACGCGGGCGTTTTGCGCACTTGCGCAAGCGCGCAGGTGCGCAAGCGCGCGCGCGCCACGTGTCGGCACGCGGGCGCTTTGCGCAAGAGCGCTGCGCGCAGGTGCGCAAGCGCGCGCGCGCCACGTGTCGGCACGCGGGCGCTTTGCGCACTTGCGCAAGCGTGCCACGTGTCGGCACGCGGGCGCTTTGCGCACTTGCGCAAGCGCGCAGGTGCGCAAGCGCGCGCCACGTGTCGGCACGCGGGCGCTTTGCGCACTTGCGCTGCGCGCCGGAGAGGAAAAGAGGATTTTAGCCTAAAAAGATTTCTCTGAAGAGAGATCAAAGAGGAGTTGGACTCCTGAGTGTTTTTTTCTTCTTTCTTGGGGGTTTAGTGAAAGATGTTCTTCTTCTTCCTCCTCTGTTGGCTGGATCTTGATGATCAAGAGATGTGAGATCTAAAAATCTCTCCTTTCTGAGATCTAATGGTAGATCCAAGTTCCCCTTTGTGGGTTTTGTGGTGAAAGACTTCTTAGTTTTTGAAAAGAAAGAGTAAAACTCTTGATTTAATTCAAAAGAAATTAGAAGGTTTAGAACCTTGGAGAAGGAGCAGGAGGCACAAAGAACCCTGATTTTTGGGGGAATGAAAAAGTTGTTTTTTTTTATTCATCATCATGTTGCCTTTTATAGGCTTACACATTTACATATAGCCCCTTGGGCTTTTCAAAATGGCTTTTTGCCTATCACATGGCTTATGTGTTATTTGTTTTTGCACATAAGCCATGAGCTTACAAAAATTTGGCTTTATGCCCATTTTGCATACAAAAATCATGCACAAAAATTACATAAAAATTATTTGTTACATGATTTTTGTTGTTGGCATGGAGGAGGCTGGCCGCGGCCTTGACTTGGGCATGGGCCCGCTTGACCTGGGCTTGGGCCCACCTGCCTTGGGGTTGACCTTGACTTAGACTCGGTTAATGGGGGTGTAAATTTTTACCCCAACAAAGTGCCCCCCATCAATAAATGCACACAGCATATATGGGTCGTGTGCATGAAATTGATGGATCTTCTTTCACGTGGAGGCAACTTGCTTTGGTTCCCACTTTTTGGGACGCACTGCCCTTTTTACGACATGGACGGTCGACGCTTGACGCGTCTCCGAGACGGAGTGTCCGTGGTAGACGTTTCCCTGACCCAGAGTGATTTGGTTCCCGATTTGTGGGAAGCCTGCACCACCCTTTTTGCGACATGGACGGTCGACGCTCTGTTATGCAGCGAGTTGGGTTCCCAATTTGCGGGAGCCTGCACTGCCCTTTTTGCGACATAGACGGTCGACGCTCTGTTACGAAGCGATTTGGGTTCCCAATTTGCGGGAGCCTGCACTGCCCTTTTTGCGACATAGACGGTCGACGCTCTGATCCGAAGCGATTTGGTAGACGTGTCCCCGGCACGGAGTGTCGCTGGTCGACGTTTCCCCGAGGCGGAGTGTCTGCTGTAGGACGTTTCCACGAGACGGAGTGCCTGCTGTAGGACGTTTCCCCGAGACGGAGTGCCTGTGGTAGGACGTATCCCCGAGACGGAGTGCCTGTGGTAGGACGTTTCCCCGAGACGGAGTGCCTGTGGTAGGACATATCCCCGAGACGGAGTGTCTGTTGTAGGACGTATCCCCGAGACGGAGTGCCTGTGGTAGGACGTATCCCCGAGACGGAGTGTCTGTTGTAGGACGTATCCCCGAGACGGAGTGCCTATGGTAGGACGTATCCCCGAGACGGAGTGCCTGTGGTAGGACGTATCCCCGAGACGGAGTGTCTGTTGTAGGACGTATCCCCGAGACGGAGTGCCTGTGGTAGGACGTATCCCCGAGACGGAGTGCCTGTTGTAGGACGTATCCCCGAGACGGAGTGCCTGTTGTAGGACGTATCCCCGAGACGGAGTGCCTGTTGTAGGACGTATCCCCGAGACGGAGTGCCCTTTTGTAGGACGTATCCCCGAGACGGGGTTCCTGTGGTAGGACGTATCCCCGAGACGGAGTGTCTGTTGTAGGACGTATCCCCGAGACGGGGTGCCTGTTGTAGGACGTATCCCCGAGACGGAGTGCCTGTTGTAGGGCATATCCCCGAGACGGAGTGTCTGTTGTAGGACGTATCCCCGAGACGAAGTGCCTGTGGTAGGACGTATCCCCGAGACGGAGTGTCTGTTGTAGGACGTATCCCCGAGACGGAGTGCCTGTTGTAGGACGTATCCCCGAGACGGAGTGCCTGTGGTAGGACGTTTCCCCGAGACGGAGTGCCTGTGGTAGGACGTATCCCCGAGACAGAGTGTCTGTTGTAGGACGTATCCCCGAGACGGAGTGCCTGTGGTAGGACGTATCCCCGAGACGGAGTGTCTGTTGTAGGACGTATCCCCGAGACGGAGTGCCTATGGTAGGACGTATCCCCGAGACGGAGTGCCTGTGGTAGGACGTATCCCCGAGACGGAGTGCCTGTGGTAGGACATTTCCCCGAGTCGGAGTGCCTGTTGTAGGACGTTTCCCCGAGTCGGAGTGCCTGTTGTAGGACGTTTCCCCGAGACGGAGTGCCTGTGGTAGGACGTATCCCCGAGACGGAGTGTCTGTTGTAGGACGTATCCCCGAGACGGAGTGCCTGTGGTAGGACGTATCCCCGAGACGGAGTGTCTGTTGTAGGACGTTTTCCCGAGACGGAGTGCCTGTTGTAGGACGTTTCCCCGAGACGGAGTGCCTGTTGTAGGACGTATCCCCGAGACGGAGTGCCTGTTGTAGGGCGTATCCCCGAGACGGAGTGCCTGTGGTTGACGCAGAGGTCGATGTTGGAATTAGTTGGTTTGATTTGTTTGATTTGAGTTGACATTAGCATCGCTATACTGGAATATGGTACCAGGAGCGAATCATCATCTGTCTTTGAGAGGATTTGGGAATTGGGGTTTTTGTTTGGCATCTGCATTGCTGCACTGGAATAATGCCAGGAGCAACTCATCATGTGCCCAGAGAGGATTTGGATTTGGTTTGTTTGGCATCTGCATTGCTGCACTGGAATAATGCCAGGAGCAACTCATCATGTGCCCGGGGAGGATTTGAATTTGGTTTTTGTTTGGCATCTGCATTGCTGCACTGGAATAATGCCAGGAGCAACTCATCATGTGCCCGGGGAGGATTTGAATTTGGTTTTTGTTTGGCATCTGCATTGTTGCACTGGAATAATGCCAGGAGCAACTCATCATGTGCCCGGGGAGGATTTGAATTTGGTTTTTGTTTGGCATCTGCATTGCTGCACTGGAATAATGCCAAGAGCAACTCATCATGTGCCCGGGGAGGATTTGGGAGAGATTGGGATCGTTTTACGCCCGTGGATTGTATACGGTTTTGCAGGATGTATGATCCAGACCGTAGGGCCATAAAAATTTTAGGGCTTTGTTGGCGTCTGCATCGCTGCACTGGAATATGGTACCAGGAGCGACTCATCATTCGCCGCTTGGAGATTGGAATTTGGAATTTGGTTGGCGTCTGCATCGCTGCACTGGAATATGGTACCAGGAGCGACTCATCATTCGCCACTTGGGGATTGGGGAGCGATTGCTTAGGAGACAGGTTTGGATCCCTATCACCTAAGACTTTTCAATTTTATGGGCCGTGAGGGTCCCATAAAGGTATTTTCTCCCTGCGAGTCGTAAGGATCCTGCAGGTGTGTTTTCTCCTTAAGAGTCGTGAGGACTCCTAAGTGTGTTTTTCCTTGGTGAGTCGTAAGGATCTCACGAAGGTTTGTTCTCCTCATGCATCGTGAGGACACATGAGTGGGTCTTTCCAATGAAGCGTAATTCCAAAGGCGGAGACCAGCCGCGTAACTGGTGGTTGCGGTGGGGCATGGGTATGCTGAGAATCATTTGAGCCCGTGGATTGTATACGGTAGTCAATTTGGGGACTGGCCGTAGGGCTGGAAGAATTTTGGAAATTGGATTTTGGTTGGCGTCTGCATCGCTGCACTGGAATATGGTACCAGGAGCGACTCATCATTCGCCGTTGTTTTATATTATTATCATTTTTTTTGGCTTTTGTTTTTGTTTTACCGCGATTGCTCTATCATTTCAGCTTTTCTTATCGCGATGATCGCGATTGCCCTATCATTTCGGCTATTTATTCGCAGTTGCCCCATCATTTCGGCTTTATTTTCATCATTTTTTTTTACTCGCTGATTTTTATTGCGAGTTGCCCCCGTTGTTTCGGCTTTTCTTTTTATTCATTTATTTACACATTCTTTTTTTTCTTATTTACACTTTTTTTTTTTTTTTACATTTCCAGTTTAACGACTTAGAGGTCGATTATTCCCAGTTTAATGACGTGGTGGTCGATTGTTCCCAGTTTAATGACGTGGCGGTCGATTGTTCCCAGTTTAATGACGTGGTGGTCGATTGTTTCCAGAGAAAGGTGGGTGTTTGACAGAATCAGGTCCCTGAAGGACTTCGGTCCCTGTTTGTATGAAATTGGCGGTCACAGCTTGATTGTTTGTTAACACGCCAGGGGACAATGATATTTCTCCCGCCTTGTATTGTTTCTCAACCCAATCCTTGAAGATACAACAGTCTTCAATAGTGTGCCCCAGCACTCGGTGGTATGGGCAAAAGTTGGGATGATCAGTCTTGTTCGCTTCACTTAGCCTTCTCGGTTCTGGTAGCCGCAGGCCATTCTTTAGAGCATCTTTAAAAATTTTATGGACCTTGTCCTTTCGGAATGAGTAGACCTTATTTCTCCTTTCCTCCAAAGTTGGCTCTCGAGGCTGGTCAGTCTTTGCCCCGCCCGTTCTCTGCTTATTTGGAGAATCGGTGATGTTAGAACTTCCGCCTTTTCGGTTGTCGTCCCTCCAAGGTTTCGGTCTGTTTGTGAACTGAAGATCCTGAGCGGACTCGGGCTTTGAGCGTTCCAACGTTTGGACCTTTTTGGTCAGCTCTTGGAATGTTTTGAGACCCGCGGTACATAGAAACGGGGCCATCCAGTTGTTGAGATTTCCGACGAGGAGACTGACAGATTGGTCCTGCTCTATCGGCGGTTCGCATTTGACGGAGAGATTGCGCCATCGGGTTATAAAATCCGTGCTGCTTTCGTCGCTCTTGGGCTTGGTCCTCACGAGCTCGGCAATGGTAATCTTATCGCTGACGCTCATGAACCTCTGCCGAAACAGAGACTCCATTTGGACAAAAGTTGTGACGGAGCCATCCGGTATGCTCGCGTACCAGTCGAAAGCAACATCGGTCAAGCTATTAACGAACTGGCGGAGGAGAAGCGCATCATTGCCCCCAGTATTCCCACATGAGGCTTTGAAGTGGGCGATGTGCTGATTCGCATTTCCCGTCCCATCGAATCTTCCGAATTTGGGGATGACATAGCCGCTAGGAAATTCTACCAGATCATACTGAGCAGGATATGGTCTCCCACTACTGCTGATATCTTTTTGCGCTTCGGCTTCGGCTACCAAGGTTTTGACTTTGTTGGTAACCAAATCCATGATTTGATCTTGAGTTAGCGGGCTACTTTCATCGGTAGCCAAGGCATTTCCTGAGATATGATGCGACTGATTTTCATGTAGTTCGCCCACTTTTGGATTTGAGGGAATAAGCGTCGGTTGCTTTGGCACACCACTTCCCGGTTCACGAGCAGAGCCCTCCGCTTGATTGGGCGGCTGAGAGGCAAGTCGGGTTGTGAGCTGCATCACGACATTCATCAAGTCATCGATTTTGGAGTAGAGTTTGGCCATCTCCTTGTCTTTGTTTCTGAGCTGCTTTCGGAGCTCTTGAAGCAGCTCTTGCTCCGCGGTCCTGGGGAGGAAAGTCGGCTCTTCTTCGCTTTCCGAGCCCGACTCCTCATGGACCGAAGGGTCTTTCCGCCTATCATCCTCATCAATAGGGTTTTCATCACCCAGCAGAGGCGGCTGCTCTTGGGAAGCGGCCACCACGTTCAAGCCAGATTGGATTTGAGATGTGGTAGCCCCGTCCTTGCTCTTGCTGCGCGTGCCCACCGTGTAGACAGTGTGGACCACATACCCAGCCATTTCCTCATCTTCGGCGGGGTAACCCTGTTCTTCGAACCTTATGAGGTTTAGCCTGGCAGGAGCCCTAGCCCTTTTGTTGGCTCTATATCTGAGCCTTTTCTCCCTCTGCTTCTCGATTTTGAAGGCTTGGCGGGCATCCGCTACCCGGGAAGCCATTGTGAGTTGATCAACGGGGAGCTTAGAGAAGACACCCGATCGGGCATTTTTCAGGGGCGCCGCTGGAGCTTGCTCGGGACGCGTTGTAGCTTTGTTGGTGTTGATGGCCTTGCCCCCAGCTGGGGCCAAAGAAAGTCGTTCAGATACCGACTCGCGTTTGAGTTGGGGCGCCCTTGAGATCACCACATTTGGTCTCCTGCCTTTCGAGACCGGTTTGTCTGCCACCGGGGCTTGAGGAGCTGGGATGGCGCCAACTGGCATGAACATGATAGAGCCAAAAGGTAGCAGAGGCTCCTCCCATTGTCGTCCAAGACTGGCCGGAAGGACCATCCTGGAGTCTATCTTCATCGTGTATGAGATGGGAGCCGTGTTGAGAGCTGAGCAGGTTTTTAGAGACATCGTTGAGAAGTGATTGCTTGAGAACCTGCATGAAAGAGCATTATTTTAGTACAAATACAGGCATGTATATTGATTGAGTTCGCATGAACATTTAACCCGAAATATGGGAGGAGAGATTGGTCCCACCGGGCGTGCCAGAATCTGTAGGGTGTTTTTCGTCACCCCATTGAGATGGGAATACGCGCGCGCTTGTCAGGTGCACTACAGATTCCCCCGGCCTAGGGTAGGCCGGGGTTTATTGATTGTGGGGATCCGAATCTCCGGCAGCCGCGGACTAAGCTGCCGTCAATTACCCCTCGCCTTTGGGGCGAGGGAACCTCCGATTAACGGGTTAAACTGGTCATGCGAACTCAATGTGCAGTGTACGTGTGTTGTGTTTTGAAAGGGGGGTTTTGGATATATCGGGAGCCACGCAGAGTTTTTACGGGGGTCCCGCTACCCGGATAGCGGGCTGGGGGTCAAGGGGGCTAGCAGCCCCCTTGCGGGGTGCGGGGCAGCGCCCCGTTAGAAATTTTTTTCTAACAGGGACAGTGTCGCGGAGTATGTGTATGTGTACATTTATATACATATGTATATATATACATGTAAATATAAGTAAAGGGGAAAAAGACATCCAAAGGATGCGTGGGGCCAGCGTCTAGAACGCTGTGCGCTAAGGTGCTGTGCGCTCAGGCGCGCGCGCGCCACGTGTCGACACGTGGGCAACTTGCGCATGAGCGCTGCGCGCAGGTGCGCAAGCGCACGCGCCACGTGTCGGCATGTGGGCGTTTTGCGCAAGAGCGCTGCGCGCAGAGGCGCAAGCGAGCGCGCGCCACGTGTCGGCACGCGGGCTCTTTGCGCACTTGCGCAAGCGCGCCACGTGTCGTCACGCGGGCGCTTTGCGCACTTGCGCAAGCGCGCAGGTGCGCAAGCGCGCGCGCGCCACGTGTCGGCACGCGGGCGCTTTGCGCAAGAGCGCTGCGCGCAGGTGCGCAAGCACGCGCGCGCCACGTGTCGGCACGCGGGCGCTTTGCGCACTTGCGCAAGCGCGCAGGTGCGCAAGCGCGCGCCACGTGTCGGCACGCGGGCGCTTTGCGCACTTGCGCAAGCGCCGGAGAGGAAAAGAGGCTTTTAGCCTAAAAAGATTTCTCTGAAGAGAGATCAAAGAGGAGTTGGACTCCTGAGTGTTTTTTTCTTCTTTCTTGGGGGTTTAGTGAAAGATGTTCTTCTTCTTCCTCCTCTGTTGGCTGGATCTTGATGATCAAGAGATGTGAGATCTAAAAATCTCTCCTTTCTGAGATCTAATGGTAGATCCAAGTTCCCCTTTGTGGGTTTTGTGGTGAAAGACTTCTTAGTTTTTGAAAAGAAAGAGTAAAACTCTTGATTTAATTCAAAAGAAATTAGAAGGTTTAGAACCTTGGAGAAGGAGCAGGAGGCACAAAGAACCCTGATTTTTGGGGGAATGAAAAAGTTGTTTTTTTTTATTCATCATCATGTTGCCTTTTATAGGCTTACACATTTACATATAGCCCCTTGGGCTTTTCAAAATGGCTTTTTGCCTATCACATGGCTTATGTGTCATTTGTTTTTGCACATAAGCCATGAGCTTACAAAAATTTGGTTTTATGCCCATTTTGCATACAAAAATCATGCACAAAAATTACATAAAAATTATTTGTTACATGATTTTTGTTGTTGGCATGGAGGAGGCTGGCCGCGGCCTTGACTTGGGCATGGGCCCGCTTGACCTGGGCTTGGGCCCACCTGCCTTAGGGTTGACCTTGACTTTGACTCGGTCAATGGGGGTGTAAATTTTTACCCCAACAACTATATTTTTATAAAAAGCTATCCGGTTCTTTCAACGATATTAAGTTCATTACGTTAAAGGTTTTTCGCTAAAAACCATCCGTAGCCCTCCGTCATTTCAGACGGGTAGCACTTAGTATTCATGCTATGTTTGTTGGCCTTAGTCAAGGCATAGTGTATGGTAGCTATTTGTTACTTTTCTGCAGCATAGATAGATGCGTTGGTTTGGGACAGTCGTACAGCCTTGTTGGCCCTAGTCAAGGGCTTGTACGGGTGGGTTCAAATTAACCTGGACAATGACGGGTAGAACTTGACATGTGACTTATGATTTGTTGGCCTTAGTCAAGGTCATAAGAGCATGGGGTAAAAATCACATCGGGAGTTTCTAAAGAAACTGAAACTTGCCAGATATGCGCATACCTTCTGGAGTGTGATAACGTGAGTGGATTCCATCACGTTATCATGCGATGATAGTTAGATCCCGATTCCCACTGATGAGTTGATTTACTCCTCGGGTGATCCCGACTAATTCTTCTTTCAGGTTTGGAGGAGAATTTGACGTTACAGTGGGAGGTTTCCTGATTAGATAAAGTGATAACCATTCTGATCTAGGTTAGAGTGCACGCTGAGTGTTTCTTTTCTCTCTCTCTTTGGCAGTGACCACAGCCCGACCCTAGACTTTGACTCAGTAACCAAGTTGACCGAACCTTCTTATAACACTGGCTTTTGGATTGTCTGAGTTGCATACCTCATTGCCACTCCTACTTTTACCATTTTTCTCCAGAACACCCCGTATTACTACGAACATCCACTTCCATTGGATAAAACCATCGTATGGTTATATACGAACTCGAAGGAACTTGTTCCAGATTCGAGGATGGTTTCTGGTTCTGGAGAAAACGAATAGGACTATTCAGTTGTCTTTTCCTTTTACCTTCTCTCAGGTTGCGAGTGCTCCTTGGATTAGGATGGTATACCTATTATGCTAATTGGACAGTCTTCTTCCAAACCATAGGCTGGTGCCGAATGGTAGGGAATGAAGAAAACCATTTAGCCGAAACGGTGTACAGAAGGTATTAAGTAAAGACAAATAAAGGGATTAGTAAGAGGGCAAAGTAAACCGCGACTGCTCTTCACGACCAAAACCAAGTATTTCATCGCCACTCTTACATCACCTTTGTATTTCTCCAGAACACTCCGTATCACTACAAAGATCCACAGTTTATTGGATACTCCATCGTATGGTTATATACGAACTCAAAAGGAACTTGTTCCAGTTCGGGGATGGATTCTGGTTCAGGAGAAATAGGATTAAGGTTTATTCAGGTGTCTTTTATCTTTACCTTCTCTCGGCTTCCGAGTGCTCCTAGGATTAGGACAGTACACCCATTATGCTTATTGGATAGTCTTCTTCCAAACCATAGGCTGGTGCCGAAAGGTAGGGAAGGAAGAAAACCATTTAGCCTAAGAGGGTGTACAGAAGGTAATGACTAAAGACATATGAAGAGATTTGGAGAGATGACAAAGAAATATACGGTTACAGTTGTGAATCTGGATAATGGAAGAGGCATTACTAGGAATACCCGGATACCCCTTCTAAACATTTACATGTTTCAGTTTTACCGTGCATTGTTAATAGAAAACTGATTTCCTAATTAGACACTTGCTCCAGGGTATGTATTTACCAGGTTTAATTCTCACATCTGTATGGTTTTACAGATGATGAGTGGGTGTAAGTTATTGGGAATTGGGTGATTATCCTCATTATATCGGGAATTCGTTGTAATTGGTGATATTTGAGGAAATCGCCATGGGTTGTTTGCCGGACGGCAAATATTTGGTTTTGAATATCCGTTATAATGCACCAATTTCAAATTGATATATCTGTACGTCTATTTTTATAGAGTGAGATATAACTTTTTGAAATTATGTCGATGACATTTACCTATATCAGTTGATGGTTAGGTAAAGAGTATTAAATAGCGGTATAATTCTTCTTAACCATAAGTACAGTTTTCAACCTACGACACACAGGGAATGAGTTATTAGACTCAGGGGACTTATACAGAGTATTGTATGTTGTCCAGTGTCCATGAGGACAGAGGGATTGGTACTCGTACTATATTCTGTTTACTTGTGACTTCTCTACTTCTTAGACATGTGTTTCGTAGAAATATAAGGTCCAAGTTTTAAGAAGTTGTAGGTATAAGAGTAAAGTAGAGAACCAGGTATTGCAAGTATCAGGATTCTTCAAGGTGATCGAAGATGTAGATACTTGTGTATGGTATTCAGTTGATAGTAATGATTATGAGAAACTTGTTTCTCTTTCAGGTTACTCATATCTGGAAGCACTCCTAAGTTGAGTAATGTTGATCGGCCTCTCTCCATTTAGTTGACATGCACTGGAGACAGTTGCATGATTTGAATCTGGTTCCAACTAAATCAGTGCCTCTGTTTCTATATTGGATATAGAACGGTTCATATCTTAACAATGTTAAGGTACGGGGAGTTGTCCGGCTTATGCTTAAAACCAGACTCTGGATAACTCAAGGCACGTTTCTGTAATGGCTGTTTGTGGGTTGACCCAGGCTATGACGAGGGTTGACTTTCTACCATCTGGAAGATCAATAGTGATATTGTTCTTGACTCGCCACAGTTTTAATAAAAATGGATTTTTTCAGAAAACAGTAGTGGAAGTATGGTAGAACTGGAAGTGATTCCAGAACCGCAAACGATTACTGAAAATTTGATAAGAACTTACAGATTCAATCTGGATTGACATTCCATTAGCCACTCCGCAGATATGGTGGGTAACCTCAGGCACCCGAGAGGTACTCCGGTAGCCTCAAGGACGGTGACAGGGAGGTTCTTGTTTACCCAGACTTGCCATTTCTGTTGTTCCAGACTGTGAGAACCGGCAGGAGGATGAGTATAGCATCGTTCTAAACTAGCTTTAGAAGTGTACGTGTATATGACTCTGCCAGAGGGTTGTCATAATCAGTAGGAGCAGCGGAAGCATAGTGGACAAGTTGCTTATGTCTATTTATGGACTAAAGCAGATATAGTGGAGATAGATCATCTATTTCTGATGTGACAGTCATAGGTTTGACTTCATCAGAATAGGGGATGGATCTGTTAAGAAGATAGTAGGGTGTGATGTCCTAGTATTTGGATGACATACACAGTGTAGGAAGTGAAATTCCTATACTACGATCGGTTATACTTTGGTTGTCACACAGTGGTTTCTCCACATAGGATATGGATATTATATCAGATATTCTGGTTACTAGATCTATTGTTTTAGATCTAGATTTGGGATGTGTCCCAATCAGGGTACTTAGACAGCATTCTAAAGGTTTTACAATGGACGACTCCTGGCACGGTAGTGTACCTGCAGGTGATGGAGTCACCCTCTCTAAAGGTGTCTTACAGACTAAAGGGGAGAGGGATGCGCATGATTGGTATATCACTTGCTTAGGCAATTGAGTTGATCATGAGATGTCAAGTACCACACCAGACGTTGTTTTTGCACTAGATGCAATAAGTTGTGATATTAATCCTATCCTGTAGAAACGTTCAGAAGCAGTTTTAGAACATAAGTGGATGTTCTAGGGATTTGATAACGGCAGCCTTCTTCGGAAGACGGTTATCATTCCACGCTTCCAAGGTGACCTGGATGACAGAGTGACTATCAGAGTTGTAGTTTTCCCTCTGACGAGGGGCAGTATTTTGGACAGGTAGTCCAAGCGGATACTGAGGGAGGCATGGCGCAGGATACTGATTGGTTTCAGTAGACGATACAGTCTAAGAAGTTTGGATTTGGAGTTAATTTATGAACTAGGTCCCATCAGATATCCAGACATATTCTAAGACAGGTATTGATCATTTCGGGAGATGGGTTTCTCCGCGAACTTGAGATTAAGAGAGACATAGAAAGAAACATCAGGGCGGATCCACTCACTGAGGCTATTCCTCGAACGCAATAGTTTTGCAAACGTGTTTTGTGAGACTGATTAGTAGAGGAGTTGGGTGCTCGGTATCACACGAGCTGTGAGTATGCGACATCGCAATAATTAGCCTTGAGTGCAAGTGGGAGATTGTTGGATATAGTGCCCTCAGAGTCAATTATTGGATCACAGGCACATGATTGCAATGATTGAGGGAGGGCCTATACCGGTAGGACAGTCTTACTCAAGATGATAGTATGCTATCTGGTTTATCTTTATCATCATATACTGCTTTAGGTGACCTTATAAGTCGCTAATAGAGCCCTTAGGATTCTTGCTTGACTACCAGCAGTATGATGGCGATCATATACGTGGGAGCCGGGGTCTATAAGCACATCCTTAAAGTGGTCCCTAGTCGTGGGAGTATTCGAGACAGGGCATCGATACTCCGAAGTAGACTAGTGTATACAGTCGAGACCCCGACGAGGGGCGGTGGCCGGTCTCACAAGCCATTGGTGTCAGTTGGTTCACTTAAGATGTATACAGGTGCTCATTAGGTTATGAGTACACCGGACAGGACTCGCCGGGAACCTGCTAGTTGGGATTATACCAGACGTCAGATAGCAGTTCCCTGGTGACATGTGTACAGGTTAGTTGATCGACCTGAGATCGTCATTTGTCTCGTGTGAGTTCCCACAGTGCTTTGATTACTACCCTACCACGGCTCAAAGGAGTCGTGCAAACAGGTTTTAGTTGGGTACAGTCCCGAGCCACATGGAGGCAGTGAGCGGAGGCAGTGAGCGGATCTGCAGGGGTTCGTCTCTCCCGGTATTGGGGGTGAGAACGCGTTGTGTCTAGGAGAGCCGTCACACGAAGTCCTTGGCCAAGGCAGGAGATTTACTGGTAGGTATTCCAGTAGTATCTCAGGGTGTTCTGGGCTACACTCCGACACGACTTGTACCGCTTTTGGGGGTCTGACTTTTACCAACCCCCTAGGCCCGCCATGCGATGCTCATAGACGAACGGATCGGACTGTACGGATATTGTCACTGACAGGCTCAGTAGGGTGTCAGGATGAGTTCGCTCATCGACGTCCCTTTTGGTCAATACCTGGTAGCCCGTTACATATGGCTAATACCTCTGACGTGCTAGTGGTTAAATCCACAGCCAAACTATTGACGATTCTTTAGAGTCCCCCATAGACAGTTTCTCAAATTTCGGGTGAAACGTTGTAGTGGCCGTATGATATATGGCAGGGTTCGATCTTATACGTGCGGTATTGCACGGATCATGATCGGACGGATCATACTAGTGGGCTTTGGTTTAAGCCGGATACTAGTATTAGATTTGTTGGATTACTTTAGTCTCATCGCATTCGCATTCAGTCGGAATGCGGATGCAGGTATGTATATACAGGTGAGGGGTATCCTTGTGATCCGTCACGAGTTTACTTTAGATGTTGCCGTATCTTTTTTATTGTTGCAAACATTTGGATTAATGTTTGGATGGTGGAAATAATGAGCTAGAATTCATCATGAGAATGCATTAATGTGACATGGACTTATATCATGACTCATGGTCTCTTTTTTGGGAAATATGTTACATTAGTGGATTGATTTGGGTTGATATGATGAGAGGAGAGAGAGAGGGGCTGCCATGATGCTTGGCTTGGTCTTGTATTTTTCCACACTCTCTCACTCTCATTCTATCACAAGAAAAGATGACACAAAAGAAAAGAAAAGAGAAAGCCTTCTCTTCCTCTTCTTCTTCCTCTAGCTCATAGCTTCCATTAATGGCAACACCTCTAATCTCCATCCAAGCCATGGATGCAAGAGACAAAGTGATCAAAAACATTCTTTACAACATCTTGGACACGTCGGCTAGCACACTTCGTGTCCGAGTTGCCTCGGTTCAGAGGTGGGAGCCCGTAAAAAGACTTCTCGATGTGGTGCCCTTCCGACGAGGAGATCGAGAACAGAGATGCCGCGAGGAGATCCGGATGGTGGCCAAAGACCGAAAGACACGGATCGCTCGGTATAGCTCTCTACCCTTTCTCCAGTTAGCTAGTAGTAGGTTAATGGTCCGATCCAGGTTTTATAGTCCGCGGTAGCGCCAGTTTCTAGTTAAAGAAAAGTTTTTGTTTCCGCATTTTGGCCTCGGACAGACGGCCGAGGCGCTACCGTAGACTTACACTATTGTACACCCATACGTGCATACATACATATTCGCACATACATTGATGATTCTCGCTGGATTTGGAGATTTGGGAACCGCAAGATACTCTTTAAAACTGATTCATTTTAAAATAGCGGTTTCCCTCAATATGTACATATTACTAATTCCATATTGCATGATATACTGATATCCTTACATTTCTTTTACATGTCGCATACATCATGCTTTTGATTATACGCATTGAGATTTGTAAAATGCATATTCGGCTTATTTTAGTTAAAAACCCTTGTTTTAAAACATGTTTTCTTCGCTTCTTTAAAACTAGTTTTCCTTTATTTATTACTTAAAATGGTTTTAGATTTCTGGGCTTTTGGCTTACTTGAATTAGATGGGGTCCTATAGGCTTCATATGATTCAAGTGCCAGTCACGAGCTATTTCGGGTCGTGACAAAGTTGGTATCAAAGCGCTAGGTTAACCTTAGTTCAAGTCTAAGTTTGACTATGTGGAGCCTAGAGCGTTTATATATATACGGAACTTAGGCTTGACCTTACGGAACTTAGACTTAGTCGAAGGGATATTATACCCAAACTTTCGTCGCGTAGGAGGGGTATTATACCCGAACTTTCGTCGCGTAGGATGACCCTTGGTTGATGGAGTTGGTAGCTTGAGTAGAGTGACGTACCGTACGTATGTTCCATGGCATATTTACGATACGCTACTCCGCTTAAGAAACCTTAGGATGTACATTTTTTTGCATAGTATTATATTCATTCCTATGATCTATCCTCATCGATGTTGGTTATGATTTTGCTGTCACGATTACACGGGCAGAGAGAGCTACGGCTAGAGTTGCGTCAGCTTGAGCTCGTCACGGACAAGGACTGACCAAGGCGTGATTCCAGGGACGTACAATTGCATAGAGAGGCGTCGTCTTATTGTGTTTTCGCGCCATGAGAGTTTGACAGATCACTTTTACGAGATTTCCGGGATGTGCTGATCGGCACCAGAGGATCAGGCTACTGCTAGAGACCAGCCAAAAGGTGATGACCATTGATGTATCGCTTATTCATGATGATTGAGGTGCTGTTCAGAGTACAGACGAATGAGCCAGTTGTTGCTGCAAATGACTAGATATCGCCCATATGTTGGAGCTACTGCAGCATGAGTATATACTTAGAGATATGATGGAAGGTCGCTAGTCACCCTAGGATGAACGACTAGGACATGTGGTTCATTCGCTTACCCCGATGCGAGGTCATTAAATTGATTGATTCCAGCTAAAGACGACTTCACGCAGGTTCGTTGGTAGTCGATGGAGACGATCGAATGTCAGGAACCCGATTCCAAGTTTAAAGTATTCGGAAAGACATGCAAGCGATTCTATGGACCCTCTAGAAGAATGAAACCCTAACTCGACATAATGACCGTGTGAAAGCCTTTGAACCTTAGGGTTTGCGGCAGTTCCGCGGCGCCATTGGTGAGGCTTGGGTTTGCCCTTCTACGGCTGGACCGCCGACGCTGTGGTATGTACTCGATACTATTAAACTGTACCCAAGATATTGAGCTCTTGGGGGATTATGAGGTTTTGACGAATCGATCGGATGGTTCGACATCTTTCGGATATCATGTGATGGGATACACTTCTTGGGAGACTCTAGACACGAGTATAGCCGTTGGAGCGCATTCCATGCAGCCACGAGAAGACGAGTCCGAATCAGTCGACAGCAGAGAAAAGTGGAGTAAGAATTCGTACGAGATCTTGATGAAATGACGTTCCACTCCGCCGACATCAGAGATGTGATACGCATGTAGAGGCGTTATATATATGGATTCCTTCCAGGACACTGCTGCTTTACGAGTGGTCGTGAGGATTGACAGAGAGATGACCAGAGAAGTGCCAGGACGGAATTGCCCCGTTAGCACAGCTGACAGGGCCAATGAGCCGATGGATTGCGAGATTGTTAATCCGCAGAGGAGGTGTAACGCTTCGAAAATCATTTAGGCAGTTTTTCGGTAATCGGCTGAATTAGCAACTTTTTCCGTAAAAAGTCAAAATAGGTTTTTTTTCATTATAAACCTAATTATACAAAATTTAGATAAGATATTACTACTAAATTGGTCACTAAAATGTTACTTAAAATTTTCTAGTTAATTAAAAAAAATTCCTTAATTAATTATTTTTAATATTATTTTAAGCTTTTAAAAATACATTAAATTAGTGATAAATACAAATTTAATTAGGTAAATTACACACTTAGGAACCATTACAAACTAAAATATAGTAGTAACAAAAATTTTACCAAAACTTTCCAAGAATTGTGGTTTTATGGTGTAAAAAATGCATTAAAATGGGTTTTTTGTAAAAAGTTGATGTAACATTCATTAATTGATCTTTGAAGAAGCTTTTTGTGTAGAATTTTCCACACAATTCTCTCTCACTCTTCTCCTCCACCTCCAGGTCATGCAACCAGCAGCAAACCCCCTCCCATTTCCCCCATTTTGTTTAGCTCAAAATTCTTGCAAAAATCCTCCGAAATCCACAAAAATTCACACCTTTCTTCACTAATTCAAACCTAAACCCTATTCCATCCCTTCTCAAGCCCAAATTGGTCTAAGACAAGGAGAAAAGAGGCATCTTTAGAGGCTAATTGCAAGAGGATCATAACTTGGGAGGTATAAATCCTAAACTAGTTGTTAAATTTGTTGTTTAAATAAGCTAGATTAGTATTTTAAAGTGTTAATTTCATTGTAATGGTTGGTTTTTGAAAATTCAAGAGAGGTGGAGATGCCCTAATTAGGGTTTGTTATAGGATAAGTGGGTTTAAGTTAGGGTAGTGGTTATCTAGTTGGTTAGAATGGATGGTTGTGCGATGTAGCGATCTCTACACCGTTAAATCGCGACAATTTCATTGATATTTCTATGCTAACAGTTTACTAGTTTTCTAAAATTTTAGGAGGTGATCTAATTGTGTTATTTTGGTGAGATAATTAGCATCTTATACGACTATTAGGGTGTGTGAATGCGGAGTTTTGTCTAGTCGGGTTTTAGTTTTGACGATTGCCCCGAAACGGCGATTTTAGTTAAGGTTTTAGCGATTTTCGTGTATTTTCCGCGTACCGAGTGCACGTTGTGATTAATTCGAGAGCGTCGATCTTTTCATATTATGAGTTGCGTTATTTCAGGAACCTGTAATCTTATATTGTATGTTATGCAATTCTAGGATCGGTCGCGGAAACATCGGACGCGGCGCGAAAAGGCAAGGCGGTGGTTGGATCGGATTAGCGAGGCATTCAGGTGAGTAGATGTATTCATCTATGGGGGAATCGTCTGGATGGCGCGAGGCACCCCCTAGTTAGAATTACCTTATTTCTTGCTACATATGCATTGTTAGTTAGCTAACCCCCCTCATTCACATTTCATACATTATAGCTTTCCGTCTGCAAGATTTGCATAGGATATCCATATACACATGTGCGATATCACTTCGTAGGACACGTACACCATTACCATTGGCTCCTGTTGCATGCGCACTATTCATGTGACACACACGCCTTTGGTAATTGACATGCCACGAGCACCATAGAACCTATTTAGCCTAGTATCATCACTTGCATCATACATGATATATGAAATCGCATAGCATATATATACCTCGCATCATCATCATACTTACATAGATTTCTAGACACAAATCACATCGCATACCTTGATATCATAGACATTTATCATATACAACATGTTGGGTATTATTATTTTCTTGAGGATTTCAGTATTGCTGCGATTTCTGGATTTTGGGGAAAACCGCAAGAATTTAACAAAAGCTTATATTTATCATTTTTAAAACAAAGTTGCAGTTTTCTCGTGATGTATGTGTCGTCCACCATGAGTTTTCATGTTTTCTGTTGGATTTCGAGACCCGATTCGAGGAGTGGATGAACCGTCTCGGGTACATGGTGGGCCCGGTATGGTACCCCGGGGCAAGAAAATCGAGTTGTAGACGATGAGCCTGGCAGGGGAAGACTACCTACCGGTGATGTCTGGCGCGGAGGATATCCGGAGGATACCGACCGTTATCGTGAGATTTGATGATATGGGCCGATCCGGACTGACGGAGCCCGATATATTGAGACATTGATACAGTGAGACATTAAGATAGATGTGTTTTCATATTTGGTGTCGATGCTTGACACGGGTTTCAGATGATTTCTTGATGGTATTTAACTATTATACAGTTATTCTTTTTCTAAAGTTAAGAATGCAGAATCATAGCATTTAAAACACTTAAAGATTTAGTATTGACATTGCATACATGTGCATGCATACTAGAGGTACTACATCACATCTGGACATACATGCTGTGACCCATTTGCGTGCATTCTTACGATTGCCTTACTAGATATTATATTCTACTCACGAGCTGGCAACTCACCCCCATTGTGCCACAGTGTCTTCCAGGTCGGACTCATCAGCCTAGTAGCGGCGGCTTATCTTGTTAGTGACTTCTTTTGATTAGACTCGCGAAATTGCTCGTAGGTGGGTTGCCAGAGCACTTTTATCTCTTTTTGTACTATTTTGTATCTAGTATTCTCCATCTACCACTTCTTATGTGTATATGCGACCTTGTGATGAGACTGAGAGATTTGTGTATATGTGGTTTCTTTTCGTCGAGCTCACTTGAGCAGACGTTGTGTTTTCTTGTATTTTGCATTTCTTTATGCTCTTTTCTTGAGATTACATATATATATTGCGTGTGTTTGTGATCCGCCTTGGGCGAAGAGCTAGCTCCCACTTGGGGATGCCATTTTATGATTACAGGTTATATATCTTGTTGTACCCATTTTGGGGGATAGAATTTACAAAGGAGACTCTGCCGAAATTTTCGAAAATTTTGGATGTTTTTTTTAAAAAAGGGGTCCGATACAACTTAATTGATTTCCAAAAAATCGTTTTCATGGAAGGTTTCCTTCACTCTCTTTGGTTTCTTTTGGTTTAGATTTTCTGGGCTTTGGCTGATTTAGTTTACGTTACGCCTTTAGACGTCTCGTAATCTAAGTTTCAGTCACGTTCCGTACTTTCGGGTCGTGACAAAGTTGGTATCAGAGCGTAGGTTTTACCTTTCTGAGTGTAGGACGACCTTGGTAGATGGAGTAGGTGACTTAAGCAGAGTGGCGTAGCATGAGTATGATCCACGGCATACTTACGATACGGTACTCCGCCTAAGTGGCCTTAGGAAATAATTGCTTGTATTTCCTTTCTTGAGTCCTTGCATTCCTTGATTCAATTGCAATGTTCTTATCGTTCCTGTTTCTTATTCCAGCTTCGATGCCGCCAAAGACTACGAGAGCTCAGCGGGCTGCCGCTAGGGATGAGATTCGAGCGGGCTCGTCTGAGGCGAGGATCGAGCGGGATGATGCGCCTACCCCTCAGGGTCATATTGATCCGCCTTATCCAGACCGTATTGCCAGATTAGAGGCCGGCATGCAAGAGTTGCGAATGATGATGGGATCTTTAGTTGAGTCCAGTCGGGCACAGAGATCCGAGAACGTTCCTTCTACCGCACAGACCACGATTGTACCTGCTACACAGATGGTCGCTCCTGCTACTACGGAGACTATCCCTGTTTCACTACAGGAGTTCATAAGATTGAGACCTCCAGCTTTTACCGGTATGGATGCGACAGAGGACCCACAGGCATTTCTTGATAAGATGGCTCGGATTTGCCGTTCGTTGAGGTGTTCTGATGATAGATTGGTGGAGTTTGCGAGTTTTCGTCTGGAGGGTCTTGCCCAGACATGGTACGATTCAGTAGAGAGAGGCCGAGCTGCAGGTCTACCTTCTATGACCTGGGATGAGTTTACAGCTGCGTTTCTTGCCTGTTTTCTTCCGGAAAGTGTCCGAGATGCTCGAGCCCGTAGTTTTGAGTCTCTGCGCAAGACTCCTGGGATGACGGTGTCGGAGTATGATATACAGTTTACCCAGTTGTCTCGATATGCTCCATACTTAGTAGACACGGAAGAGAAGAGAATAAAGAGGTTTGTGCGAGGGCTTGATACACAGCTATTCCTTGCCATCGGCACCCAGCACTTTGATACATACGCAGCCGCGATGAACGCAGCCTTACTTTTGGAGGAGCGTATTTCTGAGACTCCGGTCATTTCTGGGCCGAAGAGGATTCGTACTAATACGCCAGCTCAGCGGCAGATGGGTAGACATCGTGATAGATTATTTCCGGGAGATGGTGGAGGCAGAGGATTGAGACGAGGTCAGTTATTTGGTTCATATCCACAGACATAGCAGTCGTCGCCAGGATGTTTTCGGTGTGGGAGTCAGTACCACCATGTCAGAGACTGTACCATGGGACGCCAGGGCACGGCGACAGTCCCACATGTGACCTTACCACCTTCACCACCTCCTCAGAGAGCTCTACTTCCTACTCCTGATGATGCTCCACGCCAGCCAGATGTTCCTAGAGGTCATGGGCGTGGCGGTCCGGTTCAGAGAGGACGAGGCGACAGAGGCAGAGGCAGAGGCCGAGGTAGAGGCAGAGGACAGCCAACTACTAGTGGTGGACAGGCCCGAGTGTTCGCGTTGACTCCTCAGGATGCACAGGCATCCAATGCCGTCATGACAGGTACTCTGCCAGTATGTTCTTTTGATGCACGAGTATTATTTGATCCAGGCTCCACACATTCATATGTATCCACGTACTTTACACCGAGGTTGGGCCGAGAGTCTTCTCCGTTAGATCAGTCGCTTGTCGTTATTACACCGGTAGGCGAGTCGTTTGTTGCTCGTTTTGTGTACCGATCATGTTCCGTTCGTATCGGGGAGAGAGATTCGTCAGTTGATTTGATTCTCCTCGATATGCTAGACTTTGACGTTCTTCTTGGTATGGACTGGCTAGCCACCTGTTATGCATCCGTGGACTGCCGTGAGAAAGCAGTCAGATTCAGTTTTCCTGGTGAGCCGGTTCTGGTTATTTAGGGAGATCGTAGCGCTACCCTTCCCAGCTTGATTTCTTCTCTTCGCGCCGGTCAGCTCTTAAGGAAAGGGTA
This sequence comes from Agapanthus africanus, assembly GCA_030015575.1. Classification (NCBI taxonomy): domain Eukaryota; kingdom Viridiplantae; phylum Streptophyta; class Magnoliopsida; order Asparagales; family Amaryllidaceae; genus Agapanthus; species Agapanthus africanus. Next base: position 472,738,237 of record CM057350.1, on the reverse strand, counting down.
TCAGGGATTCTTAGCTTATGTTTGTGATACTAGCTCCACAGAGGTTCCGTTGGACCAGGTCCCTGTTGTGAGAGAGTATCCTGATGTATTCCCTGACGAGCTGCCTGGTCTGCCACCAGAGCGCGAGATTGAGTTCTGCATCGACTTGATCCCCGGCACGGGGCCTATCTCTATACCGCCTTATCGGATGGCCCCAGCGGAGCTGAGAGAGCTGAAGGATCGGTTATAGGACTTGCTGGACAAAGGGCTTATCCGACCGAGTGTGTCACCTTGGGGTGCTCCCGTCTTGTTTGTTAAGAAGAAGGACGGAAGTATGCGTTTATGCATTGATTATCGTCAGCTGAACCGGGTTACTGTGCGTAATAGATATCCCCTACCCCGCATTGATGACTTATTCGATCAGCTCCAGGGTGCAGGGTTTTTCTCGAAGGTTGATTTACGGTCAGGTTATCACCAGTTGCGGGTTCGGAAGGAGGATATTCCGAAGACCGCTTTCCGTACTCGATATGGTCATTATGAGTTCTTGGTGATGTCGTTCGGGCTCACCAATGCCCCGGCAGCATTTATGGACTTGATGAACCGTGTATTCAGGCCGTATCTCGATCAGTTCATCATTATGTTCATTGACGACATCTTGGTTTATTCTCGGAGCCGGGAGGAGCATAAGCAGCACTTGCGTATCACATTGCAGATTTTGAGGGAGCATCAGCTGTTCGCCAAATTTTCCAAGTGCGCATTCTGGTTAGACAGTGTCGACTTCTTGGGTCATGTGGTGACGAGAGATGGTATTTGTGTGGACCCGAAGAAGATCGAGGCAGTTCAGCGTTGGCCTAGACCGGTATCAGTTACAGAGGTTCGCAGCTTTCTAGGTCTGGCCGGCTATTATCGACGTTTTGTCCAGGATTTCTCTCGCATTGCTGCACCATTGACCAGGTTGACCCGGAAGGGGGTTCCTTTCGATTGGACCCAAGCATGTGAGGATAGTTTCCAGCAGTTGAAGCCTCGTCTGACTACTGCACCAGTGTTAGCATTGCCTTCAGGATCAGGCGGGTTCGTGGTATATTGTGATGCTTCTCGAGTGGGGCTGGGCTGTGTATTGATGCAGCACGACAGAGTTATCGTGTATGCTTCTAGGCAGCTGAGGAAACACGAACAGAACTACCCCACTCATGATTTAGAGATGGCTGCAGTGGTATTTGCACTTAAGATTTGGAGACATTACCTATACGGTGAGTCGTGCCAGATATTTACTAACCACAAGAGTTTGAAGTATATCTTTCAGCAGCGAGATCTGAATCTGAGACAGCGCCGTTGGATGGAGTTGGTGAAGGATTATGACTGCGAGATTCTATACCATCCGGGCAAGGCGAATGTCGTGGCAGATGCTTTGAGTAGGAGGCCCGGAGGTAGCTTATCTTGTTTGAGCGCAGTACAGATGCAGCCGACGACGGATTGGCAGGTTTTATATGATAGCAAAGTGCAGTTCGAGTTTACTCCTACAGGGGGACAGCTGGCCCATTTTAGAGCACGCCCACAGTTACTTGACCGTATCCACGAGGCACAGTCCGGCGATGCCCATATTTTAGAGATTATTGAGCAGATTCGGCAGGGCAGAGTTTCTGAGTTCGTGATTGATGATCAGGGGATACTTCGATTTGAGACTCGACTGTGCGTACCAGATTCTGAGGGACTGAGGCACGATATCCTCGAGGAGGCACATAGATCGGTATACAGTGTGCATCCAGGTTCCACCAAGATGTACCATGATTTGAGAGAGGTTTACTGGTGGGACGGGATGAAGAAGGATGTTACAGACTTTGTGTCGAGATGCCTGACTTGTCAGCAAGTCAAGGCCGAGCACCAGAGGCCAGCCAGCGAGTTACAGCCTTTGCCCATCCCTGAGTGGAAGTGGGAGCAGGTCTCCATGGACTTCATTGTGGGTCTACCCAGGACCAGTCGAGGGTATGACTCTATTTGGGTGATTGTGGATCGACTGACGAAAGCGGATCACTTCCTGCCAGTGAAGACCACTTTTGGATTTTCTCAGTACGCCCAGGTTTATATTAATGAGATCGTGCGACTGCATGGCGTTCCGACTTGCATCGTGTCCGACCGGGGCACCCAGTTTACCAGCCGATTATGGCAGAAACTTCAGGAAGCTTTGGGCACCCGATTGTGTTTTAGCACAGCCTTTCATCCGCAGACTGACGGTCAGCCGGAGCGTACTATTCAGACTCTTGAGGACATGCTCAGAGCTTGTGTTTTAGATTTCGGTGGTAGCTGGGATCGTCATTTGCCCTTGATCGAGTTCTCCTACAATAATAGCTTCAAGGAGACGATTCAGATGGCACCTTTCAAGGCTTTATATGGGAGGAGATGTCGATCGCCTGTATGTTAGACAGAGCTTAGGGAGAGCAGTATTTTGGGGCCGCAGATGGTACAGGAGACGACCGAGAAGATACAGCTGATTCGGGACAGGATGAGAGCGGCACAGAGCAGGCAGAAATCATATGCTGACAGGCGCCGTCGCCGACTCGAGTTCGCTGTTGGTGATCATGTTTTCTTGAAGGTCTCTCCAATGAAGGGTGTGATGAGATTTGGGTGGAAAGGGAAGCTGAGTCCTAGATATGTTGGTCCCTTCGAGATCCTAGAGTGTGTTGGTCCAGTCACTTATCGGTTAGCTCTTCCGCCCAGCTTCCCCGATGTTCACCCCGTATTCCATGTTTCGATGCTCCGCAAGTATCTTCATGATCCTTCCCATGCGATTCAGCACCAGACGACCAGCTAGAGCGTGATCTTTCATTCACCGAGCAGCCGGTGGTCATTTTGGATCGGCAGGTGAAGAAATTGAGGTCGAAGGTTATACCATCCGTCAAGGTCCTTTGGCGTGGCCCGAACAACGAGGAAATCACCTGGGAGACCGAGGTCGAGATGAGGAAGAGATATCCCCATCTTTTTGAAGGTACGCGTAGTTAAATTCTAAATTCGAGGACCGAATTTCTTTAAGGGGGGAAGATTGTAACGCTTCGAAAATCGTATAGGCAGTTTTTCGGTAATCGGCTGCATTAGCAGCTTTTTCCGTAAAAAGTCAAAATAAGTTTTTTTTTCATTATAGACCTAATTATACAAAATTTAGATAAGATATTACTATAAATTGGTCACTAAAATATTACTTAAAATTTTCTAGTTAATTAAAAAAAATTCCTTAATTAATTATTTTTAATATTATTTTAAGCTTTTAAAAATACATTAAATTAGTGATAAATACAAATTTAATTAGGTAAATTACACACTTAGGAACCATTATAAACTAAAATATAGTAGTAACAAAAATTTTACCAAAACTTTCCAAGAATTGTGGTTTTATGGTGTAAAAAATGCATTAAAATGGGTTTTTTGTAAAAAGTTGATGTAATATTCATTAATTGATCTTTGAAGAAGCTTTTTGTGTAGAATTTTCCACACAATTCTCTCTCACTCTCCTCCTCGACCTCCAGGTCGTGCAACCTACAGCAAACCCCCTCCCATTTCCCCCATTTTGTTTAGCTCAAAATTCTTGCAAAAATCCTCCGAAATCCACAAAAATTCACACTTTTCTTCACTAATTCAAACCTAAACCCTATTCCATCCCTTCTCAAGCCCAAATTGGTCTAAGAAAAGGAGAAAAGAGGCATATTTAGAGGCTAATTGCAAGAGGATCATAACTTGGGAGGTATAAATCCTAAACTAGTTGTTAAATTTGTAGTTTAAATAAGCTAGATTATTTTAAAGTGTTAATTTCATTGTAATGGTTGGTTTTTGAAAATTCAAGAGAGGTGGAGATGCCCTAATTAGGGTTTGTTGCAGGATAAGTGGGTTTAAGTTAGGGTAGTGGTTATCTAGTTGGTTAGAGTGGATGGTTGTGCGATGTAGCGATCGCTACACCGTTAAATCGCGACAATTTCATCGATATTTCTATCCTAATAGTTTACTAGTTTTCTAAAATTTTAGGAGGTGATCTAATTGTGTTATTTTGGCGAGATAATTAGCATCTTATATGACTATTAGGGTGTGTGAATGCGGAGTTTTGTCCAGTCGGATTTTAGTTTTGACGATTGCCCCGAAACGGCGATTTTAGTTAAGGTTTTAGCGATTTTCGTGTATTTTCCGCGTACCGAGTGCACGTTGTGATTAATTCGAGAGCGTCGATCTTTTCATATTATGAGTTGCTTTATTTCAGGAACCTGTAATCTTATATTGTATGTTATGCAATTCTAGGATCGGTCGCGGAAACATCAGACGCGGCGGGAAAAGGCAAGGCGGTGGTCGGATCGGATTAGCGAGGCATTCAGGTGAGTAGATGTATTCATCTATGGGGGAATATTCTGGATGGCGCGAGGCACCCCCTAGTTAGAATTACCTTATTTCTTTCTACATATGCATTGTTAGTTAGCTAACCCCCTCATTCACATTTCATACAATTATAGCTTTTCGTCTGCAAGATTTGCATAGGATATCCATATACACATGTGCGATATCACTTCGTAGGACACGTACACCATTACCATTGGCTCCTGTTGCACGCGCACTATTCATGTGACACACACGCCTTTGGTAATTGCCATGCCACGAGCACCATAGAACCTGTTTAGCCTAGTATCATCACTTGCATCATACATGATATATGAAATCGCATAGCATGTATATACCTCGCATCATCATCATACTTACATAGATTTCTAGACACAAATCACATCGCATACCTTGATATCATAGACATTTATCATATACAACATGTTGGGTATTATGATTTTCTTGAGGATTTCAGTATTGCTGCGATTTCTGGATTTTGGGGAAAACCGCAAGAATTTAACAAAAGCTTATATTTATCATTTTTAAAACAAATTTGCGGTTTTCTCGTGATGTATGTGTCGTCCACCATGAGTTTTCATGTTTTCTGTTGGATTTCGAGACCCGATTCGAGGAGTGGATGAACCGTCTCTGGTACATGGTGGGCCCGGTATGGTACCCCGGGGCAAGAAGATCGAGTTGTAGACGATGAGCCTGGCAGGGGAAGACTACCTACCAGTGATGTATGGCGCGGCGGATATCCAGAGGATACCGACCGTTGTCGTGAGATTTGATGATATGGGCCGATCCGGACTGACGGAGCCCAATGTATTGAGACATTGATACAGTGAGACATTGAGATAGATGTGTTTTCATATTTGGTGTCGATGCTTGACACGGGCTTCAGATGATTTCTTGTTGGTATTTAACTATTATACAGTTATTCTTTTTCTAAAGTTAAGAATGCAGAATCATAGCATTTAAAACACTTAAAGATTTAGTATTGACATTGCATACATGTGCATGCATACTAGAGGTACTACATCACATCTGGACATACATGCTGTGACCCATTTGCGTGCATTCTTACGATTGCCTTACTAGATGTTATATTCTACTCACGAGCTGGCAACTCACCCCCGTTGTGCCACAGTGTCTTCCAGGTCGGACTCATCAGCCTAGTAGCGGCGGCTTATCTTGTTAGTGACTTCTTTTGATTAGACTCGCGACATTGCTCGTAGGTGGGTTGCGGGAGCACTTTTATCTCTTTTTGTACTATTTTGTATCTAGTATTCTCCATCTACCACTTCTTATGTGTATATGCGACCTAGTGATGAGACTAAGAGATTTGTGTATATGTGGTTTCTTTTCGTCGAGTTCACTTGAGCAGACGTTGTGTTTTCTTGTATTTTGCATTTCTTTATGCTCTTTTCTTGAGATTACATATATATATTGCGTGTGGTTGTGATCCGCCTTGGGCGAAGAGCTAGCTCCCGCTTGGGGATGCCATTTTGTGATTACAGGTTATATATCTTGTTGTACCCATTTTGGGGGATAGAATTTACAAAGGAGACTCTGCCGAAATTTTCGGAAATTTTTGATGTTTTTTTTAAAAAAGGGGTTCGATACAACTTAATTGATTTCAAAAAAATCGTTTTCATGAAAGGTTTCCTTCACTCTCTTTGGTTTCTTTTGGTTTAGATTTTCTGGGCTTTGGCTGACTTAGTTTACGTTATGCCTTTAGACGTCTCGTAATCTAAGTGACGTTCACGTTCCGTACTTTCGGGTCGTGACAGGAGGTAAGGGCCCAGAGACAGAGGACGCCAGACCATGAACAGGAGGCAAGTAGATATCTTGCGCTGCTAGCACTGTATGTACCGACACCTTCTCGACTTTGAAGGAGGATATATCGATGGCGGTACTTATGATTTGTGATTTGGTGATTTGATTATCACGTATCCGCCACCTTGGATTTCGGTATTTTTAGGAGATCTGTTCGCATGATTTGGTCTTGAAGGCTGAGTTCCATGATTTCTGTTTTCGTGCACCATGGTTGCACCTACTGGGTATTGATATTTTGCGCATAGTTATTACGCTTGAGGTATTGATTGTGATTTCATGCCTATTTTATGCCGGTAATTTGATTTACGCTTCCAGCATAGTTTTCATGCACTTTTAATGTTTTGATTTGATTTGTGCACACTGATGCACAAGATTGTGAGCTTATACACCACGGTATACCTGATTTGGATTGAGCCATATAGTATACCGTCGATTTTGATTCTGATATTGAGGTTGATTTCTTGCACTCCGTGCATTTGATTTGGATTTTCGCGCGTGTTGAGCGCATGTTTTGAGATACGATTTTGGTGCACACCAGATGCACTAAATCGGGATTCCTTGTGCATGTCAGATTCACCTGATTTTGCTGTCAGGCACACATGCGTTGCCTATGACAGATGTTTCTTGCACACCCGTTGCACCTAGATGATGTTTTTGTGCACGTGTATGGCACATATATGGATTTTGATTTCCGTGTGCACCAGACGCACAGGGTATTCTTAAATACATTTTGGGATTTATTCCTTATGGAGCAGTACGTTTTTATAATATTTGCTATATGTTTTCGTACTGAGCTGGACTAGTCAGAGGACAGTACCTGGACAGACTTTGCATGCATTGATAGTTATCGAGGGGATTTCCAAAAATCGAGCTATAGACTCGGTATTTACCTACGTGTCTGATATGACACGAAACATTTAAACAAGGAAACCCTTCTAAACTGTTTTCAAAACGGCGGAACGTATATATTAAACAAAAAATATATACATATATGGTTATTTTCTTACAACAGACGTCCGCCACTGTGCAGTGTTATGTGCATCGCACAGCAACTTAAAAAGGTTTGGTATGCATTTCCTTCAGTTATTTACCTGTATGGATTTGATGTTTACATGTATAGTTCTGATTTATATCATATTGGTTTTAATTTGGATTTGACATTTATGTCTATACCATGACTCCGATGATTGCGGGATACTTGACGGAGTTTTGTTTCTGAGTGATCTGCTCATTGTTCTAGCGCATGCATTACGCTATGATGCGTTTTATGTATTGATGATTTCGGAGTCCCGACGATTTGGACTTTTACTGAAATGTTTTGGTATTTGAGGAAGTCAAATTTAAATTCGGGGACCGAATTTCTTTAAGGGGGGAAGATCGTAACATTTCAAAAAAATAAAATATTATTTTTGGGAATTTTTATAATTTAATATTAATTTTTAATGAATATTTTAATATTTCAGTATAATTAAATACTGATAAAATGGGGAAAAAATTTGGAAAATTATAGAAATTACCAGAAAGAGGGTGTTTTATATGAATTATGCAAATTTTATGTTTTTATGATTAGTTTGACACTAATTTAGTGTTAATCGCGATTAAAAATCGCTAATCGGATTTTAAGCGGGTTTTGTGCAAAACATGCACCATTTCATTTTTACGCTTGTTATTTTGTTTCATGGCTTTTCTTCATGATTCTTGCATGGTTGTTAATTAGATAGAGTGGGGAAAAGAAAAGAAAAGAAAAGAAAAGAAAAAAGGAAAATGAATAAAGAAAGGAGGTATGGGTCAGAGAGGGAAAGGTGAGAGTTACCCTGACCTTAGTCTTGAGCCATCCCCTTCATTATTCACACATATCTCTCCTCTCCCTTTCCCCTAGCTGCTGCTGATGCTGCCCCTCCCTTCATTCTCCACAAACCCCCCCCCTCCAAACTCCATGATAAACACTTCAAAACCCAAATTCCACTTCACAAACTTTGTGCACAAGCTCATTAGCAACACTTTGGGCCAAGAAAGATTTAATTTTGGTGCCCTAGGGGATTCTTGAGTGCAACATGAGGTAATTTTTCCATCACTAGTATAGAATTTCCATTCCCTTAGCATCCATGTTAGTTTAGAACCGATATTGTGTGGTTTTGGTGAACTATGAAAATTCTAGTTAGGGTTTAGGGTGTGATTTGAGTAGAGATAGTGAAATTGAGGTGTGATTGAGGACTACAACCCTTGTAGTGATGTTATTATGGATTAAAACCTTAGACAAACCCCAGGTTGCGAACTTTAGATTCTGCAGATACGGAAAATTGTGAGAATTGCATAGGGAAATTGGAATCTGCTATCAACCCGAGACTCTGAAAATTATTTTGGGAACACAGAGATAAGCAGGCACCCAGGAAGCTAACCCCAAAACCTGAGCCACCCCTTCCTTGTTCTGGCCGCAGATTTAATCGATCTGGCCGCAAATTACGGCCAGGGTAGGAGCTCTGGGTCTCGTGTTTGTTTTGTGGCTTTATCTCTAGTAAATTAGACCCCTGGCATATGCAAAATTGTCTGATTTGACCTAGAGTGAAATCTGGGACCCTTTTTCTATAGTTGCCGTTTTGGATTTGTGTTTCCGTATTGCGTATTTTAAATTCTGGATTTGCGTATTGTGTTTTACCTCAATCACTTGACGTTTGTACGACGAGATCGAGGGTCGTTTGATGGTTTTGAAAGCGTAGTCTATAGGTTCTAACCTATAGGCATTAGCGTGTCGTTTTGGGTATTCCCGATATGATTTTAATACGCGTTCCGATTATGTTATCTATGTAGGTACCATCATGTGGATTCCATACGATGAAGAAGATGAAGGCGACGTCAACATCGACATGCAGGACATAATGTGAGTAGATTATATCTACGGGGGAAGTCGGGTGGATGGCGTATAGCACCCCTGCAGTTCGTGGTGATGTATACGAATACGTATACACACATATATTTTTATATGTTGATTGAGTTTTATTGATGATAAAGATGGATTCTGGTGTTCTTGGATTGGTTTAGTGTTAGTTGCGAAACCCTAGAGTAGTGGTTGCACCCACACACGCACACACATACTTGCATACATTCTTTCTTTCATATGTGCGTATATGGGGATAGGTATATATACACATGGGTATGGGACTTGGTGTACATATACTGGATTATGAGGATAGTACTTGGGATTTGAGATGAGTCGATGATATTAGGCATAGTGCTATGAGATCGGTGATCTGATGTGGTTCGTATTTGGGATACGACATGAGAGTTTGGCGGGCCTTTGGACATGTGTTGCACACACGCATTTATATTCATATAGATGGTATCGATTTGTACTAGACTTAGATCAGTACCCCAGATCATGAGATATGATGATAAGGATACCTGATAATTGATGAGAGGAATGTGATATTGACCCGTACCCATCTTTTGGGATGCCGTACGATGATTTACCGTACGAGTTTCATATTGATGATAGATCCGCACTCTTGATATGAGGATGTCATATTATAGATATTGTGTCATATGTGATACTATTGAGGCGGGATCACCGACTAATATATATATATATATATATATATATTTGTATCGACTCAGATGTTAGGCGGTTTCCTTATCTTTCGTTTAGCCTGTTAGATCAGCCCTATAGTTTAGTGTAATTGTTAGACTAGGATCGATTCCTACCTATTTCAAAAACTAAAGAATCGTGGGTATTTTAAAAGACAGGCCAAGAGATTCTACGGATATTTCAAAGGACGTATCTTTTCTTAAAAACACCGTAGCCCTTATTTCCAAAACACCGCGATTCGTGTTATTTCAAAAGGCACTACTGTATGACTTATATTTATATTAAATGCAGATTAGTTATCATTGTGTTTATCATTCAGCTCCCGCACATTATTGTTGTTCGCTCCGCATCGCATACTTATATTGTGATTTCATATACCATTATTGATATCATGCTGTTAGGACACTAGCACCATTATCGATGATACATATGTTCCACGTACACATGCTTGCTGGCTCACACACTTTATCATCGATAATTGCCATGTCACTACACTGTAGTACTGTTGCATTCAGGATATGATCCCTTGCATGGCATACTTGTGTACATACATACCTATTGTATACCCATACGTGCATACATACGTATTCGCACATACATAGATGATTCTCGCTGGATTTGGAGATTTGGGAACCGCAAGATACTCTTTAAAACTGATTCATTTTAAAAGAGCGGTTTCCCTCAATATGTACATATTACTAATTCCATATTGCATGATATACTGATATGTTTGCATTTCTTTTACATGTCGCATACATCATGTTTTTGATTATACGCATTGAGATATGTTGTTTCCATGATATTTCTGGATTTGGGAACCGTGGATATTTCCAAAGAGAGTATGTATTTGTTTTAAAAACCCGGTTACCCTTGATATGATATTTCAGTGCGTCCACCATGTGTTTTCTTGGTGCTGAGAGCGACTTGTGAAACCCGATTCGAGGAGCGGATGAAGCCGATTGCGGGTACATGGTGGACCCGGTATGGTACCCCGGGGCAAGAACGGATCTGCTGTGTAGCTAGACGGTGAGCCTGGCAGAGGTACCACTATCTACCGGTGATAGTATTGGGCTCGGCGGATATCCAGAGTCGAGAGATGTGTGGGCCGATCCGCACTGACGGAGCCCGGTATATGAGGATTTACGTGCCGATGCTAGGCACAGGCCTCATGATGTTTTCGAGTGTCGATACTAGACACTCAGGTTCCATAATTTTGATATGTCGCGAGCGGCACATGTCGATTTATATCCTCATATTTACATGCATATGCTTTAGGATATTTACATGCATGATATTTATTGTCATTGGGTGACACATGGACGATTTCCACATACATATATTGACATTGATGACATTGATCACATAGTTGGATGATATCCACGTACTTTTAAAACTTCATGACAAAGTCGACATTGATCATACCTCATACTTATGATATGTTATTACCTGAGACACTAGCACGAGCACTTGGCACTACACTCATGTATAGATGTTACATTGCCACCTTATCATGCTTCAGATTTATTCATGTTGAGGATATATTACAACTGATCGTATTGACCTAGGATTATGTTATGCATACGATTTCTGCTCTGTGATGTTTTCTATTCACGAGTTGGAAACTCATCCCCGTTGTGCCACAGTTTCTTGCAGGTTTTGCCGTACAGGTTCATTGCGGCTTTTCTGACACACTGCTTCCTTTCTGGGTGATTGCATGGGTAGGTGGGTTCACTCGCATCATGACCACCCTTGTATTTATTTTATTCAATTGTATCTAGAAATTCCATCAACCAAAACTTGTACGTTGTTTCAGACTTAGAAAACCAGTTATGTGTTATTTCGACCTTAGAGTCGCGCGTTGTAGTATTATGGTTTTCATTTTGATTTTGAGTTTCTTTTGAGTTTTGATCCTCGCCCTTTGGCGTTGTATATTATATTGCTTGCGTGGTTGTGACCGTCGATTGACGAAGAGCTAGCTCCCGCTTGGGGATGCCTTTTATTGTGCATATATATATTATTCATATTGTACCCCGTTCGGGGCCAGTATTTACAAAGGAAACTCTGCCGAAATTTTCAGAAAAGACATGAGATTTGTAAAATGCATATTCGGCTTATGTTAGTTAAAAACCCTTGTTTTAAAACATGTTTTCTTCGCTTCTTTAAAACTAGTTTTCCTTTATTTATTACTTCAAATGGTTTTAGATTTCTGGGCTTTTGGCTTACTTGAATTAGATGGGTCCTATAGGCTTCATATGATTCAAGTGCCAGTCACGGGCTATTTCGGGTCGTGACAATTTCGACCTTAGAGTCGCGTGTTGTAGTATTATGGTTTTCATGTTGATTTTGAGTTTCTTTTGAGTTTTGATCCTCGCCCTTTTGCGTTGTATATTATATTGCTTGCGTGGTTGTGACCGTCGATTGACGAAGAGCTAGCTCCCGCTTGCGGATGCCTTTTATTGTGCATATATATATTATTCTTGTTGTACCCCGTTCGGGGCCAGTATTTACAAAGGAAACTTTGCCGAAATTTTTAGAAAAGATATGGAGGATTTAAAATGTATATTCGGCTTACCTAATTTAAAACCCTTGTTTTAAAAACTTCTTTTCTTCACTTCTTAAAAAAAACTATTTCCTTTATTTATTACTTAAAAATGGTTTTAGATTTCTGGGCTTTTTGGCTTACTTGGATTAGATGGGGTCCTATAGACTTCATATGATTCAAGTGCCAGTCTCGGGCAATTTCGGGTCGTGACAGTTTTGCCCAAACTTGGAAACTTTCTATGGGGGACTCTAAAGACTTGTCAATACCCAGGCAGTGGGTTTAACCATAAGCCGTCAATGGTACTAGCTGTACGTAACGGCTGCCCATGTACTGAGTGAAAGGGAGTCCAAAGAGCGAACTCATCCTAAAACCCTACTGAGCCTATGTGTGACAATATTCGTACAGTCCGGTCCGTTCGTCTATGAGTATCGCATATCGGGCCTAGGGAGCTGGTAAACGTCAGACCCCCAAAAGCGGTATAAGTCGTGTCGGAGTGTAGCCCAGAACACCCTGAGATACTACTGGAATACCTACCAGTAAATATCGCTTGCCATGGCCATGTACTTCGTGTAATGGCTGTCCTAAACACAACGCGATCTCACCCCCACCGTTGGGAGAGACGAATCCCCTGCCGATCTGCTCACTGCCTCCATGTGGCTGGGGACTGTACCCAACTAAAACCTGTTTGCACGACTCCTTTGAGCCGTGGTAGGGTAATAATCAAAGCACGGTGGAAACTCACACGAGACAAATGACGATCTCAGGTCGATAGACTAACCTGTACACATGTCACCTAGGAATTGCTATCCGACGACAGGTTTTAATAACCAGCTAGCATGTTCCCGACGAGTCCTGTCCGGTGTATTCATAACCTAGTGAGCACCTGTATACATCTTAGGTGAACCAACTAACACCAATGGCTTGTGAGACCGGCCACCGCCCCTCGTAGGGGTTTCGACTGCATACACTAGTCTACTTCGGAGTATCGATGCCCTATCTCAAAACTCCCGCGACTAGGGACCACTTTTAAGAATGTGCTTATAGACTACCCAACTCTCACATATATGATCGCCATCATACTGTTGGTAGTCAAGAAAGAATCATATTGGCTCTATCAACGTGCAATAGTGATATATCATGTCACCTAAAGCAGCACACGTTTGATAAAGATAAACCAGATAGCATACTATCATCTCAAGTAAGACTATCGTACCGGTATAGGTCCTTCCTCAATCATTGCAATCACGTGCCTGCGATCCAATAATTGACTTTGAGGGCACTATATCCAACAATCTCCCACTTGCACTTAAGGATAATTATTGCGATGTCGCATACTCACAGCCCGTGTGATACCGAACACCCAACTCCTCTACTAATCAGTGTCACAAAGATCGTTTGTAAAACTATTGTGTTTGAGAAATAGCCCAGTGATTGGATCCGCTCTGGTGTTTCTTTCTATGTCTCTCTATATCTCAAGTTCTCGGAGAAACCCATCTCCCGAAATGAGCAATACCTGTCTTAGAATATGTCTGGATATCTGATGGGATCTAGTTCACGAATGAACTCCAAATCCAAACTTCTTAGACTGTATCGTCAACTGAACTTAATCAGTATCCTGCGCCATGCCTCCCTCAGTATCCGCTTGGACCACCTGTCCAAACTACTGCCCCTCGTCAGAGGGAAAACTATAACTGTGATAGTCACTCTGTCATCCAGATCACCTTGGAAGCCTGGAATGATAACCATCTCCCGAAGGTGGCTACCGTTATCAAATCCATAGAACATCCACTTATGTTCTAAAACTGCCTCTGAACGTTCCTCCAGGATTGGATCAATATCAACTTATTGTATCTAGTGCAAAAACAACATCTGGTGTAGTACTTGACATCTCATGATCAACTCAATTGCCTAAGCAAGTGATCTGCCAATCATGCACATCCCTCTCCCCTTTAGTCTGTAAGACACCTTTAGAGAGGGTGACTCCATTACCTGCTGGTACACCACCATGCCAGGAGTCATCCATTCTAAATACTTTTTTTTAGAATGCTGTCTAAGTACCCAGATTGGGAAACAACCCAAATCAAGATCTAAAACCATAGATCTAGTAACCAGAATGTCTGATATGATATCCATATCCTATGTGGAAAAAACACTGTGTGACAACTACAGTATAACCTATCGTAGTATAGGAATTTTACTTCCTACTCTGTGTATGTCTCCAAATACCAGAACATCACACCCTACTACTTTCTTAATAGATCCATCCCCTATTCTGATGAGGTCAAAGCCCATGACTGTCACATCAAAAATAGATGATCTATCTCTGCTATATCTGCTTTAGTCTATAAATAGACATAAGCTTCTTGTCCACTATGCTTCCGCTGCCCCCACTGACTACGACAACCCTCTGGCAGAATAATATACACGTGCACTTCTAAAACTAGTTTAGAACGACGCTATACTTATCCGCCTGCCGAGTCTCATAGTCTAGAACAGCAGTAATAGCAAGTCTGGGTAAACAAGAACCTCTTTGTCACCGTCCTTGAGGCTACCGGAGTACCTCTCGGGTGTCTGAGGCTACCCACCATATCTGCGGAGTGGCTGATGGAATGTCAAATCTGATTGAATCTTTAGGTTCTATTAAATTTTCCGTAATCATTTGCGGTTCTGGATTCTCTTCCAGTTCTACCATACTCCCACTACTGTTTTCTGAAAAAATCCATTTTACTAAAACTGTGGCGAGTTAAGAACAATATCACTATTGATCTTCCAGATGGTAGTGTTGGATATAGTGCCCTTAGAGTCAATTATTGGATCGCAGGCACGTGATTGCAATGATTGAGGGAGGACCTATACCGGTAGGACAGTCTTACTCGAAAAGGTTGTATACTATCTGGTTTGTCTTTATCATCGTGTACATGCTTTAGGTGACATTGTAGTTCACTATTACACGTTGATAGGAAATAGTATGCTACCATGGTTTGTCTTTATCATCATGTACCGCTTCAGGTGACCTTATAGGTCACTATTGCACGTTGATAGAGCCCTTAGGATTCTTGCTTTACGGCCAGCAGTATGATGGCGATCATATACGTGGGAGCTGGGGTCTATAAGCACATCCTTAAAAGGTCCCTAGTCGTGGGAGTTTTCGAGACAGGGCATCGATACTCCGGAGTAGACTGGTGTATACAGTCGAGACCCCGACGAGGGGCAGTGGCCGATCTCACAAGCCACTGGTGTCAGTTGGTTCACCTAAGATGTATACAATCATTGGGTTATGAGTACACCGGACAGGACTCGCCGGGAACCTGCTAGTTGGTATTATACCTGACGTCAGATAGCAGTTCCCTGGTGACATGTGTACAGGTTAGTTCATCGACCTGAGGTCGTCATTTGTCTCGTGTGAGTTCCCACTGTGCTTTGATTACTACCCTACCACGGCTCAAAGGAGTCGTGCAAACAGGTTTTAGTTGGGTACAGTCCCGAGCCACATGGAGGCAAGTGAGCGGATCGGCAGGGGTTTCGTCTCTCCCGGTATTAGGGGTGAGATCGCGCTGTGTCTAGGAGAGCCATTACACAAAGCTCTCGGCCGAGGCAGGATATTTACTGGTAGGTATTCCAGTAGTATCTCAGGGTGTTCTGGGCTACACTCCGACACGACTTGTACCGCTTTTGGGGGTCTGACTTTTACCAACCCCCTAGGCCCGCCATGCGATACTCATAGACGAATGGACCGGACTGTACGGATATTGTCACTGACAGGCTCAGTAGGGTGTCAGGATGAGTTCGCTCATCGACCTCCTATGTGGTCAATACCTGGTAGCCCGTTACGTACGGCTAGTACCTCTGACGTGCTAGTGGTTAAATCCACAGCCAAAGTATTGACGAGTCTTTAGAGTCCCCCACAGACAGTTTCTCAAGTATCGGGCGAAACGTTGTAGAGGCCATATGATATATTGCATGATTCGATCTTATACGTGCGGTATTGCACGGATCATGATCGGATGGATCATACTAGTGGGTTTTGGTTTAAGCCGGATCCTAGTATTAGATTTGTTGGATTACTTTAGTCTCATCGCATTCGCATTCAGTCGGAATGCGGATGCAGGTATGTATATACAGGTGAGGGGTATCCTTGTGATCCGTCACGAGTTTACTTTAGATGTTGCTGGATCTTTTTGTTGGACCAAACATTTGGATTAATGTTTGGATAATGGAATTAGTGAGCTAGAAATCATCATTAGATGCATTAATGTGACATAGACATATACTATGAGTCATAGTTTTTTTTTTAGCAAATGTGTCACATTAATGGATTGATTTGAGTCATGAAATGAGAAGGAGAGAGAGAGGGGCTGCCATGAATAGGTAGTGACCTCTCATATTATTCAACTCTCTCACTCTCATTTTGATATAGCATCATAAGAAAAGAAAAGGTGAGAAAGCCGTCTTCTTCCTCTAGTTCATTATCTTCCTCCAATGGCAACACCTTCAACCTTCATCCATGCCATGGATGCAAGAGACAAAGTGATCACAATATACACTACTTCAACCTTGGGCACGTCGGCTAGCACACTTCGTGCCCGAGTTGCTTCGGATGAAGCGGGAGCCCGTAAAAAGACTTCTCGATGTGGTGCCCTTTCCGACGAGGAGATGAAGATCGGAGATGCCGCGAGGAGCTTGGGATGGTGGCCGAAGACCGAAGGACACGGATCGATCGGTATAGCTTTCTATCCCTTCTCTTGTTTGCTAATAGTAGGTTAATGGTTCGATCCGGGTTTTAAGCATACGATAGTGCCGGTTTTCAAGTTAAGAAAAATTTTCGTTTCCGCATTTTGGCCACGGAAAGACGGCCGGGGCGCTACCGTAGTCTTACATGGTATCAGAGCCAGGCCATTAACCTAGTCTAGCTTGCTCTAACGTGTTTACAAGTTCGATCGAACGGATTTTCTAAAAACCGCGTTTTCAAGTCCAGTTTCTGTCGATTTTATTTTGTACTCCAAAAATTTTTCTGGGCATGTCAAAAAATCGTGCAGGGTTTTTTAAGCATTCTGTGAAAATTTGTTAGCTCGATGGCACTGTTCCACCACGTAACCACGGCCAAACCCAAGCATTGGCCGCGGTTCCGCCGCTATTTTAACTCCTTGCTTCACCAAATTTCTACAGTAGCTATCTGACTTGGAAATAGGGATTTTGGTATATTCTGTTTGGGCCCAGATTTATTTTGAGTGCTACAGTTGTGCTTGGGGCCCACTTCGGGAAATTTAGTCGATCGAAAATTTTAAACATTTTAGTTCACAGTATTTACATTATATCTGCGACCGTGAATGTCACTTGATTGATAAATCATGTCTAACTGCTATAGTGTAAGTCCACGTTGCTCACTCCGGTTCTTACAGGGAGGCGGAAATGGCGAAAAACAAATTTTTGGCGCAAAGGCAATATGGACTAAAAGCCGAATCTTTGCTAAACTAGAAACTAGCAAACTACAAGAGGCGTTAACTACTATGCCGTAGAAATTATACCTCACGAAACCGGTCCTTCGGGTCTTCTCTCCGCTGTTCGGCTCGTCCATCCAAGCTCCAAGGAACGATCCGGATCTTGGTCACCTCCGCGGCCTTCTTGAGTCGAAGACGATCCACCCGAGAGATGTACAACGAGCTCCACCTCGAGCCGAGGCAACTAGGGCAACAAGATTGCTAGTCTTGATGTCCTAGGTTGTGTAGAAAAGAAAGATGGAAGTGTTTGTCTATGTGGATTCTTTTTCTCTCAACACATGAGATCAAAAGAATTTATCAAGAGGAGGAAGATGAAGGAGGCGAAGCAACCATGGAGCTCTTTCTTTCTTCTCACTAGCAAGAGAGAGAATGAGAAAAGAGAAATGAAATTGTTAACTGAAGAAAAAGCTAACCATGGTTGCAATAATACACAAAAGCTATAATTACAAATCCTATCATGATAAAGTTGATGCTACATTGAATTGACCATTTTCATAATCAAAAAGAAAAAGAAAATCCAAAGAAGAGTGTAGACGTCCCATGAAGGTCAATGGTCAACTCCGGTCAACTAGTCAACAAAGTCAAGAGAGGTCATGGTGGTCAAATGGTCAATGCATTTAGCCATCACAAAATTATCACTAAAAGGATTAGTAAATAATGTCTCTGGCTTATAATGGTTTTGACCGAACGAATTGTCAAAACCCTAATGAGGCACCTCCTCCTTCTCCGCTCCGCAAAACTGTGCATACACACCAGCATCCGCATTCCGTAGAATGCGAATGCACAGAAGACAAAACAAATCCATCCGTGCAATACTAGGATCCGGCTTAAACCAAAGCTCACTAGTATTGCCTGCCCGAACAGCATACGCACACAAGTGTACGTAAGTGATCGCAGCCCTGCCGTAAAACCATACAGCCTCTACACGTTTCGCTCAGTGCAGGGAAACTCTCTGTGTGGGACTCTAAAGACTCGACACTACGCTAGCAGTGGGTTTAACCATAGACCACAAGCGGCACTAGCTGTACGTAACGGTCCCCAGGTAGATGTCAATAAGAAGGCCAATGAGGTGAACCCATCCGAACTCCTACTGAGCCTGTATGTGACAATCTCCGTACAGTCCGGTCTGTTCATCTGATACATCGCATGGCGGACCTAGGGGGTGGTGAACGTCAGTCTCCTAATAGCGGTACAAGTCGTGATGGAGTGTAGCCCAGAACACCCTGAGATAACACTGGAAACCTACCAGTATATCTCGCTTGCCCTGGCCAGGGACTACTCGTGTAATGGCTCTCCTAGACACAGCATGATGTCAACCCCCAATACCGGGAGAGACGAATCCTGTCTAACCGTCATTGCCTCCAAGTGCTTCGGGACTGCACCCAACTACTACCTGTTTGCACGACTCCTTTGAGCCGTGGTAGGGTAGTAATCTAAGTACAGTGGGAACACACTCGAGGCGAAGTGACAGTGTCAAGTCAGCGGACTAAGCTGTACTCATGTCACCTGGGAACTGATAACTGACGATAGGTATAATACCATCCATCAGTTCCCGACGAGTCCTGTCCAGTGTACTCGTAACCTAACGAGCACCCGCATACTATCTCAAGTACGACGTACTGATGGCTGTGGGACAGACCACCTCCCGTGCTGGGATGAGAAGCGTATATGCTAGTCTACTCCGGAGTATCGATGCCCTGTCTCGATAGTCCTACGACTAGGGACCTGTATAAGGATGTGCTTATAGATTACCCAGCCCCCACAAGTATGACTGCCATCACAATGCTGGTAATCAAGCAAAGAACGTAAGGGCTCCACTAATATGTATATAAGCGATATGCTAAAAGAAACACATGCACATATTGAAGTAGAGACAAACCAAGTAGTATACTACCATTTTGAGCAAGATTGTATATACAACTGTGAATATCCCGAGCTTCCATTAAGTAATATACAAGCTAGTATGATACAGTAATGGCCTCTAGGGCATATACACTAACAATCTCCCACTTGCACTAAGGCCATGTACTGGCGTAACGAAGACCTATCATCTCGATCAGCCGCTCGAACTGAGTCTGGGGTAGGGCCTTCGTGAGTGGATCTGCAGTGTTATTCTCCGTATTTACTCTCTTCACCTCGATCTCCCGGCGATCTACGATCTCCCTGATCAGGCGGTACCGCCTCAAAATGTGCCTGGACTTCTGATGGGACCTGGGTTCCTTCGCTAAAACTATAGCGCCGTTGTTGTCGCAATACAGCGGTATTGGATCAACAATGGTAGGAACCACCTGAAGCTCCGTGAGGAACTTCTTCATCCAGACAGCTTCCTTTACGGCATCGCAAGCGGCTATGTACTCCGCTTCCATAGTTGAGTCTGCAACGGTCTTCTGCTTGGAACTCTTCCAGCAAACCGTCCCTCCATTGAGGGTAAAGACATAACCCGACATGGACTTGGAGTCATCCTTATCACTCTGGAAGCTGGAGTCAGCAAAGGCCTCGATCTGGAGGTCTTTTCCGCCATACACCAAGAACATCTCCTTAGTCCTTTTCAGGTACTTGAGAATGTTCTTTACCGCTATCCAGTGTTTCTCCCTTGAGTTCGACTGATACCGGCTTACAACGCTTAATGCGTATGCTACATCTGGTCTGGTACATAACATCGCATACATTATAGAGCTTACCGCAGAAGCGTAGGGTATAATAGACATGCGATCCCTTTCCAAATCAGTCTTGGGAGACATCTCTTTGGAGAGGGTGATCCCGTGACAAGCCGGTAAATTACCGCGCTTGGAATCTTCCATACTGAATCTTTTCAGTATGGTGTCGATGTACCTTGACTGTGAAAGTCCCAACATCCTCTTAGATCTATCACGATAGATCTGGATCCCCAGAATGTAGTTGGCATCGCCCAGGTCCTTCATGGAGAACCTCTGCGACAAGAATCCTTTGACTGACTGTAGCATAGAAATATCATTTCCTATTAGGAGAATGTCATCCACGTACAAGACGAGGAATACCACAGTTCTCCCTACAATCTTACTGTAAATTAATGGTTCATCTGGGTTTTTGATAAAGTCGAATTCTTTGACAGTATCATCAAAGCAGATGTTCCAACTCCGCGATGCCTGCTTCAGTCCATAAATGGACTTGAGCAACTTGCACACTTTACTGCTGCTCCCACTCTGAATGAATCCCTCCGGCTGATCCATATAGACGCACTCTTCTAAATTTCCTTTTAGGAAAGCCGTCTTTACATCCATCTGCCAGATTTCATAATCGTGGAAGGCAACAATGGCAAGAAGGATCCGAATGGATTTCAGCATAACCACTGGAGAAAAGGTCTCGTCATAGTCCAAACCAGTTCTTTGACGAAAACCCTTTGAAACAAGTCTAGCTTTATAGGTCTCAACCTGCCCATCTACACCAATCTTCTTTCTGAAGATCCATTTGTAGCCTACGGGTTTTACCCCTTCTGGAGCAAAGTCCAAAGTCCAAACTTTGTTGGTGTACATGGACTCCATCTCGGTCCGCATTGCATCCAGCCATTTTACCGAGTCGCCGCTCTTAATGGCTTGCTGGAAGCTAGTAGGCTGTTCAGACCATAATATTGCATTTTTCATTCCCCTATTCTTATCCTTTTTATTAATAAATAGGTACTCTTGACGCACGTTTGTTGCATATTACAGGATACAGGTTTCTGGAGCAAATACAGTGAAAAATACACAAAACAACAGAAAAAATGACTTTTGACCAACAATTAGACGGATCCTGGTCAAGCCTAGACGAAGAACAGTGCAAGGTCCAAAATGTCAAAGTGAACGGTCAAAAGATACGAACAAGTTTTCATTGAAGATCTGGAGAAGACCCAGAAGCCAAACAGAGAAAAGTTATGAAGAAATAAGAAGCCCTAACTACCAAGATACAGCCCAGAAAATATGGCGGCCCAAGACCACCAAAGGGCCGCGGATCCGCGGCCCAAGCCAACCAATGCCGCGGATCCGCGGCCATCTAGTGCGCGTGTCGGTGAAAAATTCTCGTGTCGGTGCAGGGGTTTGGATTTTTCGTGGGCAAATCTGTAATTGCGCATATGCGAGAGTCTGTAACCCTAGGTTTCCTATTTTCTTATAAATTGTAATCTAAATTTGTAAAACCCCATGCCTCTTTTCAATCAATAAATTTCAGAATTTCTGAGAGATAAATTCAGATCTGTTCTTCTTGTTTGGAGGGAGCCGTCAACTTAGGAAGGTATGGTATTTCTGTTTCTTTTAATTAAAATGTTTTCTCATCCCCTAATGAGCGAGTAATCTCCTCGCTTGTTAGGGTTAGCCTTAGGGAAAGGGTTGAGAGATGAGATCTCCCACCCCTTTCAATGCCACTTTCACCTAATGAATTAGAACTCCACGCATACGAGCACAACCGCTCCCTGCGGCATCCTACCCATCGAGGTAACGATGAACCGTAGTATAAAGGGCCGGTTGCGCACGTTTTCCGTGGGGGTTAGGGTAATTATCAACAAAGGAAGGATACAAATCTAGAGGAAGAAACACCTTCCCAAAAGATTTGGATCCACTTTATTAATAATTACATTAACATCTAATAGATCTAAAAAAAAGGCATTGAAAGCGGTGAGGAAAAACGTTAATCTCCAAAACTTCCCCTAAGCCTAACCCTAGCAAGACTCTTAATTAGATTAATTAGATCCAGTTTTTATAGATTTTTATAAACCATTCAAAACGACATTTTGAATCAACTCGTTAAAACAAATAAAAGAAATTTACCCGTCTCTGTGGATCGACCCGTACTCATCGGCTAGCTGCGAAGCGACGCCGTTTCTGATTGCGGTAAACTCATATTTTTGACACTAATCAAATGGCGTCGTTGCCGGGGATGGCGTAATTTTTCTTTTGTGAATTTTCGGGTTGATATAAATCTTAAAAATTATAAAAATCCGAAAATATAAAAAAAATACAAAATTATCAACTTTGATCTGTTTGAAGGGTGTATCTTTTGAATCTTGCAGGAACAGCAACGAATCGCGGATCTGGAATTTTACAGAGGGAAAAACAGAAAAGTACATATAAGAACAGAGAGGAACTGAAGGCACAGAACAGCAGAATTTTTTCCAGCGCCCGATCCCTCTTCTCCACCGCGTTTCCGCCGCAGAAGGAGGCCCCACACCGCGGAACCGCCGCGGGTCTGCCACATCAGCACATCAAAAGTGCAGGGTTTGCTCCCTTCTTCTTCCCTCTATCAACTCCATATCTCTGTCTGTAAAAATTCTTCTGCAGGGTTCTTTGCGCTAAAATTCTTCTTCTCCCTTCTAAATAACAGATTTCTGCAGGTTTCTTTGCGCCGCGCTAAAAATTGATTGCAAGTGAAATTTTATTGTTTTACATAATTTAACCGGACTCTAAGGGGCTAATTGACCAAATTCAGATTGGGTGGGGATTTCATCACCCTTCCCAGGACCCCAGAAAACACCTAAAGCATTTTGCATCGACCACAATTAAATAAAAAAGACTAGACTCAGACCTAAGGACATCGAGCTCAATAGGAAAAGGACTAGTATAGGCATCGGCCGTTTATCCTAACCGACATTGCGGTGTCTAGGCTAGTGGTTATTAATTAGGCCCACTGTAGTGGTGGTTCCTTCCCACTTACCTGGCCGTACTTGTCCGTGAAGAGGCGGTTTGAGGTCCTATTTCTAGCCCTAGTTAGGAGCTGTCTAGCAGACCTAGGCGACCCTAGATCTAGGCCTGATTGTGCATGTGTGGTTGATACATTTTGTGTCACGAGTCCCTTTTCAAAAACTTCTTTGCAAAACTCACACAAAAATTAAAAAAAAAATTAAAATCTTTTCAAAAACTTGCAACTTGCCGCTAAAAAACTTGCAACTCTCTTTCACTCACTTCTTCTCATTGACGTTATCTTACCCCCACATTCTGTTTTTCTTTTTTTTTCTGACTACACTACTCCTTTAGTGTATGTCATTTTGGACTAGGGATACTAACGCTCGATTAGTCCGTGTTTCGTTGGTACCGACCAACGAACCCTTCGTCGACATTCCGTCCATTTCCTTACCTCCATCTTCAAATTCTTTCACCGAAGGTATGTCGGGATTCAACCCCAACGATACTTTACCGACGGGAATGATTCCACCTCCGCCAGGTGCGAATAACCCGAATCTTCCGCCTGTTGTAGCGCCCGCACGAGTCGCGCTCCAGGATCTCTTCTACCCCGTCCGCACTTCTTTACCTACATGTCTTTCACCCCCACCGGCGAATGGGGATAATTTTGAAATAAAACCACACTTCATCAATATGTTGCCTAAGTTTCATGGTTTGGAATCCGAAGATGCATATATTTTCATTAATAAATTCCAAAACGTTTGCGCCATGATGAAGACAACCCAATTAAGTGATGACGCAATAAGGCTAAGGGTCATTCCTTTTACCTTATGTGACCTAGCCGAGAAGTGGCTATACAGCACCGCATCACATTCCATTAGAAATTGGGACGAGTTTGTAAGAGCTTTTCTAAAAAAGTTCTATCCTCATCACAAAACTGCTAGAATCCGAAACGAGATTATACAATTTTCACAGCTTCCTTCCGAACCATTTTGGAAGTGTTTCGAGAGATTTAAAGACCTACTTGTTCAATGCCCTCATCATGGGATAGAAAGTTGGCAACTTTGCCAAACATTATACGAAGGATTGAACGCAGCAACGAAGCAGTTGCTAGAAACAATATGTCAAGGTCATTTTCTCTCCAAGTCTAGCGACGAAGCTTGGCAGTTTCTTGAGGATCTTAGTGAGCAAACAATTCAGTGGGAGAGTACCAAGACCACATCATCTTCTAGTGGTCAATCTAGGGCAGGCATACATCAAGTAGATATGTCGATTGCTATGAAGGCCGAGATGGCCTCACTTATGAAAAAGCTAGAAGCCATTGAGACCAAAATCTCATCGTCTTCTCCTGCCCCTACTCTACCCACACGAACTGTTTGTGCTTGTTGTTCGAACCCGTCGCACCTAACCGAAGAGTGTCCTTATAATGCACCCATTCAAGGACAGGATCAAGTCAATGCTGCATTTCAGCAACGACAAAGAAATGATCCGTACTCTTCGACATACAATCAGGGGTGGAGGAGTCACCCAAATCAACAGTTCCAAGGGAATAATAATTTTCAAAGACCTCCTCCACAACAACAACAAGCACCCTCACAAACTCAAAACCAGCAACGTTTCCAACAACAACCTTATACAAATCAAACGAATAACTTAGTTCAACCAAATGATGATAAGGTTAGCTCGCTCGAGAAAAGTCTAGATGCATTTCTCAAGCAATCTACAGAATCCGCAGCAAGATTTGAAAGTTATGTTCAATCTTTAATGAATAACAATGCCTCACACGATCAAAGTATCAAATCTATTGAGGCACAAATTGCACAATTAACTGCTGCGTTGAGCGAGAGAGAAAAGGGAAAGCTTCCATCTCAACCATTGCCCAATCCCGGTCACACACAAAACGCATATCACAATCACAATGTAAATGCGGTGACCACGTTGAGATCCGGAAGAGAGTTGCAAAATAATGTGGGAACCGGTGATGACATCCCCGCCGGTGGTTCTTCTTCTTCTTCCCCTTCTTCATTTTCTTCACTTCCTTCTTCACCTTTTTCTTTAGAGCCTATTCTCCACCCTTCACACGGCTCTACTTCTTCTGACTCGAACGGACCCATTTCTCACAACACGAACACATCCACACTGGGATCCGTTCCTACTCCACATTCTACTCCACAGACTTTTGACTCAACAAATTTTCAAAATGCTCCATTCCCAAACAGGTTGAGTCCTAATAAACCAAATGCACAAGTGGAGAAGATTGTGGAGATATTTAAGCAGGTTAGCATAAATATACCTCTCTTGGATGCTATCCAACAAGTCCCTTCATACACAAAAATCTTAAAGGGCTTGTGCACCTCGAAGAGAAAGGCATCTCAAGTACCCAAGAAAGTGCTAGTGGCTAGTGCAGTGAGCAATGCTATTAACCACCATCAAACCTTACCCCAAAAACGAAAGGACCCTGGCTGTCCTACTATTTCAATCACGATTGGGGATAAGAAAATTAATCGAGCACTTTTAGATCTTGGGTCTAGTGTTAACCTGATTCCCTACTCCGTGTATGAACAATTAGGGGTTGGAGAGTTGAAACCCACTCGTTGCACTCTCCAAATGGCTGATCGATCAATCACCTATCCAACGAGACAGCTAGAGGATGTGTTGATCAAAGTCGGGGAGTTCATATTCCCCGTTGATTTTATCGTTATGGATACACAACCTGTTGCTAACCCAAGAAACCAAATTCCGGTGATTCTCGGTCGACCATTTTTGGCCACTTCCAATGCTGTAATAAACTGTCGCAATGGCTCCATGACTCTATCCTTTGGGAAAATGTCGAGTGAGTTCAATATTTATAAGATGGGAAGTCTGCCCCCCGTGCCTAAAACTAGTACACGAGAAGTTTGCTCTATTCACGAAATCACGCAGGAGGACTGCGAGCTTGAAAGATTCTTGTTTGATGAAAACAGTTTTGACGCCACTAGTGCGTCCCTCCTTGAGCCTACTACCATTGACACAACCGACACTGATTATGAATGTTTCACTTTTTCGGATGACGACGACTCACAGCCCGAATATGAGTCTTTTGAATTTTTGGATGAGTTAGTCGAACCATCCGAATCGGTTGTTTGCAGTGATTTCGAACCTGTGTTGGAGTCCTTTGAGTTCGAGGGAGATTCCGCAATGATTCTTTCGCCTCCGAAACTCGAACTCACGCCCTTGCCGTCTCACCTTAGATATGCTTACATAAGTGAGAATGAGATCTTTCCCATTATCATATCGGCCTCTCTAGCCCTCGAGCAAGAGAACGCCCTCTTAATGGTCTTGCAAGATAGGCGGTAAGTTTTCGGTAGGACTATGGCGGACATCAAGGAGATAAGTTCCTTCATAATTAAATATCATACAAAATTGATGGATGATGCCAAGTCACTAGAGGACACACAGGAACATTTTGGGGGTATTGTGGTGGGTCAACCTCCTCCTTTAGAAGTTGAAATACCCCCATTTCTTTTAATAAGTTACGAGAATGCCAATACTCCACTGATTGCTGATCATTTACATTCTCGTTTCGATGCATCACCATCACCTGTATATTCACCTCCACACCTCCCATACCACTACTTCTATCTTTCCCAATTCTTTGCGAATCGCTACAACTTATTCTTCCACCAACCAATACTCTTTACTGATAAATTTTTCAACTGGTTGGTGTTGACGTTTGGTCTAGACAAAGCCTGGCAGTAATGTCTAACATAGTTTAAATGAAGTTTGGGGGAGGGTCTTTTTGTATATATTCTTTGTTTTTCTTAATAATAAAAAATTTGTAAATAAATAAACAGGGGTGTGCCGACATTTTGACCCTCTTGGTTTAGTATGACAGTGAGGACACTGTCAAGTTCAAGTTTGGGGGTATTCTCGGTACGTCTTCTTCCTTCGCATTCATTTGTACATATTTTTGCATTTGCATATTTATTTGAAAAACCCATAAAAATTTAAAAATTATAAAAATTATTGTATTCAATTTTGGCTATATTTGAATTGAGTTTGACAGATAGGTTAACTGGCTAGGAACAACTAGATCTTAGACTTAGTAAATTAAAAACCCTAAAAATAACCTTTCTTAAAGTTTAACGGTAGAAAGTATATGCCTTGTAGTTTATTTAGAAATAGGCAAATTTTGGGTTCACTTCTTAGGCTAAGTCGAAACAAGGGAAGAGTATTGACATTCTTATTAGAATATAAATTTGAAAAATAGTTCTTAGCTTAAGTCTAAATTCTGAAAATGTATACCCTACAATTTACACAATCACGCACCTTGAAACTTGGAATAGTAGAAGAGACCTTGAAATGCGCTTGTCTAAAGTCCTTAGTACAATGAAAATAAAAGAAAAAAAAAGTGAATAAAGAAAAAAAATGGACACTGGTTTTTTTGTGATTACTTAAGGCTGTAAAAATAGAAAAATCTTTAGCGAGGGTGCTTTATCACCTAGTGCCTTAGACCAACTGGTTTGGGAGTCACTGCTAAAAGCCTTGGGTGTTGCAAAAACTAGGAAGTACGCTTTAAAATACTAACGCATCTTGTAATCGGGTGTTGGTACCTCAAGAAGTATTAACAGTCGCATGAAGGATGTGTAAGCGAAATTCAAAATTCACGAATTAATAAGTGCTTTGGACAATGGACGAGAGTACGATTGCTTGATTTGAATTTCCAAGTGTAGTGGTGATCTATACACACACGTAGGGGTATGTGACTGGGATTTAGATGAGAGAAAAGGATGAAGAATAGAACTTGTATCTTTAGTAGAGTTGATAGAAATTCCTAAGTGGAGATGAAACTCTAGAAGGAAAACTTAGGAGATGCCGAAAGCTAAATAAGTCTACATAACATATATAATCTTAAGTTAAATGATGAGGAAGTGTGAAGAATGTGGGTGGATAATTTGCGAGTCAAAAGGTAATAGAATTCCTTGTTAGAAAACCTAATTGGAAAACAAAAGTCGATGAGCCAAGTTGATAGGATTTTGTGGGTAGTATCCGCTGAAAACCCTCAGGAGACAACACTCCTCCTACTAGGGACACCTAGAGGTTTAACGGCTTGTTGCACGTGCTCAGTGCAATCGCGTTTCCCTGCGAAAGTGCGGTTAGGATTTTAGTGAATAAATAATGAATTTGCTCGAGGACGAGCAAAAGGTAAGTTTGGGGGTATTTGTTCAGACCATAATATTGCATTTTTCATTCCCCTATTCTTATCCTTTTTATTAATAAACAGGTACTCTTGACGCACGTTTGTTGCATATTACAGGATACAGGTTTCTGGAGCAAATACAGTGAAAAATACACAAAACAACAGAAAAAGGGACCTTTGACCAACAATTAGACGGATCCTGGTCAAGCCTAGACGAAGAACAGTGCAAGGTCCAAAATGTCAAAGTGAACGGTCAAAAGATACGAACAAGTTTTCATTGAAGATCTGGAGAAGACCCAGAAGCCAAACAGAGAAAAGTTATGAAGAAATAAGAAGCCCTAACTACCAAGATACAGCCCAGAAAATATGGCGGCCCAAGACCACCAAAGGGCCGCGGATCCGCGGCCCAAGCCAACCAATGCCGCGGATCCGCGGCCATCTAGTGCGCATGTCGGT
Organism: Agapanthus africanus; assembly: GCA_030015575.1. Taxonomy (NCBI): domain Eukaryota; kingdom Viridiplantae; phylum Streptophyta; class Magnoliopsida; order Asparagales; family Amaryllidaceae; genus Agapanthus; species Agapanthus africanus. Next base: position 472,709,181 of record CM057350.1, on the reverse strand, counting down.
GAAAAATTCTCGTGTCGGTGCAGGGGTTTGGATTTTTCGTGGGCAAATCTGTAATTGCGCATATGCGAGAGTCTGTAACCCTAGGTTTCCTATTTTCTTATAAATTGTAATCTAAATTTGTAAAACCCCATGCCTCTTTTCAATCAATAAATTTCAGAATTTCTGAGAGATAAATTCAGATCTGTTCTTCTTGTTTGGAGGGAGCCGTCAACTTAGGAAGGTATGGTATTTCTGTTTCTTTTAATTAAAATGTTTTCTCATCCCCTAATGAGCGAGTAATCTCCTCGCTTGTTAGGGTTAGCCTTAGGGAAAGGGTTGAGAGATGAGATCTCTCACCCCTTTCAATGCCACTTTCACCTAATGAATTAGAACTCCACGCATACGAGCACAACCGCTCCCTGCGGCATCCTACCCATCGAGGTAACGATGAACCGTAGTATAAAGGGCCGGTTGCACGCGTTTTCCATGGGGGTTAGGGTAATTATCAACAAAGGAAGGATACAAATCTAGAGGAAGAAACACCTTCCCAAAAGATTTGGATCCACTTTATTAATAATTACATTAACATCTAATAGATCTAAAAAAAAAGCATTGAAAGCGGTGAGGAAAAACGTTAATCTCCAAAACTTCCCCTAAGCCTAACCCTAGCAAGACTCTTAATTAGATTAATTAGATCCAGTTTTTATAGATTTTTATAAACCATTCAAAACGACATTTTGAATCAACTCGTTAAAACACATAAAAGAAATTTACCCGTCTCTGTGGATCAACCCGTACTCACCGGCTAGCTGCGAAGCGACGCCGTTTCTGATTGCGGTAAACTCATATTTTTGACACTAATCATAGGCTCACCATAATCCATGGTCCAATCCTCTCTATCCCCGTCTATGAGAAAACCGTAGTATCTCTCGGGCGGATGAGACTGCCTACTACTCCTGCGGAGTGGCGCTGGAATGTCCTGTTCTTTCGAACCTTCTGGTTCCTTCAAGCTTTCAGTAATAGCTTGTGGTTCTGGAATTTCTTCCAGTTCTATTGCGCTCCCACTTATCTGATTTTCTAAAAATTCAGTTTCCAAGAAGTGGGCATGCTGAGAAACAAAAACCTTTTGTTCTTCTGTTGAATAGAAAAGATACCCCCTGGAGTTCTTTGGGTATCCCACAAACTTACACAGTACTGAGCGTGCCTCGAGCTTGTCCGCATGCTGCTTTTTTACAAAAGCTGGACATCCCCATGTCTTAAGGTACTTAAGACAGGGTTTCTTCCCACTCCACATCTGATATGGGGTGGTAGGCACTGTCTTGGTTGGAGCCTTGTTTAAGAGATATGCAGCTGTTTCTAGTGCATAACCCCAGAAAGATCGCGGCAACTCAGCCTTACTCATCATGGAATGAACCATATCCAATAGGGTTCGATTCCTCCTTTCCGATACACCGTTGTGTTGTGGTGTGTATGGAGGAGTAAGCTGAGAGAGAATTCCATTCTCTTTTAAGTAGCCCAGAAACTCGGCACTCAAGTATTCACCACCTCGATCAGATTTCGGTGTCTTGATACTTTTGCCTGTTTGTTTTTCAACTTCATTCTTGTATTCCTGAAATTTCTCAAAGGCCTCGGATTTGTGCTTCATTAAGAAGACATGTCCATACCTAGAGAAATCATCTGTGAAAGTAATAAAGTACGAATAACCACTTCGCGCATGTGTAGACATTTGACCACACACATCACTGTGTATGAGTCCCAAGAACTCGGATGCTCTTTCTCCGTGTCCAGTGAACGGAGTCTTTGTCATCTTTCTCATGAGACAAGATTCACAAGTGGCATAAGACTGATACTCGAACGGATTCAAGTATCTCTCTTTATGTAACTTTGTCAACCATGTCTCATTAATATGACCCAGTCTACAATGCCATAAGAAAGCCTGATTTGTTTCCGGAGACTTTCTTTTAAGTGTATTCTGGACACTGAAAACCTGAGCTTGATTTAATAGTATATACCGTTTTTTAATGTACCTGACCCAATCAGAACTTGATTTAGGTGGATGTTTACTACATCGCTTACAAAAGTAAAATCATATCCTTCCCTAGAAAGTAAGGATACAGATATGATATTACAAGTCGCACCTGATACATAAAAACAGTTACGCAGAATCAATATCTGCCCAGTTGTCAGTCCTAGATGATATTCCCCTACGGATTCAGCGTACATGCTCATTCCGTTAGCAACCCTGAGAGTCATATCACCTTTCTTGATAACCCAACGGTTTCTCAGAGCCTGTAACGAATTACAGATATGAGATCCTGATCCGGTATCCAATACCCAGGAAGTAGGGTTAACTGACATACAGTTCTCTATTACAAACACACCCGAAGTCGAAACCACAACATGCTTCGAATTCTGGCTACTGGCTATACTAGCCCTGCAATCCTTCTGCCAATGTTCATTCCTGTAACAATAGGAACATCCCTCTTTTACTACATCCATTCCCGAAACTTCTGCCCTTCCCTTTCTTTCTACTTCCCTGGTTTCCTTTAGGGTAGTAGGTAGGGACTGTTGAACTAAGTCAGCATTTGACCCGTTCTTCAACGTGGTCAGGTCCGAGAGCTCAAGAGAGCTGGTCTCTGTAAGTACGTTGCCCCCTACAGATGACCCGATAGCCAACCTCGCTGGAAGCAATTCGTTCGAGGTCTCATATCTTGCGATACAAGATTACTCTCCATATAAATCTTTGTTATGGAGGAAGATAGAAAGCAAGTCCATCTTCTCGTGCTGCCTCTGGTATGCACCATCAACTGAGGCTAACACGAGGCACTTGGCTTTCGCACTTTCCTTTTCCGATGTCTTACGGATATGAATATCCGTGACAGGGGAAACTGGACCTGAGACGGCAGGGGTTGGATTAGTCAAGAGGTGTCCCAGCTTGTCATGGGCAATGGACATCTGGACAGACCTTTGCCAGTCATAACAGTTAGATTCAGTCATTTTATTATCTAGATGTAACCTAGGTGCGGTCACTGGGTCGCTGCAATTAAGAGAGAGAGAAGAAAACACTCAGCATGATGCTCTTGCAAGTTTAGATTGGTTTTTAATTTATCTAAACAGGATGGCTCCCACTGTCTCTCGAATTCCTCCTCAAACCATAAAAGAAGAATTAGTCAGGATCAATCTCACCGTACAATACTTGCTTAACCGTTCAGCCATGCCAGTGTCGGTACTTCGAGGGAGGTTTTCCAACGCTTTCGCGAAGTTCCTTAATTAAATAACCTCTTTTCCCTGTGAGCGTAGCCCCGCTAACACCTTTCTAGACACCTACTTGGTTTATAGCATTGATCGTTAAGCGAGAAAGTTCCCGAGGAGTAGCATATACTCACAGTAGGATCGGGATCCAAATATCATCGCGTGACAAAACTGAAGGAATCCTACCAGAATCATCACACTCCAAATGGTATGCAGCGCTAGCAAGTTTCAGTGCTTTTGAAACTCCCGATGTGGATTTTTGCCCCATGCTCTTATGACCTTAACGAAGGTCAACAAATCATAAGTCACATGTCAAGTTCTACCCGTCATTGTCCAGGTTAATTTGAACCCACCCGTATATACCCTTGACGAAGGTCAACAAGGTAACACGGCTGTCCCAAACCAACGCATCTATCTATGCTACATATGAACACCCAACAGCTACCAATCACTATGCCTTGACGAAGGTCAACAAACATAGCTTGAATACTATTGAATATTCATACGAAATGACGGAGGACTACGAATGGTTTTGGCGAAACCGTGAACGTAGTGAACTTGATATAATCGATGGAACGAGATAGCTTTTAAAAGGAGTGGTTCAAGCTCCGCGTTTAAAAAGCTGGTTTTTGAAAAGAACCGAGTGATTTTGAAAGTGTTCCAACGACTTTTAGTTGGTTTATTTTCTTGCATTAATTCCAATGCGTCCCATCATTTAATCCTACCATTACAGAAAACAACAAAAATATGGCGTACGCTTATGCCATCCGCATTCGCCACGAGGTCCCGTCATCACCCGTTAGGTTACTTAACTAACGACAGAGCGGGGGCTGGACTAGCGCGGATGCAAAACATAAGCAACACCTAAATAGATATCATATATAGATATATAGCAATGATAGCCATTCCAGATCACAGATGAACACTTTGGATATACTAGGAATCCGCGATCCGTTCGAGCCTGCAACGAAAAGCGGATTACACGGTCGTGATGAATAGCCAAACCCCACCCTAGACCCCTACGGGTGCGGCAAACTACCCGCCAAGTACCCGAAGTGAAGCAACCTCTCTCAACCCGTGAGTAGGCCACTCGGCACTTCGAGATACCCGGTAGTTTGTGCACCTCTCCTTGGGTCTATCCTAGGAGCAAAAACAGTAAAAAGAAATTATACAATGACGACTACAACCCCGACCCGGTTGTGCGGCCATACAAATAATATTACATCAATTTACAAATTTTACAATGAATGAAAGAAAAAGAAACTCTCATCTCACATCCATCCCGGCTATTCATCCGCGACAATCCATCGAGTTCATATACACAAACCATCAACATTACAGATCACAGATATGTATAACCCCTACTAATCGACGTATAGCGATTAGCGGACGTTCAATACATATATCACATCACAGATAATATCCATTAGCCAAAGTCTACGGAATATCGATCAAAATACGGCTTTTTAACCACCCCAAAAGTCAATTTGCTCTCTGGAAAATCTGGGTAGAAAAAACATGTATTAAAAATCCCAAAACAGCCAAACTAAAACACTGCACAAAATCCGGTCCAGTGCCGAGTCAAATCGGCCGCGGAACCGCGGCAATAAGCATGTTATTGCCGCGGAACCGCGGTGGTTTGATCGAGTCACTGGATCGTTTTTCTGCAGTGTTTTTACAAAACACTGAGACGATTTTTCATATATGTTAAATTAATTTTTGAACAGTATAAAAAATCGACAGAAACTTAGGTTTTTCCGGACGTGTTTTGCGACTTTTTTCAGATCGATATTCTAAACACTTTGCTAACTTGCTAGTTTATGTTTAGCCTGGCTCTGATACCACTGTAAGTCCACGTTGCTCACCCCGGTTCTTACAGGGAGGCGGAAACGGCGAAAAACAAATTTTTGGCGCAAAGGCGATATGGACTAAAAGCCGGATCTTTGCTAAACTAGAAACTAGAAACTACAAGAGGCGTTAACTACTATGCCGTAGAAATTATACCTCACGAAACCGGTCCTTCGAGTCTTCTCTCCGCTATCCGGCTCGTCCATCCAAGCTCCAAGGAACGATCCGGATCTTGGTCACCTCCGCGACCTTCTTGAGTCAAAGACGATCCACCCGAGAGATGTACACCGAGCTCCACCTCGAGCCGAGGCAACTAGGGCAACAAGATTGCTAGTCTTGATGTCCTAGGTTGTGTAGAAGAGAAAGATGGAAGTGTTTGTCTATGTGGATTCTTTTTCACTCAACACATGAAATCAAAAGAATTTATCAAGAAGAGGAAGATGAAGGAGGAGAAGCAACCATGGAGCTATTTCTTTCTTCTCACTAGCAAGAGAGAGAATAAGAAAAGAGAAATGAAATTGTTAACTAAAGAAAAAGCTAACTATGGTTGCAATAATACACAAAAGCTATCATTACAAATCCTATCATGATAAAGTTGATGCTACATTGAATTGACCATTTTCATAATCAAAAAGAAAAAGAAAATCCAAAGAAGAGTGTAGACCTCTCATGAAGGTCAATGGTCAACTCCGGTCAACGGGTCAACAAATTCAAGAGAGGTCATGATGGTCAAATGGTCAATGCAATTAGCCATCACAAAATTATCACTAAAAGGATTAGTAAATAATGTCTCCGGCTCATAATGGTTTTGACCGAACGAATTGTCAAAACCCTAATGAGGCACCTCCTCCTTCTCCGCTCTGCAAAACTGTGCATACACACCCGCATCCGCATTCCGTAGAATGCGAATGCACATAAGACAAAACAAATCCATCCGTGCAATACTAGGATCCGGCTTAAACCAAAGCCCACTAGTATTTCCTGCCCGAACAGCATACGCACACAAGTGCACGTAAGTGATCGCAGCCCTGCCGTAAAACTATACGGCCTCTACACGTTTCGCTCAGTTCAGGAAAACTCTCTGTGTAGGACTCTAAAGACTCGACACTACACTGGCAGTGGGTTTAACCACAGACCGCAAGCGGCACTAGCTGTACGTAACGGTCCCCAAGTAGATGTCGATAAGAAGGCCGATGAGGTGAACCCATCCGAACTCCTACTGAGCCTGTATGTGACAATCTCCGTACAGTCCGGTCTGTTCGTCTGATACATCGCATGGCGGGCCTAGGGGGTGGTGAACGTCAGCCCCCTAATAGCGGTACAATTCGTGTCGGAGTGTAGCCCAGAACACCCTGAGATAACACTGGAAACCTAACAGTATATCTCGCTTGCCCTGGCCAGGGACTACTCGTGTAATGGCTCTCCTAGACACAGCGCGATGTAAACCCCCAATACCGGGAGAGACAAATCCTATCTAACCGTCACTGCCTCCAAGTGCTTCGGGACTGCACCCAACTACTACCTGTTTGCACGACTCCTTTGAGTCGTGGTAGGGTAGTAATCTAAGTACAGTGGGAACACACTCGAGGCGAAGTGACAGTGTCAAGTCAGCGGACTAAGCTGTACTCATGTCACCTGGGAACTGATAACTGACGATAGGTATAATACCATCCATCAGTTCCCGACGAGTCCTGTCCAGTGTACTCTTAACCTAACGAGCATCCGCATACTATCTCCAGTACGACGTACTGATGGCTGTGGGACAGACCACCTCCCGTGCTGGGATGAGAAGCGTATACGCTAGTCTACTCCGGAGTATCGATGCCCTATCTCGATAGTCCTACGACTAGGGACCTGTATAAGGATGTGCTTATAGATTACCCAGCCCCCACAAGTATGACTGCCATCACAACGCTGGTAATCAAGCAAAGATCGTAAGGGCTCCACTAATATGTATATAAGCGATATGCTAAAAGAAACACATGCACATATTGAAGTAGAGACAAACCAAGTAGCATACTACCATTTTGAGCAAGATTGTATATACAACTGTGAATATCCCAAGCTTCTATTAAGTAATATACAAGCTAATATGATACAGTAATGGCCTCTAGGGCATATACACTAACATATAGTTCTTTTAGACGGATTTGCGAATGTAACATTCACGTTTATGTTCTGTGTTGTGCTGTGATGTTGCGGATTTGTCGTGGTGGATAGCCTGGATGCAATGTTAGTACAGTTTGGTTATTTATGTACATTTGATATTGCGGGGCGAGCGTCCGACATGTGGACTGCCATCACTGCCTGTTTGTATATTATTCTTTTAGGGCACGACCGGGCTGAGGTCGATGTACCCGTTGTATATTTTACTTTCTGTACTAGGATTACCCCGCGGAGGGGTGCACGGGTAGCCGGGTTCTAGAGGGCAACGGGCCCGCATCTCATGGCTTTGAGACGGAGGGGGCTCCACTCTAGAATTGGCGGGCTATTCGCCGCACTCGTACGGGGTATAGGTTGATCCAAGGAGGGGTGCTCAAGTTACCGGATTCCGTGAAGTGCTGGGTGGTCCATTCGCGTTGTTGAAGGGGGATGCCTCGCTTCAGGTTTTGGCGGGTAACTTGCCGCGCCCGTAGGGGTCTAGGATTTCATTGCACAGGCTATCCACACGACCAGGGAAACGTCGGGTTTCAGTAGCGGCTCTATGAAACCAGGGGATCCCAGATATCTGTATTGTTCTGTGATGCTTATTACATTTCTGTGATGTTGCATTTTTATCACGCCTTGAGCGAATATTATATATTGATATATATACTAGTAGATGTTGTATATGTTTTACACCCGCGCTAGTCTAGTCCCCGCTCTGTCGTTAGTTAAGTAACCTAACGGGTGATGACGGGACCCAGTGGCGAATGCGGATGGCATATACGTACATCGTATTTTCGTTCTTTTTTGGTGTGATCAATTGATGGGACTGCGTTGATTCGGATCAATGCAAGCTAAACAAACCTGTTTGATGTTGTTGGATCATTTTTCAAAAAGTTGTTATTGCAAGGACGTTCTCTTTTGTTTTGCACAGTGGTATTCGGTTATGAATATCCAGCACCTCAGTCGACGAGGTAAGGGCCGAGATCCCTTCACCGGGAGTGACCCTTTGGACAAAAGTTTGCGTCAGGGTAATAACTTCACTATAGCGGATTACTTTTTGCTTTGCATCGTGGTATTCAGTTGGAATATCCTGCACCTCATTCTATGGGGAAAGAGCCAAGATCCCTTCACCGGGAGTGACCTCTTTAGCAAAGGTTTTCGTCACTATAGTTTTATAAAAAGTTATGCAGTTCCTTCAACGATATCAAGTTCATTACGTTAAAGGTTTTTCGCCAAAAACCAGCCGTAGCCCTCCGTCATTTCTTACGGGTATTATTCAGTATTCATGCTGCGTTTGTTGACTCCGTCAAGGCGTCGTGTACGGTAGCTAAGTGGTGCTTGTTTGTAGCATGGATATGGGATTGGTTAGGACAGTCGTGCGGCCTTGTTGACTCCGTCAAGGGCACGTACAGGTGGGTTTAATGCAATCGAGATAATGACGGGTTGAACTTGACTAGGACTCTTTGATTTGTTGACTCCGTCAAGGTCACTTGGGTCCTGGGGTAAAAACACACATCGGGAGTTTCTAAAGAAACTGGAACTTGCCAGGCATGCGCATACCTTCTGGAGTGTGGTGACTTGAGTGGATTCCGTCAAGTTATCATATGATGATAGTTGGATCCCGATTCCCACTGATGAGTTGGTCTACTCCTCGGGTGATCCCGACTAATTCTTCTTTCAGGTTTGGAGAAGAATTTGAGGTAACAGTGGGAGGTTTCCTGATTAGATAAATTGGTAACCATTCTGATCTAGGTTAGAGTGTACGCTGAGTGTTTCTTTTCTCTCTCTCTTTGGCAGCGACCATGACCCGACCCTTGACTATGACTCAGTGACCAAGTTAACCGAATCTTCTTAAAACACTGGCTTTTGGATTGTCAGAGTTGCATACCTCATTGCCACTCCTACTCTTACCCTTTTCTCTAGGACACCCCGTATTACTACGAATGTCCACTTCCATTGGATAAAACCATCGTATGGTTATATACGGACTCGAAGGAACTTGTTCCAGATTCGAGGATGGTTTCCGATTCTGGAGAAAACGAATAGGACTATTCAGTTGTTTTTTTCTTTTACCTTCTCTCAGGTTGCGAGTGCTCCTTGGATTAGGGGATAGTACACCCGTTATGCTTATTGGATAGTCTTCTTCCAAACCTTAGGCTGGTGCCGAACGGTAGGGAATGAAGAAAACCGATTAGCCTAAGTGCGGTGTACAGAAGGTATTAAGGAAAGACAAATAAAGGGATTAGAAAGAGGGCAAAGTAAATTGCGACTAATATTCACGACCAAACCTAGTATTTCATCGCCACCCCTACTTCACCTTTGTATTTCTCCATAACACTCTGTATCACTACGAAGATCCACAGTTTATTGGATACTCCATCATATGGTTATATACGAACTCGAAAGGAACTTGTTCCAGTTCGGGGATGGATTCTGGTTCAGGAGAAATAGGAATAAGGTTTATTCAGTTGTCTTTTATCTTCACCTTCTCTCGCGTTGCGAGTGCTCCTAGGATTGGGACAGTACACCCATTATGCTTATTGGATAGTCTTCTTCCAAACCATAGGCAGGTGCCAAAAGGTAGGGAAGGAAGAAAACCATTTAGCCTAAGAGGGTATACAGAAGGTAATGACTAAAGACATATGAAGGGATTTGGAGAGATGGCAAAGAAATATACGGTTAAAGTCATAAATCTGGATAATGGAAGAGGCATTACTAGGAATACCCGAATACCCCTTCGAAACATTTTTCATGTTTCAGTTTCACTGTGTATTGTTAAAAGAAAACTGATTTCCCAATTAGTCCTTGCTCCAGGGTATGTATTTACCAGGTTCGATTCTTACATCTGTATGGTTTTATAGATGATGAGTGGGAGTAAGTTATTGGGAATTAGGTGGTCATCCTCATTATATCGGAATTCGTTGTAATTGGTGATATTTGAGGAAATCACCTGGGCTGTTTGCCGGACGGCAAATATTTGGTTTTGAATATCCGTTGTAATGCACTAATTTAAAATTGATATATCTGTACGTTTATTTTTATAAAGTGAGATATAACTTTTTGAAATTATGTCTATGACATTTACCTATATCAGTGGATGGTTAGGTAAGGAGTATTAAACAGCGGTGTAATTCTTCTTAACCATAAGTACAGTTTTCAACTTACGACACACAGGGAATGAGTTATAAGACTCAAGGGACTTATACAGAGTATTGTATGTTGTCCAGTGTCCATTAGGACAGAGGGTTGGTACTCGTACTATATTCTGTTTACTTGTGACTTCTCTAGTTCTCAGACAAGTGTTTCGCAGAGACACAAGGTCTGAGTTTTGAGAAGTTATAGGTATGAGAATAAAGTAGAGAACCAGGTGTTGCAAGTATCAGGATTCTTCAAGGTGATCGAAGATGTAGATACTTGTGTATGGTATTCAGATGATAGTAATGATTAAGAGAACTTGCTTCTCTTTCAGGTTACTCATAATTGGAAGCATTCCTAAGTTGAGTAATGCTGATCGGCCTCTCTCCATTTAGTTGATATGCACTGGAGACAGCTGCATGATTTGAATCTGGTTCCAATTAAATCAGTGCTTCTGTTTCTATATTGGATATAGAACGGTTCATATCTTAACGATGTTAAGGTACGGGGAGTTTTCCGGCTTATGCTTAAAACCAGACTCTGGATAACTCAAAGCACGTTTCTGTAATGGCTGTTTGTGGGTTGACCCGGGCTATGACGAGGGTTGACTGTCTACCATCTGGAAGATCAATAGTGATATTGTTCTTGACTCGCCACAGTTTTAGTAAAATGGATTTTTCAGAAAACAGTAGTGGGAGTATGGTAGAACTGGATGTGATTCCAGAACCGCAAACGATTACTGAAAATTTGATAAGAACCTAAAGATTCAATCTAGTTTGACATTCCATTAGCCACTCCGCAGATATGGTGGGTAACCTCAGACACTCGAGAGGTACATCGGTATGCTCAAGGACGGTGACAGGGAGGTTCTTGTTTACCCAGACTTGCCATTGCTGTTGTTCCAAACTATGAGACCCGACAGGAGGATGAGTATAGCGTCGTTCTAAACTAGCTTTAGAAGTGTACGTGTATATGACTCTGCCAGAGGGTTGTCGTAGTCAGTGGGAGCAGCGGAAGCATTGGTGGACAAGTAGCTTATGTCTATTTATGGACTAAAGCAGATATAGCGGAGATAGATCATCTGTTTCTGATGTGACAATCATAGGTTTGACTTCATCAGAATAGGGGATGGATCTGTTAAGAAAGTAGTAGGGTGTGATGTCCTGGTATTTGGATGACATACATAGAGTAGAAAGTAAAATTCCTATATCACGATCGGTTATACTTTGGTTGTCACACAGTGGTTTCTCCACATAGGATATAGATGTAATATCAGACATTCTGGTTACTAGATCTATGGTTTTAGATCTAGATTTGGGTAGTTTCCCAATCTGGGTACTTAGACAGCATTCTACAGGTATTTTAGAATGGACGACTCCTGGCATGGTAGTGTACCTGCAGGTGATGGAGTCACCCTCTCTAAAGGTGTCTTACAGACTAAAGGGGAGAGAGATGTGCATGATCGGCAGATCACTTGCTTAGGCAATTGAGTCAATCATGAGATGTCAAGTATCACACCAGATGTTGTTTTTGCACTAGATGCAATAAGTTGATATTAATCCTATCCTGGAGAGACATTCGGAAGCAGTTTTAGAACATAAGTGGATGTTCTAGGGATCTGATAACGGCAGCCACCTTCGGGAGACGGTTATCATTCCAGGCTCCCAAGGTGACCTGGATGATAGAGTGACTGTCAGAGTTAAAAATTTCCCTCTGGCGAGGGGCAGTATCTTGGACAGGTGGTCCAAGCGGATACTGAGGGAGGTGTGGCACAGGATACTGATTAAGTTCAGTTGACGATACAGTCTAAGAAGTTTAGATTTGGAGTTCATTTATGAACTAGGTCCCATCAGATATCCAGACATATTCTAAGACAGGTATTGCTCATTTCGGGAGATGGCTTTCTCCGCGAACTTGAGATAAAGAGAGACATAGAAAGAAACATCCGGGCGGATCCACTAGCTGAGGCTATTTCTTGAACGCAATAGTTTCGCAAATGAGCTTTGTGAGACTGATTAGTAGAGGAGTTGGGTGTTCGGTATCACACGGGCTGTGAGTATGCGACATCACAATAATTAGCCTTGAGTGCAGGTGGGAGATTGTTGGATATAGTGCTCTTAGAGTCAATTATTGGATCGCACGTGATTGCAATGATTGAGGGAGGACCTATATCGGTAGGATAGTCTTACTCGAGAGGGTTGTATACTATCTGGTTTGTCTTTATCATCGTGTACATACTTTAGGTGTCATTGTAGTTCACTATTATACGTTGATAGGAAATAGTACGCTACCATGGTTTGTCTTTATCATCGTGTACTGCTTCAGGTGATCTTACAGGTCACTATTGCACGTTGATAGAGCCCTTAGGATTCTTGCTTGGCGGCCAGCAGTATGATGGTGATCATATACATGGGAGCTGAGGTCTATAAGCACATCCTTAAAAGGTCCCTAGTCGTGGGAGTTTTCGAGACAGGGCATCGATACTCCGGAGTAGACTAGTGTATACAGTCGAGACCCCGACGAGGGGTGGTGGCCGGTCTCACAAGCCACTGGTGTCAGTTGGTTCACCTAAGATGTATACAGGTGCTCATTGGGTTATGAGTACACCGGACAGGACTCGCCGGGAACCTGCTAGTTGGTATTATACCTGACGTCAGATAGCAGTTCCCTGGTGACATGTGTACAGGTTAGTTCATCGACCTGAGGTCGTCATTTGTCTCGTGTGAGTTCCCACAGTGCTTTGATTACTACCCTACCATGGCTCAAAGGAGTCGTGCAAACAGTTTTTAGTTGGGTACAGTCCCGAGCCACATGGAGGCAAGTGAGCGGATCGGCAGGGGTTTCGTCTCTCCCGGTATTGGGGGTGAGATCGCGCTGTGTCTAGGAGAGCCATTACACAAAGCCCTCGGCCGAGGCCGGAGATTTACTGGTAGGTATTCCAGTAGTATCTCAGGGTGTTCTGGGCTACACTCCGACACGACTTGTACCGCTTTTAGGGGTCTGACTTTTACCAACCCCCTAGGCCCGCCATGCGATACTCATAGACGAACGGACCGAACTGTACGGATATTGTCACTGACAGGTTCAGTAGGGTGTCAGGATGAGTTCGCTCATCGACCTCCTTTGTGGTCAATACCTGGTAGCCCGTTACGTACGGCTAGTACCTCTGACGTGCTAGTGGTTAAATCCACAGCCAAAGTATTGACGAGTCTTCAGAGTCCCCCACAGACAGTTTCTCAAGTTTCGGGCGAAACGTTGTAGAGGCCGTATGATATATGGCAGGGTTCGATCTTATACGTGCGGTATTGCACGGATCATGATCGGATGGATCATACTAGTGGGCTTTGGTTTAAGCCGGATCCTAATATTAGATTTGTTGGATTACTTTAGTCTCATCGCATTCGCATTCAGTCGGAATGCGGATGCAGGTATGTATATACAGGTGAGGGGTATCCTTGTGATCCATCACGAGTTTACTTTAGATATTGCCGGATCTTTTTGTTGGACCAAACATTTGGATTAATGTTTGGATAATGGAATTAGTGAGCTAGAAATCATCATTAGATGCATTAATGTGACATAGACATATACTATGAGTCATGGTCTCTTTTTTAGTAAATGTGTCACATTAATGGATTGATTTGAGTCATGAAATGAGAAGGAGAGAGAAAGGGGCTGCCATGAATAGGTAGGGAGCTCTCATATTATTCAACTCTCTCACTCTCATTTTGATATAGCATCACAAGAAAAGAAAAGGTGAGAAAGCCTTCTTCTTCCTCTTCTTCTTCCTCTAGTTCATTATCTTCCTCCAATGGCAACACCTTCAACCTTCATCCATACCATGGATGCAAGAGACAAAGTGATCACAATATACTCTACTTCAACCTTGGGCACGTCGGCTAGCACACTTCGTGCCCGAGTTGCTTCGGATGAAGCGGAAGCCTGTAAAAAGACTTCTCGATGTGGTGCCTTTTCCGACGAGGAGATGAAGATCGGAGATGCCGCGAGGAGCTTGGGATGGTGGCCGAAGACCGAAGGACACGGATCGATCGGTATAGCTTTCTATCCCTTCTCTTGTTTGCTAGTAGTAGGTTAATGGTTCGATCCGGGTTTTAAGCATATGATAGCGCCGGTTTTCAAGTTAAGAAAAAATTTCGTTTCCGCATTTTGGCCTCGGAAAGACGGCCGGGGCACTACCGTAGTCTTACAGGTAGAAAATCAACCCTCGTCAAAGCTAGGGTCAACCCACAAACTGCCATTACAGAAACGTGCCTTGAGTTTTCCAGAGTCTGGTTTTAAGCATAAGCCGGACAACTCTATATACTTTAACATCGTTAAGATATGATCCATTCTATATACAATATAGAAACAGAGGCACTGATTTAATTGGAACCAGATTCAAATCATGCAGCTGTATCCAGTGCATGTCAACTGAATGGAGAGAGGCCGATCAGTATTGCTCAACTTAGGAGTGCATCCAATTATGAGTAACCTGAATGAGAAGCAAGTTCTCTAAAACATTACTATCAACTGAATACCATACACAAGTATCTACATCTTCGATCACCTTGAAGAATCCCGATACTTGCTACACCTGGTTCTTTACTTTATTCTTATACCTATAACTTCTCAAACTTGGATCTTGTATTTCAACGAAACACTTGTCTAAAACTTGAGAAGTCACAGGTAAATAGAATATAGTACGAGAACCTACCCCTTTGTCCTAATGGATACTGGACAATATACAATACTTTGTATAAGTCTCCTGAGTTGAATAACTCAAACCCTGCGCGTCGTAGGTTGAAAACTGTACCCAGGCGATTTCCTCAAATATCACCAATTACAACGAATTCCGATATAATGAGGATGATCACCTAATTCCCAATAACTTACTCCCACTCATCATCTGTAAAACCATACAGATGTGAGAATCATACCAGATAAATACATACCCTGGAGGAAGGACTAATTGGGAAATCAGTTTTCTATTAACAATACACAGTGAAACTGAAACATGAATATGTTTCGAAGGGGTATCCGGGTATTCCTAGTAATGCCTCTTCCATTATCCAGATTCATGACTGTAATCGTATATTTCCTTACCATCTCTCCAAATCCCTTTATTTGTCTTTAGTCGTCACCTTCTGTACACCATCGTTAGGCTTAATGGTTTTCTTCCTTCCCTACCATTCGGCACCAGCCTATGGTTTGGAAGAAGACTATCCAATAAGCATAATAGGTGTACTCTCCTAATCCTAGGAGTACTCGCAACCTGAGAGAAGGTGATGATAAAAGACAACTGAATAAACCTTATTCTATTTCTCCTGAACCAGAATCCATCCCCGAAATGGAACAAGTTCCATCGAGTTCGTATATAACCATACGATGGATTATCCAAATAACTGTGGATTTTCGTAGTGATACGGGGTGTTCTGGAGAAATACAAAGGTGAAGTAGAAGTGGCGATGAAATACTTGGTTTGGTCGTGAATAGCAGTCGCAATATACTTTGCCCTCTTTCTAATCCCTTTATTTGTCTTTACTTATTACCTTCTGTACACCACCGTTAGGCTAATTGGTTTTCTTCCTTTCCTACCTTTTGGCACCTGCCTATGGTTTTGAAGAAGACTATCCAATAAGCGTAATAGGTGTACCCTCTCCTAATCCTAGGAGCCCTCATAACATAAGAGAAGATAAAAGGAAAAGACAACTGAATAATCCTATTCAATCTCTTCAGAACCAGAATCCATTCTCGAATCTGTAACAAGTTCCTCCGAGTTCATATATAACCATACGATGGATTTATCCAATGGAAGTGGATATCCATAGTGATACGGGGTGTTCTGGAGAAATGCAAAGGGTATAAGAAAGAGTGGCAATGATGTATGCAACTCAGACAATCCAAAAGCCAGTGTTTTAAGAAAGTTCGGTTAACTTGGTTAGTCATAGTTTAGGGTCAGGCCATGGTCGCTGCCAAAGTGAGAGAGAAAAGAAACACTCTACGTGCACTCTAACCTAGATCAGAATGGTTATCAATTTATCTAATCAGGAAACCTCCCGCTGTATCCTCAAATTCTCCTCCAAACCCGAAAGAAGAATTAGTCGGGATCACCCGAGGAGTAAACCAACTCATCAGTGGGAATCGGGATCCAACTATCATCGCATGATAACGTGACGGAATCCACTCACGTTATCACACTCCAGATGGTATGCGTATTCCTGGCAAGTTTCAGTTTCTTTAGAAACTCCCGATGTGATTTTTACCCCATGCTCTTATGACCTTGACGAAGGCCAACATATCATAAGTCACATGTCAAGTTCTACCCGTCATTATCCAGGTTAATTTGAACCCACTCGTACATACCCTTGACGAAGGACAAAATGGTAGTACGACTGTCCCAAACCAAGGCATCTATCTATGCAACAGAAAAGTAACAAATAGCTACCATACACTATGCCTTGACGAAGGCCAACATACATAGCATGAATACTAAGTGCTACTCGTCTGAAATGACGGAGGGCTACGAATGTTTTTTGGCGAAAAACCTTTAACGTAAAGAACTTGATATCGTTGAAGGAACTGGATAGCTTTTATAAAAATACAGTGGCAAAAACCTTTGCTAAAGAGGTCACTCTCGGTGAAGAGATCTCGGCTCTTTCCCCATAGAATGAGGTGCAGGATATTCCAAACTGAATACTGTAGGGTTCCTAGGCACTCTAGTGAGGTCTCACATGTGATCAAACATGCACAAATCAAATTTTACGGGTGCCTACAAACCCTAATACGGATCGTTTGCTAGATATCTAGGCAAAGTAAGCAAGTAAACGGAAATATAGAAATAGGGAAGGGGCTACAACCTTTGTAGATCCGGTCCACCACTTCCTAAGCTCCGCGATGATCTCCCTCCGCTGTCCAAATCGAACCCATGACTCAAGCGTTGGCATCATCGAAGAATAGGCGGGCTTGATCGTCGGTTCGATGCCGAAGATGATCTACGTCGAAGCATCACAAGAACAAGCTCCAACTTCACCAAGCTTTGAAAACTTGTGAAGTAAACACCCTATACAACTTGGCAAGAGGTAGAGGATGAAGAAATAGGAAGTGGGTAGACTTTAGAATTGGATTTCTCACACTTTTCCATCAATCACCATTGATGGTCAAGCTTTCTTTTTCTTGCTCAAGATGAAGAAGAAGAAGAAAAGATATGATAAGTTCTTATTTAAAAATAAAAACAATATGATACTTATCATGTCAACAACCATGGTTTAGTGTAGAGATTTAACCAAGGTTAGATAAGTGGTTAGGGTTAGAGAAGAGACAAGAATGGTGGACTTAGTCAAGGTTTCAAGAAGTTTCAACTAAAAACAAAATAAGTCCACCATTTATCTTTCTCTTTATCTTTTCTAAATGAAATAAATAAAAAGATAAATGAATAAGCAAATGAAAAGATACCCTAACCACTAACTAACCATGGTTCAATACTTTACACAAAACCAAGAAAGAATGTATCATCAAACATGATACAATGATGTGCACAAAAATATATCACATATACAATGTGCAAAATTCAAGTGAGAAAATCCATTTAAAGTGAACCAATACTAGTTAATGCAAAGTAATATATCAAATATATAATTATACAATGAATCATTAAATCAACACTTGATTCAATGATCCGGTCATATCGCACATAACCGGCTAGTATCCAATGTATCGGCTTCTCGAATCAATCCTTGATTCGATAACCAGGTTATATCGCATATAACCAATCGATACATTCGTCGCGAGAATGGAATACGGTATCACATACACGCATTATTCTCGGTCCCGCACATATCTCATATGCGCTCCTATTTCGTTTCGCTTGAGCCAGGAAACCTCTGTGTAGGACTCTAAAGACTCGTCAATACGCCGGCAGCGGATGATGATCATATCAAACACCCACAAGCCGCAAGCGGTCTGCTAAACGTAATGGCCACCCGGGTATTGAGCGATCTGAAGATCGACGAGCAAGCCCGCTCACACTCCAGTGAATCCAACCAGTAACACTACCGTATAGTCCGGTCTGTTCGTCTGATATGTCGCATATCTCGCCTAGGGGTGTTAAACGTCAGACCCCAATAGCTCGATAAGTCATGCCGACGTAAGGTCCATAACATTCGTGAAACTACTGATAACTCTTACCAGTATATCACTGCAACCCTGGCCAGGGATTTCCTGTTATGGCCAGTCGAGCATAGCGCAACATCAACCCCCAATACCGGGAGAGACGAATCCCCTCCTATCGCTCATTGCCTCCATGTGAATCGGGACTGTACCCAAAAACCACCTGTTTGCACGACTCAGTAGAGCCGTGGTAGGGTGGAAATCAAAGCACAGTGGGAGACACACAAGACTCTATGACGATCTCGGGTCAACAGACTAAGCTGTACCAGTGTCACCAGAGAACTGCCATCTGACGTGAGGTATAATACCATCTGGGAGTTCTCGGCGAGTCCGTTCAGTGTACCCAGTCTCCACTGAGCACCCGCATACCATCTTCGATGTCAAACACCAATGGATATGGGATCATCCATCGCCCATCGCATGGGTCGAGAAGATATGCGCTAGTCTACTCTGGAATATCGATGCCCCGTCTCGATATTCCCTCGACTAGGAACTTTTCAAGGATGTACTCATGGACTACCCAGGCCCCACTAGTATGATCTACATCATAGTCCTGGAAGTCGAGTACACATCCTAAGGGCTTTATCAACATGTAATCAGAGAGACAGAAAGTATACATGTTAAGATAAAGTGCAACCAGATAGCGTACTATCATGTCGAGCAAGAAAGTCCTACCTATATATGTCCCAGCATCCACTACAATATACATCCAATGTACAGTAATGGCCTCTAGGGCATACATATAACTAACAATCTCCCACTTGCACTAGGGCCATCTGTAGCAGTGGTTGCAGTATCACATACTCAACCATCCCATAAAAGTCTCTCTTTGGGAAAAGGCCTTCGTGAGTGGATCCGCCGTGTTGTCCTCTGAGTCTACTCTCCTAACCTCGATCACCCTGGAGATTAACTATCTCCATGATCAGGTGATGCTGCCTCAGAATATGTCTGGGTCACTGATGGGACCAGGGTTCCAGGGCCTAAGCCACACTTCCATTGTCATACAATGGCAGGAACGTAGTTCATCTTATGAACCAATATACACCCAAACTACCTCTTTGGTAGTATCTTTAGTAGCGATGTATCCTGCCTTTATCGTCTCGTATGTCACGGTATCTAGCTTGGAACTCTTCCAACATACCGTCCCTTTACTAAGGGTAAAGACAATGCCTGTGACTGACATTCAGTCGTCTTTATCACCCTGGAACTCTTCCAGTGATTCTCCCCAGGATCGATTGATACCATCTCACTACAACTAGTGAGAATCCTAACATCCAATTAAATCTATCTCATAGATCCAAAACTCAGGATTTAGGAGGTATCATTTTGATCCTATATGGAGAATCATAGTGATAAGCGGAGATTGATCGAGCGTAGCATAGGAAACTACTTTCCTATCAAGAGTATGTCATCCACGTACTCTACGAGGATCGTCACCATACTCCCTACTACCCTTTTTGTTTATACAAGGTTCATCTACCATTTTGATGATGTCAACTTCTTTGACTAATCCATCAAAACAGATGTTCCAACTCCGCGATGCCTGCTTTATCCTATAAAGCATCTTGCACACGTTTTCGCTGCTCCCACTGTCTATGAAGCCCTCTGGCTGTGTACTTATAGACGCACTCTTCTAAAACATCATTTAGAAAAGCAGTCATGACACCCAACCGCCAGATATCGTAGTCATGGAATGTAGCCGTGGTAAGTAGGATCTGGATAGACTTAAGCATAGCTACTGGAAAAAGGTTTCATCATTATCCACGCCTGGTCGATGACGAAAAACTTTAACAAGTCTAGCTTTGAAAGTCTCAACTTTTCCATCTACACCAAGTAATCTTCTCAAGATATACTTGCTCCTGATGGGGATTTAACCCTTCAGATATAGCAGCTAAAGTCCATACTTTGCTGGTGTACATGGATTCCATCTCAGATCGCTAAGCATCCAGCCATTCTTACAGAGTCCCTACTCTCGATGGCCTGCTCGAAACTAGTTGGGTCATCATCTCATGATGCAATCCTTGCTCCCACTATCATCGAGAAACCGAGGTATCTCTCAGGCGGATGAGGAACCCTACTAGATCGGCGGAGAGGCTGAGGTTCGTCGGGAACTATAGAATGTTATGGTTCTGTCAAATCATCAACTGCAGTTTTGTATAGCTGGAACCGTTCCAGTTCTACAGAACTGATCCTGCCTCGATCTTGTCCGGATTTTGCTTTAAACATAGGCCGGACAACCCCAAATCTTAACTCGCTTAAGAGATAGGATCTTCCCACACCATATCTTATATGGAGTAGTAGGCAGTGATTTGATTCAAACCTAATTCAATAGGTATGCAGCTTCTCAAGTGCATAACCCCAAAAGGAAATAGGTAACTCAGTAATACTCATCATAGAGCACACCATATCTAATATTGTGCAATTGCTCCGCCCTGATACACCATTGTGCTGTGGTGTATTCAGAGGAGTAGTACGGAGAGAGAATTTCATTCTCCTTTAGAATGGTCCAGGAATGCCATGCACAAGTATTCTCCTCCCTGATCTCATCATAGGACATAATACTTATACCCGTATTTTGGTTCTCTACTTCTAACTTATATTCTGTGAATATCTCAAAAGGTTCGGACTTATGTTTCGACAGGAACATATGACTGAATCTTGAGAGATTATCAGAGAATATAATGAAGTATAAAGAACCAGTCCTGGCATGTGTAGACAGGAGACTTTACATACATCATCATGTATCAGTCCCAAGAGTTTACTAACTCTTTCTCTGTTTCTAATAAACAGAGCTATGGTCATCTAAT
The DNA here is from genome assembly GCA_030015575.1 of Agapanthus africanus. NCBI lineage: Eukaryota > Viridiplantae > Streptophyta > Magnoliopsida > Asparagales > Amaryllidaceae > Agapanthus > Agapanthus africanus. Next base: position 472,687,846 of record CM057350.1, on the reverse strand, counting down.
CTTTGTGACATGACTGGCGAGTTTCATAAGATGTAAATTCAAACTAATTTAAATATGCATCTTTATGTAACTCCAGCTAGTCGGGTCGCGCTGATATGACCTAGTCTACAATACCTCAAGAAGGATCCGTTCATTTCTGAACTCTTCCTCTTGTGTGTATTCAGTATACTTAGAACTGTAGTTTGATTTAGAACTTTAATGCTTTTAGATAACGTGCCTGAACCGATCAACTTTTGATATAGGAAATGTTCAAAACATTATCCAACAATACAAAATTATATCCTTTCTTTACTAATAAAGAGACTGATATGATTTTGTATATCAGGTTCGGTATCTAATAACATTCGTTCAGAATCAATGTATTCGTAATACAGGGTGACAGTGACCAACAGACTTGGCTGCAACACTTGCCCCGTTTTCTGTCTCATGAAACTTATCACCCGTTCTCAGTTTTTCTACCATTTTGTAGCCCTATGTAACAGCTTACATATCTGGGATCCTGATCCGGTATCATATACCCAGGATTCAGAGGATACTGAGAAACAGTTCTTTATAATGAACATACCCGAAGGAGATGCATCATATGCACTTTCTTCGTTTGGGCGGCATAGGAAATCTGGTATTCCCCTATTTCCTGCTCTGTCTTATAACAAGTATAAGTTGGAGCGGGACCAACGTTCCCCAGCTCAGTATAACAAGCGGGTTCGGTCAATACATCCATATTATTATCTTGATTAAGGCGTGATATGGTCGCTACCTGGAGAGAGAGAGAAGAAAACACTCTGCGTGCGCTCTTGCAAGATCAGATTGGTTATATATTTTATCTAATCAGGATGGCTCCCACTGTTTTTATCAAATCTTCCTTCAAACCCTAAAAGGAAAGACTAGCCGGGATTAATTACACTCTACAAGTTCGCCAATCTTTCAGCCAGGCCAGTGTCGGTACTTTGAGGGAGGTTCCCCGTGCTTTCGCACGGACCTAATTACAGTAAACCTCGGTTTCCCAGAGGCGTAACCCCGTTGACACCTTTCTAGACACCTACTTGATCGGCTAATTGCAAAGTGCAAAACTCTCCCAGGAGTAACAATTACTCGCAGTGGGTATCGGGATCCAACTATCATATAGAAGGTATGCAATCTCATTGCAAATTTCAACACTTGAAACTCCCGATAAAGGTTTTTACCCCTAGCACCTATGACCTTGGCTAAGGTCAACAAATCATAGGTACTAGTCAAGTTCTACCCGTCATTTCGTGATTAATTAGACCCATCCACATGACCCTTGGCTAAGGTCAACAAAGCCACATGACTGTCCTAACTAATCGCATCATATGCAGTGTAGGAAGACATCACTTAGCAACCGTACACTGTGCCTTGACTATGGTCAACAAACACAGCACGAATACTAAGTACTCTACTTCCTAAAATGACGGAGGGTTGCGGCTGGTTTTTGTGAAAACCTTTAACGCTTTGAACTTGATCTCGTTGCGGAATCAAATGGTTTTTAAATGGAATGTTTTCGAGGCTTTTCTAGTTTTGCTAAAGGGGTCACTCCCGGTGAAGGGATCGTCGGCCCTTTCCTCGTCGAATGAGGTGCGGGATATATCATATATACCACTGTGCAAAGCGGAAACTATAGAAGCGATCAAAGACAAACCGAGGGTTGTAGCATCTGCCAGTTATTTCTAAAGGAGTCACTCCCGGTGAAGGGATCTCGGTCCTTTCCTCATCGAATAAGGTGCAGGATGTTCTATAATGAACACCGCGATGCAAAGCAAGAACTGTAGCTACCTGTTTTATTTTGAAATTCGATTCCACAACATCAATTAGGTTTATTTTCTTTCATTAATCTCATTAATGAATATCCCATCATTTAAGTCCACCTAATCATCACAGATAAATATAACGTACGCTTATGCCATCCGCATTCGCCTCGATGTCCCGTCTGCACCGTTAGGTTAGGTAACTAACGCCAGAGCGAGGCAGGGCTAGCGCGGGTGTAAAACATAAGCAACGTCTATATAATATATCATATATACTATATATAATACCTGTCACAGAACATCACATGATCACAGATAAATCACAGCAGAAGAAACATATGAAATATTGGATATACTAGGACGTCCGTGTTTTCGATACGAGCCAGTATAAAACACGGATTCCACTGTCGTGATGAATAGCCAATCCCACACCCCAAGACCCCTACGAGAGCGGCAAGCAACCCTACCAATTCTAGGGTTAGGAGACCCGGACTCGACTCCTCGAGATGGTCTCCCACTGGACCCCAGAACCCGGTTACTTGTGCTCCCCTTCTTGGGTCTATCCTAGTGCAGAAAAGTAAATAATATACAAATGGTGACAACATCCGCAACCTGGAAGTGCCCCAATAAAAGAATATTACATACAAGTATTTACATGAATGAAAAAGAAAAACACTCATCTCAAATAAAAAAAACCCGGCTATTCAAACACGACGATCCAATATAACATATCCAGCAACACATAACATCTCATGTCATCAACGTAAGTAAATATGCGCATCCCAATTGTCGTTGACATACAGCAACGAAACCGGCGATATCACATATTACACTTACGGTCACAGAAAAGAAAGTGTAAAACTACAACAGTTGGAATCCGCAACCACCTCAGACATCGCATGCCTGACCAAATGAATTACTTAGACATCACATGCCTAACAATTATAAACCCCACATTTTAGTCTCAAAATCGAAAACACTTTTCAATATCAAGTCGGGCAATTCAACAGGATCCCCGACATTCTGATCGAATGCTCGTCGCAAACTTCAGTAGACGGCCGCACCCCCGACGCCGTCGACAAAGTGCACCAAGGCGGAACACCGCTACCGCGAGCACCCGAACGGATGCTTTCGGCGACGGGGTTCTCCTACAGTCACTTGGTCGGGGCTATGGAGTGAGGCTGTCTATTAAGTTTACCCGGCGAGTATCCGCGTACACTACGTGATTGCGACGGACTTTTGATCACATCAAAATTTCGTAGCAACCAATCAAGTGAGACTAAATTGCTATGTTTATAATATTCATTCCGTTATCTCATAACAATTTGTGAATTCCAATTATTGTATCACATTCCGGATAAATAGAAAATGTTAAACTTTCCGATCGAACAATCGAACACCCAAGTTTTCCCGAAACAGCTCAACACATGAAATAAGTCTAACAGCATTCAGTTCGTGCCTCAGTAGCAACGGTCCAGCCGTAGAAGGGTCAAGCCAACGCCTCACATGTGGCACGCCGTACTGCCCCAAACCCGAAGGTTCAAAGGGCAGTTCAAGACGGTCACATAATCGAGTTAAGGTTTGTTGTCTTCTAGAGGGACCATCGCGTTACTTGCACTACTTAGAACGTCGTTAAACTACGGAAAAATCCAACACTTGGAAATTTCCCGACATGGGAAAAGTTGGGTATTTATATCCGGTCGAACTTTTCAACATATTCTAAGATTATCCGGAAAAGCCACACTGACAAAATTTGATAATCCGATCGATACCCTAAGTCCCCAATACAACCCAGAAAATAAAACTCTGGAACAAATATTAAAATATTCCCAGGAAAACGAGCACAGCAAACTGAGAATTACTGTGCAACTTTTGGTCAACGATGCAACAGTGTTGCCGCGGAACCGCCGCTCCACGTGGGCTAACGCCGCGGTTCCGCGGTTGATTGATAGAATTATGACTAAAATTTTGCACCGTAATTCTTCTAAAACCCTGCTTGATTTTCTGGATATTTTTAATTTCGAAAAATCCACATTTTACAGAAAAGTCCAGAGAGCAATTTTCTAGTCGGGTTTTGGGTCGTTCGGACTTTAAATTCCGTCGGGACTTCGCCTAAGGCTCTAGCTAGGCTCTGATACCACTGTAGGGTTCCTAGGCACTCTAGTGAGGTCTCACATGTGATCAAACATGCACAAATCAAATTTTACGGGTGCCTACAAACCCTAATACGGATCGTTTGCTAGATATCTAGGCAAAGTAAGCAAGTAAACGGAAATATAGAAATAGGGAAGGGGCTACAACTTTTGTAGATCCGGTCCACCACTTCCTAAGCTCCGCGATGATCTCCCTCCGCTGTCCAAATCGAACCCATGACTCAAGCGTTGGCATCATCGAAGAATAGGCGGGCTTGATCGTCGGTTCGATGCCGAAGATGATCTACGTCGAAGCATCACAAGAACAAGCTCCAACTTCACCAAGCTTTGAAAACTTGTGAAGTAAACACCCTATACAACTTGGAAAGAGGTAGAGGATGAAGAAATAGGAAGTGGGTAGACTTTAGAATTGGATTTCTCACACTTTTCCATCAATCACCATTGATGGTCAAGCTTTCTTTTTCTTGCTCAAGATGAAGAAGAAGAAGAAACGAAATGATAAGTTCTTATTTAAAAATAAAAACAATATGATACTTATCATGTCAACAACCATGGTTTAGTGTAGAGATTTAACCAAGGTTAGATAAGTGGTTAGGGTTAGAGAAGAGACAAGAATGGTGGACTTAGTCAAGGTTTCAAGAAGTTTCAACTAAAAACAAAATAAGTCCACCATTTATCTTTCTCTTTATCTTTTCTAAATGAAATAAATAAAAAGATAAATGAATAAGCAAATGAAAAGATACCCTAACCACTAACTAACCATGGTTCAATACTTTACACAAAACCAAGAAAGAATGTATCATCAAACATGATACAATGATGTGCACAAAAATATATCACATATACAATATGCAAAATTCAAGTGAGAAAATCCATTTAAAGTGAACCAATACTAGTTAATGCAAAGTAATATATCAAATATATAATTATACAATGAATCATTAAATCAACACTTGATTCAATGATCCGGTCATATCGCATATAACCGGCTAGTATCCAATGTATCGGCTTCTCGAATCAATCCTTGATTCGATAACCAGGTTATATCGCATATAACCAATCGATACATTCGTCGCGAGAATGGAATACGGTATCACATACACGCATTATTCTCGGTCCCGCACATATCTCATATGCGCTCCTATTTCGTTTCGCTTGAGCCAGGAAACCTCTGTGTAGGACTCTAAAGACTCGTCAATACGCCGGCAGCGGATGATGATCATATCAAACACCCACAAGCCGCAAGCGGTCTGCTAAACGTAATGGCCACCCGGGTATTGAGCGATCTGAAGATCGACGAGCAAGCCCGCTCACACTCCAGTGAATCCAACCAGTAACACTACCGTATAGTCCGGTCTGTTCGTCTGATATGTCGCATATCTCGCCTAGGGGTGTTAAACGTCAGACCCCAATAGCTCGATAAGTCATGCCGACGTAAGGTCCATAACATTCGTGAAACTACTGATAACTCTTACCAGTATATCACTGCAACCCTGGCCAGGGATTTCCTGTTATGGCCAGTCGAGCATAGCGCAACATCAACCCCCAATACCGGGAGAGACGAATCCCCTCCTATCGCTCATTACCTCCATGTGAATCGGGACTGTACCCAAAAACCACCTGTTTGCACGACTCAGTAGAGCCGTGGTAGGGTGGAAATCAAAGCACAGTGGGAGACACACAAGACTCTATGACGATCTCGGGTCAACAGACTAAGCTGTACCAGTGTCACCAGAGAACTGCCATCTGACGTGAGGTATAATACCATCTGGGAGTTCTCGGCGAGTCCGTTCAGTGTACCCAGTCTCCACTGAGCACCCGCATACCATCTTCGATGTCAAACACCAATGGATATGGGATCATCCATCGCCCATCGCATGGGTCGAGAAGATATGCGCTAGTCTACTCTGGAATATCGATGCCCCGTCTCGATATTCCCTCGACTAGGAACTTTTCAAGGATGTACTCATGGACTACCCAGGCCCCACTAGTATGATCTACATCATAGTCCTGGAAGTCGAGTACACATCCTAAGGGCTTTATCAACATGTAATCAGAGAGACAGAAAGTATACATGTTAAGATAAAGTGCAACCAGATAGCGTACTATCATGTCGAGCAAGAAAGTCCTACCTATATATGTCCCAGCATCCACTACAATATACATCCAATGTACAGTAATGGCCTCTAGGGCATACATATAACTAACAAATACCACGATGCAAAGCAAAACGTAATAGACTATAGTGAAGTTATTACCCTGACGCAAACCTCTGTCCAAGGGGTCACTCCCGATGAAGGGATCTCGGCCCTTGCCTCGTCGAATGAGGTGCTGGGTATTCACAACCGAATACCACTGTGCAAAATAAATGAAAGCATTCTTGCAATAACAGCTTTTTGAAAAATGTTCCAACAACATCTATATAGGTCTGTTTTCCTTGCATTGATACAAATCAACGCAGTCCCATCAATTAATCACACCAATAAAGAACGAAAATAAAATGTACGTATATGCCATCCGCATTCGCCACTGGGTCCCGTCATCACCCGTTAGGTTACTTAACTAACGACAGAGCGGGGACAGGACTAGCGCGGGTGTAAAACATATACAATATCTACTAGTATATATAAAAATATACAATAATCGCTCAAGGCGTGATAAATGCAACATTACAGAAAAGTAATAAGCATCACAGAACAATACAGATATACTGGGAGCCCCGGGTTTCATAGAGCCACAAATGAAACCCGACATTCCCCTGGCCGTGTGGATAGCCTGTGCAATGAAAACCTAGACCCCTACGAGTGCGGCAAGTTACCCGCCAAAACCAAAAGCGAGGCAGCCCTCTTCAGCATCGTGAATGGACCACCCAGCACTTCACGGAATCCGGTAACTTGAGCACCCCACCTTGGGTCAACCTATATCCCCTACGAGTGCGGCAAATAGCCCGCCAATTCTAGAGTGAGGTCCCCTCCCTCTTAAAGCCATAAGATACGGACCCGTTGCCCTCCAGAACCCGGCTATCCATGCACTCCACCGCAGGGTAATCCTAGTACAGAAAAGAAAATATGTACAACGGGTACATCGACCTCATCCCGGTCGTGCCCCTAAAGAATAATATACAAACAGGCAGTGACGGCAGTCTACATGTCGGACGCTCACCCCGCAATATCAAATGTACAAATATATCCAAACTGCACTACCATTGCACGCAAGCTTTCCACCACGACAAATACGCAATAACACAGCACAACACAGAATATCAACGTGAATGTCACGTTCGCAAATCCATCTAAAAGAGCTATAGCAATTAGACAAGATTTACCGCTCGAATGACATTCATGGTCACAGACAATAATGTAATGCACTGCAAACTTAAACAATGTTAAAAAATATTGACTCCGAAATAACCCCCGAATAGCCCAAACAACTTGATAAAAACCATATCCAAATTGGGTTAAATAAACAACACCACAGAATCAACTTTTCAGAGACCAGAGCACACCCCGAACACCAACACCAGAGGTCAATACTGGGCCAGCCTGGCCGGAAAAATGAGAATAGTGGCCGGCCAAAATCCAATGTCATGGGTCCGTGTTTGGGGTGTGTTCATGTGCTCTCCCCAGTAGTCTTCTGAACTTATTTAAAAAATTTTACTGGCACTTTGAAAAACAACAGAGAACTACAATTTCAGTGGCATCGTTAGGGTTTTGTTTCGGTTTCGATACTTTAACATTGTCTAAACCAACTAGTTAACGGTTAATAGTTTGGCTCTGATAGCAGTATAAGTCTACGGCAGCGCCCCGGCCGTCTTTCCGAGGCCAAATGCGGAACAAAAAACTTTTTCGAACTGGCGCTAACGCAACCATAAAACCCGGATCGTTCCTGTTCCCCTCCGAAAGACGGCGCACAAGACTGCGGTGTCTTGGCACTGAGATTCGGGGCAGATGCTAATTGGTGCTATCCGTTCACCTCTCCGAAGATGCCAAGTTGATTTATGGCACCATGTATCGAAGGTTTAAACGGATGCGTCCGATGTAGCAGACTTCGTCAGATTCCCCCTCGCTTGAGGGGTTTTTGATTGTGGGGACGCTCTTCCCTGCAGGCGCAAGCCCCTGCAGTTAATTACGCTACCGCATTGCGGTAACAACTTTCTCCTTCTCCAGCTGGTCACTTCGTGTCGTGGGTGTTTGTTTTGTGTTTTGTTGCCCGTGGATTGTTTACGGAGACTGAGTTATGTCGTCGCCCGTAGGGCGTGGACTAGTCCAAATCCGTATTATCTTAGATCTGGGTTTGGGGGTTTGGTTTGAGGATACGTCAGCCATACTTGAGGCTAAGATCAACTCAAACGTTTGTTAAGGATACGTTAGTCCAGTTTGAGACTAAGATCAACTTAACGGGATCGTTTAGATCCGACAAAAGAGCAATTGGCTCTAATGTTCCAGTTTAGGGACCTAGTGGTCTATTGAATGTATGGCCGTCGGGACCCGTCACCTCTCTAACGACGTTGAAGGATTACAACGACAGATGTCAGAGGAGTTCAGAGATGTACCCTTGAACCAAAGTTGATTGGGGGGATTTATAGTCCATTCTGTTTGAAGGTTTAAGGATACGTTAGTCATCTTTGAGGCTAAGATCAACTTAAACGGGACCGTTTAGATCCGACAAAAGAGCATGCGGGGCTCTATTGTTCTAGTTTAAGGACATTGCGGTCCATGGGTAGTTTAAGGACGTTGCGGTCCGTGAGTAGTTTAAGGACATTGCGGTCCATGAGTAGTTTAAGGACATTGCGGTCCATGGGTAGTTTAAGGACATTGCGGTCCGTGGGTAGTTTAAGGACATTGCGGTCCATGGGTAGTTTAAGGACGTTGCGGTCCGTGGGTAGTTTAAGGACATTGCGGTCCGTGGGTAGTTTAAGGACATTGCGGTCCGTGGGTAGTTTAAGGACATTGCGGTCCATGGGTAGTTTAAGGACGTTGCGGTCCATGGGTAGTTTAAGGACATTGCGGTCCATGGGTAGTTTAAGGACATTGCGGTCCAGTATTTGCTCTGGATGCTTCGCACGGGTTCACTGCCGTGCTTGGCGAGGACCAGGCTCCGCTCTGGACGTTTTCCACGGGGTCAAAGAGTGACGTTATCCGCGTTCCACGTAACCAGGAAGTTTGCACTAGATGCTTCACACGGGTTCACTGCCGCGTTAGGCGAGGACTAGGCTCCGCTCTGGATGCTTCGCACGGGTTCACTGCCATGCTCTGCGAGGACCAGGATCCGCTCTGGACGTTTTCCACGGGGTCAAAGAGTGACGTTATCCGCGTTCCACGTAACCAGGAAGTTTGCATTAGGCATGGGTTTAAGGACCCCACAGTCCATATCATGAGTGGCCGTCGGGACCCGTCACCTCTTTGAAGACATTGAGGGATTACAATGCCAAGTTTCAAAGGAGTGAAGAGATGTACCCTAGAACCGGAATGGATTTAATAGTCCCTGACCCAATTTGGGGTCGAGACTGATTAATTATGTTATGAGCCCATTAGCCCAGTTAATCACAAATTGAGGACTTATGGCCAGCTTGGGCTAAGTCCAGTCGGGTCTGAAACATTGACTTTTTGCTGATCCATTGAAGGAGAGGCTTTGCCTCTATCCATTTAGCCAATTGGGCCAAAGCCTAGTGTTAAACACTATAGAGCAATCAGTGTTGAACACTGGGAATGCGGTTAACAAGTTAGTGTTTAACACTAAGAAATAATTGGTGTTAAACACCAGCAATAAGGCTTCTCAAATTAGTGTTAAACACTAAAACAGATCAGTGTTGAACACTGCAAATGAAGATCTCAGATTAGTATTTAAACACTAAGGTAATCAGTGTTGAACACTGCAGATAAAGCTTTTTAATTAGTGTTGAACACTAAGGCCCAACAATATTTTAACACTAAGTGCGAGAGTTTCAATTTAGTGTTAAACACTAAGACAAGAGGGGTCACGTGGCAGCACGTGAGAGCGCCCTTCCTCCATTTGTTCTGCTGAAATTACTGCATCTTTTGATAGCATCACGTGTCAGCACGTGATGGGCATTCAAATGCCTATGCGTTAAGGCTTCTGCTGAAAGTCACGTGGGTCACGTGGGGTGCTGCCTCAAGGGGGTTTTCTGTAGGGCTTTTGAGGGGGGGGTCACGTGGTGACACGTGACCCTGCCTTAATGTGGTTTTTTCAGAGGATTTGTTACTCCTTTTTTCAGGAATTAAATTCCGGAGACTTTTTAATTTCAGAGGAATTAAATCCTTCTTTCTTTTGAAGACTTGTATTCTGGGATAGAGTTTAACTCTGAATTTTCTGCGGGAGTTAAATTCCCCGTTTATGTGAAGGGCTGAATAGGGTTGAACCCTAATAAAATTTTTGAGGAAATGATGATCGTTGTTTCAACAGAACTAAGTTCTTTAATTAGGGTTAAACCCTGTTTCTCTTTTTTTGTTTTGAAGGAATTAAATTCCCATGATATAGGGTCTAGCCCCACTTTTATTTTGGAGGAATTAAATTCCTATAGTTCTGTGAGAATTAAATTCTCAAGTTTGCACTCCTTCTCTATGTTTTGGATCTGCATGGCAGGATCTCAACCCATTGAGAATTAAATTCTCAACCTTAAGGGGAGATGTGCACTTTGCAGATCCTCTATCAAAGAGAGAAGAAATAAGTTCTTCTGCTTTTATATTATCAGAGTTAAACTCTGTTGAGAATTAAATTCTGCCTCTTTCAAAATGCCTTCCCTTTCTTACCTAGGGTTTTTTGCAGAAGATCTGAGTCTTTTCGAAGTATCAAAGCTCTTCTCCTTTTCTCTTTTCTTCTCTGCGCATGTATATATTTTTTTTTGTCTCTTGGCTCCTATTTATAGGAGAGGCAGCCGCATCAATCAGTTTTTTGACGAATCTTCATTGGGAGATTTGATTTGCATCCATAATTCATTTTGGGCCTTTGGATTATTAGGTGAATTTTATTCACCATTGGATCTTGAATTCAGAGATTCTCCTTTGATATTTTGGTTAGATTTAAGGGGGAAATCTTTCCCAAAGCCGAGATTTTCCATAGATAGATGATCTTTAATCATCTCTGAATCTTTAATTTGATTAGTCCCAAATAATTACTTTCCTTTGGAAAGATTCGAATTTCCTTCAGAATTTAATTCTGTCGTCAAAAATGGGCTTTGAAAGTCGGTCACGTGTGACCACGTGACCCATGGTCACGTGTGAGCACGTGACCCCCTTTGGAACGAGCTTTCTGCGCTGTGTCTTCTGATTGCTGCTTAAACATCACGTGCTACCACGTGACCCCTGGTCACGTGTGAGCACGTGACCCTTTGTTTGAGCTCTCTTTCCTTGGTTGTTCTGGAGACGCGCTTGCTGCCTTGAACGTCACGTGCCGACACGTGACCCTGGTCACGTGGGAGCACGTGACTTCTTCTGAAGCCTTTTTCTTGACTTGGTCAGTTACCCGACGTGCCTTTGACGCTTGTATTTAAACGTCACGTGCCAACACGTGACCCTGGTCACGTGGGAGCACGCGACTCTCCTTGAAGCTTTTCTTTTCCTTCTTCGCAGTCAGGGAATTGAACTTGCCTTAACGACGTTTTTAGGTGTCACGTGCCAACACGTGACCACTAGTCACGTGTGAGCACGTGACCCCCTTTTGAAGCTTTCCATAGAAGCTTTCCACAGAAGCTTTCCTGATTTTAAATCAGGAAACAAATGCCCCCACAGCGTTGGTCTCACGTGTCAGCACGTGAGTGCAACGCTGTCATCTCTTGCGACCGTTGGACCTGCTTTGGGGGAGTAGGGTAGACGAAACGTCCTTTTAGAAGCGCCTTCACTTTTTCATGTCCTTCCTTTCAAACCTTTCTTTTAAGAATTTGATTCTCGTTCTCAGAGCTTAGCTCTCTGTTGTGCCTGTGCAGTGCCGCCTCATTCTCCATCAAAGGCTAGTGCTCACGTGTTGCGTATGCAGGGATCTGCTTGATGGGGACGTTTCATTTCCCTAACCTAATTCCAATGCGTCATTGGATTTCATTTCCAACGCTCTCCCCTCCTTTTCGGGCTTTGAGAATAGTTCCACCATGCACAACATTTTTTGTGCATGGCATTAAATGCGCCCCTTTATAACCTGAACCTTATGCCTTACTTCTTTTCTTCACAGAGAAACCCATTCATACCTTAAGGTGGTCATTTTTGAGAACCCGATCAATCTCCATGGCTTGCGATCGTCCCCATGCTCGTCGGCAACCATGGGAGGTGCCCCTTGAGGAGATAATTCCTCGCTTCGCTGCGCGGCTGGCGGATCCCCTTCTCACCGACGCTCAATGTGACACGGTGATGTACGAGCTACTGACCCGTCGGGGTTCTCCTCTTCCCATGGGCTCCATTTGGCTCCGGATGATCCTCCTGTCTGTGCTTGCCGATATACCCCCTCATCCGGCGGAGATGACTTCGGCGATCCTTGACGCGGCGGAGGACAAGCTTGAGTGCTTTCATGAGGCTTGTCTAATCACTCAAGCTCTGAAGGATCACTCAGTTCATTTACTGAGTCAGATAAGAGCTCGTCGGGCCGTCATGTCTGCTTTCGCTGATGAGCACGGCTCCAACCGGTGGGGAGCGACTCCTCGCGAAAACCGCCGTTTTGACGTGCTGGAGAAGGCGGAAAGGGAGTTGGAGAATTTTGTGTTTTGCTTTGTTAACCCTTGTATTTCTGATCCCTTGTTTGGTAATCTTTTCCCACTGATGTAGCATGTTTGAATCAATGTACTCCTTTAATCATTGGTGGTTTGCATGATTTCTGTTGAATTTTCACGCTTGTCAGATAATTGTACGTGTGTCTTGCTTGCGTAAATGAGCTGTCTGTTTTTCTTGAATTACGAGCACCATCGTTACGTTGCATGCACATCAGTGCCTCCGGCGACATTTCCTTTCAAACATTCGTACAGTTGCAAATGCGTGCTTGATAGGATACAGATCAGAAACTTGCCACGTTATCTCCCGTATCGGGTGGTTTGTGCTGGCTTTAGATCGAGTATTGTTGTCGAAGGGAGGTTTATAAATGAAGATATATTCTTCTCTTCAATGGTGTGTCCCCTTTCTATTGAATGCATTCTGCGGATATTCTATCTTAATCTTCTTGCAGGACGGCCGTGGCTTAGGATTCAGGGTTAGGATCTGTTTCCTAAGGCTTTTGCTTTTTACGAGCCACAAGGGTCTCATAAAGAGTTTTTCTCTCTACAGGTCGAGAGGATCCCATAGGTGTGAGTTCTTCTTAAGAATCGTGAGGATTCTTAAAAGGGTTTTCCCTTGAGAGTCGTAAGGATCCCACAAGAGAGTTTTTCTTCCTTACAGGTCGTGAGGGCCTGCAAGTGTTGGATGTGATCATCCTTATCCGCGTTTCACGGAGTCAGGGATCTTTCGAGGTATCGTAGTTTAAAGACGTCGCGGTCAAGGTTAAGGACCTCATAGTCCGTGGATTTAAGGACTCCACAGTCCGATGTTAGTTTTAAGACATCACGGTCAAGGTTAAGGACCTCATAGTCCGTGGATTTAGGGACTCCACAGTCCGGTGTTTGGTTGCAGGGACCCGCCACCTCTTTGAAGACGTTGAGGAATTACAACGCCAGGTATCAAAGGAGTGAAGAGATGTACCCTTAAACCAAGGCGAAATCCGTAGGGAATCGGGGGGATGATCGTTAGTTTTAAGACATCACGGTCGAGGTTAAGGACGTCATAGTCCGTGGATTTTAAGGACTCCACAGTCCTGTGTTTGCTCTGGATGCTTCACACGGGTTTACTGCCGTGCTTGGCGAGGACCAGGCTCCGCTCTGGACGTTTTCCACGGGGTCAAAGAATGACGTTATCCGCGTTCCACGTGACCAGGAAGTTTGCACTAGATGCTTCACACGGGTTCACTGCCGCGTTAGGCGAGGACTAGGCTCCGCTCTGGATGCTTCGCACGGGTTCACTGCCATGCTCTGCGAGGACCAGGATCCGCTCTGGACGTTTTCCACGGGGTCAAAGAGTGACGTTATCCGCGTTCCACGTAACCAGGAAGTTTGCACTAGATGCTTCACACGGGTTCACTGCCGCGTTAGGCGAGGACTAGGCTCCGCTCTGGATGCTTCGCACGGGTTCACTGCCATGCTCTGCGAGGACCAGGATCCGCTCTGGACGTTTTCCACGGGGTCAAAGAGTGACGTTATCCGCGTTCCACGTAACCAGGAAGTTTGCACTAGATGCTTCACACGGGTTCACTGCCGCGTTAGGCGAGGACTAGGCTCCGCTCTGGATGCTTCGCACGGGTTCACTGCCATGCTCTGCGAGGACCAGGATCCGCTCTGGACGTTTTCCACGGGGTCAAAGAGTGACGTTATCCGCGTTCCACGTAACCAGGAAGTTTGCACTAGATGCTTCACACGGGTTCACTGCCGCGTTAGGCGAGGACTAGGCTCCGCTCTGGATGCTTCGCACGGGTTCACTGCCATGCTCTGCGAGGACCAGGATCCGCTCTGGACGTTTTCCACGGGGTCAAAGAGTGACGTTATCCGCGTTCCACGTAACCAGGAAGTTTGCACTAGATGCTTCACACGGGTTCACTGCCGCGTTAGGCGAGGACTAGGCTCCGCTCTGGATGCTTCGCACGGGTTCACTGCCATGCTCTGCGAGGACCAGGATCCGCTCTGGACGTTTTCCACGGGGTCAAAGAGTGACGTTATCCGCGTTCCACGTGACCAGGAAGTTTGCACTAGATGCTTCACACGGGTTCACTGCCGCGTTAGGCGAGGACTAGGCTCCGCTCTGGATGCTTCGCACGGGTTCACTGCCATGCTCTGCGAGGACCAGGATCCGCTCTGGACGTTTTCCACGGGGTCAAAGAGTGACGTTATCCGCGTTCCACGTAACCAGGAAGTTTGCACTAGATGCTTCACACGGGTTCACTGCCGCGTTAGGCGAGGACTAGGCTCCGCTCTGGATGCTTCGCACGGGTTCACTGCCATGCTCTGCGAGGACCAGGATCCGCTCTGGACGTTTTCCACGGGGTCAAAGAGTGACGTTATCCGCGTTCCACGTAACCAGGAAGTTTGCACTAGATGCTTCACACGGGTTCACTGCCGCGTTAAGCGAGGACTAGGCTCCGCTCTGGATGCTTCGCACGGGTTCACTGCCATGCTCTGCGAGGACCAGGATCCGCTCTGGACGTTTTCCACGGGGTCAAAGAGTGACGTTATCCGCGTTCCACGTAACCAGGAATTTTATCGATTGTATCCGCATTTCACGGAATGGGGGTTTGACTGTTGGCGATATGTATACCACCGAGTCATGGAACTGGGAGCTGCCGCTGCTCTGCTTTGTTTGAAGTCATGTCCGTTGTTACGAGACGAGTGTTTGGATGATCTCTAGGTCGCTTGTGGCCCGTCGAGACCTGGCTTCTTCTTTTTTGGTGAAACCTGGGGGAAGGAGTACGACTCTTTCTTTGTTTGCGCCCCTGGATTGTGTACAGGGATTGTTGTAGTATCACCTGTAGGGCAAAAAGGTTTCATTTTTCCATCATTTCTTTTATTCTTTCCGCGATGCTCTATCATTTCAGCTTTTTATATCGCGAAGGTCGCGATTGCCCAATCATTTCGGCTATTTTTCGCGGTGCCCAATCATTTCGGCTATTTGTTTTATTTTTACTCGCTGCTTTTTTTTTATTGCGAGTTGCCCTATCATTTCGGCTATTTTTCATGCATACATTTTTACTTGCTGCTTTTTATTGCAAGTTGCCCCATCATTTCGGCTATTTCGTAGGCATGTGTGGCTTGCTAGCTTTTTCGCCGCAAGCTCGGATTTTGGACACCGATTTCGGCATCAGCATCGCTGCAACTGGGATGTTGCCAGGAGCAAATCATCATTTGCCTCTATCGATGTTGAACAAAGGTGGCTTAGCAAACAGGGTTAAGGTCCTGTCGACTAAGGCTTTTGACTTCATGAGCCATAAGGGTCTCACAAAGGTATTTCTCCCTACAAGTCGTGAGGATCTTGCAGGTGCATTTTCTCCTTAGGGATCGTGAGGATTCCTAAGTGTATGTTCCTCTGTAAGTCGTAAGGATCCTACAAGAGGGTTTTCTCCTTATGGGTCGAGGGGACCTACGAGGGTTGGACTTTGCTGGGGAAATGTTTATTCGCGCCCGTGGATTGTATACAAGGGTCAGTATTGAGCCTCTTGTAGGGCAATATCGGAGGTTGTGGGGGATTTGCTTAAGAACAGGTTCAGGTTTCTGTAACTTAAGACTTTCAAATCTCATGAGCCGTGAGGGTCCCATAAGAGAATTCTCCTTACGAGTCGTGAGGATCTCGTAAGTGTATTTTCTCCTCAGGAATCATGAGGATCCCTAAGTGTGCTGCTCCTTTGTGAGTCGTAAGGATCTCACGCAGGTGGTTTCTCCTTACAGGGTCGAGAGGACTCTGTAAGTGTCCTTTAACGAGGTTGCGCCCTTTCGGGTTTTCACAAACACTCGCCGGTAGTCCTGCTGTTTTTACTCACGGAGCCCTTTCGGGTTTTCATCCGTGCCCATTTTGCTTATGGACATACCGTTTTTTTTTATTTATATCATTTTTACTCTTCTCTTTTTTTTTACAAGGTCGCGCCCTTTCGGGTTTTCACGAACACTTGCCGGCAGCCCTGCTGTTTTTACTCACGGAGCCCTTTTCGGGTTTTCATCCGTGCCCATTTTGCTTATGGACATACCGTTTTTTTTTTTTTTTTTTATTTATCCATCTCGTCAACCTAAGGACGTTGCGGTGGTAGTTTAGGGACGTTTCGGTCCGTCGATAGTTTAAGGACGTTTCGGTCCGCTGTTAGTTTAAGGACGTTTCGGTCCGTTGTTAGTTTAAGGACGTTTCGGTCCGGCATTAGTTTAGGGACGTTTCGGTCCGCTGTTAGTTTAAGGACGTTTCGGTCCGACGATAGTTTAAGGACGTTTCGGTCCGACGATAGTTTAAGGACGTTTCGGTCCGTCGATATAGGAAGGCCGGCTGCTGCTTGTAAAGTCTGAGCTTAGGAAGATAGCGAGCGGACATAGTCGTCGTCATCCATCATTGACCTAGGCTGCAGTTTATTAAGCATGGTATTTCTTCAAGAAGCGGCCGTTTACTGGCCTGAAAGGCCTTTCACCGTGCATGTCCATGAGTAGGTAGGCTCCACCCTGGTAGACCTTGTCTATGATGTACGGGCCTTCATAGTTTGGCTCAAATTTTCCCCGCTTGGCACGATTGGGGATCATTGGTCTTTTGACCACTAGCACGAGTTCGCCTTGGCGGAATGTCCTCGGCCTGGTCAATCTTTCGTACGAGCGCGTCATCTTTGCTTTGTAGGCTTCTAGATATTGTTGCGCTATGAGCCGGGTTTCATCGAGGGCGTCAAGCTCCTCAAGCCGAAGGTGAGCATTTTCTTCGTTCGTCAGCTCGTGGTGGACTGCTACTCGT
This sequence comes from Agapanthus africanus, assembly GCA_030015575.1. Classification (NCBI taxonomy): domain Eukaryota; kingdom Viridiplantae; phylum Streptophyta; class Magnoliopsida; order Asparagales; family Amaryllidaceae; genus Agapanthus; species Agapanthus africanus. The sequence continues at coordinate 472,670,440 of CM057350.1, read as the reverse complement.
AGAGAGGGTAACTCTATCTCGAGGGGGAGAACTGCTTCCGTCCCAAATACCAACGCGTACGGCGTTGTGTTCGTGGCCGTCTTGAATGTAGTTCGATAAGCCCAGAGGGCTTCTTGCAGCCTTTCGTGCCAGTCTCTCTTATTCCTGGAGACGGTCTTTTTCATGATCTTCGTCAAGGTCTTATTGAATGCCTCGGCCAGACCGTTAGCTCGTGGGTTGTAAACTGAAGAATATCTCCAGTCTATATTGTGCTGCTGTGCGAAGCGGCTAATCTTATGGCTTCGGTAGGCCGGCCCGTTATCGGAGATAATCCGCCGTGGAGTTCCGAACCGATAGATGACGTGCGTCTTGAAGAAATGGAGTATATTCTCCGTCTTCACTTCCCTCAGTGGTACTGCTTCTGCCCATTTGGAGAAGTAATCAGTTGTCGCCAGGATAAAGCGGTGTCCCCGGGATGATGCTGGCTCAATGGGGCCGACTATGTCAGTCCCCCACATCTCGAATGGCCAGCTGGCCACCGTTGGGTGTAGTGGATTCGGATGTTGGTGGATGAAGTCTCCATGGATCTGGCATGAGTGGCATTGCTTCGCATACTCGAGGCAGTCCTGGATCATCGTGGGCCAGTAGTAACCCATCCGTTTAATTTTTAACTTCATCTTTGGGCCCGCTTGATGAGAACCGCAAAGCCCGTCGTGAATTTCTTGAACGACTCTTTCTGCTTCGTCAGGTCCCAAGCATCTCAGCCATAGAAAATCAAACGATCTCTTGTACAGGGTATCGTTGACGAAAGCGAAGGATAGAGCTCGTTTCATAAGCTGATGTCTTGAGGACGCTTCTTCGGGCATTCGGTGGGACTTAAAGTAGTCTATGAAGACTTCCCTCCAGTCCTCAGCCTTCTCACGGTCTTTTATTTGTAGGGTCGCTTGCTCAATCGCTCCCTTTTCTTTATATAATTCCGGAGGTATTTCTGCCGGGGCGAGCACTCGACGGCTTTGTACTATGATTCTGACGTCATCGAGGTTCTCGTCGGCCAGTTCTTTAGCGAGTTTGGCCAATGCGTCTGCTTTGCTGTTCTCTGCGCGCGGTATGTTCTCTAGAATATAGAAGGGGATCTGGGCCAACAGTTGTTGCACCTTTTCGCCGTACTTCACCAATTCTGGTTTGCACGTTTGGTAGTCACCATTTACTTGGCTAATGACCAGCTGAGAATCTCCGTATATGAGGAGGTCTTCAATTTCCATGTTGATGGCGATTTCGAGGCCTGCTATCAGAGCTTCGTATTCGGCTTCATTGTTTGTCCTTGACTCCGTTAAGGAGAAGGCGAAGCGCATTATTCCTCCTTGTGGAGTTACAAAGATAAGGCCTATCCCCGATTTGATGATCGGGTTACCCTGTTTCTGTTTCTTTGTGGAGGACGCTCCATCGAAATAGAGTTCCCATCGTGTGCTTCCACCGCCAATTGCATCAAATGCATGCTCGTCCGGCAAATCACAGTTTAGAGGAGAGTCGGCCGGTATCGGGTGCTCAGCGAGGAAGTCGGCAATGGCCTGGCCCTTTATTGCCTTGAGGGGTTGATATGTTATCGAAAACTCCATCAAGAGTAGGGCCCATTTAGCGAGTCGTCCCGTCAATATAGCCTTTGACATCAGGTATTTAAGGGGATCCACCTTTGAAATGAGACGGACTTCATGCGCCAACGCATAGTGCCTGAGCTTCGTTACTGCAAAGATTAATGCCAAGCAATGCTTTTCAATGGGCGAGTAATTGCTTTCTGCCCCCAGTAGCACTCGACTTAAGTAGTAAAGTGCTCTTTCTTTCCCCTGGTCATTCTCTTGTGCCCATAATGCGCCCAAGGAACCTTCGAGGACGGTTGTATAAAGAATGAGGGGTTTTCCCTTGACCGGCGCGGCTAATACCGGCGGGTTCTGCAGGTACTGCTTGATCTCGTCTAGTGCGCCTTGGCATTTTTGCTCCCAGACGAATGGGGTTCCCTTCTTCATCAGGTGACTGTAGGGGCGGCATTTGCCTGAAAGATTTGCGATAAATCGCCGGATGTATGCGAGCTTCCCTTGGAGAGACCGCAACTGTTTGAGGGTTCTTGGCGGGGGCATTTCCATAATCGCTTTAATCTTTGACGGATCTATTTCAATACCTCGGTGTCGAACGATGAATCCCAGGAATTTACCCGAGGAGACTCCAAACGCGCATTTGAGGGGATTCATTTTCAAATTGTATTGCCGAAGGCGTTGAAATACGGTTTCGAGATGCTTTAAATGCTCTTCGTATGACATGCTCTTCACTACGAGGTCATCGATATAGCATTCGACGATGTCGTGTATAAGATCGTCGAAGATTTTTGTCATGGCCCTTTGGTAGGTGGCGCCAGCGTTCTTTAGGCCAAAGGGCATAACCCTGTAGCAGAATACACCCAAAGGGGTCCGGAAAGCGGTGTGCTTCTGGTCTTCGGGATGCATTTTTATCTGATTGTATCCTGAAGAACCATCCATAAAGGAGAAGATCTCGTGAGTAGACGTGTTATCTATCATTAGCTCGGTTACCGGCACCGGGAAATCGTCCTTTGGGCATGCTTTATTGAGATCCCTGAAATCCACGCATATGCGCACCGTTCCATTCTTCTTCATTACCGGGACGATATTGGCGATCCAATCGGGGTATTGGACTTCTTGGATAAATCCGGAATCGATCAACTTCTTGACTTCGGCGTTGATGCTCATCTCCAGCTCAAGTCGCATCCTCCTTGGCGCCTGCTTGACTGGCTTGATATCCGGGGATATTGCTAATCTATGCACTGCAATCTCCGGATCCAATCCTGGCATCTCGGAGTAGTTCCACGCGAAGCAGTCTTTATGCCGTAGGAGCACGTTCTTTAACGCGGCCACCTTTTCCTCGGATAACAGCTCGCTGACAAATGTCGGCCGCGGGTCGTCTGCCGATCCCAGCTCGATCTTCTTGAGGTTATCTGCGGTAGTATGTATACCGTCTTCCAGTTCTTTCGGAGCGGGCGGAAATTCCGAGATCAACTCGTCATCGCTGTTCTCGAAGCACCGGGGAAGGTCATCTTCGTTCTCGGGCTCTTCTTTTAATATCGTAATCATATAACAGGTGCGAACTCGCTCCCAAGACTGAGGCGGATCCGGTTCTGCTCTTGTGGCTTTAGGCTCGTGCTTTTGCGGCGGCGTTACTTTCCAACCGTCGGATAAAGCGAATCTGCCCCGTCGGTACTGGTCCTCGACCCAGTTCTTGAAGGTGAAGCAATCTTCGGTCGGATGTCCTATGGCTCGGTGATAAGAGCAATAACCCGGATGAGAGACCTTGCTAGCCTGCTCAGGATGCCTAGACTCTGGAAGCGTGATCATCTGATGTTTTAGGGCGAGCTTGAGTAACCGTTCCGTCTTGTCTCGAGGGAAGGAGTATGCTCGACTCATCTTTTCCATGAGGGACGAGTCCGAGCCGCGCAATTCCCGTAACCCTCTAATCCTGCGTCGTTGTTGTCGGCTTCTTTTTTCGCTTCTTAATTTATTCCCGTCCCTGCGTCGAGCCTTTCGTATGACGGGTTGACGATGGTGAACATCTTTATCTTTTGCAGCCTGTGCAGTTTGTTGGAATAGACGTTGCGTCCTGGCTTTCTCATAGATGGCCACTTCGTGGTTGTGATCTTCCCGAATTTTCTGATCCGCTTTCGTGGTAGGCTTGCCCATTCGTCTTTTAAACAACGGGTTTGGCTCTTCGATCGCGGGGTTTAGTTTTGATGAGGGATTGGTCTCTCCTGACGTGGCGCCTTCTTCTTCATCAAAGGTATATATGGCGTAGCTGCCGTGGGCTCGCTCCTGTTTTCCCGTTCTCGCGTACCCAAGCCCAAGTGTTTCTATTTTTCCGTTGGGCAATTTGCGTTGGGTCCCAGGGACATCCCAAATCCTGTTGTAGAACCGAGCCTGCCGCACAGTCTGTTTTAAGGGTACTCCTTGGCGCTTCAATAACTTCTTCAATCCATTTGTATAGTATCTAGGCAGACGAATGGGTTGGAGCCTGTCAAGTGTAACATCCACGCCGTGCCAGATCTCTTTCTCCACCTTCGACTCGGAGGATTGATAGAATAGGATCACCTTTTCACCCCTTCGCTTGGGAGGGACGTAAAATGTTTGCAGGTCCTGCACGCTATGGGTTTGAAGCGCGTCGAGATCCTTATAGTGTTCTTGCGGTACCATGGTGATTTGCAGACTATGGTCATCGCAAAGGGGTGCCTGTATTGACAGCCGATTGGAGAACACGACGTTAACCTCGTCCTCCGAATCACTCCCGAAGACCGGTACGGGGGTGGGTGCCCCCAGGTTGTTGCGTTGGGATGGCCCCGTATACACTATTTCCTCCTCTTCTTCGGTATCGCTCCCAAAAACGGGAATGGTGGCGGCGGTTTTGTTCTTCGGGTCGCGACACCTTTCTGTATCCTCGAAATCTGGCAAAAAGTATTTCGCATCTTCGTATTTGCGGACTTCATTCACAGAAAACGGGTTTAACTCGCCTGTTACAGTGTACTCGAAACCATCCTTGAAGTATTTCATACACTGATGTTGTGTAGAAGGGATGATGTTGTACTCGTGTAGCCAGGGACGGCCGAGCAAGGCGTTGTAGCAGGTCTTGGCGTCAATGACATGGAATTTGATGTCTGTGACGAGAAGTCCGAAGCGTAACGTCAGTATTACAGATCCGAGAGTCCGTGACGACTGAGAGTCGAAACCGGAGATAGTAATTTTGTCACGAGCGAGGTGTTGCACACTCATGCAGATTTCCTTCAACATCCGAACATTAAGGAGGTTGACGGAGGATCCATTATCCACTAAGATCTTACCTATCTTGATGTCATGGCAGTATCCAGAGACATATAGGGGACGGTTGTGGTCGCACGTCCCGAGGAGAAGGTCTTCATCACCGAAAGTGACATCGGCTGTATGCACTTCCTCCAGTTCATCCTTCATCCTTTCAGTGGCGAGAACGGCCTGGAATTGTTCAGGTTCTTGCAACGCTTTAATGAGTGAGTCTCGCGCTTCTTTTGATAATAGAAGGGCATCAAGAACGCTAAGCTGAGAGGGTAGCTTCCTTAAGTGCGCGAGGATGTTATAGTCCACCTTACCCTTTTTGGGAGGGTCTTTGTTAGTTAGCTCTTTTATGACCCGGTCATCTAAAGTGATATCTTCAATGACCTTTTCCTTTCCCTTATCTTTTCGGCCGACGGGACCGAGATTCTTCTCCGGGAGCGTGCGGTTGCGCAGCTGGATGTTCTCGCAAGCCTCTGATTCCTCCTTTTTTCCTAGAACGGATTCTGTAAAGAGAGGGCCCAGAGCCATTTCTTCATCAGAGTCGCTCCCGAAGGTGAGAACTTGTGACCCTCTGGCGTCAACCATGTAACAGTTGCCAGTAGTCTTGTTATGTCCTCCGACAGTACCTCTTCGCTCCTGACGGCTCTTGCGTTTCATGCGCTTAAACTGTTGCTGACGGATAACATATCCTTGCCACCATATCTTAAAGGCGTCGCACTCCTCCGTGGGATGTGAGATTTTCCGATGATATGTGCAATAGTCAGGGTGCGTCTCTACCCCATCGTGTGTGTTTCCTTCCGAGGGTGGTAGCTTCATCCCCATTGACACGGCTTTGGCAAACCTTTTTCTCGTCTTGAATATCTTCTTGTCTAGCTCGGATACTTTTCGCTCTGGAGGAGGTAGTTCAACTCTTCCGTTCAGTCGTCCGTATTTGGCTCTTTCCGGCGTGGTCATTTCACGCTCCTGGTCCGCTTTACATTTTAGACGAATCTTGTCTAGAAAAGCGTCGATCATTTCGTCCGTTGGCCATGGACACTCTGGTACAGGCTCTGCCTCCATCTTCTTAGTGCCGGGAGTTTTCCCATCATCGGTAAACGAGTGGGAGATTACGTTACAACTCGCCACATATCCTTCGGATTCATCCGACGAGCTCTCCCCCTCATCTTCCTCTTGAAAGATATGGTTGAGGAACTCTTGCAGTGTGACAGGAGTTCGCGCCTTTTGATTGTATTCTTCCAGTGCGTCTATTTGCTTCTGTAAGTTCGTGTGCTCGTTTCCAAGCTTCACGGACTTCTTGGATTTCTTCTTCTTTTTCTTCGAAGATTTTGACGGTTGGACGTGAGTATTTCGGCTCTTATCGTTAGTCTTTATAATTGGGCGGGGCTTCAACATCCCTTCGATAATTTGAGGTTCAAGAGGGTCCTTCCATTCGATCGCAGGGCATGCATGGAGGTCTCTCAGCATTCTTTTGGTCTTCGTTGATAGCACGACCTCCCATGGAGCTTCTTCGATAAAGGAGCAGGTTGCCCCCGGTGTATCGGCCTTCTTAGGAGTATGTGGTTGTGGTGGGTTCACCTTCCACTTTTCGGACAGTACAAATTTCCCCTGGAGGTATTGATCTTCGATCCATCCTTTGAAGACAAAGCAATCTTCAATCGGATGACTTACCGTCTGATGATAAGGGCAGTAGTTGGAGTTATTCACCTCGGTGGGGTGTGGTGGTCGCCTTGGATTTGGTAGGTTTATAAGTCTGTTGCGTATTGCCAACTCGAATAACCGCTTCGTCTTGTCTTGTGGGAACGAGTAGGGACGCTTCATTTTCTCATTATAGTACCGGCGTCTTTCCTCCAGTTGATCCGTCGATTTCGGGGCGTTAGGTTGCTGTTGGGCATTCGCGACAAAGGTTGCCCTTCCTTTACCCTTGTCATTCCGAGGTTCCGACTTCGGTGTAGGTGGTCTATGACCCATCTGGTCCATCTGAGCTAACTTGTCGATCAGAGCCTGGAATGTGGTTGGCTTAAAGAACATCATAAACTGGGAGATAGTTGCGTGAGGGTCTAGAGTTCCCACGAACATGCCCACCGCAGGTGCTTCCTCGATGCGCTGCTCACATCTCGACCACAAGTTCCGCCAGCGTATAGCGTACTGGACCCAGGTTTCACCCGGTTTTACCCTGGCGTTAATAAGTGCAGTTATTGGAGTGCGTTCGCTGGCACTTGCAAATCGCTGAGTGAACAACAACTCCATTTCAGCGAACGTTTTGATGGAATCGTTCGGGAGTTCTGAATACCATTCGAACGCTGTTTCTGACAGGCTGCCCACGAATTGGCGAAGCAACAATTTATCGTCACCGCCGGTGTTACCGCATAGGGCCCGAAACTGGGCGACATGTTGATGGGGATTGCCGGTCCCCTTATACACATGGAATTTCGGTATCGTATAGCCTTGCGGGTATTTGATTTGATCGTACCAGCTCGGATACGGCCGCCCGGTTTTCACGGTCTGACCAGCTGCCTCAGTTGCGCGATGAACTCGGATTTGCTGGGCTATGTAGTCAGCCAAGTCAGCCTTAGAGATCGTCTCTTCCTTGGCCGTCGAGAGGGCTGGAGGTGGATTTGATGTCTCTCCTCGGTCGTCCTCCAGAATAATCGGAGGCTCTTCAGCTGGTAAGTCTTGCTGGATCATCATTCCTATCACATCTTGAAAGAGAAGGCCCATCCGTTGTATGTTGGCCGCTTGTTCAGCCGCCTCTTTGTCCCTTTTCTCCAGTGTTCGGCGAAGGAATTCAGCGTCGGTTTCTTCCTCCCGGCGTGCGTCTGAGGACGCTTCTGGGCTTTCCTTTGGCCCGGTGAGCGCGGCCATAGCATTCATCATTTCTTGGAGCTTTTGTTGCTGCTCCTGGGATTTTGTTACGGATCGGGTTAATGGTCGATGGCCTGTGGAAGTGCGGCTCTCCTCCTTTCCAGAGGCCATGTATACAGTGTGGACCATCATGCCCCCAGACTTAGGGCGTCTAGGCCTAGTGTTTTTAGCCGTCGTTGCATGCTGTGGGGTCCTCTCTGGCCTCCTCCTTTTATGAGTCAGTTGATCAACAGCCTTTTGGGGTTTAGCCTGGTGACCAGCTTCAGGTTGGATTTTCAGTTTCTTGTGCTGGCGGGAGAAGTTTGGATCGATGATCGAGTCTCGGGCCTGCCGCCAAGCCTTATAGATTTTGGAAGACAGCCGTTGAGGAGATCGAGGCTGTTCGGGTTTTGTTTCCACCACCTTTTTTAGTAAGGGAGGAGATTTCTTCAGTACTGCCGTAGGGGAATTCCTTCGCACCTTATTTAGCATTTCAAAACTGTTCCCAGTCGGAACAGCGGCATTAACTTCGGCCACCGAGGCTGGTGGGGTCAATCCGGAGGGAGAGTTGCCCCCAGCCTTCCTCACTCGGCGCCAATGGCGACGTCGAGAGTGTCGAGCGGACGGTGCAGGGTCAGCGGTAAGAATGGTTTCTTCATGCCCCCTGTGTGGATGGGGGGTTGTTGTTGGCGCTAACCTATCGAAGACCGATGTCCTCTGGGAAGCGGGAGCAAAGGCCGGAGCCGTCAATCTTGTAAAGACCGACTTTTTGGCTGGAGAGGTTGCCTTGGCGATTTCGGGTATGGGAGCGTTCATTTTCTTAGAAGCAGTCTTCTTCGAGATTGTAGGCCCCGTAATGAGCTCGCATGATTTCTGGCCCAGTCTAGAGAAGACCGAGGCGTTGACGTTGGGCGACTCGTTGAGAGGAGCCGCGGTAGGGGTAAGACGATCAAAGACCGACTTCTTGAGAGTTTCCTTCGCCAGCACTGGAACGGTAAAGTTTGTCGGCGGGATCATGGTCCCAAAAAACAATCCTGTGGTGGCGCGGGTGACCTGTTCCATCGGCATTGTGAACAGCGAAGCAGCTTGGGGTCCATAGGCTATACCTCCTGGCGAGGCAGAGCGTCGGCTGCAGTTGCCGTCTGAGCAGTTGGAGGATTTCGCAGGGATGAAAGCCATCGATCCTTTGCTTTCTAGGATAAGCAAGATGCCAATTCTCAGTACCTTGAGACCCAAGGGCAACTATTAGCGAACCGCGATTGGTTCGCGAATCACGACACACGAAGTGTGGAGTGGAAAGAGGAAAAGGTCCCACCGGGCGTGCCAGAATCTGTTCCCCTCCGAAAGACGGCGCACAAGACTGCGGTGTCTTGGCACTGAGATTCGGGGCAGATGCTAATTGGTGCTATCCGTTCACCTCTCCGAAGATGCCAAGTTGATTTATGGCACCATGTATCGAAGGTTTAAACGGATGCGTCCGATGTAGCAGACTTCGTCAGATTCCCCCTCGCTTGAGGGGTTTTTGATTGTGGGGACGCTCTTCCCTGCAGGCGCAAGCCCCTGCAGTTAATTACGCTACCGCATTGCGGTAACAACTTTCTCCTTCTCCAGCTGGTCACTTCGTGTCGTGGGTGTTTGTTTTGTGTTTTGTTGCCCGTGGATTGTTTACGGAGACTGAGTTATGTCGTCGCCCGTAGGGCGTGGACTAGTCCAAATCCGTATTATCTTAGATCTGGGTTTGGGGGTTTGGTTTGAGGATACGTCAGCCATACTTGAGGCTAAGATCAACTCAAACGTTTGTTAAGGATACGTTAGTCCAGTTTGAGACTAAGATCAACTTAACGGGATCGTTTAGATCCGACAAAAGAGCAATTGGCTCTAATGTTCCAGTTTAGGGACCTAGTGGTCTATTGAATGTATGGCCGTCGGGACCCGTCACCTCTCTAACGACGTTGAAGGATTACAACGACAGATGTCAGAGGAGTTCAGAGATGTACCCTTGAACCAAAGTTGATTGGGGGGATTTATAGTCCATTCTGTTTGAAGGTTTAAGGATACGTTAGTCATCTTTGAGGCTAAGATCAACTTAAACGGGACCGTTTAGATCCGACAAAAGAGCATGCGGGGCTCTATTGTTCTAGTTTAAGGACATTGCGGTCCATGGGTAGTTTAAGGACGTTGCGGTCCGTGAGTAGTTTAAGGACATTGCGGTCCATGAGTAGTTTAAGGACATTGCGGTCCATGGGTAGTTTAAGGACATTGCGGTCCGTGGGTAGTTTAAGGACATTGCGGTCCATGGGTAGTTTAAGGACGTTGCGGTCCGTGGGTAGTTTAAGGACATTGCGGTCCGTGGGTAGTTTAAGGACATTGCGGTCCGTGGGTAGTTTAAGGACATTGCGGTCCATGGGTAGTTTAAGGACGTTGCGGTCCATGGGTAGTTTAAGGACATTGCGGTCCATGGGTAGTTTAAGGACATTGCGGTCCAGTATTTGCTCTGGATGCTTCGCACGGGTTCACTGCCGTGCTTGGCGAGGACCAGGCTCCGCTCTGGACGTTTTCCACGGGGTCAAAGAGTGACGTTATCCGCGTTCCACGTAACCAGGAAGTTTGCACTAGATGCTTCACACGGGTTCACTGCCGCGTTAGGCGAGGACTAGGCTCCGCTCTGGATGCTTCGCACGGGTTCACTGCCATGCTCTGCGAGGACCAGGATCCGCTCTGGACGTTTTCCACGGGGTCAAAGAGTGACGTTATCCGCGTTCCACGTAACCAGGAAGTTTGCATTAGGCATGGGTTTAAGGACCCCACAGTCCATATCATGAGTGGCCGTCGGGACCCGTCACCTCTTTGAAGACATTGAGGGATTACAATGCCAAGTTTCAAAGGAGTGAAGAGATGTACCCTAGAACCGGAATGGATTTAATAGTCCCTGACCCAATTTGGGGTCGAGACTGATTAATTATGTTATGAGCCCATTAGCCCAGTTAATCACAAATTGAGGACTTATGGCCAGCTTGGGCTAAGTCCAGTCGGGTCTGAAACATTGACTTTTTGCTGATCCATTGAAGGAGAGGCTTTGCCTCTATCCATTTAGCCAATTGGGCCAAAGCCTAGTGTTAAACACTATAGAGCAATCAGTGTTGAACACTGGGAATGCGGTTAACAAGTTAGTGTTTAACACTAAGAAATAATTGGTGTTAAACACCAGCAATAAGGCTTCTCAAATTAGTGTTAAACACTAAAACAGATCAGTGTTGAACACTGCAAATGAAGATCTCAGATTAGTATTTAAACACTAAGGTAATCAGTGTTGAACACTGCAGATAAAGCTTTTTAATTAGTGTTGAACACTAAGGCCCAACAATATTTTAACACTGAGTGCGAGAGTTTCAATTTAGTGTTAAACACTAAGACAAGAGGGGTCACGTGGCAGCACGTGAGAGCGCCCTTCCTCCATTTGTTCTGCTGAAATTACTGCATCTTTTGATAGCATCACGTGTCAGCACGTGATGGGCATTCAAATGCCTATGCGTTAAGGCTTCTGCTGAAAGTCACGTGGGTCACGTGGGGTGCTGCCTCAAGGGGGTTTTCTGTAGGGCTTTTGAGGGGGGGTCACGTGGTGACACGTGACCCTGCCTTAATGTGGTTTTTTCAGAGGATTTGTTACTCCTTTTTTCAGGAATTAAATTCCGGAGACTTTTTAATTTCAGAGGAATTAAATCCTTCTTTCTTTTGAAGACTTGTATTCTGGGATAGAGTTTAACTCTGAATTTTCTGCGGGAGTTAAATTCCCCGTTTATGTGAAGGGCTGAATAGGGTTGAACCCTAATAAAATTTTTGAGGAAATGATGATCGTTGTTTCAACAGAACTAAGTTCTTTAATTAGGGTTAAACCCTGTTTCTCTTTTTTTGTTTTGAAGGAATTAAATTCCCATGATATAGGGTCTAGCCCCACTTTTATTTTGGAGGAATTAAATTCCTATAGTTCTGTGAGAATTAAATTCTCAAGTTTGCACTCCTTCTCTATGTTTTGGATCTGCATGGCAGGATCTCAACCCATTGAGAATTAAATTCTCAACCTTAAGGGGAGATGTGCACTTTGCAGATCCTCTATCAAAGAGAGAAGAAATAAGTTCTTCTGCTTTTATATTATCAGAGTTAAACTCTGTTGAGAATTAAATTCTGCCTCTTTCAAAATGCCTTCCCTTTCTTACCTAGGGTTTTTTGCAGAAGATCTGAGTCTTTTCGAAGTATCAAAGCTCTTCTCCTTTTCTCTTTTCTTCTCTGCGCATGTATATATTTTTTTTTGTCTCTTGGCTCCTATTTATAGGAGAGGCAGCCGCATCAATCAGTTTTTTGACGAATCTTCATTGGGAGATTTGATTTGCATCCATAATTCATTTTGGGCCTTTGGATTATTAGGTGAATTTTATTCACCATTGGATCTTGAATTCAGAGATTCTCCTTTGATATTTTGGTTAGATTTAAGGGGGAAATCTTTCCCAAAGCCGAGATTTTCCATAGATAGATGATCTTTAATCATCTCTGAATCTTTAATTTGATTAGTCCCAAATAATTACTTTCCTTTGGAAAGATTCGAATTTCCTTCAGAATTTAATTCTGTCGTCAAAAATGGGCTTTGAAAGTCGGTCACGTGTGACCACGTGACCCATGGTCACGTGTGAGCACGTGACCCCCTTTGGAACGAGCTTTCTGCGCTGTGTCTTCTGATTGCTGCTTAAACATCACGTGCTACCACGTGACCCCTGGTCACGTGTGAGCACGTGACCCTTTGTTTGAGCTCTCTTTCCTTGGTTGTTCTGGAGACGCGCTTGCTGCCTTGAACGTCACGTGCCGACACGTGACCCTGGTCACGTGGGAGCACGTGACTTCTTCTGAAGCCTTTTTCTTGACTTGGTCAGTTACCCGACGTGCCTTTGACGCTTGTATTTAAACGTCACGTGCCAACACGTGACCCTGGTCACGTGGGAGCACGCGACTCTCCTTGAAGCTTTTCTTTTCCTTCTTCGCAGTCAGGGAATTGAACTTGCCTTAACGACGTTTTTAGGTGTCACGTGCCAACACGTGACCACTAGTCACGTGTGAGCACGTGACCCCCTTTTGAAGCTTTCCATAGAAGCTTTCCACAGAAGCTTTCCTGATTTTAAATCAGGAAACAGTTCCATTAACCGTAAACTAGTATTCTGAAAAATGGTGGTTTAGAGATTATATCGATCGATCCGTTTCCTTCGGTCTTTAAGCTCTGTCCCTAGCATGTTGCGGATGCGCCGACAAAGTTTGGTCTCCGATCTCTATTGATCGACGGTCTGCTTCTCGCCGAAGACTGCGCCACATCAACGAATCTTTATACCGGCTCCCACCTCTGAACCGAAGCAACTCGGACACAAAGTTTGCTAGCCGACATGTCCAAGGTTGCTGTAGAGAAAGTGTAGAATACTTTGTCTCGAGTCATCCAAGCGATTGGGTGAACGGTTAATCGAAGTTGCCAAGTGGAAGTGAGCATGAAATGAGCTTTGGAATTTGTTTTGCAATAAAAATGAATCTCAATCTCACACTCACAAACAAAATTGGGGCTGCCCAAATTGAGCTCGGCCAAGGCAGTAGAGTGATAAGGGGGGTGAGCACAAGGCAAGGAATGGTGACCTTATGCACAAAAGATCACAACAAATATCCAATGTAAAACAAGAAACCAATAATGCAAACTATGAGTCATTCAATCAAGAATGAGCTAGAATGCTCAAGAAGATTGCATAAGTTGCTGGAGCCCCATACACCACAGAAAACCCCCTCACAAACAAAATGCTACTTTTGCAAAGAACCCCCTCGCAACCAAGAATTTCAGCCAAGAAGGAAAGAAAGGGAAATGGCCAAATTGGAATGCAAGCTGACAACTTCAAAAAACGATCCCGTAATAAATTAAAGGATAACCCCGCAACTGTATATATATACCCGTATTTGTATTCCGACCGAATACAAATGCAATGAGATAAAATCTACACAGTATAATACTAGGATCCGGCTTAAACCAAAGCCCGCTAGTATTATCCGTCCGAACCATGACACATGCACAAATGCACACGTATGTTCGAACCCTGCCATAAAACCATACGGCCTCTACAATGTTTCGCCCGAACTGGGAAACTTTCTGTGGGGGACTCTAAAGACTCATCAATACCCTGGCAGTGGGTTTAACCACAAGCCGTCAGTGGTACTAGCTGTACGTAATGGCTGCCCATGTACTGAGTGAAAGGGAGTCCGATGAGCGAACTCATCCTGGAACCCTACTGAGCCTATGTGTGACAATATTTGTACAGTCCAGTCCATTCGTCTATGAGTATCGCATATCGGGCCTGGGGAGCTGGTAAACGTCAGACCCCCAGAAGCGGTATAAGTCGTGTCGGAGTGTAGCCCAGAACACTCTGAGATACTACTGGAATACCTACCAGTAAATATCGCTTGCCATGGCCATGGACTTCGTGTAATGGCTCTCCTAAAAACAGCGCGATCTCACCCCCACCGTTGGGAGAGACGAATCCCCTGCCGATCTGCTCACTGCCTCCATGTGGCTCGGGACTGTACCTAACTAAAACCTGTTTGCATGACTCCTTTGAGCCGTGGTAGGGTAATAATCAAAGCACAGTGGGAACTCAATCGAGACAAATGACGATCTCAGGTCGATAGACTAACCTGTACGCATGTCACCTGGGAATTGCTATCCGACGACAGGTTTTAATAACCAGCTAGCATGTTCCCGACGAGTCCTGTCCGGTGTACTCATAACCTAGTGAGCACCTGTATACATTTTAGGTGAACCAACTGACACCAATGGCTTGTGAGACCGGCCACCGCCCCTCGTCGGGGTCTCGACTGTATACACTAGTCTACTCCAGAGTATCGATGCCCTATCTCAAAACTCCCGCGACTGGGGACCGCTTTTAAGGATGTGCTTATAGACTACCCAACTCTCACGTATATGATCGCCATCATACTGTTGGTAGTCAAGAAAGAATCCTATTGGCTCTATCAACGTGCAATAGTGATATATCATGTCACCTAAAGCAGCACACGTTTGATAAAAATAAACCAGATAGCATACTATCATCTAGAGTAAGACTGTCGTACCGGTATAGGTTCTCCCTCAATCATTGCAATCACGTGCCTGCGATCCAATAATTGACTTTGAGGGCACTATATCCAACATCCTCCGGATATCTGCCGAGCCCAAATACTATCACCGGTAGGTAGTAGTCCCACTGTCAGGCTCATCGTCTATAGCACAACAATCCGTTCTCGCCCCGGGGTACCATACGGGGTCCACCATGTACCCGCAATTGGCCTCATCCAGCTCCTCGAATCGGGTTTCACATGTCACACGTCTCAGAACCGAGAAAACGCATGGTGGACGTACTGAAATATCATATCAAGAGAAACCGGGTTTATAAAACAGTATATGATTTCTTTTGAAATAGCTACGGTTCTCAAATCCAGAAATCTCATGAAAACAGTATATCTCAATGCAAAAAATCATGAAGCATGATGTATGCGACATATGATAAAAATGTAATCATATCCGAATATCATGCAACATGGAACAATGATATGACATATTAAAGGAAACCGCTCTTTTAAATGAATCCAGTTTTGAAAATATCTCATGCGGCCCCCAATTCTCCAAAACCAAAGCCAGAATCATCAATGTATATGGAAATACGTATGTATGCAAGTATGGGTGTACAATATGTGTGTACGCAAGTATGAGTGTACAATATATATGTACGCAAGTATGAGTGTACAATATGTATATACGCAAATATGAGTGTACAATATGTATGTGCGCCAATATGGATGTACAAGTAGTATATACGCAAGTATGAGTGTACAATAAGCCTGTGCGCCAATATGGATATACAAGTAGGTATATACGCAAGTATGAGTGTATAATATGCCTGTGCGCCATTATGGATGTACAGGTAGGTATATACGCAAGTATGAGTGTACAATATGCATATGCGCCAATATCGATGTACAAGTAGGTATATACGCAAGTATGAGTGTACAATATGTCTGTGCGCCAATATGGATGTACAAGTAGGTATATACGCAAGTATGAGTGTACAATGTGCCTGTGCGCCAATATGGATATACAAGTAGGTATATACGCAAGTATGAGTGTACAATATGCCTGTGCACCAATATGGATGTACAAGTAGGTATATATGCAAGTATGAGTGTACAATGTGCCTGTGTGCCAATATGGATGTACAAGTAGGTATATACGCAAGTATGAGTGTACAATGTGCCTGTGCGCCAATATAGATGTACAAGTAGGTATATACGCAAGTATGAGTGTACAATATGCCTTTGCGCCAATATGGATGTACAAGTAGGTATATACGCAAGTATGAGTGTACAATGTGCCTGTACGCCAATATGGATGTACAAGTAGGTATATACGCAAGTATGAGTGTACAATATGCCTGTACGCCAATATGGATGTACAAGTAAGTATATACACAAGTATGAGTGTACAATGTATCATATCCTAATGCAACAATCCTGGCAAATATCGATGATGAAGTGTGTGAGCCGGCAAGCAGGTGTACGTGGAGCATATGCATCATCGGTAATGGTGCTGGTGTCCTGACAGTATGGGTTTCAATATAACAAAAATCACAAGTATATCGGCATGCAATGTGCTAATAACCACATGAATATATGGAAATGGAAAGTAAATGCAACAATAAGAAATCAACATTAGTTATACGAGTCATACAGTTTGTTGTTTGAAATCACACGAATCGTGGTGTTTGGAAAATAGGGCTACGGTGTTTTTAAGAAAAGAGGTACGTCCTTTGAAATATCCATAGAATCCCTTGGCCTGTCTTTAAAATACTCACGATTCGTTAGTTTTGGAAATAGGTATGACTCGAGTCTAGTCTAATATATACAAGTAAACTACAGGATCAAACGAACAGTCTAACCAAAAAGGTAAGGGAAAACCACCTAAGTCTGAGTCGATATATATAAATATAATAGTCGGTGATCCCACCTCAATAATATCACATACGATACAATATACAATATGACATTCTCGAGTCAAGAGTGCAGATCTATCATCAATATATAGCTCGTACGGTAAATCCATCGTAAGGCATCCCAAATCTGGGTACGGGTCAAATATCACATTCATCTCATTATTCATCTGGTATCCTTATCATCATATCTCATGAACTGGGGTATTGATCTAAGTCTAGTACAAACTGATACCATCTGCATATATATACACGTGGTATGAAAACACACGCCTAAAGGCCCGCTATAATCTCATAGCGTATCTCATAATACAAATCAAAACATATCACCAATCTCATGGCATGATGCCCAATCTCGTCGACTCATCTCTAAGTACCATAAACAATCCCCATCATCCATGTATATATGTGTGTGTGTGTGTGTGTGTGTGTGTGTAGTCCCATACCTGTGTGTGTGTGTGTATATACATATCTCCATAAACACACAAGTAAAACGATGTAAACATGTGTATGTGTGCGTGTGGGTGTAAACCTTATTCTAAGGTTCGCGACTGAACTAACTAACGACACTATCATCCAAGTACACTAAAGTTATCCATGACTCCATAAAGTCTATTTAGATAATCATAAACTCATAATAAACATATAAATATATCCATATAATATATATACCATACACTACACTACGAACTGCGGGGGTGCTATACGCCATCCACCCGACTTCCCCCGTAGATGCGTATCTACTCACCTTGCTCTTCGCTTGCCTTTATCGACGTTGCCACGTGCTTGCTTGTCGTCCCGAAGTCCACATGGGGGTACCTACATGTCAAAACGTATCGTATTGCATTAAAATCCAAATCAAAACCAAAACGACACGCTAAAAGCCTATAGGTTAGAACCTACGAACTACGCCTTTCAAACCACCAAACAACCCTCGATATCATCGTACAAACGTCAAGTGATCGAGGTAAAACAAAAATACTAAAATCCAGAATCCAAAATATGAAAAATATAACCCCGAATCAAAATAGCAACTCATGAAAATAGTCCCAGATTTTACCCTAAGTGAAATTAGCCAATTTTGCACATATGGAGGGTCTAATTTACTGGAGATGGAGCTACAGAACAAGCACGAACCAAAATGAACCAGGTCTGGCCACAAATTGCGGCCAGAACGAATATATTTATGGCCATGGAGAAGGTGTTGGGGCTAGGGTTTCAGTGGGGGGTCCTAGGTTGCCTGCACACTCCTCTGTATTTGCTAAAATATTTTCAGGTCACCCGGTGTTAGTAGATTTCATTATACCCTCACAGAATCCATAATTCTCCGATATCGGGTTTTCTAAGTTTATAATCCGGGGTTTAAGTCTCAGGTTCAGTCCACTAAATCATCACAAGAGGGGTTGTATAGCCTCTACTAAGCTCAA
This sequence comes from Agapanthus africanus, assembly GCA_030015575.1. NCBI lineage: Eukaryota > Viridiplantae > Streptophyta > Magnoliopsida > Asparagales > Amaryllidaceae > Agapanthus > Agapanthus africanus. Next base: position 472,652,284 of record CM057350.1, on the reverse strand, counting down.
TTACCCTTCACTACTCAAGATTTCATCACAACCCTAACTAGGAATTTCAATGATCACTAAACCGCACTAAATCACAACTAAACACATATGGATACTAAAGTGAATGAAATACAATTCTAATGGCAATGAATGTACCTCATTTGGCAACTCAAGAATTTTCTTGAGTTGCCCCAAGTCTTCAAAATCCGATTTTTCTTGGTCTAATGTGTTTGTACTGAGCTTGTGCAAGTTTTTTGTGAAGGGAAGTATGTGTTTTGATGTTGATTTAGGGGTGAAGTGAGGTGTAGGAAGTGGTGGAGGGAGAGGGCGGCAGCCATGGAGGTGAGAGGAGAGAGGATGAGGGTGATGAAGTGAAGGAGGAATGGCCCAAGTCAAAATAAACCCCTCCCTTTCTCTCTCTTGCCCATGCTTCCCATTTCTTTATTCTTTTCCTTTTTCTTTTCTTTTCTTTTCTTATCCTATCTCATTAAGAACAAACCATGCATGAATAAAGAGAAAGAAACCATAAAAGAAAATGTGACAAAGTGTAAAAATGACATGGTGCATGTCATGTGCACAAAATCCGGCTTAATACACGATTAGCGATATTTAATCGCGATTAGCATTAAATTAGTGTATAATAAATCATAAAATTTCATAATTTGCATAAATCACATAAAACACCCTCTTTTTAGTAATTTCTATAATTTTCCAAATTTTTCGTAATTTATCGGTATTTAATTATACTGCAATATAAAAATATTCAATATATTTATTATTTAATTATAAAAATTCCCAAAAATAATATTTTATTTTTCTGAAATGTTACAATCTTGCCCCTTAAAGAAATTCGGTCCCTGAATTTAAATTTAAACCCCTCAAATACTAAAACATTTCAGTAAAAAGTCCAAGTCGTTGGGGCTCCGAAATCATCAATACATAAGACGCATCATAGCGCAATGCATGCGCATGAACAATGAGCAAATAACTCCAAATCAAAACTCCGTTAAGCATCCCGCAATCATCGGAGTTATGGTGAAGACATCAATGTCAAAGCCCAAAATGAAACCAACATGATGTACATCAAACCATACATGTAAACATCAAAACTATACATGTAAACATCTGAAGGAAATGCATGCCAAACCTTTTTAAATCGCTGTGCGTTGCACGTATCATGGCACAGTGGCGGACGTCTATTATCAGAAAATAACTATATATATATATATATATTTATCCTTTGTTTAATATGTACGTCCTGCCGTTTTTTAAAATAATGTAGAAGGGTTTCCTTATTTTAAACGTTTCGTGTCATATCAGACACATAGGTAAATATTGAGACTATGCTCTCTTTTTGGAAATTTCTTCGATAACTATCAATTCATGCAAAATATAACCAGGTACTGTCCTCTGACTAGTCCTGCTCAGTACGAAAACAAATAGCAAATATCATAAAAACATACTGCTCCATAAGAAATCAATCCCAAAATGTGCATATGAATGCTACGTGCGTCTGGTGCGCATGGAAATCGAAACCCATGAATGTGCCATACATGTGCACAGAAACAACATTTAAGTGCATCGGGTGTGCACGAAACATCTGTCAAAGGCAACAGGTGTGCCTGACAGCAATATCAGGTGCATCTGATATGCACAAAGAATCTCGATTTAGTGTATCTGGTGTGCACCAAAATCGCATCTCATAACATGCGCCCCCACATGCGCGAAAATCCAAATCATGCACACAGAGTGCATGAAATCAACATCAATATCATAATCGAAATCGACGGTATACAATAAACCTAAATCCAAATCAGGTATACTGCGGTATATAATCTCACAACCACGTGTATCCGCGTGCACAAATCAAATCAAAACACTAAAAGTGCATGAAAACTATGCCGAAAGCACAAGTCAAATCAAATGCATGCCCTAGGCATGAAATCACAATCAATATCTCAAATGACATCAAAACGAAGTCAGGTGCAATTGTGGTGCACAAAATACGTATCAATGCACTGGAAGCATATATGAACTATACCGAGTGCAACAACCAAATCGTGTGCATACCATATGCACAAAATCAACCCAACTGTATGAAATCCATGAAATCATAAACATGTGCGACTAAGGCACAAAAACGATATTAAGTGCAATAACTGTGCACAAATCATAAATCAATACAACGGTGTATAAAGTATATCTCAAGGGTAATAACTATGCACAAAATATGAATACCCAGTAGGTGCAACCATGGTGCACGAAAACAAATATCATGAAACTCAGTCATCAAGACTAAATCATGCGAATAGATCGCCCAAATTACCGAAATCCAAGATGACGGATACGTGATAATCGAATCACCAAATCACAAATCATAAATACCGTCGTCGATATTTCCTCCTTCAAAATCGAGAAGGTGTCGGTGCATCCAATGCTAGCAGAGCAAGATATCTACTTGCCTACTATTCGTGGCATATCGTCTGGTGCCCTTAGGCTCCCGTCTCTCACTGCAGATTGCTAAGTGCATAGCTCCTCGGCTCAACGGCCAAATATGGAATGACGACGGAAACAGTCCCGCTCTGGCACATCCTCTAAAGATCTCTGGCCAACTATCCCATCGACGATGCCGAACTCTGGCCTGCTGGGTGTGCGTAAAATGACCGCTCCTGGGTCCAAGTCTTCTCGTAGTATTCCAGAAAGGTTCCGTCGAAGTCCCTCTCAATCTCGTTTCTGCCGAACTGCCCGGAGGTTATCACCCTTTTCTATATCTGTTTCTTGTTCCGGAACGGCTGCATACTCATCGCGACTCCTTCTGGAAGATATATCCATATACAACGCCTCTACATGCGTATCACATCTCTGATGTCGGCGGAGTGGAAGGTCATCTCATCAAGATCTCGTATGAACCTCTTACTCCGCTTTTCTCTAATGTCGGCTGCTTCGGACTCGTCTCTTCGTGGCTGCATGGACTACGCTCCAACGGCTATACTCATATCTGAAGTCCCCCAAGCAATGTATCCCATCACATGATATCCGAATGATGTCGAACCTTTCGATCGATTCGTCAAAGTTCCATAATCCCCCAAGAGCTCAATATCTTGGGTACAGTTTAATAGTATTCCAGTACATGCCACTGTACCTATGGACCAACCGTATAAGGGCAAACCCAAGGCTCACTAATGGCACCGCTGAACTGCCGCAAACCCTAAGGTTTCAAAGCGTTCTCATGGTCATTATGTCGAGTTAGGGTTTCATTCTTCTAGAGGGTCCATAGCATTACTTGCATTTGTCTCTGAATACTTTAAACTTGGAAAATGGGCTTCTGACATTCGATCGTCTCTATCGACTCCCAACGTATCTTCATGAAGCCGTCTCTAGCTGGAATCAATCAATCTGATGACCTCGCATCGGGGTAGGCAACGAATCACATGTCCTAGTCCTTCCTCCATGGGTGACTAGTGATCTTCTATCATATCTCTAAGTACAACTCGTGCGGCAATAGCTCCAAACATCTGGGGCGATATCTCGTCATTCGCAGCAACAACTGGCTCATTGTCCGCACGCTGAATAGTGCCTCAATCAAATAATCGGTGCATCGACGGTCATCACATTCTGGCTAGCCTCTAGCAGTAGCCTGATCCTCTGGTGCTAATATGCACGTCCGAGAAATCTCGTAAAAGCGATCCATCAAACGCTCATGGCGCGAAGACACAATAAAATGACACCTCTATGCAATCGTGTGTCCCTGGAATCACGCCCTGGTCAGTCATCGTCCGTGACAAGCTCATTCTGACGCAATACAAGCCGTAGCTCTCTCTGCCCGTGTAATCGTGGCAGCATAACCATAAACCAATATCGATGAGGATAAATCATAGGAATAAATATAATACTGTGCAAGGAAATGTACATCCTAAGGCTCCCTAAACGGAGTAGCGTATCATAAGTATGCCGCGGAACATACACACGGTACGTCACTCTCCTTAAGTCACCTACTCCATCAACCAAGGTCAACCTATGCGATGAAAGTTCGGGTCTAATACCCCCTCGACTAAGTCTAAGTTCCGTAAGGTCGAGCCTAAGTTCCAAATATATACAAATGCTTTAGGCTCCGCATAGTCAAACTTAGACTCGAACCAAGGTTAACCTAGGGCTCTGATACCAACTTTGTTATGACCCGAAATGGCACGCGACTGGCACTTGAATCATATGAAGTTTATAGGACCCCATCTAATTCAAGTAAGCTAAGAAAACCCAGAAATCTAAACCATTTAAAGAATGAAGTGAAGAAAACCTGTTTTAAAACAAGGGGTTTTAAAATAACATAAGCCGAATATGCATTTTTAAATCTCAAGTCTTTTCTGAAAATTTCGGCAGAGTTTCCTTTGTAAATACTGGCACCAAACGGGGTACAACATGAATAATATATGCACAATGATAAAAGGAATTCCCATGCGGGAGCTAGCTCTTCGTCATTCGACGGTCACAACCACGCAAGCAATATAATATACAACGCTGAAGGGCGGGGATCAAAACTCAAAAGAAAACTCAAAATATCAAGAAAACCATAATAATACAACGCGCGACTCTAAGGTCGAAAGAATATACAATTGGTTTCTAAGTCTGAAACAATATACAAGTCTAGTTGATAGAGTTTCTAGATACAACTAAAATAAATGGAGTACAATGGTGGTCACAATACAAGTGAACACACCTACCAAGCAATCACCCGAAAAAAGACAGTGTGCCGGCAAAGCTGCAACGAACCTGTACAGCAAAACCTGCAAGAAACTGTGGCACAACGGGGGCGAATTGCTAACTCGTGAGTAGAAAACATCACAGAGCAGAAATCGTATGTATGACTCAATCCTAGGTCAATACGATCAGTAATATGTATATATCCTCAATATGATAAAGTCTGAAGCATGAAAAGGTGGCAAGGGTAAACATCTATACCAAGTGTAATACCAAGTGCTCGTGTCAGTGCCTCAGGTAGCAACATATCATAAATATTAGGTATGATCAATGTAATCATCATGAAATCAGTGTCAACTATATCATGAAGTCTATAAGTATGTGGATATCATCCAACTATGTAATCAATGCCTGTATGTGTGTGGATCTCGTCCACGGGTCAACCAATGACACAAAACATCATGCATGTAAATATCATAAAGCATATGCATGAAAGTATGAGGATATAAATCAACATGTGTCCCTCGCGACACATCAAAATCATGGAAGCTGAGTGTCCAGCATCGACACTCGAAAACATCATGAAATCTGTGCCCAGCATCGGCACATAAATCCTCATATATCGGACTCCGTCAGTCCGGATCGGCCCATATCATCTCTCGACTCCGGTCGGTATCCTCCGGATATCCGCCGAGCCCAAATACTATCACCGGTAGGTAGTAGTCCCTCTGCCAGGCTCATCGTCTACAGCACAACAATCCGTTCTCGCCCCGGGGTACCATACGGGGTCCACCATGTACCCGCAATCGGCCTCATAGCTCCTCGAATCGGGTTTCACATGTCACACGTCTCAGAACCGAGAAAATGCATGGTGGACGTACTGAAATATCATATCAAGAGAAACCGGGTTTTTAAAACAGTACATGCTTTCTTTTGAAATAGGCATGGTTCTCAAATCCAGAAATCTCATGAAAACAGCATATCTCAATGCGAAAAATCATAAAGCATTATGTATGCGACATATGATAAAAATATAAGCATATCCGAATATCATGCAACATGGAACAGTGATATGACAAATTAAGGGAAATCGCTCTTTTAAATGGATCCAGTTTTGAAAATATGTCATGCGGCCCCCAATTCTCCAAAACCAAAGCCAGAATCATCAATGTATGTGCAAATACGTATGTATGCAACTATGGGTGTACAATATGTACGCAAGTATGAGTGTATAATATGTATGTACGCAATTATGAGCGTACAATATGTATATACGTAAGTATGAGTGTACAATATGTATGTGCGCCAATATGGATGTACAAATAGTATATACGCAAGTATGAGTGTACAATATGCATGTGCGCCAATATGGATATACAAGTAGGTATATACGCAAGTATGAGTGTACAATATGCCTGTGTGTCAATATGGATGTACAAGTAGGTATATACGCAAGTATGAGTGTACAATATGCCTGTGCACCAATATGGATGTACAAGTAGGTATACGCAAGTATGAGTGTACAATGTGCCTGTGCGCCAATATGGATGTACAAGTAGATATATACGCAAGTATGAGTGTACAATATGCCTGTGCGCCAATATGGATGTACAAGTAGGTATATACGCAAGTATGAGTGTACAATGTGCCTGTGCGCCAATATGGATGTACAAGTAGGTATATACGCAAGTATGAGTGTACAATATGCATGTGCGCCAATATGGATGTACAAGTAGGTATATACGCAAGTATGAGTGTACAATGTGTCTGTGTGTCAATATGGATGTACAAGTAGGTATATACGCAAGTATGAGTGTACAATATGCATGTGCGCCAATATGGATGTACAAGTAAGTATATACTCAAGTATAAGTGTATAATGTGTCATATCCTGATGCAACAATTCTACTGTGTAGTGACATGGCAATTATCGATGATGAAGTATGTGAGCCGGCAAGCAGGTGTACGTGGAGCATATGCATCATCGGTAATGGTGCTGGTGTCCTGACGGTATGGGTTTCAATATAACAAAAATCATAAGTATATAGGCATGCAATGCGCTAATAACCACATGAATATATGGAAATGGAAAGTAAATGCAACAATAAGGAATCTACATTAGTTATACGAGTCATACAGTTAGTCATTTGAAATCACACGAATCATGGTGTTTGGAAAATAGGGCTACGGTGTTTTTAAGAAAAGAAGTACGTCCTTTGAAGTATCCGTAGAATCGCTTGGCCTGTCTTTAAAATACTCATGATTCGTTAGTTTTGGAAATGAGTATAACTCGAGTCTAGTCTAACATCTACAAGTAAACTACGGGACTAAACGAACAGTCTAACCGAAAGGGTAAGGGAAAACCACCTAAGTCTGAGTCGATTTATATAAATATAATAGTCGATGATCCCGCCTCAATAGTATCACATAAGATACAATATACAATATGACATTCTCGAGTCAAGAGTGTGGATCTATCATCAATATATAGCTCGTACGGTAAATCCATCGTAAGGCATCCCAAATCTGGGTACGGGTCAAATATCACATTCATCTCATTATTCATCTGGTATCCTTATCATCATATCTCATGAACTGGGGTATTGATCTAAGTCTAGTACAAACTGATACCATCTGCATATATACACATGGTATGAAAACACATGCCTAAAAGCCCGCTATAATCTCATGGCGTATCTCATAATACAAATCAAAACATATCACCGATCTCATGGCATGATGCCCAATCTCATCGACTCATCTCCAAGTACCATAAACAATCCTCATCATCCAGGTATATGTATATGTATATATATATAGTCCCATACCTATATGTGTATATATATATACATATCCCCATAAACGCACAAGTAAAACGATGTAAACATGTGTGTGTGCGCGTGTGGGTGTAAACCTTATTCTAAGGTTCGCGACTGAACTAACTAACGACACTATCATCCAAGTACACTAAAGTTATCCATGACTCCCTAAAGTCAATCTAGATAATCATAAACTCACAATAAACATATAAATATATACATATAATATATATACCATACACTACACTACGAACTGCGGGGGTGCTATACGCCATCCACCCGACTTCCCCCGTTGATGCGTATCTACTCACCTTGCTCTTCGCTTGTCGTTGCCGACGTCGCCACGCGCTTGCTTGTCATCCCGAAGTCCACATGGGGGTACCTACATGTCACAACGTATCGTATCGCATTAAAATCCAAATCAAAACCAAAACGACACGCTAAAAGCCTATAGGTTAGAACCTACGGACTACGCCTTTCAAACCACCAAACAACCCTCGATATCGTCGTACAAACGTCAAGTGATCGAGGTAAAACACAAATACTAAAATCCAGAATCCAAAATACGAAAAATATAACCCTAAATCAAAACAGCAACTCATGAAAATAGTCCCAGATTTTACCCTAAGTGAAATTAGCCAATTTTGCACATATGGAGGGTCTAATTTACTGGAGATGGAGTTACGGAACAAGAACGAACCAAAATGAACCAGGTCTGGCCGAAAATTGCGGCCAGAACGAATATATTTGCGGCCATGGAGATGGTGTTGAGGCTAGGTTTTAGTGGGGGGTCCTAGGTTGCCTGCACATTCCTCTGTGTTTGCTAAAATATTTTCAGGTCACCCGGGTGTTAGCAGATTTCATTATACCCTCACAGAATCCACAATTCTCCGATATCGGGTTTTCTAAGTTGATAATCCGGGGTTTAAGTCTCAGGTTCAATCCACTAAATCATCACAACAGGGGTTGTATAGCCTCTACTAACCTCAATTACCCTTCACTACTCAAGATTTCATCACAACCCTAACTAGGAATTTCAATGATCACTAAACCGCACTAAATCACAACTAAACACATATAGATACTAAAGTTAATGAAATACAATTCTAATGGCAATGAAAGTACCTCATTTGGAAACTCAAGAATTTTCTTGAGTTGCCCCAAGTCTTCAAAATCCGATTTTTCTTGGTCCAATGTGTTTGTACTGAGCTTGTGCAAGTTTTTTGTGAAGGGAAGTATGTGTTTTGATGTTGATTTGGGGGTGAAGTGAGGTGTAGGAGGTGGTGGAGGGAGAGGGCGGCAGCCATGGAGGTGAGAGGAGAGAGGATGAGGGTGATGAAGTGAAGGAGGAATGGCCCAAGTCAAAGTAAACCCCTCCCTTTCTCTCTCTTGCCCATGCTTCCCATTTCTTTATTCTTTTCCTTTTTCTTTTCTTATCCAATCTCATTAAGAACAGACCATGCATGAATAAAGAGAAAGAAACCATGAAAGAAAATGTGACAAAGTGTAAAAATGATATGGTGCATGTCATGTGCACAAAATTCGTCTTAATACACGATTAGCGATATTTAATCGCGATTAGTATTAAATTAGTGTATAATAAATCATAAAATTTCATAATTTGCATAAATCATATAAAACACCCTCTATTTTGTAATTTCTATAATTTTCTAAATTTTTCCAAATTTATCGGTATTTAATTATACTGCAATATAAAAATATTCAATATATTTATTATTTAATTATAAAATTTCCCAAAAATAATATTTTATTTTTCTGAAATGTTACACTGGTTCTGGAGAAATTGAATATGATTATTTGGTTGTCTTTTATTTTTACCTTCTCTCAGGTTGTGAGAGCTCCTAGTATTAGGAGAGTACACCTATTGCGCTTATTGGATAGTCTTCTTCCAAACTATAGGGAGGTGTCGAAAAGTAAGGAAGGAAGGAAACCAATTACCCTAAGTGTGATGTATAGAAGGTAATAAGTAAGGACATATAAAGGGATTAGATAAAGGGCAAAGGAAATTGCGACTGTTATCATTCACGACGAAACAGCGTATAACCCTGCCACTCCTATATCACCTTTGCATTTCTCCAAAACACTTTGTATCACTACGAAGATCCATATTACTTGAGTGTGCCATCATATAGTTACATACAAACTAAAAGGAACTTGTTCCAGTTCGAGGATGGTTTCTAGTTCTGGAGAAATAAAATAGGATTATTCATTTGTCTTTTCCCTTTACCTTCTCTCATATTACGAGAGCTCCAGTGTTAGGAGAGTACACCTATTGCGCTTATTGGATATCTTCTTCCAAATCTTAGGCTGGTGTCGAAGGGTAGGGAAAGAAGAAAACTAATTAGCCTAAGTGTGGTGTACAGAAGGTAATAAGTAAAGATATATAAAGGGATTGGAGTGATGGAAAGGAAATATACGGTTACAGTCATGAATCTGCATAGTGAAAGAGGCATTACTAGGAATACCCGGCCATCCCTTCGAAACATTTTCATGTTTCAGTTTTACTGTGCGGTGTTAATTGAAAATTGTTTTCCCAATTAGATTCTAACTCTACGGTATGTATTTACCAGATTTGATTCTCACATCTATAGGGCGTTTCGGATGGTGAGTGGGAGTAAGATAATTAGAATTGGGTGATTAGATTCTCATCATATCGGAATTCTTTGTAATTGGTGATATTTGAGAAAATCACCTGGGTTTTTCCTGACGGCAAATATTTGGTTTTGAATATCCGTTGTTATACACTAATTTCAAACTGATATATCTGTACATTTATTTTATAAAGTGAGATATAAATTTTTGAAACTATGTCTATGACATTTACCTATATCAGTTGATGGTTAGGTAAGGAGCATTCAACAACGGTGTAATTCTTCTTAACCATAGTACAATTTTTTAACCTACGACGTACAGGATTTGAGTTATTAAACTCAGTAGACTTATACAAAATATTGTATGTTGTCTGATGTCCGTTAGGACAAAGGGGTTGGTACTCGTACTATATTCTATTTACTCATGACTTCTCTAGTTTTAGACAAGTATTTCGTTAAAATATAAGGTCCAGATATTGAGAAGATATAGGTATAAGAATAATGTAGAGAACTATATGTTGCAAGTATCAGGATTCTTCAAGGTGATCGAAAATGTAGATACTTGTGTTAGGTATTTCGTTGTAAGTAATAGTTTTGAGAACTTGATTCTCTTTCAGGTTACTCATGCGTCGGTGCATTCCTTGATGAGTAATGTTGCTTGACTTTCTTCCATTAAGTTAATATGCACTGGAAATAACTCCATGATTTTTGAATCTGGTTCCAATTAAATTAGTGCCTTTGTTTCTATATTGGATATATAGAATGGATTCATATCTTAACGGTGTTAAGGTATATGGAGTTTTCCGGCTGATGCTTAAAACCAGAATCTGGACAAACTTAAGGCATGTTTCAGTAATGGCAGTTTGCGGGTTATCCCAGACTTTGGCGAGGGTTAACATTCTACCATCTGGAAGATCAATAATTATATTGTTCTTGATTCGCCACCAGTTTTAGTAAAATGAATTCTTTTTAGAAAACATTAGTGGGAGTATGGTAGAACTGGAAGTGATTCCAGAACTGCAAACGATTACTGAAAATTTAGTAGAACTTGAGAATTCAATTGGTTTCGATGATCCATTAGCCACTCTACAGATTTGGTGGGTAACCTCAGGCACCCGAGAGGTACTTCGGTCTTCTGAAAAACGGTGACAGGGAGGTTTATGATTACCCAAACTTGCCACTATTGTTGTTCTGGACTATGAGATCTGGCAGGAGGATGGGTATAACGTCGTTCTAAACTAGCTTTAGAAGTGCACGTGTGTATGACTCTACCAGAGAGTTGTTGTAGTCAGTGGGAGTAGCGGAGGCATGGTAGGCAAGTAGCTTATGTATATTTATAGATTAAAGCAGGTATAGCGGAAATAGATAATCTTGTTTTGATGTGGCAGTCATAGAGTTTGACTTCATCAGAACAAGAGATGGACCTGGTAAGAAGGTAGTAGGGAGTGATGTCCTGGTATTTGGATGACATGCACTTAATAGGAAGATATCTTCTTATACTACGATCGGTTATATTGTGGTTGTCACAAGGTGTTTTCTCCAAATAGGATATGGATATAATATCAGGGATTTTGGTGACTAGATCTATGGTTTTAAATCTAGATTTGGGAAGCGTCCCAATTCGGGTACTATGATATTATTCTAAAGTGTTTTAGAATGGACGACTCCTGGCGTGGTGATGTACCCGCAAGTGATGGAGTCACCCTCTCTAAAGAGATATCTTTTAGACTGATGAGGAGAGGGATTTGCATGATTGGCATATCACTTGCTTAGGCAATTGAGTCGATCATGAAATGTCAAGTACAACACCAGATTGTAAGTCCATGCTACCTCTCCCGGTACTTTCGGGAATGCGGAATTTGGTAAAAAACGATTTTTACAGAGGTGGTAACATGGACCTAAAACCCGGATCTTGGTTAAACATCTATCTAACAACCTAACTATGAGTTTCTAGCTACTCGGTTAGGGGGTTATACCTTGCTTGTCTTGAACTCCTTCGTCTTCAAGCTCCGATGGTGGTCCGGATTGGCTTCTTCTCGTCGTCTCCGTACGCCGAAGATAGATCCACCTGAAAGCTCCAACCTTTGGCTCCTTCTTCGTTCTTTGAAGAAACTAGTTCACTCGGTTTGCTAAACCTTGTGAACTAGAATGAGTAGAGAATAGTTTGTGTGGGATTTTATCTATGGTTCTTGATTCTCAACTCATGAGACAAGAGAACCATAGATTAAAGAGAGGGAAAAAGAGCAAGAGGGTGAGAGCAAAAGGAGAGCTCAAGAACAAGAGAGAGAATGAGCAAGAAAGAATGAGCAACTCTTTTGTCTCTCACCCTCTCATAATCCAAAGTCATGATAACTCATCATACTAAAAAAGTCTTGTGTGATGGTTGAAGCAACCATAACCACATCATTTCATGCACTCATTTTACACAAATGAGCAAGCAAACAAAAGTCTTTGCCATGAAATGATGGCTATGGTTATCATGATGGTCAACTAGTCAAGCCTAGTCAACCGGTCAACAAAGTCAACAAGTCAGCAAAAATCAACAAGTCAACAAAGTCAACAAGTCAACAAAAGTCAACTAGTCAACAAAGTCAACAAAAGTCAACAACCATGTCACCATAATACTTAATTAATATAATAGTTAATCACATATCATATTCTCATTAGGGTTGAACAAAAAGTCAAATAGTCAACTGTCAACAACCCTAATGAGAATCCGCTGCCTCTGTCTCCCTGTCAACTGTGCATACGCACCCGCATCCGCGTTCCGAGGAACACGAATGCACACTGGATAAATCCAATCCCAAAAGGTACACTAGGATCTGGCTTAAACCAAAGCCCGCTAGTGCAAACTGTCCGGACACTGTACGTGCACAAGTGCACGGATGTGACCGAACCCTGTCGCAAAACCATGCGACCTGTCGCAATACCATGCGACCTCTACTCTTTTGCCTAAAGGCGAAAAGCTTTCTGTGTGGGACTCTAAAGACTCGACACTACGCTGGCAGTGGGTTTAACCACAGACCGCAAGCGGCACTAGCTGTGCGTAACGGTCCCCAGGTAATGCCGACAAGAAGACCGACGAGGCAAAACCCATCTGAACTCCTACTGAGCCTGAGTGTGACATTCTCTGTACAGTCCGGTATGTTCGTCTGATACATCGCATGGCGGGCCTAGGGGGCGGTAAACGTCAGTCCCCCAATAGCGGTACAAGTCGTGCCGGAGCGAAGCCCAAAACACCCTGAGATAACACTGGAAACCTACCAGTATATCTCGTTTGCCCTGGCCAGGGACTACTCGTGTAATGGCTCTCCTAGACACAGCGCGATGTCAACCCCCAATACCGGGAGAGACGAATCCTGTCTAACCGTCACTGCCTCCAAGTGCTTCGGGACTGCACCCAACTACTACCTGTTTGCACGACTCCTTTGAGCCGTGGTAGGGTAGTGATCAAAGTACAGTGGGAACACACTCGAGGCGAAGTGACAGTGTCAAGTCAGCGGACTAAGCTGTACTCATGTCACCTGGGAACTGATAACTGACGATAGGCATAATACCAACTAGTCAGTTCCCGACGAGTCCTGTCCAGTGTACCCGTAACCTAACGAGCACCCGCATACTATCTCAAGTACGACGTACTGACGGCTGTGGGACAGACCGCCTCCCACACTGGGATGAGAAGCGCATGCGCTGGTCTACTCCGGAGTATCGATGCCCTGTCTCGATAGTCCTGCGACCAGGGACCTGCATAAGGATGTGCTTATAGATTACCCAGCCCCACTAGTGTGACGGCCATCACATCGCTGGTAATCAAGCAAAGATCCTAAGGGCTCCACTAATGTGTATAGGCGATATACAAAAATAAACACATGTACACATTGAAGTAGAAACAAACCAAGTAGCATACTACTATTTTGAGCAAGATTGTATATACAAGGTGAATATCCTAAGCTTCCATTAAGTAATATACAAACTAGTATGATACAGTAATGGCCTCTAGGGCATATACACTAACAATCTCCCACTTGCACTAAGGCTATGTACTGGCGTATCGAAGACCTATCATCTCGATCAGCCGCTCGAACTGAGTCTGGGGCAGGGCCTTGGTGAATGGATCTGCAGTGTTATCTTCTGAAGCGACTCTCCGAACCTCGATCTCCTGGCGATCTACGATCTCCCTGATCAGGTGATACCGCCTCAAGATGTGCCTGGATCTCTGATGGGACCTGGGTTCCTTTGCTAAAGCTATAGCCCCGTTATTGTCGCAATACAGAGGTATTGGATCAACAATGGACAGAACCACCTGAAGTTCTTTCAAGAACTTCCTCATCCAGACAGCTTCTTTTGCGGCATCAGATGCAGCGATGTATTCCGCTTCCATCGTCGAGTCCGCAACGGTTTCTTGTTTGGAACTCTTCCAACACACCGCCCCTCCATTGAGGGTAAAGACAAAACCCGACATGGACTTGGAATCATCCTTGTCACTCTGGAAGCTGGAGTCAGCAAAGGCCTCGATCTGGAGGTCTTTTCCGCCATACACCAAGAACATCTCCTTAGTCCTTCTCAGGTACTTGAGAATGTTCTTTACCGCTATCCAGTGTTTCTCCCCAGGGTTTGACTGATACCGGCTTACCACACTAAGTGCATAAGCTACATCCGGTCTGGTACACAACATCGCATACATTATAGAGCCTACCGCAGAAGCGTAGGGTATAATAGACATGCGATCCCTCTCCAAATCAGTCTTGGGAGACATCTCTTTAGAGAGGGTGATCCCGTGACAAGCCGGTAGGTTACCGCGCTTGGAATCTTCCATACTGAATCTCTTCAGTATAGTGTCGATGTACCTGGACTGTGAAAGTCCTAATATCCTCTTGGATCTGTCACGGTAGATCCGGATACCCAGAATGTACGAGGCATAACCCAGGTCTTTCATGGAGAACCTGTGTGACAAGAACCCCTTGACAGATTGTAGCATAGGAATGTCATTTCCTATTAAGAGAATGTCATCCACGTATAAAACGAGGAATACTACAGTTCTCGCTACAAATCTACTATAGATGCATGGTTCATCTGGATTTTTGATAAAGCCAAATTCTTTGACCGTCTCATCAAAGCAGATGTTCCAACTCCGCGATGTCTGCTTTAGTCCATAGATGGACTTAAGCAACTTGCACACCTTTCCGCTGCTCCCACTCTGAATGAAACCCTCTGGCTGGTCCATATAGACACACTCCTCTAAATTTCCATTTAGAAAAGCTGTCTTTACGTCCATTTGCCAGATCTCATAATCGTGGAAGGCAGCAATGGCAAGAAGGATCCGAATGGATTTCAGCATGGCTACTGGAGAAAAGGTTTCGTCATAGTCCAAGCCAGGTCTTTGACGAAAACCCTTTGCTACCAGCCTAGCTTTATAGGTCTCAACCTGTCCATCTACACCAATCTTCCTTTTGAAGATCCACTTACATCCTACGGGTTTTACCCCGTCTGGAGCAATGTCCAACGTCCATACCTTGTTGGTGTACATGGACTCCATTTCGGTCCGCATTGCATCTAGCCATTTCACTGAGTCAACGCTCTGAACGGCCTGCTGGAAGCTAGTAGGCTCATCATAATCTATGATGCAATCTTCTCTATCCCCATCTATGAGAAAACCGTAGTATCTCTCGGGCGGATGAGTCTGCCTACTACTCCTGCGGAGCGGCGTAGGAATGTCCTGTTCTGTTGAACCCTCTGGTTCCACTAAGCCTTCAGTAACAGTCTGTGGTTCTGGAACTTCTTCCAGTTCTATTGTGCTCCCACTTATCTGGGTTTCCAAAAACTCAGTTTCCAAGAAGCGGGCATGCTGAGAAACAAAAACCTTTTGTTCCTCAGCGGAATAGAAAAGATACCCCCTGGAGTTCCTTGGGTATCCCACAAACTTACACTGTACTGAACGTGCCTCAAGCTTGTCCGCATGCTGCTTTTTTACAAAAGCTGGACATCCCCATACCTTAAGATACTTAAGACAGGGTTTCTTCCCAGTCCACATCTCATATGGGGTGGTAGGCACAGTCTTGGTGGGAGCCTTGTTCAAGAGATACGCAGCTGCTTCCAGTGCATATCCCCAGAATGATCGCGGTAACTCAGCGTTACTCATCATGGACCGAACCATATCCAATAGGGTTCGGTTCCGTCTCTCCGATACACCGTTATGTTGCGGGGTGTATGGAGGAGTAAGCTGAGAGAGAATTCCGTTCTCTTTTAAATAGTCCAGGAACTCGGCACTTAAGTATTCTCCACCTCGATCCGATCTTAGAATCTTAATACTTTTGCCGGTCTGTTTTTCTACTTCATTCTTATACTCCTGGAATTTTCCAAAGGCTTCGGACTTATGTTTCATTAAGAAGACATAACCGTACCGTGAGAAATCATCCGTAAAAGTAATGAAGTAAGAATAACCGCTTCGCGCATGTGTAGACATT
This sequence comes from Agapanthus africanus, assembly GCA_030015575.1. NCBI lineage: Eukaryota > Viridiplantae > Streptophyta > Magnoliopsida > Asparagales > Amaryllidaceae > Agapanthus > Agapanthus africanus. The sequence goes on along the minus strand of CM057350.1, from coordinate 472,635,715 downwards.
GGACCGCACACGTCACTGTGTACGAGTCCCAAGAGCTCGCTCGCTCTTACTCCACGTCCAGTAAACGGAGTCTTTGTCATCTTTCCTTTGAGACAGGATTGACAAGTGGCATACGATTGATATTCGAACGCATTCAAATATCCTTCTGTATGTAACTTAGTCAACCTTCTCTCATTGATGTGACCCAGTCTATAATGCCACAAGAAAGTCTGATTTATTTCTGGAGACTTTCTTTTGTGTGTATTCTGGACATTGAAAATCTGTGGTTGGTTCAATACGTATATACCATTACTCAATGTACCTGACCCAATCAGAACTTGATTAAGGTGAATGTTTACAACATTACTTACAAACGCAAATTCATAACCTTCTTTAGAAACTAAAGATACAGAAATGATATTACAAGTTGCGTTGGGTACAAAAAAGCAATTACGCAAAACCAAAACATGTCCATCTGACATTCCCAGGTGATAGTCCCCCACGGCTTTAGCATCCATGCTAGCTCCGTTCGCAACTCTGAGGGTCATGTCACCTGCCTTCAAAACCCTACGGTTTCTCAACGCCTGCAAAGAATTACAGATATGAGATCCTGATCCGGTATCCAATACCCAGAAAGTAGAGTTTATTGAAAGACAGTTTTCAATAACATACACACCTGAAGCTGAAGCTGCAACCTGCTTCAATTCCTGTGTTCTGGCCTTCCAGGCCCTGCAATCATTCTTCCAGTGTCCTTTCTTATAACAATAGAAGCATTCTTCCTTATCCACAAGCTTCCCCGCTATCTTTGTTGCTTTAGTTTTTCCCTTCGTATCCACTTTACTAACACCGTCCCTTGGTTTGGCGGGGGCTTTCTTCTTCTTTCCCTTGGCTTTCGCCTTGGACCTAGAAGAAGATGATCCTCCTATAAACAAAGTGGATGTTTCCCTACCTTTCTGTAGGGTGCCCTCTGCGCTCCTCAGCATGTTGAGGAGCTCTGAAAGTTCAACCTCTTTTTCTTGTAAGTTGAAGTTCAGTATAAACTGGGCGTAAGTGGAAGGAAGGGACTGGAGAACTATATCCGTATATAGCTCACTCTCCAATGTGATCCCTAGGTCCGCGAGCTCCTCAATGTAGCCGATCATCTTTAGCACGTGCTCGGCTACTGATGATCCGACGGCCATCTTTGTCGAGAATAACTTTTTCGACGCTTCGTATCTTGCGATACGAGATTGCTCTCCATACAGTTCTTTTGTATGGAGAAATATGGATTCAAGGTCCATATTCTCGTGCCTCCTCTGATGTTCGTTGTCCATCGAGGCAAGTACGAGGCACTTGGCCTTCGCGCTATCAATCTCCCAAGTCTTGCGGATTTCCTTATCCGCGACGCTGGAAGTGGGACCAGGGGCAGGGGGAGCTTTGGTGGTAAGAAGATACCCCAGCTTGTCGTAAGTGATTGCTATCTTGACATTCCTGAGCCAATCTTTGTAGTTTGGCCCTGTCAGTTTGTTTTTATCTAGGAGTAACTTAAGTCCAGTCATGTCGATTTGGTCGCTGCAATTAGGAGAGAGAAGAAGAAACACTCAGCATGATGCTCTTGCAAGTTTAGAGTGGTTTTTAGTTTGTCTAAACAGGATGGCTCCCACTGTTTCTCGAATCCCTCCTCAAACCATAAAGGAAGAATTAGTCGGGATCAATCCCACCGCACAATACTTGCTTAACCGTTCAGCCAGGCCGGTGTCGGTACTTCGAGGGAGGTTTTCCAACGCTTTCGCGAAGTTCCTTAATTAAAGAACCTCTTTTCCCTGGGGGCGTAGCCCCGCTAACACCTTTCTAGGCACCTACTAGGTTTATAGCATTGATCGTTTAGTGAGAAATTTCCCGAGGAGTAGCATATACTCACAGTAGGATCGGGATCCAAATATCATTGCGTGACGAAACTGAAGGAATCCTACCAGAATCATCACACTCCAAATGGTATGCAAATCTAGCAAGTTTCAGTGCTTATGAAACTCCCGATGTGGATTTTTGCCCCATGCTCTTATGACCTTGACGAAGGTCAACAAATCATAAGTCACATGTCAAGTTCTGCCCGTCATTATCCAGGTTAATTTGAATCCACCCGTATATACCCTTGACGAAGGTCAACAAGGTAATGCGAATGTCCCAAACCAACGCATCTATCTATGCTACATATGAATACCCAACAGCTACCAATCACTATGCCTTGACGAAGGTCAACAAACAGAGCTTGAATACTATTGAATATTCATACGAAACGACGGAGGGCTACGAATGGTTTTGGCAAAACCGTGAACGTAGTGAACTTGATTTGGTCGATGGAACGAGATAGCTTTTAAAAGGAGTGGCTCAAGCTCCGCATTTAAAAGTTGGTTTTGAAAAGAACCGAGTGGTTTTTCGAAAGTGTTCCAACGACTTTAACTTGGTTTATTATCTTGCATTAGTTCTTTTAATGCGTGATATTCTTGCATTAGTTCTTTTAATGCGTCCCATCATTTAATCCTACCATTGCAGAAAACAACCAAAATATGACGTACGCTTATGCCATTCACATTCGCCACGGGGCCCCGTCATTACCCGTTAGGTTACTTAACTAACGACAGAGCGGGGGCTGGGCTAGCGCGTCTGTAAAACATAAGCAACGCCTAAATAATATCATATATAGATATATTGCAATGATAAACATTTCAGATCACAGATGAATACATTGGATATACTAGGAATCTGCAATTCGTACGAGCCTGTAACGAAAGACAGATTACACGGTCGCGGTGAATAGCCAAATACCCCACCCAAGACCCCTACGGGTGCGGCAAACTACCCGCCAAGTACCCGAAGCGTAGTAACCTCCCTCATCTCCATGAGTAGGCCACTCGACACTTCGGCATACCCGGTAGTTTGTGCACCCCCTCCATGGGTCTATCCTAGGAGCAAAAACAGTAAAAAGAAATTATACAATGACGGCTACAACCCCGACCCGGTTGTGCGGCCATATAAATAATTATTACATCAATTTACAAATTTACATGAATTGAAAGAAAAGAAAACTCTCGTCTCACAACCCCCGGCTATTCACCCGCGACAATCCAACATATTCATATCCACATTCCAGCAACATTACAGATCACAGATTTGTATAACCCCCACTAATCGACATATAGCGATTAGTAGACGTTCAATACAAATATCACAATACAGAAAAACCCGTTAGCTAAAGTCTTTTAGAAGTTCGATCAAAAATACGGATTTTCGGGACCCCAAAATAAAATTTTCGTTCTGGAAAATCTGGGTTGAAAATACATGTACCAAAATTCCCAAAATACCCCCAGAAGCACACTGTAGCAAAGAAACACCAGAGAGGGGGCAAGGAGGCCACGGAACCGCGGCAATAGCAAGCTATTGCCGCGTTTCCGCGCTCGTTTAGGGGAATCACTTGGTGATTTTTCTACAGTGTCTTTTAAAAACCCTGAGCCGATTTTAGGTGTTAAAATAATCAACTTTTGAACAGTAAAAAAATCGACAGAAACTCGAATTTTTGGGGTTCGTTTTTGGGACTTTTTCTTTGATCGATCTTCTAATTACTAGCTAACATGTTAGATAGAGTTTAACTAGGCTCTGATACCACTGTAAGTCCATGCTACCTCTCCCGGTACTTTCGGGAATGCGGAATTTGGTAAAAAACGATTTTTACGGAGGTGGTAACATGGACCTAAAACCCGGATCTTGGTTAAACATCTATCTAACAACCTAACTATGAGTTTCTAGCTACTCGGTTAGGGGGTTATACCTTGCTTGTCTTGAACTCCTTCGTCTTCAAGCTCCGATGGTGGTCCGGATTGGCTTCTTCTCGTCGTCTCCGTACGCCGAAGATAGATCCACCTGAAAGCTCCAACCTTTGGCTCCTTCTTCGTTCTTTGAAGAAACTAGTTCACTCGGTTTGCTAAACCTTGTGAACTAGAATGAGTAGAGAATAGTTTGTGTGGGATTTTATCTATGGTTCTTGATTCTCAACTCATGAGACAAGAGAACCATAGATTAAAGAGAGGGAAAAAGAGCAAGAGGGTGAGAGCAAAAGGAGAGCTCAAGAACAAGAGAGAGAATGAGCAAGAAAGAATGAGCAACTCTTTTGTCTCTCACCCTCTCATAATCCAAAGTCATGATAACTCATCATACTAAAAAAGTCTTATGTGATGGTTGAAGCAACCATAACCACATCATTTCATGCACTCATTTTACATAAATGAGCAAGCAAACAAAAGTCTTTGCCATGAAATGATGGCTATGGTTATCATGATGGTCAACTAGTCAAGCCTAGTCAACCGGTCAACAAAGTCAACAAGTTAACAAAAATCAACAAGTCAACAAAGTCAACAAGTCAACAAAAGTCAACAAGTCAACAAAGTCAACAAAAGTCAACAACCGTGTCACCATAATACTTAATTAATATAATAGTTAATCACATATCATATTCTCATTAGGGTTGAACAAAAAGTCAAATAGTCAACGGTCAACTGTCAACAACCCTAATGAGAATCCGCTGCCTCTGTCTCCCTGTCAACTGTGCATACGCACCCGCATCCGCGTTCCGAGGAACACGAATGCACACTGGATAAATCCAATCCCAAAAGGTACACTAGGATCTGGCTTAAACCAAAGCCCGCTAGTGCAAACTGTCCGGACACTGTACGTGCACAAGTGCACGGATGTGACCGAACCCTGTCGCAAAACCATGCGACCTGTCGCAATACCATGCGACCTCTACTCTTTTGCCTAAAGGCGAAAAGCTTTCTGTGTGGGACTCTAAAGACTCGACACTACGCTGGCAGTGGGTTTAACCACAGACCGCAAGCGGCACTAGCTGTGCGTAACGGTCCCCAGGTAATGCCGACAAGAAGACCGACGAGGCGAAACCCATCTGAACTCCTACTGAGCCTGAGTGTGACATTCTCCGTACAGTCCGGTATGTTCGTCTGATACATCGCATGGCGGGCCTAGGGGGCGGTAAACGTCAGTCCCCCAATAGCGGTACAAGTCGTGCCGGAGCGAAGCCCAAAACACCCTGAGATAACACTGGAAACCTACCAGTATATCTCGTTTGTCCTGGCCAGGGACTACTCGTGTAATGGCTCTCCTAGACACAGCGCGATGTCAACCCCCAATACCGGGAGAGACGAATCCTGTCTAACCGTCACTGCCTCCAAGTGCTTCGGGACTGCACCCAACTACTACCTGTTTGCACGACTCCTTTGAGCCGTGGTAGGGTAGTGATCAAAGTACAGTGGGAACACACTCGAGGCGAAGTGACAGTGTCAAGTCAGCGGACTAAGCTGTACTCATGTCACCTGGGAACTGATAACTGACGATAGGTATAATACCAACTAGTCAGTTCCCGACGAGTCCTGTCCAGTGTACCCGTAACCTAACGAGCACCCGCATACTATCTCAAGTACGACGTACTGACGGCTGTGGGACAGACCGCCTCCCACACTGGGATGAGAAGCGCATGCGCTGGTCTACTCCGGAGTATCGATGCCCTGTCTCGATAGTCCTGCGACCAGGGACCTGCATAAGGATGTGCTTATAGATTACCCAGCCCCACTAGTGTGACGGCCATCACATCGCTGGTAATCAAGCAAAGATCCTAAGGGCTCCACTAATGTGTATAGGCGATATACAAAAATAAACACATGTACACATTGAAGTAGAAACAAACCAAGTAGCATACTACTATTTTGAGCAAGATTGTATATACAAGGTGAATATCCCAAGCTTCCATTAAGTAATATACAAACTAGTATGATACAGTAATGGCCTCTAGGGCATATACACTAACACAGATATTGATTTTGTTAGGAATATGTATGCCCTAGAGGCCATTATTGTATATGTGATGTATATTATAGTGGATGCTTGGACATATATATATAAGACTTTCTTGCTCGACATAATAGTATGCTATCTGGTTACTCTTTATCTTAACATGTTGACTGGTATTCTTTACTATCTTGCCCTCACATGTTGATAAAGCCCTTAAGATATGTACATGACTACCAGGATTATGATGAGATCATACTAGTGGGGCCAGGGTGGTCAAAAAGTACATTCTTTAATCAGTTCCTAGTAGAGGGAATATCGAGAATAGGGCATCGATATTCTAGAGGACTAGTGTGTACGTTTCTTGTCCCTTAGAGGGTGATGGTTGATCCAACAACCATTGGTGTGTGACATCAAAGATTGTACACAGGTGCTTATTGGAGAATGGGTACACCGAACAGGACTCACCGAGGACTCCTATATGGTAGTATACCTATCGTCAGATAGCAGTCCTCTGGTGACACTGGTACAGGTTAGTATGTAAACCCGAGATTGTCATAGAGTCTTGTGCGGCTCCTACTGTTCTTTGATTTCCTCCCTACCGCACTCAAAGAAGACGTGCAAACAGGTGGATTTTGGGTACAGTCCCGAGTCGCATGGAGGCAATGAGCGATAGAAGGGGTTTCGTCTTTCCCGGTATTGGGGGTTGATGTTGCGCTATGCTCGATTGGTTATAACTGGAAGTCCCTGGCCAGGGCTGCTTATGAGCTTTACTGATAAGTGTTATCAGTAGTTTCTCAAACCGTTATAGGCCAGATATCGGCATGACTTATCATATTACTGGGGTCTGATGTTTACCACCCCTAGACATGATATACGACATATCAAATAAAGAGACCGGACTGTACGGTAGTGTTACTGATAGGCTTCATAGAGACTATGGACAAGCTTTCTTGTTGATCTTCATATCGCTCAATACCCGGGTAGCCGTTATGACCAGCTAGTACCGCTGACGGCTTGTGGGTGACTGATGTGTTCATCACCTACTGCCGGCGTATTAACGAGTCTTTAGAGTCCCACACAGAAGTTCCCTGGTTTAAGCAAAACGAAGTAAGACACATATGTGATATGTGTGTGGGCCTGATTAAATACGTGTATGTGATACCGTATTATAATCTGGCAGTTATCTGTTATCGGTTCGGTTATATGTGATATAACCATATTGTCGAATCAAGTGTTGTTTTGATAATGTGGTATACAGATAAATGATATTAGTCGGTCATATGTGATATAACCGGATTATTAAATCAAGAGTTGATTTAATAATGTGATATACATTATATGTGATATAATTATATCTTAACTAATATCATTAGCTCACTAATTATTCTTCATTATATATATATATATATATATATATATATTAATATATATGATATATATATATTAATATATATGATATATATATATAACAATAATAATGAAGCATGGCCTGATTTTCTATTTTTGAGAAAAATAGAAATAAGGTGTAAATTGAGAGCATGGTTGCAAGCAAGGAGGTTATATTTGTTTATTCATCTTGACTCACTATCCAAGCATGGTTGCAATTTTATATTGCAAAATTCCATGCTTGAATTGTAAGTCGACGTTAGACACCCCACATGATGCAGGGAGGCGGAATAGGTAAAACAATCATTTTGTTTAAACTAACATCGACTAATATTACGGATCTTTGCTAAACCCTAACTAACAACTATATAGAAGTGATTAGCTACTATGATAGATGATTATAACTAATGAATCAAGTCCTTCTTGTTCTTGTTGATCACCTCCTCGTCGGCCTCCTCGATGTGATAGAAGATCTACCCGAGAGCTACTTCTCCAAGCTTTAACCTTTCACTTGAGGTAACTAGGTGACTATGAGTGCTAATCAAGGTAACTTAGAGGATATAGAAGAGAATTAGGGAACTATTAGTCTTGCTAACCCTAGGATCTCAACACATGAGAGGATTAGGGTTAGTTCTTGAAGAGAGAGAGCTTGAGGAGAGAGAAGGTGTGAGTGAGAATGATCATGAATTATGTCTCATTTGTGAATATATGAAGCATGATAATTATTAAATGAATAACATATGATAATATCAACCATGCTTCATTAACTCACTATGTGTGAATCATCTCATTAGTGATTAAGCAATAAATGCTTCATTAACTCATTTGGATGAATCACTCCATGAGTCACTAATCCATTTAATGCAAATTCCACCTAAGCCTCCACCTCATCTTTCTTCTAGAAGCTTCTCGACAAATTATGAGAATGCCCCTCCCATCCATGAAAACACGGAAATACTGAGACTATAAAAATCCAATAATCCAATACTAGAATCCAGCTTAAATCAAAGCCCGCTAGTAAAAACTGTCCAAACATCGTACGTGCGTAAAAAACATATGTGTCTGAACCCTGTCGTAAAACCATACGACCTCTATATCGTTTCGCCTGAAGCAGGGAAACTCTCTGTGTGGGACTCTAAAGACTCGACACTATACTGGTAGTGGGTTTAACCACAGGCCGCAAGCGGTACTAGCTGTACGTAACGGTCCCCAGGTAGATGTCAATAAGAAGGTCGATGAGGAAATCCATCTGAACTCCTACTGAACCTGATGTGACAATCTCCGTACAGTCCGGTCTGTTCGTCTAGGCCTATCGCATATCGGGCCTAGGGGGCGGCAAGCGTCAATCCCCTAAAGGCGGTATAAGTCATGCCGGAGTGAAGCCCATTACACCTTGAGAAACTACTGGAAATCCTACCTGTAAATCTTGTTTGCCCTGGCCAGGGACTTTGCGTAATGGCTCTCCAAACACAGCGCGATATCATCTCCCAATACCGGGAGAGGCGAATCCTTTCTAACTGCCACTGTCTCCAAGTGCTTCGGGACTGCACCCAACTACTACCTGTTTGCATGACTCCTTTGAGTCGTGGTAGGGTAGCAATCTAAGAATAGTGGGAACACACTCGAGACGAAGCAGCAGTGTCAAGTCTGCGGACTATGCTGTACTCATGTCACTTGGGAACTGTTAACTGATGACGGGTATAATATCAACCAACAGTTCCCTGCGAGTCCTGTCCAGTATACCCGTAACCCAACGAGCACCTGTATACTATCTCCAGTACAACATACTAATGGCTGTGGGACAGACCATTTCCCCTGCTGGGATGAGAAGCATACACACCAGTCTCCGGAGTATCGATGCCCTGTCTCGATAATCCTACGACTAGGGACCTGAAAAAGGATGTGATTGTAGACTGCCCAGCCCCCACTAGTGTGACTGCCATCACAACGCTGGTAGTCAAGCAAGATCCTAAGGGCTCTATCAATATGTATTCTCGATATGCTAACATATACACATATTAAGATAGATATAAACCAAGTAGCGTACTACTATGTTTAGAAAGACTGTTAATATAACTGTGAATATCCCAAGTTTTCATTAAGTAATATACAAGCTAGTATGATACAATAATGGCCCCTAGGGCATATACACTAACAATCTCCCACTTGCACTAGGGCCATGTACTGGCGTATCGAAGACCTATCATCTCGAATAGCCTCTCAAACTAAGTCTGGGGTAAGGCCTTTGTGAATGGATCAGCAGTGTTATTCTACGTATCTACTCTCTTCACCTCGATCTCCCGGCGATCTACGATCTCCCTGATCAGGTGATACCGCCTTAAAATGTGTCTGGACTTCTGATGGGATCTGGGTTCCTTCGCTAAAGCTATAGCGCCGTTGTTATCGCAATATAGAGGTATTGGATCAACACTGGTAGGAACCACCTGAAGTTCTGTTAGGAACTTCTTCATCCAGACAGCTTCTTTTGCGGCATCGCAAGTAGTTATGTACTCCGCTTCCATTGTTGAGTCAGCAACGGTGTCCTGCTTGGAACTCTTCCAATAGACCGCCCCTCCATTGAGGGTAAAGACATAACCCGACATGGACTTGGAGTCATCCTTGTCACTCTGGAAGCTAGAGTCAGCAAAGGCCTCGATCTGGAGGTCCTTTCCGCCATACACCAAGAACATCTCCTTAGTCCTTCTCAGGTACTTGAGAATGTTCTTTACTGCTATCCAGTGCTTCTCCCCTGGGTTTGCCTGATACCGGCTTACAATGCTCAATGCGTATGCTACATCTGGTCTGGTACATAACATCGCATACATTATAGAGCCTACCGCAGAAGCGTAGGGTATAATTGACATGCGAGCCCTTTCCATATCAGTCTTGGGAGACATCTCTTTGGAGAGGGTGATTCTGTGACAAGCCGGTAGGTTACCGCGCTTAGAATCTTCCATACTGAATCTTTTCAATATGGTGTCTATGTACCTCGACTGTGAAACTCCCAACATCCTTTTTGATCTATCACGATAGATCTGGATCCCCAGAATGTAGGTGGCATCACTCAGGTCCTTCATGGAGAACTTCTGTGACAAGAATCCTTTGACTGACTGTAGTATAGGAATATCATTTCCTATTAGGAGAATGTCATCCACGTATAAGACGAGGAATACTACAGCTCTTCCTACAATCTTACTGTATATGCATGGTTCATCTGGATTCTTGATAAAGTCGAATTCTTTAATAGTATCATCAAAACAGATGTTCCAACTCCGCGATGCCTGCTTTAGTCTATAAATGGACTTAAGTAACTTGCACACTTTACCGCTGCTCCCACTCTGAATGAATCCCTCTGACTGATCCATATAGACGCACTCTTCCAAATTTCCATTTAGAAAAGCCGTCTTTACGTCCATCTACCAGATCTCATAATCGTGGAAGGCAGCAATGGAAAGAAGGACTCGAATGGATTTGAACATAGCCACTGGAGAAAAGGTTTCGTCATAGTCCAAACCAGGTCTTTGACGAAAACCCTTTGCAACAAGTCTAGCCTTATAGGTTTTAACCTGTCCATCTACACCAATCTTCTTTTTGAAGATCCATTTGCATTCTACGGGTTTTACCCCATCTGGAGCAATGTCCAAAGTCCATACTTTGTTAGTGTACATGGACTCCATTTCGGTCCGCATTGCATCCAGCCATCTTACCGAGTCGCCGCTCTGGATGGCCTGCTGGAAGCTAGTAGGTTCATCATTATCAATGATGCAATCCTCTCGATCCCCGTCTATGAGAAAACTGTAGTATCTCTCGGACGAATGAGACTGCCTACTATTTCTGCGGATAGGCGCTGGGATGTCCCTTTCTTCTGAAACTTTGGTTCTACCATACTTTCAGTAATAGCTTGTGGTTCTGGAATTTCTTTCAGTTCCATTGCGCTCCCACTCTTCTGATTTTCTAAAAATTCAGCTTTCAAGAAGTGGGCATGACGAGAAACAAAAACCTTTTGTTCTTCTGCGTTATAGAAATAATACCCCTTGGAGTTCTTTGGATATCCCACAAACTTACACTGTTCTGAGTGTGCCTCGAGCTTGTCCGCATGCTGCTTTTTAACAAAAGCTGGACATCCCCATGTCCTAAAGTGTTTAAGACAGGGTTTCTTCCCACTCCACATCTGATATGGTGTGATAGGCACAGTCTTGGTTGGAACCTGGTTCAAAAGATATGCAGCTGATTCTAGTGCATAACCCCAAAAATATCGCGGTAACTCAGCCTTACTCATCATGGAACGTACCATATCCAATAGGGTTCGGTTCCGTCTTTCCGATACACCGTTATGTTATGGAGTGTATGGAGGAGTAAGCTGAGAGAGAATTCCTTTCTCTTTTAAGTAACCCAGGAACTCGGCACTTAAGTATTCACCACCTTGATCAGATCTGAGTGTCTTGATACTTTTGCCTGTCTATTTTTCCACTTCATTCTTGTATTCTCGGAATTTCTCAAAGGCCTCGGATTTATGCTTCATTAAGAAGATATGTATATACCTAGAGAAATCATTCGTAAAAGTAATGAAGTAGGAATAACCACCTCTTTCATATGTAGACATTGGACCGCACACGTCACTGTGTACGAGTCCCAAGAGCTCGCTCGCTCTTACTCCGTGTCCAGTAAACGGAGTCTTTGTCATCTTTCCCATGAGACAAGATTCACAAGTAGCATAAGATTGATATTCGAACGGATTCAAATATCCTTCTCTATGTAACTTAGTTAATCGTGTTTCATTGATGTGACCTAGTCTACAATGCCATAAGAAAGCCTGATTTACTTCTGGAGACTTTCTTTTAAGTGTGTTCTGGACATTGAAAACCTGAGCTTGATTCAATACGTATATACCGTTATCTAATGTACCGGACCCAATCAGAACTTGATTTAGGTGGATGTTTACTGCATCGCTTATGAATGTAAAATCATATCCCTCTCTCGAAAGAGAGGACACTGATATGATATTACAAGTCAAACTAGGTACATACAAACAATTATGTAGAATCAATATCTGCCCACTTGTCAAACTTAGGCGATATTCTCCCACGGATGCAGCGTCCACGCTCATTCCGTTCGCAACTCTGAGAGACAAATCGCCTACCCTAATAACTCTACAGTTTCTCAAAGCATGTAATGAATTATAGATATGAGATCCTGCTCCGGTATCTAGTACCTAGGAAGTAGAGTTAATTGATAAACAGTTCTCAATTACAAACACACCCAAGGCCGAAGCCACAACATACTTCGAATCCTGGCTACTGGCTTCCAAAGCCCTGCAATCTTTCTGCCAATGTCCGTTCCTATAACAATAGGAATATCCCTCCTTCCCTACACCAAGTCCCGAAACTTTTGCTCTTCCCTTTCCTTCTACTTCACTGACACCGTATATCGGTTTTGTGGAGGTCTTCTTCTTTTCACCCTTTGCTTTCGTCCTGGATGTAGAAGAAGAAGGTCCCCCATTAAGCAGAGCAGGTGTCTCCCTGGTTTCTTTCAGGGTGTAAGTAGAGGGTAGGGACTGTGGAAATAAGTCAGCATATGACCTGTTTCCCAACGTGGTCTCCAGGTCCGTGAGCTCATCAATATAGCTAGTCATCGTAAGGACGTCGCCCTCTGCAGATGACCCGACAACCAACCTCGCTTGAAGCAATTCGTTCGAAGTCTCACATCTTGCGATACGAGATTGCTCTCCATATAAATCTTTGTTATGGAGGAAGATGGAAACTAAGTCCATCTTCTTGTGCTGCTTCTGGTATACAACATCAACTGAAGCCAACACGAGGCACTTGGCACTCACACTGTCCTTTTCCGTTGTCTGACGGATATTCATATCCGTGACGGTGGGAACTGGACCTGGGACGGCGGGGGCTTGAGTAGTAATAGGGTGGTCCAGCTTGTCATAGGCAATGGACATCTGGACAGACCTTTGCCAGTCATAAAAGTCAGATTCAGTCAACTTGTTATCTAGATGTAACCTAGTTATGGTCACAAGGTCGCTGCCGAGAGAGAGAGAGGGAACACTTTAGCATGATGCTCCTGCAAGTTTAGAGTGGTTTTTAGTTTATCTAAACAGGATGGCTCCAACTGTTTCTCGAATCCCTCCTCAAACCAAAAAGGAAGAACTAGTCAGGACTATTATCACCGTACAATACTTGCTTAACCGTTCAGCCAGGCCGGTGTCAGTACTTCGAGGGAGGTTTTCCGACGCTTTCGCGAAGTTCCTTAATTAAATAACCTCTTTTCTCTGGGGGCGTAGCTCCGCTGACACCTTTCTCGACACCTACTTGGTTTATAGCATTGATCGTTAAGTGACGAATCTCCCGATAAGTAGCATATACTCACAGTAGGATCGGGATCCAAATATCATCGTGTGATAATGCTGAAGGAATCCTACCAACATTATCAAACTCCAAATGGTATGCAACACTAGCAAGTTTCAGTTTCTTTAGAAACTCCCGATGTGGATTTTTGCCCCATGCTCTTATGACCTTGACTAAGGGCCAACAAATCATAAGTCACATGTCAAGTTCTACCCATCATTATCTTGTTAATTTGAACCCACCCGTACATACCCCTGACGTTGGCCAAATGGCAGTACGACTATCCCAAACCAACTCATCTATCTATGCTACATGTGAACACCCCAGCAGCTACCAATCACTATGTCTTGACTAAGGGCCAAACAAACATAGCTTGAATACTACTGACCATTCATATGAAATGACGGAGGGCTACGAATGGTTTTGGCGAAACCGTGAACGTAGTGAACTTGATATGACCGAAGGAACCTGATAACTTTTTAAAAGGAGTGGTTTAAGCTCCGCAATTAAAAATATCTTCTGTTTTAAAATAACCGAGTGGTTTTATTTAAACTGTTCCAACGATTCAACTTTGGTTTATTTTCTTTGCATTAATATAATGCGTCCCATCAATTGACCTATCATTGCAGAAAACAACGAAAATACAACGTTCTCTTATGCCATCCGCATTCGCCACTGGGCCCCGTCATTCACCCGTTAGGTTACTTAACTAACGACAGAACGGGGGTTGGGCTAGCGCGGCTGTAAAACATAAGTAACGCCTAATAGATATCATATATAGATATTGTACATTCGTCAGACGCAATAATAGGCATTCCAGATCACAGATGAACATATTGGATTTTCTACGAATCCACATTTCTTTTGAGTCTGCAAAGAAAAACGGATTACACAGTCGCGATGAATAGCCAAAACCCCACCCTAGACCCCTACGGGTACAGCAAACTACCCGCCAAGTACCCGAAGTGAAGCGGTCTCCCTCAACAACGTGAGTAGGCCACTAAACACTTTAAAGTACCCGGTAGTTTGTGCACCCCACCTTGGGTCTATCCTAGGAGCAGAAAACAGTAAATGAAATAATACCGGTGGCTACAACCTCAACCCGGATGTGCCCCGCAAAATAATATTACAACAAATTACAATTTACATTTGAATGAAAGAAACACTCATCTCACATCCCCGGCTATCCATTCACGACAATCCAATAAGTCCACATTCACAAACCAGTAAAAACCATTACAGAAATGTGCAACCCCCTGCTAACCGACATACCAGCAGTTAGGGGAGGTTTACGAACAAATTAAACACACCACAGATATAATCAAGTTAGCTAAACATCATAGAATTTCGATCAAGCAAACACAAATGAATCTACTCCAAATGATTCCCTGTGCACATAAAACCTGAGCAGAAACAAATCATCCCAGAAAACACAACATCAACACAGAAGAATAACTGAGCAAATTTGGGTTGACTCGGAGTCAACTCGGCCGCGGATCTGCGGCAGATCGCTTGGATCGGTGGCGGTTCCGCGGCGCTATGGTCGAATCACAATCCCAAATTTCTTCATAATTCTTAAAATTCCCTGCTTGTATTTTTAAGGGTCCCTGAAAAAAGGTTAAACCCCGTTTTAAAATCGGCAGAAACTTGGTTAAAATGTCGTATTTTCGGGTTCGTTTTGCGATCGAATTTCTAACGACTTTGCTAACATGTTAGTTTTGGTTTAGCTAGGCTCTGATACCACTGTAAGTCGACGTTAGACACCCCACATGATGCGGGGAGGCGGAATAGGTAAAACAATCATTTTGTTTAAACTAACATCGACTAACATTACGGATCTTTGATAAACCCTAACTAACAACTATATAGAAGTGATTAGCTACTATGATAGATGATTATACCTAATGAATCATGTCCTTCTTGTTCTTGTTGATCACCTCCTCGTCGGCCTCCTCGATGTGATAGAAGATCCACCCGAGAGTTACTTCTCCAAGTTTTAACCTCTCACTTGAGGTAACTAGGTGACTATGAGTGCTAATCAAGGTAACCTAGAGGATATAGAAGAGGATTAAGAATCTATTAGTCTTGCTAACCCTAGGATCTCAACACATGAGAGGATTAGGATTAGTTCTTGAAGAGAGAGAGCTTGAGGAGAGAGAAGGTGTGAGTGAGAATGATCATGAATTATGTCTCATTTGTGAATATATGAAGCATGATAATTATTAAATGAATAACATATGATAATATCAACCATGCTTCATTAACTCACTATGTGTGAATCATCTCATGAGTCATTAAGCAATAAATACTTCATTAACTCATTTGGATGAATCACTCCATGAGTCACCAATCCATTTAATGCAAATTCCACCTAAGCCTCCACCTCATCTTTCTTCCAGAAGCTTCTCGACAAATTACAAGAATGCCCCTCCCATCCGTGAAAACATGGAAATACTGAGACTGTATAAATCCAATAATCCAATACTAGAATCTGGCTTAAACCAAAGCCCGCTAGTAAAAACTGTCCGAATATCGTACGTGCGTAAAAACACGTGTGTGTCCGAACCCTGTCGTAAAACCATACGACCTCTATATCGTTTCGCCTGAAGCAGGGAAACTCTCTGTGTGGGACTCTAAAAACTTGACACTACGCTGGCAGTAGGTTTAACCACAGGCCGCAAGCGGTACTAGCTGTACGTAACGGTCCCCAGGTAGATGTTGATGAGAAGGCCGATGAGGAAACCCATCCGAACTCCTACTGAGCCTGATGTGACAATCTCCGTACAGTCCGGTCTGTTCGTCTAGGACTATCGCATATCGGGCCTAGGCGGCGGCAAGCGTCAGTCCCCTAAAGGCGGTATAAATCGTGTCGGAGTGAAGCCCATTACACCTTGAGAAACTACTGGAAATCCTACCAGTAAATCTCGTTTGCCCTGGCCAGGGACTTTGCGTAATGGCTCTCCAAACACAGCGCGATATCATCTCCCAATACCGGGAGAGACGAATCCTTTCTAACTGCCACTGCCTCCAAGTGCTTCGGGACTACACCCAACTGCTACCTGTTTGCATGACTCCTTTGAGTCGTGGTAGGGTAGCAATCTAAGAACAGTGGGAACACACTCGAGATGAAGCAGCAGTGTCAAGTCTGCGGACTATGCTGTACTCATGTCACCTGGGAACTGTTAACTGACGACGGATATAATACCAACCAACAGTTCCACGCGAGTCCTGTCCGGTGTACCCGTAACCCAACGAGCACCTGTATACTATCTCCAGTACAACGTACTAATGGCTGTGGGACAGACCATTTCCCCTGCTGGGATGAGAAGCGTACACACCAGTCTATTCCGGAGTATCGATGCCCTGTCTCAATAATCCTACGACTAGGGACCTGAAAAAGGATGTGCTTGTAGACTATCCAGCCCCCACTAGTGTGACTGCCATCACAAATCTGGTAGTCAAGCAAGATCCTTAGGGCTCTATCAATATGTATTCTCGATATGTTGACATATACACATATTAAGATAGATATAAACCAAGTAGCTTATTACCATGTTTAGCAAGACTATTAATATAACTGTGAATATCCCAAGCTTCCATTAAGTAATATACAAGCTAGTATGATACAATAATGGCCCCTAGGGCATATACACTAACATGAATGAGTGGGGGTCAAGAGTTTCCATTCATTCTAAGCTCATTCTCAACACTTAGCCATTTTCTTGAGTTGCTCCCATGGTTGCTCTCTAGCTTCTTCTTCTTTCTCAATTGCTGTAGTTCAAACTTCAACCATCACATGTGATGTGAACCATGAAACTTGAACACAAACTTGTGAGCTTTTAACATCCCCTACTTCACCATCCTACACTTGACTAGCGATCGAATGTAGCGTGTTTACTATGCTAAAGAGTTTAGTGTAGAGGTAGCTTAAGATGGAGGGACTTCGCGTGGATCATCTTCGGCACAAAGGTCATCGGAGGAAGCTCGTCCAAAGCCTCAAGTGGAGACTAGTGGAGTCGCAGGACTACTACACAGAGCTATTGAAAAGAAGGACTCGAACTACAAAGGTTGTATGCTCTTTTCTTCTCTTGAGTTCATCACATCACAAAGGCAAACCCTAATAATCTAGTAAAGATCTTGTTAGTCTAACTTAGCACCTAATAAAAAATAAATTTTGGCATGCTTGATGCCTCTAGAACCTCATGGTGGTGCTAAGGTCGACTTTCAGATTTTGCACAGACTGCAATAAGTATATATTAATCCAATCCTGGAAAAACATTGGGAAGCGGATATGAATATAACTGGATGTTCTTGGTATATGGTAACGGCAGCCTCCTTTAGGATGCGGTTATCATTTCAGGCTTCCAAGATGACTTGGGTGACAGAATGACTGTCAGAATTATTGTTTTCCCTCTTTTGAAGGACAGTATGTTGGACAGGTGGTCGAAGCGGATACTGAGGAAGGCACGGCATTGGATACTGATTAAATTCAGTGGATGATACAGTTTAAAAAGTTTGTTGGATTTGGAGTTCATTTGTGAACTGGGTCCCATCAGATATCCAGATAAATTCTAAGACGGGTATTGCTCATTTTGGGAGATAGTATTTCTCCGTGAAGTTGAGATATAGAGAGATAAAGATAGAAACACTGGAGCGGATCCACTCACTGAGGCTATTTCTTGAACGCAATAGTTTCACAAACGAGCTTTGCGAGACTGATTAATAGAGAAGTTGGGTGTTCGGTATCATACGGGCTGTGAGTATGCGACACCGCAATAATTAGCCTTAAATGCAAGTGGGAGATTGTTGGCTATAGTGCCCTCAAGGCAATTATTGTAATCGCAGGCAGGTGATTATGATGATTGAGAGAGGACTTATACGGATAGAACGGTCTTACTCAAAATGATAGTATGCTATCTGGTTTGCCTTTATCATCATGTACATGCATTATGTGGTATTACATATCACTGTTACATATTGATAGAGCCCATAGGATTCTTGCTTGACTACAAGCATTATGATGGCGATCATATACGTCGAAGTTAGATGGTCTATAAGCACATCCCTAAATGTCCCTAGTCATGGGAGTATTGAGACTAGGCATTGATACTCCAGAGTAGACTAGTGTATACCTATTGAGACCCCGATGAGGGACGGTGGCCGGTCTCACAAGCCATTGGTGTCAGTTAGTCACCTAAGATAGTATACAGGTGCTCATTGGGTTATGAATACACTGGACGGACTCGCCAGAAACATACTAGTTGGTATTATACCTATTGTCAGATAGCAGTTCCCAGGTGACATGTGTACAGGTTACTCTGTCGACCTGAGATCATCATTTGTCTCATGTGAGTTCCCACTGTTCTTTGATTACTACCCTACAATGGCTCAAAGGAGACATGCAAACAGGTTTTAGTTGGGTACAGTCCTGAGCCACATGGAGGCAGTGAGCGGATCGTCGGGGATTCGTCTCTCCCGGTATTGGGGGTTGATGTCGCATGGTGCACGGGTGACCATCACCAAAAATCCTTGGCCAAGGTAGTCGAGAATTACGGATTTGGTTCGGTAGTTTCTCAGTTGGTGATAGGCTTCATACCGACATGAAATATCGCGTTAGTAGGGGTCTGGCTTTATCCATCCCTCTAGACCCGATATGCGATACTCTTAGATGAACAGACCGAACTATACGGATATTGTCACTGACAGGCTCAGTAGGGGTTCGGATGAGTTTAGTCGTCGGCCTTCCTTTCGCTCAATACCTGAGTAGCCGTTACGTACAGCTAATGCCGCTGACGTGCTTGTGATTAAACCCACTGCCAGCGTATTGGTGAGTCTTTAGAGTCCCATACAGAGGGTTTTCCTGGTTCTGGCGAAATGATGTAGGAGCTGTATTACATACGTGCAGCGTTCCAATCAATTAATTGTTCTATGTAGCAGGACTTTCGATCGGACAATTGATAATACGAGCCAGCTCGGGTTTGAGCCGGATTATTAAATCAAGTATTAATTTAATAATTTAGGTATATGTATTTCGATATGTATATTCTAGTATTATATTCTTTGTGTTATTCTATCTCTTTGGGTATTTGTATTTCGGTACAAATACATGTATGTATATACAGTAGAATGTAATCCGTATTTTTTATAGATGACATTCTAGAAGGTGGACACCTCATTTTGGGTTTGACCATTTATTTTAAATGGATAATGAGGTGGAAAAGAAATGATGAGGAGTATGGTAAGAACTATGCATGCATAGTGTGCACAAATGAATTTTTAATTCATTTGTGCAAACTATTCAAGCATGGGCTTGATATTATATTGGAGAAATATGTTTTTCAAAACCTAGCCTCTCATTTTCTCTCTTCATGGTTGGCTTATTATTTTTGGAGATGGGATTTTCTTCACCTCACCATCATGCTTCACTCCCTCTCTAGTTTTCCATGAGCTCCTCCACCTTCAACCTTAACCTTCTCTCTACAATCTTATGAGTTGAGAATCAAGAGAGCAGATGAGATAGATAAACACATAGATCCATTTACTACATCTTAGGCACCCTAGATTAGCAACCTAGAACCCCTAATTGCTTCACTTGTTTATGATGTGGAGCTAGAGCCAAGAGCTACATCCCTCGTGTGGATCATTTTTGACAGAGGAAGACCGGCGGCGAAGTTCAGTCGGTGACGCCTTGAAGAGCTTGGGAAGGTGGTAGAAGACCGAAGAACTTGGTCCATTCGGTATAACCATTATAACCTTGTAGTTTAGCTTTTATAGTTTGCTAGTATTGGTTTATGGTTCGATCTAGAACGGTTTCGTTAGCGCCAAGTTTTTAAATGCCAGTTTTTGTTTCGCACCGGCCACGGCAGATGTCCAGGGTGCTGACATAACCCAACATATAGCCGATACAGAAATTCTAGTAAATATAGCCGATATGGTAATTCTAGAAAATGTGTACACATAAGCATAATTTTTAAAATTAATATGATGTCTTATAAATTGCTGGTAGTTGAGGGTGCTATACGCCATCCGCCCGAGTTCCTGCTTGTAGATGCTCATCTACACACCATGTATGACTCGATCTAGTCAAAACCAACGACCGCCTTACCCTTCCTTTGCGCGTAAAAAGTTTCCGTAACCGATCCTACAAACCGAAACAATAACGATATCGTATAAGTATCTAAACTATAATCTACGTTGACGAATTAAGGGTACATAGGTTAAAACCAATGATTAACGTATGCTAACAACGTTGAGCTACCCCCCCCCCCAAATCGTCATAAAACCATAAAAGGATCAAATCGAAATTGAGAAATCGGTTTAAAAACTCAAAAGCAAAACTACCAAGAATAATGAACCGCAGAAGTCTTAACATATACGAGGCAGATGTCTGAAGAACAACCCAAATTAAACCCAAGATTTTCACACAGACGTCTGGAGGATGTCCAGACGTCTGGTGGTTTGGCCATCAGATGTCTGAACAACTATGAAATTCAAACCAGAGACTTAACGGCAGACATCTAAAACTCTGATGCCCAGACGTCTGCAGAAAAAATCTGCTGATGGTAATCTTTGAAAAACTTGAAAATTCCAAAAACCTTAAAAATCAATTCTTTTACACTAAAATACCCTCTACTTCCTAAAATATGGTGTATTTACCAAGTAAACCATACTAATTTCCACCACTATAGGTGGATCACTTCAAAACTCAATTTTGTAAGATCAAATCCAATAAAAATGTGACTTTTTGCTTGAAAAACCTAGTTAACATGACAAGACTTGTAAAAACTTAAACAAAGTGGGATTTTTACCTATTTAGGTAAGGATTAGAGGGGATCCAAGCTCTCGGGATGTCCATTTGATGCTCTTTAGAGCTTGTGAAGGCTTCTCTTGAAATCTTGAAGAATCTGGTCTGATAACTTGACAAGATCCATGGATTTTTGGTGGACGAGCTAGGATTTTGATTTGGGTTGAGAAGTTATGTATTTAGGATGAGAGATATTTTAGAGGTAGAGGAATAATATGAGGGGATGGGGGAAATAATTGAGATGATGTAATGAAGAGAGAGGGTGTGGGGCTATGATGTAGGGTATGAGCGCTCTCTCTCTTTAAAAATACACTTAACCCAAGCAATTACCCAACCATGGTAAAATCCCAACATTTTATGAAAATTTTAACATATACATTTTGCTTGCCATTTAAAATTAAAATATATTGGTTTATTTGTAAATTTTACAGATATATTTATAGGGTATTTTATAGAAACCAAATACGACTCATTTTCTATAATTAAATTAAATTCTAAAACAAAATAATAATTTTCGAGATGTTACAGGATTCGTCGCTCCCGGTATAGGGAGTTGATGTCGCACTATATACGATTGGCTATAACTATAAGTCCCTGGCCATGGCAAATGAGATTTCTCAATACGGTAGTTTCTCGGTTGATTATGAGCTTGATATTGGTATGACTTATCAGGTTATTGGGAGTCTGACGGACTCCACCTCTCAGACCCGATATGCATCACTCTTAGACGAAGAGACCAGACTGTACGGTGACCGTCACTGATAGCCTCTGCATGGTACGGATGAGCTTTCTTGTCGAACTTACTTTCGTTCAATATCTGGGTAACCGTTACATGCAGCTAGTACCGCTGACGTGCTTGTAGGTTAAACTAGCGGGGGATTGATCTGAAAGTGTTTCAGATCAATCGGATTTGATCCTAACCTACTACCAGCATATTATCGAGTCTTTAGAGTCTCACACAGAGATTTTCCCGGCTCGGGCAAAACGATGTAGATGCCGTATGTTGATACATGCGGGAATTCGATTAAATATGTATATTGGATACACGAACTTTAATCGGACGTTTGATAATACTAGTCGGTCTTTTATAAAGTCGGATATTAAATCAAGTATTGATTTAATATATATATATATATATATATATATATATATATATATTATTTCTCTTTTATTTTTACTCTCTTTACTTTTTGCATATGGATGCAAATGGAAATTATTATGTAAACATATTTATTTTCTATTTTTTATCTTCTTTTCCTTTATGACCATATGATGGCATATGGGTTTAGGATACACACCCACCCCACTTTTGAAGAAAAGTAGAGAAGAGAGGAATTGGGAATATATGAGAGAAGAGACTCTTTTATTTGGATGAAGGTTTGCTTCATATTATTCTTCTCCTTCTCTCTTCTCATTTTTCTTTTACACAGAAGGAAAAAGAAAAATAAAAAGAAATAAATTGAGAGAAAGAAAGAGAGATTGATATTTACATCTCTAGTTGATTATCCTAGCAAGATCATGAGACTGGTTGCTTCATCAAGTTCACACTTGGAATGGAGTTGGTGCTTTAGCAAGGGTTTCCTCAAGTGGACAAGCTACAAAGGTTATAGAAAGATAAAAGTCTCTCTTTCTTCTTGCTGCTCTTATTTTTGTTGTTTGCAAGTTTATGTCTTTGGGTGATTTATTGGGTGTGGATGCTTATGGTTGTCTAATTTTTTTGTTTAGCATGATTATCACTTCCACCTTGCATACTATGGAGCACAAACATCCTTACGCCTTCCAAGTTGGCAACTTCACTATGGTGCATCTACGCAAAGACCGCTTTCCGGTCGGTACATATTACAAGCTTGCCAACCGATCGGTCCTTACCGCATGCTTAGGAAAATCAACGATAACGCCTATGTCATTGACATTGCAGAAGAGTTCAACATTTCAAGAACGTTCAACGTGACAAATTTTTGTAACTACTACCCACCGGAAGAGAAACAAGAGTGTTCATCACTGAAAACTGCATTTTAATACCACTCATTCATTATCTATTTTGTTATTTATTGGTATTATTAACCAGTGTCTGCTCAGTAAATACAGATAATAGGTATTCATGAAAAAACACTGGAAAACATACTTAAAGTCACGGATATAACATTTGTGAGCCGACACTGCAATCAGAACAGAGAACCGATCGATATCCAAAGAGCTCTTTTGCAAATAAGCAAGTGTACACAATTTTGGTCCAACACATTACATGTGTGCACTAGCTCTTTGGAATATGTACCATAGTGGGGCTACCTTGGTGTAACAAATTGTGCAAGTGGGCACATGTGTGATAAATGCAAAAGGTTATGATGTGATATAAAGCATCGAGTTTCTCTCCAAGACAACTGAGTATAACCCAAGCTGATATTAAGAAATCAAAAAATACCAGTGGACTTGTTGAGTGCACTCGAGATCACCTCACTAACACGAGCCCCATTGCTCGAACCAAGACCGACGAGACCCCCCAAAAAACCGGCGTCACCGGTCCCCCCGCTCCAAATGTCCTCATTTTTCTTCTGGTCATTTCTCTGGGTCACGTCATCATATTTTTATTGTTTATTTATTCTGGAATGATGTCTATAAATACCAGAACAGATTAGAGAGGGAGCCATATATATATACCCATACCATAGTTTAGTTTAGTTTTTGGTTTAGCTTGAGAATTGTGTGAGCCTGGCTTGGTTTCTTCTTCTTCCTCCCTCTTGGAGCTTTCATTTGAGAGTTTCATTATGGGGGTTGAACAAGTAACCAACACCTTGTATCTCAACTCATTCAAGTGTTAATACATTTGTTATTGCTTTGTTTATTTGCTTTCTTTTCTTTTGTTCTTTTTTACTTCCTTTCCTTTTTATTTATTATGTGTAACTAATCTTTGGTTGTGGTTATGGTGAGGATGTGAGATGAATGGTTTTGCCTTCCTCCTCCTCTTGTTAATGTTTAATGTGTTATAATGTGACTCCAAACTTAGTATTGCAACTTGGATTGGTTTGATTTGGTATGTTGATTCCATGGTTACTTTTGTAAGTCGTAGTCGCGCACCCCACGGGTTCACGGGGAGGCGGAATTTTTCCAAAACGATTTTAGAACTTCGCAACAACGACTTTAAACAACAGGATCTTTATATAAACCTTAACTAACACTTTGCTAAGAGGTTCTAACTGCTGTGTAAGAAGTTTATACCTCCATGACCTAGTCCTTCTTTCCTTATTGTGATCCTCCACTTCTTAAGCTCCCGAATGAGTCTACAGATCAATCTTGGTCGTTAACCTCCTTGGGCCAAAGATAATCCAGCTGAGGGTTACTACTATGAGCTCTTACCTCTAGTTTGAGGTAACTAAAGAACCTAGTGTGCTAATCTAGGTTGTTTAGGTGCTGTAGAGAGTGATAAGAGATTAATTAGTCTCTTGGACCCTTGGATTCTCAACTCATGAGACGCATTAGGGTAAGAGGAAGAAGAAGAGAGCTTGAAGGGGAGAGAGGGTGTATGAGATATTATCAAATGAAAAAATGGAAAACTTAGATAATTATGAAGCATAGAATAATAAAAAATCAAGCATGCTTCAATAGTTATCATATGAGTCACTAAGTGAGTCATCTAGTGGCCATGCTTCATTTAATATAAATGAACAACTCATCCTTCACCTCATTTCATCATTTAATCAAAAATAATAAATAAGAAATGAGGTGTCTTCTTCTAGAAGCACTCTTGCCAAAATTACAAGAACACCCCTCGTCCGTATATACATACCTGTATCCGTATTCCGAAAAATACGAATACCCAGAGACCAAATAATCAGGTAATCTAATACTAGGATCTGGCTTAAACCAAAGCCCACTAGTATTATTCGTCCGCATCATGATCCGTGCACAAGTGCACGTATATGATCGAACCCTGCCGTAAAACCATACGACCTCTAAATCGTTTCGCCCGAAGCAGGGAAACCCTCTGTGTGGGACTCTAAAGACTCGACAATATGCTGGCAGTGGGTTTAACCATAAGCACGTCAGCGGTACTAGCTGCACGTAACGGCTACCCAGGTACATGTCGAAAAGAAGGTCGATGAGCAAACTCATCCGAACTCCTACTGAGCATGTTCGTGACAATATCCGTACAGTCCGGTCTATTCGTCTGAGAGCATCACGTGTAAATTCTAAGGTGGTGGAAAACGTCAGACCCTTAATAACCAAACAAGTCGTGTCGGTGTGGCTCAATACCATCCAAGAATCTACTGGTCCAATCACCAGTAATTCTCAATCCGCCCTGGCCAGGGACTTATGGTGTTGACCAACATATCACTGTGCAATATCGACTCCCTATACCGGGAGTGACGAATCCCCAACAGTCGCTCATTGCCTCCATGTGGCTCGGGACTGTACCCAACTAAAACCTGTTTGCACGACTCAGTAGAGCCATGGTAGGGTAGTAATCAAAGCACGGTAGAAATTCACACGAGACAAATGACGACCTCAGGTCGACAGACTATCTGCACACATGTCACCTGATAACTGCTATCTGACGCTAGGTATAATACCATCTAGCCAGTCCTCTGTGAGTCTTGTCCGGTGTACTCACTCCCTGTGAGCACCTGTATACAATCTTAGATGTATCTCACCAATGGTTGCAAGACCAAACTATCGCCCCTCGTCAGGGTCTAGATATGTATACACTAGACTACACTAGAGTATTGATGCCCAGTCTTGATACTCCTACGACTAGGGACGGTTTAAAGATGTGCCTATTGACTTCCCAGCTTCCATAAGTATGATTTCCATCACAACGCTGGTAATCAAGCAAAGATCCTACGGGCTTTGTCAACATGTATACTAGATATGAAATACAAAGTAAAACACATCACATGTTAAGATAAAAACAAACCAAATAGCGTACTATCATATTGAGCAAAATTTTCATGTACATACATATCCCTAGCATTCTATACAATGAAGGCCTATAGGGCATACATATCCAACAATCTCCCACTTGCACTAAGGCCTGTAATTGGCGCAATAAGTACCCACTGTCAGCACTAGATCCAGTTGCTGGTGTACCGCATGCCCAACATCCCGAACAGTCTCTCGAACTGGATTTGAGGGATGGACTTGGTGAATGGATCTGCCGTGTTGTCTTTTATGTCCACTCTCTGCACCTCGATCTCCCTGATCAGGTGATACCGCCTCAAGATATGTCTGGATTTCTGATGGGACCTGGGTTCCTTCGCTAATGCTACAGCCCCATTGTTATCGCAATACAAGGGTATTGGATTTGCAATGGACGGAACCACCTAAAGTTCAAAGATGAACTTCCTCATCCAGACTGCCTGTTTTGCAGCATCGTTAGCAGCTATATACTCAGCCTCCATCGTAGAGTCTGCAATGGTGTCTTGTTTGGAGCTTTTCCAACAAACTACCCCTCCATTGAGGGTAAACACAAAACCCGAGACGGATTTAGAGTCATCCTTGTCACTCTAAAAGCTGGAATCGGTAAAAGCCTCGATCTGGAGGTCCTCATTACCGTATACCAAGAACATCTCCTTAGTCCTTCTCAGGTACTTGAGAATGTTCTTGACCGCTATCCAATTCTTCTCGCCTGGGTTAGACTGATACCTGCTTACCACACTAAGTGCGTAAGCTACGTCTGGTCTGGTACATAATATCGCATACATTATAGATCCTACTGCCGCAGCATAGGGTATAATGCCCATGCGAGCCCTCCCTTCATCAGTCTTTGTTGACATCACTTTGGAGAGGGTGACCCCGTGACAAGCGGGTAAATTACCATACTTGGAATCTTCCGTACTAAATCTCTTCAATATGGTGTCAATGTACCTGGACTGTGAAAGTCCCAACATTCTTTTAGATCTATCACGATAGATCTTAATCCTCAGAATGTAAGAGGCATCACCTAAGTCTTTCATGGAGAATTTCTGTGACAAGAAGAGCTTGACTGATTGTAGCATAGGGATATCATTCCCTATTAGGAGTATGTCGTCCACGTATAACACCAGGAAGACTACTGCTCCTTCTACAATCTTCCTATAAATGCATGGCTCATCTAAATTTTTGATAAAGTCAAATTCTTTGACTGTCTCATCAAAGCAGATGTTCCAACTCCGCGATACTTGCTTTAATCAATAAATGGATTTAAGCAACTTGCATACTTTTCTATTGCTCCCACTGTCTAAGAAACCCTCTGGCTGATCCATGAAAACACTTTCTTCTAAAGTTCCATTTAGAAAGGCTGTTTTTACGTCCATCTGCTAGATTTCATAGTCATGGAAGGCAGTTATGGCAAGCAGGATCCAAATGGATTTAAGCATAGCTACTGGAAATAAGATTTCATCATAGTCAAATCCTGGTCTTTAACGAAAACCGTTTGCAACAAGTCTAGCTTTGTAGGTTTCCACTTGTCCATTTACACCAATCTTCTTTTTGAAAATCCATTTGCATCCAACTGGTTTAACCCTAGGAGGAGCAACTTCCAAAGTCCATACTTTATTGGTGTACATGGATTCCATTTCAGATCTCATAGCATCCAGCCACTTCACTGAGTCATTACTCGTGATAGCCTGCTAAAAACTAGTAGGCTCATCATCATTGATAATGCAATCCTCTCAATCCCCATCTACGAGAAACCTATAGTATCTCTTAGGAGAATGAGAAAGCCTACTAGATTTGCGGAGTGGCGTCAGTTCGTCGGGCTCTATTGAAACCTGAGATTCTACTAAGTCCTCGGCAGTAGTTTGGGGTTCTGGAATTTCTTCTAGTTTTACCGCGCTCCCACTAATTTCTTTTGCACGAAATTCGCTCTCTAAAAAAACTATGTGGTGAGCGACAAACACCTTTTGTTCTTTAGTGTGGTAGACTAGATATCCCCTTGAATTCTTGGGGTATCCCACAAACTTGCACAGTACCGATCGTGCCTCGAGCTTGTCCAGATTCTGCTTTTTGACAAAAGCTGGACACCCCCATATCTTTAGATACATGAGACATGGTCTCTTCCCACTCCACATTTCATATGGATTGGTAGGCATAGACTTAGTTGGAACCTTATTCAATAGGTATGCTGCTGATTCCAGCGCAAAATCCCAGAAGGAAAGTGGTAACTCAGCACTACTCATCATGGAACGCACCATATCTAATAGCGTTCGATTCCTTCTTTCTGATAGACCGTTATGCTGAGGTGTATAAGGAGGAATAAGCTGAGAGAGAATTCCATTCTCTTTTAAGTAGTCAAGGAAACTAGTACTTAAGAATTCTCCACCTCGATCAAATCGATGTACCTTGATACTTTTACCAGTCTGTTTCTCCACTTCATTTTTATACTCCTTGAATTTCTCAAAAGCCTCGGATTTATGCTTCATTAAGAACACATGTCCATACCTTAAGAAATCATCAGTAAAGGTGATGAAGTAGGAATAACCGCTTCGTGCATGTGTAGACATCGGACCACATACATCGCTGTGTATAAGTCCTAAGAGCTCAGTGGCTCTTTCTCCGTGTCCAGTGAACGAAAATTTGGTCATCTTTCCTTTGATACATGATTGACAAGTTGCATAACATACATATTCAAACGGATCTAAGTACCCATCTTTATACAACTTAGTCAACTTTGTTTCATTAATATAACCAAGTCTACAATACCATAAGAAGGCTTGGTTTGAATCTGGAGCCTTTCTTTTGAGTGTGTCTTGGATATTGAAAACTTGATGTTGATTAAGTATGTATATGTCGTTTTCTAGTGTGCATGGCCAAATCAGTTCTTGATTTAGGTGAATGTTCATGATATTTCTTTCAAGTACAAAATTATATCCTTTATTAGAAAATAAAGACACTTATATGATATTATAAAGCATACCGGGAATACAAAAACAGCTGTACAACACCAAAATGTGTCCATTAGTCAATCCCAGGTGATAATCGCCTATTGCAATAGCATTAAAATTTGCTCTGTTGCCAACCCGGAGGGTCATATCACCTGCCTTCAGTGCTCTACGGTTTCTCAGAGCCTGCAAAAAATTACAGATGTGAGAAGCTGAACCGGTATCTTGTACCAATGATGTAGAGTTTACTGAAAAATAGTTTTCGATCACGAACACACCTGAAGCAGAAGCATCAGCTTGCTGCAAGTCCTTGTCTTTGGTCATGAAAGCCCTGCAATCCTTCTTCCAGTGCCCTTTCTTATGACAGTAGTAGCACTCATTCTTGTCAGCTTTTACTCTCCCTGATTGGTTCGTTCCCTACACCTTTTTAACACCACCTTTCAGTTTGGTGGCGTTCATCTTCTTCTTCCCCTTAGCTTTCACTTTGGATTTAGAAGAGGATGATTGGCCAACATACAGAATGGGTGTCTTCTCCTTTTTCAAGGAGCTCTCCGCTACCCTCAACATATTAAGGAGCTTTGGAAGATCAGATTCCATATCTTGCATGTTGAAGTTCAGCACGAACTAAGAGAAGGTGTGGGGAAGGGACTGCAGAATCAAGTCAATATATAACGCATTCTCAAGCAGGCATCCTAGGTTCGTGAGTTCCTCAATGAGGCTGATCATCTTTAGGACGTACTCTCCTACAGATGATCCTGGGGCTAACCTCATCTGGAATAACTTCCTTGAGGTCTCGTACCTTGCGGTATGAGAGTGCTCTCCATACAATTCCTTGCAATAGAGGGAAATGGATTTAATATCCAGACTTTCGTGCTGCTTCTGGAGTTCATTGTTCATGGACGCCAGCACGATGCACTTAGCTTTTTCGCAATCCAGATCCCAAGTTTTGCGGACCTCTTTGTCCACAACTGGTGAATTTGGCCCTGGGACTGGGGGAGCAGTACCGGTTATGACATATGCCACTTTGTCATAAGTCAGTGCAATGTTGACATTCCTGAGCCAATCTTTATAGTTCGGCCATGTCAGTGTATTTTTTTCGAGTAGTAGTTTAAGTCCTATCATGGGTAGCCGCCAGAGAGAGAGAAAAGAAACACTAGGCGTATACTCTTGCAAGTTTAGATTGGTTATTAATTTATCTAAAGAGGATGGCTCCCACTGTTTCTTCGAATTCTTCTTCAAACCAAGAAAGTAGAATTAGTTAGGATTAATCGCACGTCACAATACTTGCTTAACCTTTCAGCCAGGCTAGTGTCGGTACTTCGAGGGAGGTTTTCCAACGCTTTCGCGAAGTTCCTTAATTATGTAACCTCTTTTCCCTGGAGGCGTAGCCCCACTAACACTGTTCTAGACACCTACTTGGTTTATAGCATTGATTGTTAGGTGAAAAAATTCTCCCGAGAGTAATCCTACTCGTCAATGGGATTGGGATCCAACTATCATTATGTGATGACCTAGATGGAAGCCACTCTAGTCACCACACTCCAGAAGGTATGCTAAATCTGCAAGTTTCTTTTATGTTTGAAACTCCTAATGTGATTTTTGCCCTAAGCTCTTATGAGCTTGACGAAGGCCAACAAATCATAAGATGCAAGTCAAGTTCTTCCCGTCGGTATCCTGATTAATTTAGATCCATCCGTACTCACCCTTGACGAATGCCAACAAGGTTGTACGACTGTCCTAAACTAATGCATCTATCTATACAACAAATAAGCAAAACACCGCTACCATTCACTATGCCTTGACTAAGGCCAACAAACATAGCATGAATACGATGTGTTGTTCATTTGAAACATCGGAGGGCTACGGCTGGTTTTTGGCGAAACCGTTAACGTAATGAACTTGATATAATCGAAGGAACCATGATAGACTTTTAAAAGGAGTGGTTTAGGCTACGCATTTAAAAATTGCTTTTTGAAGAAAACTGAGTGGGTTTGAAACTATTCCAACGATTTAACTTTGGTTTGTTTTCTTTGCATTAATCAATTAATGTTGTTCCATCATTTAATCCTACCATTCCAGAAAGAAAAGAAAATACAACGTACGCTTATGCCATCCGTATTCACTACTGGGCCCCGTCTTACACCGTTAGGTTACTTAACTAAAGCCAGAACAGGGGCTGGACTAGCGCGGTTGCAAAACATAAGCAACGCCTACTAGATATTATATATATATATATATATATATATGCATTTGTCTCACGCAATAATAGGCATTTCAGATCACAGATGAATATATTGGATATACTAGGATTTCCGTGTTTCGTTTAAGCCTGTAATGAAAGACGGATTCCATGATCGTGATGAATAGCCAAATACCCTACCCTAGACCCATACGGGTGCGGCAAACTACCCGCCAAATTCCCGAAGTGAAGCAACCTCCCTCAGTAAAATGAGTAGGCCACTCGGCACTTTGAGAACCCGGTAATTTGTACACCCCACCTTGCGTCTATCCTACGAGCAGAAACAGTAAAAGAAATAATATACAACGGTGGCTACAACCTCAACCTGGATGTGCCCCGCAAAATAATATTACATCAATATTACAAATTTACATCGAATGAAAGAAAATAAAACACTCTTCTCACATCCCCCCGGCTATTCATCATCAACGATCTAATATTCCATATCCATATACCAACACATATCACATCACAGATCTGCGCAACCCCCACTAATTGACGTATAGCGATTAGCAGACGTTTAGCACAGATATCAAACACAGAAGATCCGATTAGCTAAAGTACTTAAAATTTCCATCGATTAAGCAAATTTGTATCTACCCCAAGTACAACAGAGTACACAAAATATCTGGGCAGAAAAAAAATATCCCAAAAATCACATTTCCACGAACATAGAACAACAGAATAAATTTAGGCCAATTCGGAGTCGACTCAGCCACGGATCGGCGGCAGAACGCATGGTTCTGCCGCGGTTCCGCGGCGGTCTGACCGATTCGTGAGCCCAAATTTCTTGTGTCATCTAATAAAACCCTACATGTATTTTTAAGGCCTCTGAAAAGATTTTTAGACCAGATTTTAAAATCGACAGAAACATGCAATTTCGGACACGATTTTGGGATTT
The DNA here is from genome assembly GCA_030015575.1 of Agapanthus africanus. Classification (NCBI taxonomy): domain Eukaryota; kingdom Viridiplantae; phylum Streptophyta; class Magnoliopsida; order Asparagales; family Amaryllidaceae; genus Agapanthus; species Agapanthus africanus. The sequence continues at coordinate 472,603,359 of CM057350.1, read as the reverse complement.
TTTCGGCGATCGAATTTCTAACACTTTGCTAACAAGTTAGTTAAGGTTTACTAGGCTCTGATACCACTGTAAGTCGTAGTCGCGCACCCCGTGGGTTCGCGGGGAGGCGGAATTTTTCCAAAACGATTTTAGAACTTCTCAACAACGACTTTAAACAACAGGATCTTTATATAAACCTTAACTAACACTTTGCTAAGAGGTTCTAACTATTGTGTAAGAAGTTTATACCTCCGTGACCTAGTCCTTCTTTCCTTGTTGTGATCCTCTACTTCTTAAGCTCCCGAATGAGTCTACAGATCGAGCTTGGTCGTTAACCTCCTTGGGCCAAAGATGATCCACCTGAGGGTTACTACTATGAGCTCTTACCTCTAATATGAGGTAATTAAAGAACCTAGTGTGCTAATCTAGGTTGTTTAGGTGATGTAGAGAGTGATAAGGGATTAATTAGTCTCTTAGACCCTTGGATTCTCAACTCATGAGACACATTAGGGTAAGAGGAAGAAGAAGAGAGCTTGGAGAAGAGAGAGTGTGTGAGATATTATCAAATGAAAAAATGGCAAACTTAGATAATTATGAAGCATAGAATAATATAAAATCAAGCATGCTTCAATAGTTATCATATGAGTCACTAAGTGAGTCATCTAGTGGTCATGCTTCATTTAATGTAAATGAACAAATCATCCTCCACCTCGTTTCATCATTTAATCAAAACAATAAATAAGAAATGAGGTGTCTTCTTCTAGAAGCACTCTTGCCAAAATTACAAGAATACCTCTCGTCCGTATATACATACCCGTATCCGTATTCCGAAAAATACGAATACCCAGAGACCAAATAATCCGATAATCTAATACTAGGATCTGGGTTAAACCAAAGCCCACTAGTATTATTCGTCCGCATCATGATCCGTGCATAAGTGCACGTATATGATCGAACCCTGCCGTAAAACCATATGACCTCTAAATCGTTTCGCCCGAAGTAGGGAAACCCTCTGTGTAGGACTCTAAAGACTCGACAGTATGCTGGCAGTGGGTTTAACCACAAGCACATCAGCGGTACCAGCTGCACGTAACGGCTACCCAGGTACATGTCGAAAAGAAGGTCGATGAGAAAACTCATCCGAACTCCTTCTGAGCCTGTCCGAGACAATATCCGTGCAGTACAGTCTGTTCGTCTGAGAGCATCGCATGTAAGGTCTAGGGGGTGGAAAACGTCAGACCCCTGATAACCAAACAAGTCATGTCGGTATAGCTCAATACCATCCAAGAATCTACTGGTCCAATCACCAGTAATTCTCAATCCGCCCTGGCCAGGGACTTAGTGTTGACCAACCGATCACTGTGCAATATCGACTCCCTATACGGGGCGACTCACTGCCTCCATGTGGATCAGGACTATACCCAACTAAAACCTGTTTGCATGACTCAGTAGAGCCGTGGTATAGTAGTAATAAAAGCACAGTGGGAACTCACACGAGACAAATGACGACCTTAGGTCGACAAACTATCTGCACACATGTCACCTGAGAACTGCCATCTGACACTAGGTATAATACAATCTAGCCAGTCCTCTGTGAGTCATGTCCGGTGTACTCACTCCCTGTGAGCACTGTTCCCCGCCGAATACAGAGACGCGACTGCGCAGGTCCGTCTTGCCTGAAATTCGGGGCAGATGCTAATAGGTGCTATCCGTCCACCTCTCCGAAGATGCCAAGTTGATTTATGGCACCATGTATCGAAGGTTTAAACTGATGCGGCCGATGTAGCAGACTTCGTCAGATTCCCCCTCGTTTGAGGGGTTTTTTGATTGTGGGGACGCTCTTTCCTGCAGGCGCAATTCCCTGCAGTTAATTACGCTACCGCATAGCGGTAACAACTTTCTCCTTCTCCAGATGGTCACTTCGTGTCGTGGGTATTTATTTTGTTTGTGGTTGCCCGTGGATTGTATACGGAGACTAATTTATGTTGTCGCCCGTAGGGCGTGGATTAGTCCAAATCCGTATTTTCTTAGATTTGGGTTTTGGTTTGGGTTTAAGGATACGTTAGTCTCATTTGAGACTAAGATCAATTTAAACGTATGTTAAGGACACGTTAGTCTAATTTTTAGACTAAGATCAACTTAACGGGATCATTTAGATCCAACAAAAGAGCATTTGCACTCTATTGTTTAGTTTATGGACATTGCGGTCAATAATTAGCTTAAGGACATTACGGTCCATTTCCAGGTGTAAGGACATGGTGGTCCAATATTAGTTTAAGGACATCTCGATCCAGGTTAAGGACATCGTAGTCCATGAGTTTAAGGACCCCACAGTTCGTAGTTTAAAAACATCGTAGTCTATGAGGTTTAAGGACATCGTAGTCCATGAGTTTAAGGACCCCACGGTCCGTAGTTTAAATACATCGTAGTCTATGAGGTTTAAGGACATCATAGTCCATGAGTTTAAGGACCCCACAGTCCATAGTTTAAAGACATCGTAGTCTATGAGGTTTAAGGACATCGTAGTCCATGAGTTTAAGGACCCCACAGTCCGTAGTTTAAAGACATCGTAGTCTATGAGGTTTAAGGACATCGTAGTCCATGAGTTTAAGGACCCCACAGTCCGTAGTTTAAAGACATCGTAGTCTATGAGGTTTAAGGACATCGTAGTCCATGAGTTTAAGGACCCTACAGTCCGTAGTTTAAAGACATCGTAGTTTATGAGGTTTAAGGACATCGTAGTCCATGAGTTTAAGGACCCCACAGTCCGTGAAATGTGTGGTTGTCGGGACCCGTCACCTCTCTGAAGACGTTGAAGGATTACAACGACAGATATCAGAGGAGTAAAGAGATGTACCCTTGAACCGCTGTGAGTTGGTTGAAAAATCTACAGTCCAGTTTGGGATTGAGATCTGTTAAATAATCATGAGCGGATGGGTTCAGTTCAATATAAGTTGAGGACTTATGGCCAATATTGGACTAAGTCCAATAAGATTAAAATGTTTAACATTTTATTGTTCTGGGCTATTGAGCCTTTATTTGGGCTTGGCCCTTTTAATAATGCTGAGCATTCGATCCTGACATCTTTTGTCTTGTATTGAATGCATAGCATTCATCAGAGACTTGGCTCTGATAAAGAAAAATTTGTATTCATTCAACGCAACATATGGTACGCTAGGCGCTTTGCGCCAATCAAAAGGGTGCAGTGCGCTTCTGCTACGTGGCGCGCATGTAAATGGTGCACTCTGCGCTAAGCGCGGATGCCGGTTTGTGAGCGCTGAGCGCTAGTCCATGAGTGTATTGCGCTGGCGCATATGTGGATGACACGTGTTGCGCTTGGCGCCAAGCGCCGGCCCATGAGCACAGCGCGCTATTTCAGAAGTGCAAAGCGCAAGCTGTGTCTGTGGTTGACGCGTGGTATGTTTTGGCGCTGAGCGCCGGTCCAAGGAGCGCAAAAGCGCAGTTCATGAGTGCAAGGCACTTTTCAATAGCGCAGAGCGCACTTGATCAAATTTATGATCAGAGAACAAGTTTATGTTCTTTTAAAGGAGTCTTTGCCTCAAGATTCAAGAACAAAAGTTCTTGTTTATAAAAGGGCTCTGCCTTCGTAGATCGATGATCTGTGAATGAAGTGAATACTTCTTTTTGGTTTTTATGATGAAATCTTTTTAATCTCTATTTTTTATCAAAGGCCTTGGTCTTTATAGATCTATGATCTGTTTTAGAAGATAGTTCTTCTTTTTATGAGATGATTTCATCTCTGTGTTCAAGAATCATGTTCTTTACCTTGAAGAAAATGATCTTCTTTTTCTAAAAGCTTGCTTTTCTTTCTTTGAGTTTTCTCAAAGTTTGTAGGGGGTTCTCTCTATCAGACTTGAAGTCTTGGGGCCTTTATATAGGGGAAATTGATTTGTTAAATCAGTTAAAGAGATCTTTCTCTGATTGATTTGGAGATGTTTCCCCACCGTTGGATCTTTGATCCTAGGGCTTCTGTTTTACAGAAGGTAACCTTCTTATTTTTAACAAGATTGGAAAGATCTTTCCATAACAGAATTTTAATTCTGATTAATTAATGATTTATCATTATTAGATCTTTTGATCTAACGTTGGGGAATTTTTAATTCTAACGCTGGCGCACCTACGTTTGACACGTGGCGCGCAGCACAGCACACAGCGCAGCCTACACTAGCGCACCTGTGTTTGACACGTGGCGCGCAGCGCAGAGCACTGGATCTGAAGCGTTGCTTCAATTTTTTTTGAATTTTGAATTTTAAAACAGAGCTTTGCTCTGATTGGGGGTGCGCTGCCTAGGGCGCAGCGCACTTGGCGCTAGCGTATCCATGTTTGACACGTGGCGCGCAGCGCAACTAGCGCTGGATCTGAAGCGCTGCTTCAACTTTTGAATTTTGAATTTCAAAACAGAGTTTTGCTCTGATTGGGGGAAACAAATGCCCCCCTACCGTTGCGCTCACGTAGCGCACACGTGAGGGCAACGGTGGTAGCATCTGAGACCTTGGATCAACTCAGAAGTTGAAGAGACAGTTCAATGACTATAAATAGGACCTTTGGTCCTCTAGATGATTATCATCTTCTTTGAGAATTTTTGTTCAGAGCACAGCTCTTCTGTTTAAGAACTTTTCAAGAGTAAAAACTCTTTCCAAACTTAGGTAAAGATTTTAAAAAATTTTAATAAATTTTAATAAATTAGGGTTTTACCCATTAACAGAGCCTTGCTTTTTATAGATCTTTGATCTACAGAAAACCCATTTAGAGTTTAATTAGCAGAGCTTTGCTCTCATGACCCCATAGATCTAAAAAGATCTTTTGGGGTTTCTCAGCCCATAAACAGAGCCTTGTTCTTTTGAATCATGTGTAGATTTCTTAATCTTTGATGAAGAACTCTTAAGAGTTTTTTCATGGATCTTGAAGATCCCAGAATTTTTAATTTATAAAAATTGATTTTAATTAATTCTCGATGGATTTTTCCATCATCATTACAGAGCCAGGCTCTTAAGGTATCTTATTCCTTCATGATCAGAGTTTGACAAGTGTCACTCTGTCATAGTGCTTTGCTCTCAAAGGGAGATTTTCTCCTTTTTCCGGGGGATCTCTCATTCAATGAGAATTTTCTTGAGGATTTCCTCATTAATTAACAGTCCCATCTAATGATGAGACTGTTTTATTAATTGATGCATTGTCATCTAGATTTTGTGGGTCCCCCTTTGGTCCCCTTTCCACTGCATTGCAGTGTGGTACAAATTATAAAGTACCAAGTGTCAAAATTTAAAATTAAATTATAGCACTGACAGTTGACTTCTGTCCCCTTTTTTTGTAGGCGACATGTCTTTTGATGCTACGTTTCCATTCGTCTGTTCAGAGGGAGGATTCCCTGAGGCACCTATGGACCGGGAGGTCCTCGCGCTCATTAAAGACCGTGACCCGGAACACAAAAATCTTCACTTGTGGGGTAGATGGTACGACCAGATTATCAGAGGTCGTCAAAGCTTCTCTTGTGCGACGCCGTCGGAGCCTATCTCGGCGATTCTGTATGCAGATGCACCCCTGATGAACTATGCCGTGGAGGTTGTCAATTAGACTTCGGAGGGCCTTCTTCAACCTTCGATTGCCGTCGTACCCATGCAGCTGCCGGCGGCTTTGGATACCCTGGGGCGGCGCATATGTCAGGGCGAGTCGCGCCCTTGGGGACAGCCCTACAACATCGGGCTGACGCCCCATCATCCGGCCGGGTACTTGCAGTGGGCACGGTACATCTTGTCGGCGAAGAAATCACGGTTGTTAAAGCTCGGCCTATACCCTGCGGTCTACGCCTCATTGTTCCAATATTCTGCACCTCCCACATGGTGGATTAAGGCTTTCTTGGAGCAGTGGAACATCCCTACCCATACCTTCCTTCTACTGGACAGAGAGGTCTCCATTTCCTTGGAAGAATTCGCTGAGGTTTCTGGTTTACCAGTCAAGGGGGAGCACTACGAGGAGCTACTTCCTCCGGATGAATACATTTTTGCCACCAAGCCGGTGGTGATGGGCCTCACGCCGGAGAACGCCACTCAGCACCAGTTCCCTAGTCTGATAAAAGTGCTGAACATGTACGAGAGCCTCTTCCTGGAATCCGGAGGTCGGGGGGTCAGTTTTGCGGACTTCATTGCCCGGTTTCTTCGCCCAGAGATTTTGTCGCAATGAGGCGAAAAGTTTGCTAAGCTCAATGATCCTTTCGGCTTTGGTTTGGACCGTCAGCCGATACTGGAAACTGATCAGAAGGGCTTTTTTCTTCCTGATGCTGCGATCATCCCTCTGTCAGAAATCGCCGCTCCGGGCATTGACGAGGAGGCTTTCTTTCTTGGGTTTCTTGGGCTATGGTTGAGCTGGTTCACACTCCCTATGCATCCTCGTTACATGAGGCCCTCCGTCTTCTACCCCGGGCATCGCATGGTGGCCGGAATACAAGTGGCCATCGGGATCGCCGGGTTAGCCCATTTGTACCATGGTCTTAGCGTGACAGCGGATACCACTGAACCGGGGGTGCATCCTGCCAACTTCCCGATGGGATGCATCCTGCAAACTTCCCGATGCATTACTTTACTTCATGGATGGAGATGCACATGCTCGGGGTTTTTGGCATTCACAAGAGACATTCATTTTACGAGAAATGCAAGTTCCCGAGGATTATGCGGCTGGTTGACGCCTCCATTGTGAGTCCGTTACAACGGGAAGCTAGGGGCTTGCTCCTTCGTCTGCGCACAGTCGAAGATGGTATGTCTTTCACGGACAAAGTCTTGACGATCAGCCAGGAAACTTCCAAGACGGTGCTGGCATTGCGCGACGTTTTTAAGGACAGGGCCTCCATGTTGAAAGCCCAGGAGATTCTCCATTTATACTCCATCAGGCCGGGCTTCCATGTATTCAGGAAAAATGATGCGGTGCTGTTCATGAGATACAACCCCCATCATTTTGCCCAGCAGCTGAGTTATAATCAGGGGGTCCCGCTGGAGGCTTTCTTGGTAGAACCCGCTGCCACCAGAGAGGGAATGCGGGGTGCGCTGCATCACTTCATGCGCTTGAATACAGGCTCTCACTTCTTTATCAGTGAGCCGAGTTGTGTCCCGAGGGCCCTCAACGTACATGTGGCCAGGTATCAACACGCAATGGGTGCTGTTATCAGGGAAGAGAGGCGGTTGCTGCTCGATCGCAAGAGTGCGCCCCCTGCCGGCGATCGCAACGTCCCTTTAAAGCGACAGACCACTGTCCCCCCTCCGCTGAGAGAGGTCGCTGCAGTTGAGCCTCCACGTATGCTAAGCCCTACGCGCGGGTTGCCCCGTGCTCCTATGGAGACGGTGGATGTACCATCGGTGCCCCGTGCTCCCGCGGAGACGGCAAATGTAGCTTCTCTCGAATCTGGCATGGGCTCAGACATTGGGACTCGCCGTCCCAAAGTGCCCACCAAGCGCAAGCTGGTGCTGGCTGCGACTGGAGCTCGCGCACAGAAGAGGAAGAAGAAGTCGGTCCTCTCCCTAGATGCTGTACTCGTCCTGGAGTCTCAGGCTCCTTATAACAAGGGCCTGAGCGAATATGGGACCAACGAAGGTCTCTTCATAGCGCCGGAAGATACTGATCTCGAGGCCGCTATTGCAGCTTCTGTGCGATCTGCAAGCCACCAAGCGGAGATGGCCACCCCCGTGCAATCAAGTAAACATCAGTCGCACAATGTTAGTGCATTATATCTTTATTTTTTATTATCATGTCTTGACTGACGTTTTTCTTTTTATAACAGGCTTTACCAGTGAAGAGGCTCCGGCGGCTTCCCTCATGACCTTCGAGGAGGAAGAGAGGAATCATGCTTTGTTGGGCATCGGTATGTCTCGGTTCATTGCATCCTCATCCTCCTTTCTTATGGACAATCTAATCCTTTCTCTATCTTATTGCAGGGACCACAATGCCAATCCCACAAGGTGATGCGGAGATTCTTCCCGGGCCAGTCACCGAAGTCCCGGCCTCCTCAGGATTGCCAAAAGAGGCTTTACTCAAGCAACCGATGATAGACGTCGTAACGGCTCCAGAGGTTGCTCCTGGCGTGGATGATGACGTCCCATTGACGGAGGTTTTGAGAAGATCAGCTCTCACGGCCCGGGCGGAAAGGAAGCGCAGAATGCGTGCAGTAAGGGAGAGTAGTGCTGCCTTAGCCACGGGTGCGGGTTCAAGCACCACTATCCCTGCCCCTACTCCCTCAGAGGAATCTTCGGCTGCCTTGTCCACAGCCTACAGACGGGCAGCACGTGCGGCTCAGGAAGCAAACGGAAGATCAATTCAAGTTAATGTGACATAGGGTTCCGTTGTCAAAGTTTTAATTACCAGTTCTCACGTATCTTATCTTGCAGGGACAAGTCTTACCGAAGAAGTGGCGGCGACCGCTGAGCATGGGGCAGCGATAGAGGAGGTAGCCGTGATTGCCGAACCCGAGGCGACGATAAGCGAGGTGGCTGCAATTGCCGAGCTCGAGGTAGCGGCTGGTGAAACAGTCACGATTGCTGTGCCTGAGATAGCTACCATTGCCGAGCCCGAGGTGGCGATGGGTGAGACGGCCACCATTGTCGAGCTCGAGGTGGCGGCGGGTGAGATGGCTACAATTGCTGAGCCCGAGGTGGTCGCTCCCTCTCAAAAGTCGGGCACTGCCCCGATCGTCGCTCTTTCCGCCTGCGGCTCTTTGCCATCTTCTGGCATCGCAAGCGTTACGACGGCTCTTGTAGAGTCAAGGGATGAGGCGACGGGAGGTGAGACCATCCCTATGGAGGAGGAAGAAGCAGTCGCTGTATCAAGTGACTCCCTCGTCGCGGTTCCGACTGGCGACTCACCAGGTAGATCTTGGGACGTTGCTTTTCTTTTTATTCTGCAATCCTTTTCAATCATTCTTGACAGTATTTATCTTGTTTCTAATGTAGGTGCGGCGAGTGTTGAGGTTGCGCTACCCGAGGCGGCGCCATCAATTACCTCCTTGACGGTCAGCACTCTTCTACTTTCTCTCGCACCGTCTCAGATGTTGGAAGGTACGGATTTGTGACCCATCAGTCCTACTTCTAGGCTGTATGACTTATGTACTGACGTTGCATTACTGCGTCCTTGCAGGAGTCCTTTTTGACCACTTGTATCAGGTGTTGCACCCACACTTCTCCTTCCTGTCAGAGATTAGTCCGCCTGGTGGTGTCGGTGAGTATCTTTTCTAAACGACGTCCTTTCTTTAATGGGCAGTCACATTATTCCTAATCCCTCTTTGTATTGCTTGTAGCCTTACAAATCGAAGGTGGAGACGAGGCTATCATTGCGCCACCAGTACTCCCAGCTCTGCCCCCTGTTGCAGCCGGTATAGTAGACTCTATTTTTTGTGTATTTTCTTTATTTCTTGAGCCGACATCTGACTATGATTTATTTTGCAGCAATCACATTGACTCCAGCCCCGTTCGAGTCTCACATTATGATGCCGGCAGGGCCCTTTTCCAGACGTCCATCCTCGAAAGGCGCCGCAAATAGTCTGTGCATGCTGAGCGACTATATTGAGGAGCTCGACGTGGAGAATCCCACATCTGCTGCGGATTTTGCCGCAGAGGTTAACCTTATGCTGGCGACGCTCGTGAACTTTCATGGTGAGGGCGTCGTTGAGTCTTGGATTAATCGCTGCAGGGAAATTGAGGCTTGCCTGCACGAGCTTGAGCTTAGGCGTCCTGCTCCTGAGGTTCTGGCTGTGAGCACTCAACGGGCTGCGTGGATCGAGCAGAGTACTTCTTACTTCCGCCATCTTGAACAAGAAGTGGCTTTAAAGGAAAAGAAATGTAAAGAAACTTCAAGCGAATCTGCTCGACTGCATGCTCAGGTTGATGCGAATGCTGCCCAGTTGAAAGTTATCTTCAAAGGCCTTCTGCGATGCATTTCTGACGGGTTAACACTGAGGCAGAAGCTCGACGTCGTCGTGCGGGATGCACAAAATCGGGAAGCAGCTCAGCGGTCCATCGAGGAACAACTTTCGTCTTACTTGCAGCAGCGAGCCCAGGTCAAAGCAGAGTTGGCCGCGGCAGCTGATCAAGAAGAGGGACTGAGGGAAGTGCGCGAGCGGCTGATTGAATTATTGAAAGGGCTTCCCTCTCAATAATTTTTTGTACCATTTGTAATTTTGAATAAAATGTATTCATTCTTTTATTCTTTCATATGATGTATTTTGTATCCAATTGAATTCATGAATAAAAGATACATTTCTTTTCACAATGTCTTGTGCCGTCTCTCTGCTTTCTTCTTTCTTTTGTTATCAGCATGTCACCTTAGCAAACATAGCTGGCAGATGATAGAGTGAGCATCTTTTCTTGGCTTCTTTAAGGGGTAGTGATGGCTTAGGAAGCAGGTTCAGGTCTGCTACCTAAGACTTTTCAACTCATGAGCCGTGAGGGTCACATGAAGACTTTTCTCCCTACGAGTCATGAGGATCCCGTAGGTGTATTTTCTCCTTAGGAATCGTGAGTATTCCTAAGCGCGTTTTTTCTTGAGAGCCGTAAGGATCTCACAAGAGAATTTTCCCTCTTACAAGTCGAAAGGACTCGTAAGCGGTTGTTTCCCTTCTTGTCGAGATTCGACTTTGGAGAGTGTGGCCCGTGAATAGTATACAAGAGTCCGTTTTAGACTGACCTGCAGGGCCCCAGTGCTTAGGAAACAGGTCCTTATCCCCATTGCCTAAGGCTTTTCCCTACGAGTCGAGAAGTTCTCACAAAGACACTAATTTCCTCACAAGTCGAGACGAATCAAGCAGTTCTCGCAGGAATTTCCTAACGTCACAGTTAACTCCTACTAATAGAAGTTCGTTAGGGCCTGTGATACTAGGGTTTTTTACCCGTCGCACCGTCGCGTTGGCTGGTGTATTCCTCGACGCATAATCTTGCTGTTCGAGTAGCCGCGACTGTCGTGTCTCTGATCCCTTCGGGGGCTGGATAAGACGTCTTCAAGCAATCTTCCAGGTGATAATACCGTCGAAAGAGCAAGCGTTAGGGATTTTGCCATGCCACTTTTTACTTGAGGTTAGGCTCATTTTGGAGAGCCCCGATGAGTCATAACCACTCTGCGTTGATGCGGGATGATCTCCGATAGTCTTTCAGGTTTTATATGAGTTGCCGTCAAGACCCTGAAGTTAGGAATTTGGCCTTCGCTTCGTTTGCTGGTATTACATCTGCTGTATTGAGACGAATGACGCGGTTGTCTCTAGGTTGCTGGTGAACCGTCGAGGTTTGGAACTAGGGATTTTGCCGTGGCTCCGTTGTTTGGTGGTCGCGTATGAATCCTGCTGGAGGAAGAACGCCGTAGTGACATCTCGTCTGCTGTATCGACACAAACGTTGAGGTGGTGACCACTCCGCGCTAGCGTGGGATGATCTCCGATAGTCTTTCAGGTTTTATATGATTTGCCATCAAGACCTTGAAGCTAGGAATTTGGCCTTTGCTTCATTTGCTTTGGCGTGTCCGAATCCTGTTGGAGGAAGGACGCTGTAATGACGTCTCGTTTGCTATATCGAGACGAGTGTCGAGGTGGAGCTGGGATTTTGCCGTCACTCCGCTTTGTTTCGACCGTGGGGTCTTTCATTGACGTTGCATCTGCATCCTGCTGGACTGCGAAGGAACGCTGTTGTTGACATTGCATCTGGTGTAACGAGACGAATGCTGCGGTGGAGCTGGGATTTTGCCGTCACTCCGTTTTGTTTCGATCGTGAGGTCTTTTGTTGACGTTGCATCTTCCTGCAGAGACACTGATTTCTCTGCGGGTTGGCGTGAATCGAGATGCTCTCGTTAAGGACACTGATTTCCCTGAATCAAGGTTTTTGGCCAAGGACGATGATTTCCTCGGAGTTGAGACAAATCGAGGTATTCCCACAAAGAAACTGATTTCTCTGTGGGTCGACGCGAATCGAGATGCTCTCGTCAAGGACGCTGATTTCCTTGAATCGAGGAGGTTGCCAAGGACATTGATTTCCCTGGGGTTGGTTGACTTGTTTTCGAGACAGAGTCATTGGATAACGTATTTCCGAGACGAGGTCATGTAGATGACGTATTTCCGTGATGGGATTATGTGGATGACGTATTTCCGAGATAGGGTCATGTGGATGACGTATTTCCGAAACGGGGTCATGTGGATGACGTATTTCCGCGACGGGGTCATGGTGGATGACGTATTTCCGAAACGGGGTCATGTGGATGACGTATTTCCGAGACGGGGTCATGTGGATGACGTATTTTCGAACGGGTCATGTGGATGACGTATTTCCGAGCGGGGTCATGTTGATGACGTATTTCCGAACGGGGTCATGTTGATAACGTATTTCCGAATGGGGTCATGTGGATGACGTATTTCCGAACGGGGTCATGTAGATGACGTATTTCCGCAACGGGGTCATGTGGATGACGTATTTCCGAGCGGGATCATGTGGATGACGTATTTCCGAACGGGGTCATGTGGATGACGTATTTCTGAACGGGGTCATGTGGACGACGTATTTCCGAGACGGGATCATGTGGATGACGTTGCGTCTGTTGTATTGAGACGAATATCGAAGCGGTCTCCAGGTTGTCTGGGAACCATCGAGATTTGGAGTAGGGGCTTCGCCGTAGCTCCAGGGTTGATTGCAGCATCTGAATCCTGCTGGAATGGAGAGGAACGCTGTTGATGATCTCTAGGCTATCCCTGAACCGCCAAGATTTGGCTTCGTTTTCTGATGGAGCTTGGGGAGGGAAGGTGTGATTCCTTCTTTGTTTGCGCCCCTGGATTGTATACAGGGATTGATGTGATATCACCTGTAGGGCATAAATTTTATTTATATTTTTTTATTTCTTTCCGCGATGTTCCATCATTTCAGCTTTTATATCGCGAAGGTCGCGATTGCCTAATCATTTCGGCTATTTTTCGCGGTGCCCAATCATTTCAACTATTTATTTTATTTTTACTCACTGCTTTTTATTGCAAGTTGCCCAATCATTTCGGCTATTTATTTTATTTTTACTCACTGCTTTTTATTGCGAGTTGCCCAATCATTTCGGCTATTTTTCATGCATACATTTTTACTTACTGATTGTTGCAAGTTGCCCCATCATTTCGGCTATTTCGTATGCATGTGTGGCTTGCTAGCTTCTTACTGCAAGCTTGGAATTCGACACCGATTTCGGCATCAGCACCACTACAACTGGAATGTTGCCAGGAGCGAATCATCATTTACCTCTGTCGATGTCGAACAAAGGTGGCTTAGCAAACAGGGTTAAGATCCTGTCGACTAAGGCTTTTAACTTCATGAGCCGTAAGGGTCTCATAAAGGTTTTTCTCCCTACGAGTCGTGAGGATCTCGTAGGTGCGTTTTCTCCTTAGGAATCGTGAGGACTCCTAAGTGTATGGCTTCTCGTAAGTCGTAAGGATCTTACAAGAATATTTTCTCCTCATAAGTCGAGAGGGCTTACAAGGGCTGTTCACCGTGTAGACATATCCCTAGTCACGGATGGGACTTTGTTAGGGAAATGTTTATTCGCGTCCGTGGATTGTATACAAGGGTCAATATTGAACCGCTTGTAGGGCAATATTGGAGATTGTGGTGGTTGCTTAAGAACATGTTTAGATCCCTGTAGCTTAAAACTTTCAAATCTTATGAGCCGTGAGGGTCTCATAAGAGGGTTCTTCTTACGAGTCGTGAGGATCTCGCAAGTGTAATTTCTTCTTAGGAATCGTGAGGATCCCTAAGTGTGTTGCTCCCTTGTGGGTCGTAAGGATCTCACGCAGGTGGTTTCTCCTTATAAAGTCGAGAGGACCTTGCAAGTTTTTTTTATTCTAACGAGGTTGCGCCCTTTCAGGTTTTCACAAAACTCGCCGGCAGCCCTGCTGTTTTTACTCATGGAGCCCTTTCGGGTTTTCATCCGTGCCCATTTTGCTTACGGACATACCGTTTTTTTCTTTTTTTATTCTAACGAGGTTGCGCCCTTTCGGGTTTTCACAAAACTCGCCGGCAGCCCTGCTGTTTTTACTCACGGAGCCCTTTCGGGTTTTCATCCGTGCCCATTTTTCTTATGAACATACCGTTTTTTTTATTCTAACGAGGTTGCGCCCTTTCGGGTTTTCACAAAACTCGCCGGCAGCCCTGCTGTTCTTACTCACGGAGCCCTTTCGGGTTTTCATCCATGCCTATTTGCTTATAGACATACCATTTTTATTCTTTTTTTTATTCTTTTTTTTTGTATCAGCTTTGGGATGCTGCAATCCACCGTAGTTTATCGACATCTCGGTCAACAGCTAGTTTTAGGACATAGTGGTCCACCATTAGTTTAAGGACGTTTCGGTCCGTTGCACGTTTTAGGACGTTTCGGTCACTTTGTTCATAGGTCGGACATGATTGAAGATCTTTTAGCACTCTTTTAGTTTTTGCCGAAAGAACAATTTCTCATGGAGCTTCCCCAATAAAAGAGCATGATGCCCCTGGCGTGTCCATCCTTTTCTGAACATGTGGTTGTGGCGGGTTCACCTTCCAGTTGTCAGACAACTCGAATTCGCCCTTTTGGTATTCATCCTCAATCCAGCCTTTGAAGACGTAGCAATCTTCGAGTGGGTGGCCCATTACTCTGTGGTAGGGACAATAGTTAGGATAGTTAACGTCACCCGGTTGAGATGGATGTTTTGGATCTGGCAGAGTGATGAGTCCCTTACGCACTGCCAGTTCGAATAGTCTCCTTGTTTTATCCCTGGGAAATGAGTAAGGACGTTTCAACTTCTCATCGAGGGATCGCGGCTTGCTGCTCTGACAAACAGACGGTCTTGGGTTACTTGGCTATCGCTGAGCGTTGGCGACAACGGTCACTTTCCCGTTACCTTTTTCATTTCGGAAACCCATTTTTGAAGAGAAAGGCCTATGGCCCATCTGGTCCATTTGGGCCAGCTTGTCGATCAAGGCCTGGAAGGTGGTCGGCTTGAAAAACACCATGAATTGGGAGATAGTCGACTGAGGGTCAAGGGTCCACATGAACATGCCTACCGCCGGCGCTTTCTCGATACGCTGTTCGCATTTCGACCACAGACCCCGCCATCGGATTGCGTATTGAACCCACATCTCTCCTGGCTTCACCCTGGCATTGATCAATGCCGTTATTGGGGTGCGTTCACTAGCAATCACGAATCGCTGTGTGAATAATAGCTCCATTTCCGCAAAAGTCTTGACGGAGTCGTTCGGGAGTTCAGAGTACCATTCAAATGCCGTCTCCGACAAGCTGCCGACGAATTGGCGGAGCAAAAGCTTATCATCACCCCCGGTGTTGCCGCAAAGAGCCCTGAACTGAGCGAAATGTTGATGGGGATTGTCTGTCCCTTTGTATACATGAAATTTAGGGATCGTGTATCCCGGCGGGTACTTTATTTGGTCATACGAGCCTGGATACGGTCACCCAGTTCTAACAACTTGGCCGGCCGCTTTGTTCGCCTGGTGAGCTCATATTTGCTGAGTAATATAGTCATCCAGAGCGGCCTTGGAAATAATTTTCTCTTTGGCTGCTGAAAGAGCCGGAGGAGGGTTCAATGTCTCCCCTCTGTCGTCTTCAATAATGATCGGAGGGTCTTCAGCTGGAGGATCTGGCTGTAACATCATCCCGACCATGTCTTGGAAGAGAAGCGCCATTCGTTTTATGTTGGCAGCTTGTTCTGTAGTTTCTCTGTCCTTCTTTTCGAGGACTCTGCGTAGGAAGTCAGCATCGGTTTCTTGTTCATGACGCTGCTCTGATGATACCTCCGGGCTTTCTTTTGGCCCAATGAGTGCGGCCATTTGCGTCAGCATTTCCTGAAGCTTCTGTTGTTGTTCCTGGGCTTTTGTCACGGATCGGGTGAGCGGTTGGTGATCCTTCGAAGCGCGGCTTTCCTCTTTTCCGGAAGCCATGTAAACAGTATGCACCATTATGCCCCCAGACTTGGAGCGTTTAGGCTCAGCGTCTTTATGATCTGCCGTAGTCATAGGGGCTTTCTCTGGCCTCCTTATCTTTTGAGTGGTTGACGTCGAGGGGGGCGTTCCAATGGGCACCCAGGTAGTTGCCGTCCTTTGTGGCTTGACAGGATGGTTCTCTTCCTGCTGGACTTTTAGCTTTTTCTGTCGACGAGAATAGTCTTGATCAATCACCGACTCCTGGACCCGTCGCTAGACTTTGTAAACCTTGGAGGACAGCCGCTGAGGGGGCTGCTCCGGCCTTGTTTGTGTAACATTCTCCATGGGTGGAGGAGATCTTTTCAGTACGGCGGTAGGAGAGTTCCTGCGCACCTTGTTCAGCAATTCAAAACTGTTCCCGATTGGAACAGGAGCATTGACTTCCACCGTTGGGGGTGGTGGAGTTAGCCCAGAGGGGGAGTTACCCCTAACCTTTCTTACTCGGCGCCAGTGGCGACGTCGAGCGTGTCGAGCCGATGGTGCTGGTTCAGTGATAGGGATGGCTTCGTCATGCCCCCTGTTCTGATGAAGGGCTGTTGCCAGCGGCAGCCTCTTGAAGACTGATGTCCGTTGAGTAGAAGTATCTAATTTGTCAAAGACAGACTTTCGAGCAGGAACGGGAGCCGGAGTGGGAGCCGGAACAGTCAGTCTTGTAAAGACCAACCCTTTGGCAGGAGAAGCCGCCTTGACGACTTCGGGAGTAGGGATGGTTATCCTTTTCAGAATTGCAGGCTTCATCATGGGCCCGCATGAACTTTGGCCCAATCTAGCGAAGACTGAGGCGCTAGAGCTGGACGACCCGTTGAGGGGGGTCGCTGTAGTTGCAAGCCGATCAAAGACCGATTTCTTGGGAGCTTCTTGTGTTGGTATAGGAGCGCTGAAGCTCGTTGGCAGGAGCATGGTCGCGAAAAAAATCCAGTGGTGGCCTGAGTGACCTGTTCTACCGGCATCATGAACAGGGAGGCCGCTTGGGGCCCGTATGCTATGCCTCCAGATGAGGCGGAGCGTGAGTTGCAGTTGCAGCTAGAACACTTCACGCGAGTAGACGCCATTGATGTTTCGTTTTCTGCGCCAAGCGAGAAACCAAATCTTAGTACCTCGAACCCAAGGGCAACCATATCAAATCGCGATTCATTCGTGAACATGACACACGAAGTGTGGAGTGGAAAGAGGAAAAGGTCCCACTGGGCGTGCCAGAATCTGTTCCCCGCCGAACACAGAGACGCGACCGCGCAGATCCGTCTTGCCTGAAATTCGGAGCAGATGCTAATAGGTGCTATCCGTCCACCTCTCCGAAGATGCCAAGTTGATTTATGGCACCATGTATCGAAGGTTTAAACGGATGCGGCCGATGTAGCAGACTTCGTCAGATTTCCCTTCGTTTGAGGGGTTTTTTTATTGTGGGGACGCTCTTCCCTGCAGGCGCAAGCCCCTGTATTTAATTACGCTACCGCATAGCGGTAACAACTTTTTTCTTCTCCAGATGGTCACTTCGTGTCGTGGGTGTTTATTTTGTTTGTGGTTGCCCGAGGATTGTATACGGAGACTAATTTATGTTGTCGCCCGTAGGGCGTGGATTAGTCCAAATCCGTATTTTCTTAGATTTGGGTTTTGGTTTGGGTTTAAGGATACGTTAGTCTCATTTGAGACTAAGATCAACTTAAACGTATGTTAAGAACACGTTAGTCTGATTTTTAGACTAAGATCAACTTAACGGGATCATTTAGATCCAATAAAAGAGCATTTGCACTCTATTATTTAGTTTAGGGACATTGCGGTCAATAATTAGTTTAAGGACATTACGGTCCATTTCCAGTTGTAAGGACATGGTGGTCCAATGTTAGTTTAAGAACATCTCGGTCCAGGTTAAGGACATCGTAGTCCATGAGTTTAAGGACCTCACAGTCCGTAGTTTAAAGATATCGTAGTCTATGAGGTTTAAGGACATCGTAGTCCAAGAGTTTAAGGACCCCACGGTCCGTAGTTTAAAGACATCGTAGTCTATGAGGTTTAAGGACATCATAGTCCATGAGTTTAAGGACCCCACAGTCCGTGAAATGTGTGGTTATCGGGACCCGTCACCTCTCTGAAGACATTGAAGGATTACAACGACAGATATCAGAGGAGTAAAGAGATGTACCTTTGAACCGGTGTGAGTTGGTTGAAAGATCTGTAGTCCAGTCTGGGATTGAGATTTGTTAAATATTCGTGAGCAGATGGGTTCGGTTCAATATAAGTTGAGGACTTATAGCCAATATTAGGCTAAGTCCAATAAGATTAAAATGTTTAACATTTTATTGTTCTGGGCTATTGAGCCTTTATTTAGGCTTGGCCCTTTTAATAATGCTGAGCATTGGATCCTGACATCTTTTGTCTTGTATTGAATGCATAGCATTCATCAGAGACTTGGCTCTGATAAAGAACAATTTGTATTCATTCAACGCAACATATGGTGCGCTAGGCGCTTTGCGCCAATCAAAAGGGTGCAGTGCGCTTCTGCCACGTGGCGCGCATGTAAGTGGTGTGCTCTGCGCTAAGCGCAGATGCCGGTTTGTGAGCGCTGAGCGCTAGTCCATGAGCACATTGCGCTGGCGCATATGTGGATGACAGGTGTTGCGCTTGGCGCCAAGCACCAGCCCATGAGCGCAGCGCGCTATTTCAGAAGCATAAAGCGCAAGCTGTGTCTGTGGTTGACACGTGGCTTGTTTTGGCGCTGAGCGCCGGTCCAAGAAGCGCAAAAGCGCAGTTCATGAGTGCAAGGCACTTTTCAATAGCGCAGAGCGCACTTGGATCAAATTTATGATCAGAGAACAAGTTTATGTTCTTTTAAAGGAAGATTTGCCTCAAGATTCAAGAACAAAAGTTCTTGTTTATAAAAGGGCTCTGCCTTCATAGATCGACGATTTGTGAATGAAGTGAATACTTCTTTTTGGTTTTTATGATGAGATCTTTTTAATCTCTCTTTTTTATCAAAGGCCTTGGTCTTTATAGATCTATGATCTTTTTTAGAAGATAGTTCTTCTTTTTATGAGATGATTTCATCTCTGTGTTCAAGAATCATGTTCTTTACCTTGAAGAAAATGATCTTCTTTTTCTAAAAGCTTGCTTTTCTTTCTTTGAGTTTTCTCAAAGTTTGTAGGGGGTTTCTTTCTATCAGACTTGAAGTCTTGGGGCC
The DNA here is from genome assembly GCA_030015575.1 of Agapanthus africanus. Classification (NCBI taxonomy): domain Eukaryota; kingdom Viridiplantae; phylum Streptophyta; class Magnoliopsida; order Asparagales; family Amaryllidaceae; genus Agapanthus; species Agapanthus africanus. Next base: position 472,584,226 of record CM057350.1, on the reverse strand, counting down.
TTTATATAGGGCAAATTGATTTGTTAAATCAGTTAAAGAGACCTTTCTCTGATTGATTTGGGGATATTTCCCCACCGTTGGATCTTTGATCTTAGGGCTTCTGTTTTACAGAAGGTAATCTTCTTGTTTTTAACAAGATTGGAAAGATCTTTCCATAACAGAATTTTAATTCTGATTAATTAATGATTTATCATTATTAGATCTTTTGATCTAACGGTGGGGAATTTTTAATTCCAGCGCTAGTGCACCTTGCGCTAGAGCACCTACGTTTGACACGCAGAGCGCAGCGCAGAGCGCAGCGCAGAGCGCAGCGCAGCCTGCGCTAGCGCACCTGTGTTTGACATGTGGCGCGCAGCGCAGAGCGCAACACAGCCTGCGCTAGCACATCTGTGTTTGACACGTGGCGCGCAGCGCAGAACGCTGGATCTGAAGCGTTGCTTCAATTTATTTTTTTTTGAATTTTGAATTTTAAAACAGAGTTTTGCTCTGATTGGAGGTGCGCTGCCTAGGACGCAGCACACCTGGCGCTTGCGTATCCGTGTTTGACACGTGGCGCACAGCGCAACTAGCGCTGGATCTAAAGCGTTGCTTCAACTTTTGAATTTTGAATTTCAAAACAGAGTTTTGCTCTGATTGGGGGAAACAAGCACCTGTATACAATCTTAGGTGTATCTCACCAATGGTTGCGGGACCAAACCATCGCCCCTCGTCAGAGTCTAGATATGTATACACTTGTCTACACTGGAGTACTGATGCCCAGTCTCGATACTCCTACGACTAGGGACGGTTTAAAGATGTGCCTATCGACTACCCAGCTCCCACAAGTATGATTTCCATCACAACGCTGGTAATCAGGCAAAGATCTTACGGGCTTTATCAACATGTATACTTGATATGAAATACAAAGTAAAACACATCACATGTTAAGATAAAAACAAACCAAATAGCGTACTATCATATTGAGCAAGATTGTCCTGTACATACATATCCCTGGCATTCTATACAATGAAGGCCTCTAGGGCATACATATCCAACAACTTTATAATCTCATCACATACCATATTCTCTCTACAAACCCCATCTTACAAGCCTAAGGTTAAAATCAATTTAGTGTTGAGGTTGCTAGGTTTAGATCTGGTATTTTGTGATCAAGTGACTTGATAAATCTCTTGGTTTCATATACCATATAGTATCACAAATACTTAGCAAATTTAACTCTAAAACTATTTTCTCTCACTCACTAATTTGTGTTTTTCATGTTTCGGTACTCTTGTTAACCTTTGTGCTTAATGTTGATACCTCAAGCTTGGAAACACAAACGGTAAGTGATTGTTAGGGTTTCTGCATGTTCAAGTTTAGTTAATTACCGCAATCAAAACGGTTTCGCTTGTAGCTAGCCGGTTGAGTACGGGTCGTCCGCAGGGAGATGGGAATCTTTTTCTATGTGCTTTAACGAGTTAAGTCCAAAAGTCCAGATTTGTTTGTGATTAACTAAGTGTTAAAATGATATGTAAAGAGAGCTTGTTAGAGTTAGGATTAGGTTAGTTTGAGTTAGGAGTCGCTCACTTCTTTCGTTGCCACTCTTAATATCGGTGTTACGGTAATCGGCAACAACGGGGATTAGCACGACTAGGAAGGAACTTGCGAGTATAAGCTAGGCTTTCCAATGCATAAGTTCTTCCTTTTGGTGCTTGTCCGTCCGTTCTTGGCTCTTAGCCATAACCTCCGGTTAATTCAACCACAACCGGTCTCACTACGGAATCACCGCTATTATGTAGGATAGGGTGCCGTAGGGAGCAGATTGTGGTTCAATTAACGGGAGTTCGAATCAAGATGTTGGGCAAGGAAAGAGTGAGAGAGATTTCCTTCTCTCAAACTTCCCTTATCCTACCCTAACAAGTATGGAGACTACTCACACATCATAACAAAAAAGAAAATAAAACAAAAGAGGAAGGTAGAAAGAAAGAGGTTAGAAGATTACAACTAGCTATTTGGGACCTCACCTCGGCAAGGATCAAGCGTAAGCATCATGGTTGTTTAAGGATAAAGGAAAAGAGAACAAGAAAGAAAGAAACACAAATAACAACAACTAATTTAGAAAATGAAAAATTACAAGCGATAATAGTTAACAAAATAAAAGGACAAGCATGGTAAGAACAAGAACTCCTTTATTCATTCTTCACTCACAAAAGCTCACTACAAGTTTTTTAATGGAGAAGAGATGAAAGGAGTAAGAAGAACAATACATGTATTCTAAAATTCTAAATATAAGATTATAGACCCTTGGCTTTGGCAAGTTCTGGACTATTTATAGGCAGGCAACAGAAATTCTAGGGCAACATTCTGGACCCATGTGAAAAGACCAATCTGCCCTAAAAAAAACCATCGACTGCGGTGCCTGTACGGCCGCGGAACCGCGGCCTAGACCCCCTATTGGCCGCGGTTCCGCGGCCGTATAGATGAATTGTCTTGTCAAATTTTGTGGGTTTCCCTGGTATTGTGTGCCCTGTATTCTGGTATATGTTTTTTCTCAGATTGTCTTCACAATTTTTCCAGAATTTCTGTTGAACAAAAAGGTGATGAATGTGGATCTTTTTGTCATGATTTTCTTGAGCTCCGTGTAGATTTCTTGGATCTTGTATTGCCATTGAGCCTTGTGCATGAAAATGACAATCGATTTGCCATTTTGTCTCTTAAACTGGTGTGCGGCAGCATACGGATAGAGAGCGGAGACCCGTGTTTTATCTGTGGTTGGCAGGAACCCGGATTTTGTCGTGCTTTTCCATGAATTTCATCGTTTAGAGCCGAGAACCTGTATCCTGCAATTGACTAGCAAACACGGCTCAAGAGTACCTACCGATAAGCAATATGATAAAAATTGGGCGGTATAAAAATGCAAAAATCTGATATGAACAAATACCCCCAAACTTATCATTTGCTCGTCCCGAACAAAGCCAATTTATTCACAAAAATTCCTAACCTCACTTTCGCAGGGAACGCGATTGCACTGAGCATGTGCAACAAGCCGTTAAACCTCTAGGTGTCCCTAGTAGGAGGAGTGTTGTCTCCTGAGGGTTTTCAGCGGATACTACCCATAAAATCCGGTCAAGCTAGTTTTGCAAAATAACTATGATTCAAACCCTAAGGTTTTGTTTTAGAAAATAACAATTCTATTATCCTAAGTCTAGACTATCGAACCCTTATTTTTCACACCTCGCTTCTTATTTAACTAAAGATTTTATATGTCTTTACGTGCAGTGCAAATAGTGTCATTAAGTTCCAGAAGGATCGATTAAAGTCATCATGTCACACAATAAAGCCCAGATAAAAATTTTGAAAGGATCACATAAGTTTTATAAAGAGTTAAGCATTTTTCAAGTTTCGTTTTCCAGTAAGGTTTCAACTTCAGAATTTCTATTTTTCTTAACAGGAAACTAGGTCTTATTTTTCACTCCACCTTCTTCTTGTTTTCATTTCATACACACCTCTGTGAACGTGCAATAGTCTTTATCATAGAATAAAACCTTCATATATCCGCTAAAATTTTTATAAAAGCCTGTCTTTTATCAAGATTATTCTCACACAAAGAACCGTTAGGAATTTTAACTCGGAGAGAACACTTACTTGACTTTGTTTTAATCTGGACTTTCTAGGCTTCTTAGCGAGCTTTGGGCCAATGCACCCAAACCAGTTGGCTTTAGGGCATTAGGTGTAGAAACACCCCAGCGAACTTAATTACTCAAGTTACCTAGGTCCAAAAACAAAAGACAGTTTGGCATGAAAATCATGATGATTCAATAGGAACGGAGACATAACCGGCAGTTTAATTATTTTTTGGATAAAAGACGTGTTTAGTGGGTTCGGTGTGTAATCATTCCAATCAAGTTCTAGATGGGTTATTTTTCAGACTTAGTTCCAATTAAGGCATCAATAACATTCCTTCATATTCACTTCACTTCATAAACTAATCTTGATATTACTTATTTCAGAACAAACCTATTTGATCCTCAGAAAATCATTTATCCATTTAAAAGTTTTTAGACATAAAAGACTTGTCATCTAATTTCCAAAACTCATGACACGTGTAGTGTGATGTAAAGACGTATATCAGCTATAGTTAACTTCAAAGGAGAGTTATCTTTTAGGTTTTCAAAATCTAAAAATAAGATTTAGTTATTTTTATTTTATCAAACAAAACCGTCGAAATATTGAATCAGAGTCCTCCCACTAGCTAACTTGACAAAAAAGTTTTTATGTTTTTAGAAAATTTTCAGATTTTTATGGATTTTATGGATTTTAATATGCAGATGCAAAATATACATATGAATGCGAAGGTTAGAAATGCGTACCGAGCGTACCCCCAAACTTAAACTGGACAGTGTCCTCACTGTCATTGTATGAAGAGATCATTTGAAGGGTCAAAATTGTCGGTTAGATATACACATATTTTTTTTTTGTTTTTAAAGAAAAGAAAAATAGCAAAAATGGAAAAGAATATCCACAAATATGTACAAAATGGTATATACATACCCCCAAACTTATTTGGAACAGTGTCCACTGTTCTTGGCTGGATAACCGAAGTTTGGTGGTAGGTAGAGGAAGATTATGCAGGATAAACCGGCTCCTGTAAGAACAGGAGCTCCTCTGTTGGTTCGGCGCTAAGGTACAGTTTGAGTCGGTGTCCATTTACTTTGAAAAATGAACCGTCCTTTGGATTCTCCAAATCCACAGCGCCATGCGGATACACATTCCGCACAAAATACAGCCCTTTCCAGCGAGATCTGAGCTTTCCTGGATGGAAGTGTAGCCGAGTGTCGTAAAGCAGTACTTGCTGACCAGGTACGAAGGTTTTGCGCAAAAGGTGTTTATCGTGAAACACCTTCGTTCTGTTCTTAACAACAACCGCGTTATCGTAAGCCTCATCCCTAAGCTCGCTTAATTCGTTCAACTGCAGCTTCCGATGGCTGCCCGCATCTTTTAGAGACAGATTCAGCTCCTTTATCGCCCAAAATGCACGATGCTCTATTTCGACAGGAAGGTGGCAAGCCTTTCCGTACACAAGCCGATAGGGAGACATGCCAAGATCGGTCTTATAAGCGGTTCGAAATGCCCAAAGGGCATCAGTGAGTTTCAGCGACCAATCTTTTCGATTCTTGGAAACCGTCTTCTCCAGTATCTGCTTGATTTGCCGATTTGAAACTTCGACCTGCCCACAGGTTTGGGGGTGGTAGGGCGTGGATAGCTTATGATTAATGGAATATTTCCGCATCAAGACCTCGAAAGTCTTATTGCAGAAATGAGTTCCATTGTCGCTAATGATCGCTCGGGGGTGCCCAAACGGGAGAAAATGTTTTCTTTAAGAAACCTAACGACAACCGTGTTGTCGTTAGTCCGGCTGGGCACAGCCTCGACCCACTTAGAGACGTAATCAACAGCGAGAAGGATGTACAAGTTCCCGAAAGAGCTGGGAAACGGCCCCATGAAATCTATCCCCCAAACATCGAAAATCTCCACAACCAAGATTGGTTGGAGTGGCATCTCGTTCCTCCGGGATATCCGGCCCAAGTGTTGGCACCGGGAGCAAGTCTTGCAATAGTCATGAGCGTCTTTGAAGAGTTGTGGCCAGTAGAAACCACATTGCAAGATCTTCTCAGCTGTCTTTCTGGGGCCAAAATGCCCGCCACACGCTTGATCGTGGCAAAACGACAGCACACTCTTGAATTCATCGTCAGGGACACACCGACGAATAATCTGGTCGGGACAGTACTTGAACAAATAGGGTTCATCCCAGTAAAAGTGTTTTACTTGGGATAAGAAGCGAAGTCTGTCCTAACTTGACCATTCAGTCGGTAGTAATCCTGTGGCCAAATAGTTCACAATATCTGCGAACCAGGGTTCGCAAGATACTGTCAAGAGCTGTTCATCCGGGAAAACGTCGTGATCGGAATTGGAAGCGAAGGCGAAGAAAGAAGTCGTGAGAGATGGTCGGCAACTACGTTTTCACATCCTCGTTTGTCCTTAATGACAAGGTCAAACTCTTGAAGCAAGAGAATCCAACGTATCAGCCGAGATTTTGCATCTTTCTTCGCAAAAAGATGGCGTAGAGCAGAATGGTCTGTGTAGACAATGACTGGAGAGCCGATAAGGTAGGGCCTGAACTTTTCTAAAGCAAATACAACAGCCAAGAATTCCTTCTCAGTTGTTGTATAATTGAGTTGGGCGTCGTTCAGGGTTCGGCTAGCATAATAGATTACGTGCGGCATCTTGTTGATGTGTTGTCCAAGGACAGCACCGATGGCAAAGTCGGATGCATCGCACATAATCTCAAATGGGTGCGTCCAGACAGGAGAAGAGAAAACGGGAGCAGAAGTGAGTGAGCTTTTTAATGACTCGAATGCAGTCACACAGCTCGAGTTGAAGTCGAATGGCGTGTCCTTGGCCAGCAGAAAAGTCAAGGGCCTAGCAATCTTGCTAAAGTCCTTGATGAACCGTCTATAGAAACTGGCATGGCCAAGGAAGGCTCGGATGTCTCGGACGCATCTGGGAGGAGGTAGATTGGAAATGACCTCAATCTTTGCTTTGTCAACCTCTATGCCATTTTGCGAGATGATATGTCCTAAGACAATACCTTCGCGCACCATGAAGTGGCACTTCTCCCAATTCAAAGTGAGGTTCTTGTCCTTACATCGGGTAAGGACAGCGTCGAGATGCAGCAAACACTCGTTGAAGGAATCGCCGAAGATGGAAAAATCGTCCATGAAGATCTCCAGAAATTTTTCCACCATGTCCGAGAAGATTCCCATTATACACCGCTGGAAGGTAGCGGGCGCATTGCATAACCCAAAGGGCATGCGACGATATGCAAACGTGCCGAAAGGACAAGTGAATGTGGTCTTGTCCTGGTCTTTTTCGGCGATGGGAATTTGATTATAGCCGGAGTAGCCATCAAGAAAGCAGTAGTACTCGTGTCCGGCCAATCGTTCAAGCATTTGGTCAATGAAAGGTAGTGGAAAGTGGTCCTTCCGCGTTGCGGCGTTGAGTTTTCTGTAATCGATGCATACTCGCCACCCAGTTTGGGTGCGAGTAGGGATTAACTCGTTCGCTTCGTTAGCGACGACCGTTATACCTGATTTCTTGGGGACAACGTGAATAGGGCTAACCCACTGGCTATCAGAGATAGGGTAAATGATACCACTATCCAGACATTTTACGATCTCCTTCTTCACAGCCTCTTTCATGACTGGGTTGAGACGTCTTTGTGGATCCCTAGCTGGTTTGGCATCATCCATCAGATGAATGTGATGTTCAACGATCAGGGGACTAATCCCCTTGATGTCCGCCATGGACCAGCCAAAAGCTTGCCTATTGCTGTGCAAGACCGCAAGAAGGGCTTTCTCTTGCTCAGGAGCTAGAGAAGCCGAGATGATAACCGAGAGGGTCTCGTTCTCACCCAAGTAAGCGTACTTAAGGTGAGACGGCAAAGGCTTAAGTTCGAGCGTTGGAGGTGAAACGATGGAAGGCAAGATTGGTAAAGAAGTCTCGAACTCAAAGGACTCCAGCAAAGGTTCAAAACGAGTGTAAGCGACCGAGTTGGATGGTTCAGGTAACTCATCCGGAAATTCGAAGGATTCAAACTTGGGTGGTGAGTGGCTAAGATCGTTCGCGAAAGTGAAACACTCGTAGTCATTGTCGGGCGCAGAAACAGCAGCAGGTTCGAGGAGGAGCGCACTAGTGGCGTTAAGGTTATCGTGATCGAACAGAAACTCCTCGAATTCACACTCTTCTGGGGTGATCTCCTGGATTGAGCAAACGTCCAGTATATGAGCATTAGGTTCGGAGGGTTGATTCCCCAACCTAAAAATGTTGAGTTCAATTTGTTAGTGTATATGCCCTAGAGGCCATTACTGTATCATACTAGTTTGTATATTACTTAATGGATGCTTGGGATATTCACCTTGTATATACAATCTTGCTCAAAATAGTAGTATGCTACTTGGTTTGTTTCTACTTCAATGTGTACTTGTGTTTATTTCAGTATATCACTTATACGCATTAGTGGAGCCCTTAGGATCTTTGCTTGATTACCAGCGTTGTGATGGCAGTCACACTAGTGGGGGCTGGGTAATCTATAAGCACATCCTTATTCAGGTCCCTGGTCGCAGGACTATCGAGACAGGGCATCGATACTCCGGAGTAGACCAGCGCATGCGCTTCTCATCCCAGTGTGGGAGACGGTCTGTCCCACAGCCGTCAGTACGTCGTACTTGAGATAGTATGCGGGTGCTCGTTAGGTTACGGGTACACTGGACAGGACTCGTCGGGAACTGACTAGTTGGTATTATACCTATCGTCAGTTATCAGTTCCCAGGTGACATGAGTACAGCTTAGTCCGCTGACTTGACACTGTCACTCCGCCTCGAGTGTGTTCCCACTGTACTTTGATCACTACCCTACCACGGCTCAAAGGAGTCGTGCAAACAGGTGGTGGTTGGGTGCAGTCCCGAAGCACTTGGAGGCAGTGACGGTTAGACAGGATTCGTCTCTCCCGGTATTGGGGGTTGACATCGCGCTGTGTCTAGGAGAGCCATTACACGAGTAGTCCCTGGCCAGGGCAAACGAGATATACTGGTAGGTTTCCAGTGTTATCTCAGGGTGTATTGGGCTTCACTCCGGCACGACTTGTACCGCTATTGGGGGACTGACGTTTACCGCCCCCTAGGCCCGCCATGCGATGTATCAGACGAACAGACCGGACTGTACGGAGAATGTCACACTCAGGCTCAGTAGGAGTTCAGATGGGTTTCGCCTCGTCCGTCTTCTTGTCGGCATTACCTGGGGACCGTTACGCACAGCTAGTGCCGCTTGCGGTCTGTGGTTAAACCCACTGCCAGCGTAGTGTCGAGTCTTTAGAGTCCCACACAGAAAGCTTTTCGCCTTTAGGCAAAAGAGTAGAGGTCGCATGGTATTGCGACAGGTCGCATGGTTTTGCGACAGGGTTCGGTCACATCCGTGCACTTGTGCACGTACAGTGTCCGGACAGTTTACACTAGCGGGCTTTGGTTTAAGCCAGATCCTAGTGTGCCTTATGGGATTGGATTTATCCAGTTTGCATTCGTGTTCCTCGGAACGCGGATGCGGGTGTGTATGCACAGTTGACAGGGAGGCAGAGGCAGCGGATTCTCATTAGGGTTGTTGACAGTTGACCGTTGACTTTTTGACTTTATGCTCAACCCTAATGAGAATATGATATGTGATTAACTATTATATTAATTAAGTGTTATGGTGATATGGTTGTTGACTTGTTGACTTTTGGTGACTTGTTGACTTTTGTTGACTTGTTGACCGGTTGACTAGGCTTGACTAGTTGACCATCATGATAACCATGGTTATCATTTCATGCCAAAGACTTTTTCTTGCTTGCTCATTTGAGTAAAATGAGTGCATGACATGATAAGCTTATGGTTGCTTCAAACCATCACATAAGACCTTTTTTGATATGATGAGTTATGATCACTTTGGATTATGAGAGGGTGAAAGACAAAAGAGTTGCTCATTCTTTCTTGCTCATTCTCTCTCTTGTTCTTGAGCTCTCCTCTTGCTCTCACCCTCAACCTCTTGCTCCCTCTCTTGATCTATGGTTCTCTTGTCTCATGAGTTGAGAATCAAGAACCATAGATAAAATCCCATTCTAAATCATCTCTACTCATTCTAGTTCACTAGGTTTAGCAAACCAAGTGAACTAGTTTCTTCAAAGAACGAAGAAGGAGCTAAAGGTTGGAGCTTTCAAGTGGATCTATCTTCGGCGTACGGAGACAACGAGAAGGAGCCATCGACCACCATCGGAGCTTGAAGAGAAGGAGTTCAAGTTTAGGTATAACCATCTTCATCCGAGTAGCTAAATATCTTTAGCTTAGTATGCTAGTTTTAGTTTAGGTAAAGATCCCGACCCAGCTTAGTCCATGTTGCCTCTTGCGTTAAAATTTTGATTTTATACCGTTTCCGCCTCCCCGTAAGAACCGGGGGTCGCAACGTGGACTTACAGTGGTATCAGAGCCTAACTAAACTTAAACTAGCTTGGTAGTGAAGTGTAACGAAGTTCGGAACCGAAAAAATCCAAAAACCAAACTTTTACAAAAACTGAGTTTCTGTTGAAATTTTTTTGGCTCAAAATGAAAAACTTTACACTTGTAAATTCGGCTCAGGGTTTTGTGTGAACACCCAAGAAAAACGATACAGTAATTCGTCCAAACCGCCGCCCTTCCGCCGCGAGATCTAGGCATCCGCCGCGGAACCGCCGCTCTTTGTCGTCTTCTGTGCATCGTTTTTCGTGCAGTGTGTGTCTGTGTTGGTTTTGGAATTTTTGAAATATATTATATGTGCCCAGATTTTCCAGAAAAGAAATTTCCTTTTGGGGTCCTATAATTCCGTATTTTTCCGAACTTCACTGCACTTTGACTATGATGGTTATATCTGTGATGTTTGCATGTATTGAACGTCGGCTAATCGCTATAAGTCGATTAGTCAGGGTTATACATGATCTGTAATGTGCTGGAATGTGTATATAAATATGTTGGATTGTCGCGGGTGAATAGCCGGGGGTTGTGAGACGAGAGTTTTCTTTTCTTGCAATTCATGTAAATTTGTAAATTGATGTAATAATTATTTGTATGGCCGCACAACCGGGTCGGGGTTGTAGCCGTCATTGTATAATTTCTTTTTACTGTTTTTGCTCCTAGGATAGACCCATGGAGGGGTGCACAAACTACCGGGTATGCCGAAGTGTCGAGTGGCCTACTCATGGAGATGAGGGAGGTTGCTACGCTTCGGGTACTTGGCGGGTAGTTTGCCGCACCCGTAGGGGTCTTGGGTGGGGTATTGGCTATTCACCGCGACCGTGTTATCTGTTTTTGTTACAGGCTCGTACAAATTACAGATTGCTAGTATATCCAATGTATTTATCTGTGATCTGAAATGTTTATCATTGCAGTATATCTATATATGATATTATTTAGGCGTTGCTTATGTTTTACAGACGCGCTAGCCCAGCCCCCGCTCTGTCGTTAGTTAAGTAACCTAACGAGTAATGACGGGGTCCCGTGGCGAATGCGAATGGCATAAGCGTACGTCATATTTTGGTTGTTTTCTGTAATGGTAGGATTAAATGATGGGACGCATTAAAAGAACTAATGCAAGAATATCACGCATTAAAAGAACTAATGCAAGATAATAAACCAAGTTAAAGTCGTTGGAACACTTTCGAAAAACCACTCGGTTCTTTTCAAAACAAACTTTTAAAATACGGAGTTTGAGCCACTCCATTTAAAAGCTATCTCGTTCCATCGACCAAATCAAGTTCACTACGTTCACGGTTTTGCCAAAACCATCCGTAGCCCTCCATCATTTCAGTTAAATATTCGGTAGTATTCAAGCTATGTATTTTGACCTCACGCCAAGGCATAGTGATTGGTAGCTGCCGGATATTTATCTGTTGCATAGATAGAATGCGTTGGTTTGAGACAGTCGTACTGCCATTTTGGCCTACGTCAAGGGTATGTACGGGTGGGTTCAAATTAACCTGGATAATGATGGGACGAACTTGACATGTGACTTATGATATTTTGACCTCACGCCAAGGTCATAAGAGCATGGGGCAAAAATCCACATCGGGAGTTTCATAAGTACTGAAACTTGCTAGATTTGCATACCATTTGGAGTGTGATGATTCTGGTAGGATTCCTTCAGTTTCGTCACGCGATGATATTTGGATCCCGATCCTACTGTGAGTATATGCTACTCCTCGGGAAATTTCTCACTTAACGATCAATGCTATAAACCTAGTAGGTGCCTAGAAAGGTGTTAGCGGGGCTACGCCCCCAGGGAAAAGAGGTTCTTTAATTAAGGAACTTCGCGAAAGCGTTGGAAAACCTCCCTCGAAGTACCGACACCGGCCTGGCTGAACGGTTAAGCAAGTATTGTACGGTGGGATTAATCCTGACTAATTCTTCCTTTATGGTTTGAGGAGGGATTCGAGAAACAGTGGGAGCCATCCTGTTTAGACAAATTAAAAACCACTCTAAACTTGCAAGAGCATCATGCTGAGTGTTTCTTCTTCTCTCTCCTAATTGCAGCGACCAATCAACATGACTGGACTTAAGTTACTCCTAGATAAAAACAAACTGACAGGGCCAAACTACAAAGATTGGCTCAGGAATGTCAAGATAGCAATCACTTATGACAAGCTGGGGTATCTTCTTACCACCAAAGCTCCCCCTGTCCCTGGTCCAACTTCCAGTGTCGCGGATAAGGAAATCCGCAAGACTTGGGAGATTGATAGCGCGAAGGCCAAGTGCCTCCTGCTTGCCTCGATGGACAACGAACATCAGAGGAGGCATGAGAATATGGACATGGAGTCCATATTGCTCCATACAAAAGAACTGTATGGAGAGCAATCACGTATCGCAAGATACGAAGCATCGAAAAAGTTATTTTCGACAAGAATGGCCGTCGGATCATCAGTAGCCGAGCACGTGCTAAAGATGATCGGCTTCATTGAGGAGCTCGCTGACCTAGGGATCACATTGGAGAGTGAGCTATATATGGATATAGTTCTCCAGTCCCTTCCTTCCACTTACGCCCAGTTTATACTGAACTTCAACTTACAAGAAAAAGAGGTTGAACTTTCAGAGCTCCTCAACATGCTGAGGAGCGCAGAGGGCACCCTACAGAAAAGTAGGGATACATCCACTTTGTTTGTAGGAGGATCATCTTCTTCTAGGTCCAAGGCGAAAGCCAAGGGAAAGAAGAAGAAGGCCCCCGCCAAACCAAGGGGCGGTGTTAGTAAAGTGGATACGAAGGGAAAAGGAAAAGCAACAAAGATAGCGGGGAAGCTTGTGGATAAGGAAGAATGCTTCTATTGTCATAAGAAAGGACACTGGAAGAATGATTGCAGGGCCTGGAAGGCCAGAACACAGGAATTGAAGCAGGTTGCAGCTTCAGCTTCAGGTGTGTATGTTATTGAAAACTGTCTTTCAATAAACTCTACTTCCTGGGTATTGGATACCGGATCAGGATCTCATATCTGTAATTCTTTGCAGGCGTTGAGAAACCGTAGGGTTTTGAAGGCAGGTGACATGACCCTCAGAGTTGCAAACGGAGCTAGCATGGATGCTAAAGCCGTGGGGGACTATCACCTGGGAATGTCAGATGGACATGTTTTGGTTTTGCGTAATTGCTTTTTTGTACCCAACGCAACTTGTAATATCATTTCTGTATCTTTAGTTTCTAAAGAAGGTTATGAATTTGCGTTTGTAAGTAATGTTGTAAACATTCACCTTAATCAAGTTTTGATTGGGTCAGGTACATTGAGTAATGGTATATACGTGTTAAACCAACCGCAGATTTTTAATGTCCAGAATACACACAAAAGAAAGTCTCCAGAAATAAATCAGACTTTCTTATGGCATTGTAGATTGGGTCACATCAATGAGAGAAGGTTGACTAAGTTACATACAGAAGGATATTTGAATGCGTTCGAATATCAATCGTATGCCACTTGTCAATCTTGTCTCAAAGGAAAGATGACAAAGACTCCGTTTACTGGACAAGGAGTAAGAGCGAGCGAGCTCTTGGGACTCGTACACAGTGACGTGTGCGGTACAATGTCTACACATGCCCGAAGCGGACATTCTTACTTCATTACTTTTACGGATGACTTCTCAAGGTACGGTTATGTCTTCTTAATGAAACATAAGTCCGAGGCCTTTGGAAAATTCCAGGAGTATAAGAATGAAGTAGAGAAACAGACCGGCAAAAGTATTAAGATTCTAAGATCGGATCGAGGTGGAGAATACTTAAGTGCCGAGTTCCTGGACTATTTAAAAGAGAACAGAATTCTCTCTCAGCTTACTCCTCCATACACCCCGCAACATAATGGTGTATCGGAGAGACGGAACCGCACCCTATTGGATATGGTGCGGTCCATGATGAGTAACGCTGAGTTACCGCGATCGTTCTGGGGGTATGCGCTAGAATCAGCTGCATACCTTTTGAACCGAGTTCCGACTAAGACTGTGCCTACCACCCCATATGAAATGTGGAGTGGGAAGAAACCCTACCTTCAATATCTGAAGATCTGGGGATGTCCAGCTTTTGTCAAAAAGCAGCATGCGGACAAACTCGAGGCACGCTCAGTACTGTGCAAGTTTGTGGGATACCCAAAGAACACCAGGGGGTATCTTTTCTACTACGCAGAGGAACAAAAAGTCCTTGTTTCTCGTAATGCCCACTTTCTAGAACACCAGTTCTTGGAAAAGGAAATTAGTGGGAGCGCAGTAGAACTGGAAGAAATTCCAGAACCACAGACTATTACTGAAAGGTTAATGGAACCAGAGGGTTCAACAGAACAGGACATTCCTACGCCGCTCCGCAGGAGTAGTAGGCAGTCTCATCCGCCCGAGAGATACTGCGGTTTTCTCATAGACGGGGATAGAGAGGATTGCATCATAGATTATGATGAGCCTACTAGCTTCCAGCAGGCCGTTCAGAGCGTTGACTCAGTGAAATGGCTGGATGCAATGCGGACCGAAATGGAGTCCATGTACACCAACAAGGTATGGACGTTGGACATTGCTCCAGACGGGGTAAAACCCGTAGGATGCAAGTGGATCTTCAAAAGGAAGATTGGTGTAGATGGACAGGTTGAGACCTATAAAGCTAGGCTGGTAGCAAAGGGTTTTCGTCAAAGACCTGGCTTGGACTACGACGAAACCTTTTCTCCAGTAGCCATGCTGAAATCCATTCGGATCCTTCTTGCCATTGCTGCCTTCCACGATTATGAGATCTGGCAAATGGACGTAAAGACAGCTTTTCTAAATGGAAATTTAGAGGAGTGTGTCTATATGGACCAGCCGGAGGGTTTCATTCAGAGTGGGAGCAGCGGAAAGGTGTGCAAGTTGCTTAAGTCCATCTATGGACTAAAGCAGGCGTCGCGGAGTTGGAACATCTGCTTTGATGAGACGGTCAAGGAATTTGGCTTTATCAAAAATCCAGATGAACCATGCATCTATAGTAGATTTGTAGCGAGAACTGTAGTATTCCTCGTTTTATACGTGGATGACATTCTCTTAATAGGAAATGACATTCCTATGCTACAATCTGTCAAGGGGTTCTTGTCACACAGGTTCTCCATGAAAGACCTGGGTGATGCCTCATACATTCTGGGTATCCGGATCTACCGTGACAGATCCAAGAGGATATTAGGACTTTCTCAGTCCAGGTACATCGACACCATACTGAAGAGATTCAGTATGGAAGATTCCAAGCGCGGTAACCTACCGGCTTGTCACGGGATCACCCTCTCTAAAGAGATGTCTCCCAAGACTGATTTGGAGAGGGATCGCATGTCTATTATACCCTACGCTTCTGCGGTAGGCTCTATAATGTATGCGATGTTGTGTACCAGACCGGATGTAGCTTATGCACTGAGTGTGGTAAGCCGGTATCAGTCAAACCCTGGGGAGAAACACTGGATAGCGGTAAAGAACATTCTCAAGTACCTGAGAAGGACTAAGGAGATGTTCTTGGTGTATGGCGGAAAAGACCTCCAGATCGAGGCCTTTGCTGACTCCAGCTTCCAGAGTGACAAGGATGATTCCAAGTCCATGTCGGGTTTTGTCTTTACCCTCAATGGAGGGGCGGTGTGTTGGAAGAGTTCCAAACAGGAAACCGTTGCAGACTCGACGATGGAAGCGGAATACATCGCTGCATCTGATGCCGCAAAAGAAGCTGTCTGGATGAGGAAGTTCTTGAAAGAACTTCAGGTGGTTCCGTCCATTGTTGATCCAATACCTCTGTATTGCGACAACAACGGGGCTATAGCTTTAGCGAAGGAACCCAGGTCCCATCAGAGATCCAGGCACATCTTGAGGCGGTATCACCTGATCAGGGAGATCGTAGATCGCCAGGAGATCGAGGTTCGGAGAGTCGCTTCAGAAGATAACACTGCTGATCCATTCACCAAGGCCCTGCCCCAGACTCAGTTCGAGCGGCTGATCGAGATGATAGGTCTTCGATACGCCAGTACATGGCCTTAGTGCAAGTGGGAGATTGTTAGTGTATATGCCCTAGAGGCCATTACTGTATCATACTAGTTTGTATATTACTTAATGGATGCTTGGGATATTCACCTTGTATATACAATCTTGCTCAAAATAGTAGTATGCTACTTGGTTTGTTTCTACTTCAATGTGTACTTGTGTTTATTTCAGTATATCACTTATACGCATTAGTGGAGCCCTTAGGATCTTTGCTTGATTACCAGCGTTGTGATGGCAGTCACACTAGTGGGGGCTGGGTAATCTATAAGCACATCCTTATTCAGGTCCCTGGTCGCAGGACTATCGAGACAGGGCATCGATACTCCGGAGTAGACCAGCGCATGCGCTTCTCATCCCAGTGTGGGAGACGGTCTGTCCCACAGCCGTCAGTACGTCGTACTTGAGATAGTATGCGGGTGCTCGTTAGGTTACGGGTACACTGGACAGGACTCGTCGGGAACTGACTAGTTGGTAGTATACCTATCGTCAGTTATCAGTTTCCAGGTGACATGAGTACAGCTTAGTCCGCTGACTTGACACTGTCACTCCGCCTCGAGTGTGTTCCCACTGTACTTTGATCACTACCCTACCACGGCTCAAAGGAGTCGTGCAAACAGGTGGTGGTTGGGTGCAGTCCCGAAACACTTGGAGGCAGTGACGGTTAGACAGGATTCGTCTCTCCCGGTATTGGGGGTTGACATCGCGCTGTGTCTAGGAGAGCCATTACACGAGTAGTCCCTGGCCAGGGCAAACGAGATATACTGGTAGGTTTCCAGTGTTATCTCAGGGTGTATTGGGCTTCACTCCGGCACGACTTGTACCGCTATTGGGGGACTGACGTTTACCGCCCCCTAGGCCCGCCATGCGATGTATCAGACGAACAGACCGGACTGTACGGAGAATGTCACACTCAGGCTCAGTAGGAGTTCAGATGGGTTTCGCCTCGTCCGTCTTCTTGTCGGCATTACCTGGGGACCGTTACGCACAGCTAGTGCCGCTTGCGGTCTGTGGTTAAACCCACTGCCAGCGTAGTGTCGAGTCTTTAGAGTCCCACACAGAAAGCTTTTCGCCTTTAGGCAAAAGAGTAGAGGTCGCATGGTATTGCGACAGGTCGCATGGTTTTGCGACAGGGTTCGGTCACATCCGTGCACTTGTGCACGTACAGTGTCCGGACAGTTTACACTAGCGGGCTTTGGTTTAAGCCAGATCCTAGTGTGCCTTATGGGATTGGATTTATCCAGTTTGAATTCGTGTTCCTCGGAACGCGGATGCGGGTGTGTATGCACAGTTGACAGGGAGGCAGAGGCAGCGGATTCTCATTAGGGTTGTTGACAGTTGACCGTTGACTTTTTGACTTTATGCTCAACCCTAATGAGAATATGATATGTGATTAACTATTATATTAATTAAGTGTTATGGTGATATGGTTGTTGACTTGTTGACTTTTGGTGACTTGTTGACTTTTGTTGACTTGTTGACCGGTTGACTAGGCTTGACTAGTTGACCATCATGATAACCATGGTTATCATTTCATGCCAAAGACTTTTTCTTGCTTGCTCATTTGAGTAAAATGAGTGCATGACATGATAAGCTTATGGTTGCTTCAAACCATCACATAAGACTTTTTTTGATATGATGAGTTATGATCACTTTGGATTATGAGAGGGTGAAAGACAAAAGAGTTGCTCATTCTTTCTTGCTCATTCTCTCTCTTGTTCTTGAGCTCTCCTCTTGCTCTCACCCTCAACCTCTTGCTCCCTCTCTTGATCTATGGTTCTCTTGTCTCATGAGTTGAGAATCAAGAACCATAGATAAAATCCCATTCTAAATCATCTCTACTCATTCTAGTTCACTAGGTTTAGCAAACCAAGTGAACTAGTTTCTTCAAAGAACGAAGAAGGAGCTAAAGGTTGGAGCTTTCAAGTGGATCTATCTTCGGCGTACGGAGACAACGAGAAGGAGCCATCGACCACCATCGGAGCTTGAAGAGAAGGAGTTCAAGTTTAGGTATAACCATCTTCATCCGAGTAGCTAAATATCTTTAGCTTAGTATGCTAGTTTTAGTTTAGGTAAAGATCCCGACCCAGCTTAGTCCATGTTGCCTCTTGCGTTAAAATTTTGATTTTATACCGTTTCCGCCTCCCCGTAAGAACCGGGGGTCGCAACGTGGACTTACACAATTGTCATGTTTCCAAAAGAGAGGTTCATCGAACCATTGCGACAATTGATCACAGCATTTGAGCTTGCAAGGAATAGGCGACCGAGTATCACCGGAATTTGATTCTGGGGGTTAGCTACAGGCTGTGTGTCTAATACAATGAAGTCAACGGGGAATATGAAGTCCCCGACTTTGATTAACACATCCTCTAGCTCACCCCTAGGATGGGTGATCGATCGGTCGGCCATTTGGAGAGTACAGTGTGTGGGTTTCAGCTCTCCTACGCCTAATTGCTCGTATACTGAGTACGGAAGCAGGTTAACACTGGCACCAAGATCTAATAGTGGGCGGTTGATGTTCTTATCCCCAATGGTAATAGAAATCGTAGGACAGCCAGGGTCCTTCCATTTTTGTGGTAAAGATTGGGTAAGAGCATCACTCACAGCACTAGCCAAGAAAACTTTCTTGGGTACCTGAGACTTCCTCTTTTTCGTGCACAAATCCTTTAAGATTTTCGCGTAGGACGGGATTTGTTGGACAGCATCTAAAAGAGGAATGTTAATGTTAACCTGCTTAAATAACTCCAGAATCTTCTCCATTTGTGGATTTTTTTTGGTGGACTTCAACCGGTTTGGAAATGGAACGTTTTTAAAATTGGTTGAGTCCAATGCTGGAGGAGGAGATTGTGGAGTTGGAACGGATCCCAGAACTGGTGTTTTCGTGGAGTGAGAAGTGGGTCCGTTCAGAGCAGAAGAAGAAGAAGAAGAAGAGCCTTTTGAAGAATGAAGAATAGGCTCAGAAGACGAAGAAGGAGAAGAAGAAGAAGAAGAAGAAGCGACCGGGGTGTCATCGTTGACTCGTGTGCCAATGTTGTTTTGCAGCATCCTTCCCGATCTCAATGTGGTCACGGCACTCACATTATGGTTCTGTTGTTCAAGAGCAACATGTACATTATGTGGGTGACCGGGATTAGGGAGTGGCTGGGATGGGAGCTTCCTCTTCTCTCGCTCGCTTAATGCCGCATTCAGCTGTGCAATCTGGGCCTCGATGGTCTTGATGCTTTGCCCGTGAGCGGCAGTGTGTTGCACTAAGGACTGAATGGAAGACTGGATGTTGGCGGTGGATTGTGTCAATTGTTTAACGAACGCCTCTAGACTTCGTTCAAGCGAGGAAACCTTATCGTTGTTTGACGGAACAAAATTGTTTTGGGGAAAAGAATTGTTGGGTGCAAAGTTGTTCATCTGATTTTGAAAAGGTTGGGGTTGGAAGGGCTGCTGAAACTGATGTTGAGTTTGTTGTTGCGCTTGTTGTTGCGGAGGAGGGGGCCTCTGGAAATTGTTGCCTTGGAATTGATGCTGATTCTGATTCCAGGCGAAATTGGGGTGGTTCCTCCAACCGGGATTGTACGTGGAAGAGTATGGATCATTTCTTGGTCTTTGCTGAAATGCAGCATTAACCTGATCCTGTCCTTGAGATGGTAAATTGTAAGGACACTCTTCGGTTAAATGAGAAGGATCGGAACAACAAGAGCAAATGGTACGAAGGGGAAGAACAGGGGCAGGAGCAGGAGAAGAAAATTTGCTCTCTATCGCTTCAAGTTTTCTCGTTATTGCAGCCATTTCAGCTTTCATCGCAATAGAGACATCAAGTTGGTGAATTCCTACCCTAGACTGACCGGTAGAAGTGGAGGTAGAAGATGAAGAAGTCGGTCTGGTGCTCTCCCATTGTAGCGTCTGTTCCGCAAGGTCGTCGAAGAATTGCCA
This sequence comes from Agapanthus africanus, assembly GCA_030015575.1. NCBI lineage: Eukaryota > Viridiplantae > Streptophyta > Magnoliopsida > Asparagales > Amaryllidaceae > Agapanthus > Agapanthus africanus. The sequence continues at coordinate 472,564,211 of CM057350.1, read as the reverse complement.
CGCTTCCTCGTCAGATTTCGATAGGAAGTGGCCCTGACAAATGGTTTCCAACAACTGCTTGGTTGCTGGGTTCAGGCCCTCGTATAAGGTTTGGAAAAGTTGCCATTTCTCGATACCATGGTGAGGACACTGAACAAGAAGGTCTTTATACCGGTCAAAGCACTTCCAGAAGGGTTCAGAAGAAAGCTGAGAGAATTGGTTGATTTCGTTACGGATCCTTGCGGTTTTATGATTCGGATAGAATTTTTTGAGAAACGCTTTAACAAACTCATCCCAACTGGTTATGGAGTGGGAAGCGGTGCTATACAGCCATTTTTCGGCAAGATCGCATAAAGTGAACGAAATGACCCGTAGCCGTATAGCATCGTCCGACAGCTGGGTGGTTTTCATCATGGCACAAACGTTTTGAAATTTGTTGATGAAGATATAGGCATCTTCAGATTCAAGCCCATGAAATCGCGGAAGCATGTTAATAAAGTGGGGCTTAATTTCAAAGTTATCCCCATTGGCCGGTGGAAGAGAAAGACAGGTGGGAAGTGCAGAACGGGTGGGATAGAAACGATCCTGGAGCGCGATTCGCTGCGGCGCTACAACAGGCGGTGGTGGTGGGTTATTTGCCTCCATAGGAGGTGGAGTCAAACCTGGGGCAGTCAAAGAGATGTTTGGATTAAATCCTGACATCGCGGAAGAAGAGGTTGGTGATGGCGAAGGTGAAGATGTATGAACAGAATTCCGGTCAACGTCGGAGTTGGCCGACAAAGGTAAGGGTGAAAGAGGAGTGGACGGAGTTTCGACGTCTGAGTCGATCGCGTAGTCGGTAGCGACTAACGTAACGCGGACTAGGCAGGCGCTAGTGTCCCGATTCCAAGCGGACATACACTAAACGAGTTTAGTGTAGTCAAAGCGGAGAAGGTGAGGGTAAGAAAACGTCAATGGAGAAATACGATGGGTGGTGGGTGAAAAATGGATTTTGGCGACAAAGGGCAAGTTTTTATAAAAGTTTTTGATTTTTTTCTTTTTTTTTTAGAAAGAGCTTTACAGAAATATGTACGGATTTATGGCTTTAAGCAATCACAAACAAGATATGCACAATCATACCTAGATCTAGGGTCACCTAGGTCAGCTAGACAGCTCCTAACTGTTCCAAAGGGCTAGAAACAGGACCTCAAACCGCCTCTTCTCCAATAATCGCGGCCAGGTAAGTGCCAGGTAAGTGGGAGGCTCCCCACTACGTAAGTAGTGGTCCTAATTAAGTAACCACTTGCTTTCGACACACTTGCCTAGACACCGCAAAAGTCAGGATAGGATAAACGGCCGATGCCTGTAACTAGTCCTCTGTCCTATTGAGCGCGAAGTCTTTAGGGCTGAGTCTAGTATTTTTTAATTAACAATGGTCAATGCATATGCTTTTTGTGATTTCTGGGGTCCTGGGAAGGGTGATGAAATCCCCACCCAATCTGAATTGGTTTCAAGCCCCTTAAAGTCCGTATTAATAAATGCAAAGCAGTAACAAATCAACTGCAAACAATTTTTATTTTTTAGCGCGGCGCAAAGAATCCTGCACAAGAACAGTTTATTGGAAGGGGGAAGAGAATTTGCGCAAAGAATGCTACAGAAAACACAGTTTAGTGGAGTCCAGAGGAGTGGGGGAGAGGAAAGAGATACTCATAGAAAAAATGGTACCATGAAGGCCCCAAATGGCCGCGGTTCCGCGGCCAAATACGTGCTAAGGCCGTGGTTCCGCGGCAGGCAAGAGAGATTGGGCTTTCAAATTTTTTGTGTGTGCTTCTGTGGCTGTCCTCTGCTTGTCTGGATTTGCTGAATCTTGATTTGCTCACTGTATCTGCTCCAGATTTTTACAGTAGACCGTTTGCTTCGTCTTGATCCGTCGCGGTGTAGCCGCGAGATGTGGGTCTAACTTCCCACGTCTTTGGCACTGAACTCGACCGTCTTTTATTCCTGCACACTTGCACAAAAACTAATCAAAAATAACAAGATGGTTTTTTTTACAATGTATATTATTTTTTGTTTTGTTTTTCGGTTAGATTTATATTCACAAGTTAACCCGAAATTACACAAAGAAATAAACTACCGTCTCCCCGGCAACGGTGTCATTTGATTGTTAGGGTTTCTGCGTGTTCAAGTTTAGTTAATTACCGCAATCAAAACGGTTTCGCTTGTAGCTAGCCGGTTGAGTACGGGTCGTCCGCAGGGAGATGGGAATCTTTTTCTATGTGCTTTAACGAGTTAAGTCCAAAAGTCCAGATTTGTTTGTGATTAACTAAGTGTTAAAATGATATGTAAAGAGAGCTTGTTAGGATTAGGATTAGGTTAGTTTAAGTTAGGAGTCGCTCACTTCTTTCGTTGCCACTCTTAATATCGGTGTTACGGTAATCGGCAACAACGGGGATTAGCAAGACTAGGAAGGAACTTGCGAGTATAAGTTAGACTTTCCAACGCATAAGTTCTTCCTTTTGGTGCTTATCCGTCCGTACTTGGCTCTTAGCCATAACCTCCGGTTAATTCAACCACAACCGGTCTCACTACGGAATCACCGCTATCATGTAGGATAGGGTGCCGTAGGGAGCGGATTGTGGTTCACTTAACGGGAGTTCGAATCAAGATGTTGGGCAAGAAAAGAGTGAGAGAGATTTCCTTCTCTCAAACTTCCCTTATCCTACCCTAACAAGTATGGAGACTACTCACACATCATAACAAAAAAGAAAATAAAACAAAAGAGGAGGGTAGAAAGAAAGAGGTTAGAAGATTACAACTGGCTATTTGCGACCTCACCTCGGCAAGGATCAAGCGTAAGCATCATGGTTGTTTAAGGATAAAGGAAAAGAGAACAAGAAAGAAACAAACACAAATAACAACAACTAATTTAGCAAATGAAAAATTACAAGCGATAATAGTTAACAAAATAAAAAGACAAGCATGGTAAGAACAAGAACTCCTTTATTCATTCTTCACTCACAAAAGCTCACTACAAGTTTTTTAATGGAGAAGAGATGAGAGGATATTCTAAAATTCTAAATACAAGATTATGGGCCCTTGGCTTTGGCAAGTTCTGGACTATTTATAGTCAGGCAACAGAAATTCTAGGGCAACATTCTGGACCCATGTGAAAAGACCAATCTGCCCTCAAAAAAACCATCGACTGCGGCGCCTGTACGGCCGCGGAACCGCGGCCTAGACCCCCTATTGGCCGCGGTTCCGCGGCCGTATAGATGAATTGTCTTTTCAAATTTTGTGGGTTTCCCTGGTATTGTGTGCCATGTATTCTGGTATATGTTTTTTCTCAGATTGTCTTCACGATTTTTCCAGAATTTCTGTTGAACAAAAAGGTGATGAATGTGGATCTTTTTGTCATGATTTTCTTGAGCTCCGCGTAGATTTCTTGGATCTTGTGTTGCTATTGAGCCTTGTGCATGAAAATGACAATCGATTTTCCATTTTGTCTCTTAAACTGGTTTGCGGCAGCATACGGATAGAGAGCGGAGACCCGTGTTTTATCTGTGGTTGGCAGGAACCCGGATTTTGTCGTGCTTTTCCATGAATTTCATCGTTTAGAGCCGAGAACCTGTATCCTGCAATTGACTAGCAAACACGGCTTAAGAGTACCTATCGATAAGCAATATGATAAAAATTGGGCGGTATAAAAATGCAAAAATCTGATATGAACAGTAAGTGAACAAAACGGACTCGTTTCGTGTTTGCGTCGAATATCGGCAACTTGATGATTTGTTCTTCGCAACTGCCATGACAAGTCATACTTCACGCCGGGATCGATACAAGGACGGATAACTCATGATCAAGAGAGTATCGAAGGAATCGTCGCGATTCAACCATCCGAGCCAAAGCCACGACCACTTCTTCTTTAACTTGTTTTCTTGTTTTCGTATTTTCTTTATTTTGTGACAAACCAAAGCCAATTCTTTGTTCTCGAACCTTAAGCGACACTACATAATCTCCAATTCCCTGCGGATCGACCCGTACATGCCGGCTCGCTACAACGCGTCGTGCACTTGCGGTTTTATAAATTTTAAAACGAGGCCGAGCTCGTGTGCGCAACTATTTCTCAAAACGGTCTCTTTTCCAAAATATGCACGTTTGCGCGCGCGTGTGAGTCCCTAACAAATTTTTGGCGTCGTTACCGGGGAGCTGGTAGTCATTAGGTATTGTTATTTCTTGTTCGTTCTAACAAACTAACTACTAGCTCAAAATTCTTTCAAAACTAACAAAACGATAATTTTCTAACTTTGCTCTCTGTTGTTGTGACCTGCTATCACTCTATAATCGAACTGAAAAATCAAAATATACCAAAAGAACACTAAAATATCCTGGAGAAGCCACACAAAATTTTTGCACCATTAGATTTCATTTGGCCAGCGACATCTTCGAAAATTCCGATGTCGCTGGTCCCCTTTTGGTGTTTTAGGATTTTTTCTTTTGTGGTGTCTCCAGTTTATAGTTAGTATTCTATTGGTATTGTTCGATTTTTATAATTACGAGTGTGCAGGAATTAGGGCAGATATATCGCTTTTGGCATTAAATATCGTATTTTCCGACATTTGCAGATTTTTACGGAATTACGACCAGCGATCGTGCGGAACAAGATTCAAATTCAATTGTAAGACGTTAGTGAACTACAGTGCCAAAGATCTGGGTAGTTTGACCCGCGCAAGTGAACATTCAAAGAATCAGATCACCTCAAAAAGGGTTTTTCTTAACCAAATCACATCGGTACGTATTTTCCTAACACCTTCGCTCAAATCCGACGCATTCCAATATTCTATCTTCTGCAGGATTCTTCGTACAAATTGCCAACAATTGCACAGAGAACTCACCCGTATTTCTTGCAGCTCTTAAGCCTAAATGAAAAAGAACTGCTTGATTGATTAATTTCTTGAATTCTTTTATTGAATTGCGCATTTGCATCTTAATACGGATATTAAGGGCACGAAACCAAACAAGATACGGTAAAAGATTTTATCACCTTTCTCCGTGGCCCACAAATCACAAAACTGCATTCTTGCATACCCCCAGTAATTTTAAAATCAATTAAAACTCTGACTTTAAGGACTTCGCGCTCATTAGGAGAAGTTGACTGTGTTTAGAACACCACTTAACGGTATATCATTCATGGGGTGTCTAGGAAAGTGGTCACGGCGAAACCGCCAAAAAAGAAAGGGTTATTCTAATTAAGGAATTTCGCGAAAGCGTTGGAAAACCTCCCCTTATCTCTGCACTTACCTGGCTTCATAATCCGTATATCTTGAGCCCGTTTCTCGACACAGTTTTACTTCAACAATCAGGTTCTTGAGCAGGTCTAGTTGACTTAGCATAACATAGACTGTTAGGGTTGTAATATTCTTTGTTTTAGTGATTTTTGTGAATCCTTGTTAATATGGGTGATACACAGTTCAATTCTATTTTTCACGATTCCTATTCTTTTGTTTATACTCGGTCCCAATTCGTTTGTTCAAATTGCCACAATTCTTCCCACATTCATGAAAACTATCCTTTTTTAGGGGTGACCAACCGTCCCAGAGTTTTGATAACGGTCACCCACCTAACACTCTTGAACCCGGTCCCACTTCAAATATAGACCAAATGATTGAAAAGTTAGAGAAAGAGATCAACAGGATAATAGCTTTAGCATCACCGCCGTCATAACCCTCCCTTCCTGAAACAACTGACCCATCATTAGGGAATGATAGTGAGATGGATGCTAGATTGACCGCTTTAGAGAAGGGTATAGAAGTGATGACTGCGGTCGAGAATCAAACAGCTGCGACGCTGGCCTTGTTCATACAGCAATCTGAGCAATTGTTTATTGCTCAAGCTCAATCGTTGGCTAGAATCGAAGAACAAGTGAAACATTTAGCTGAGAGAATTATAGAGAGTGAACACAGTCAATTGGAACAAGATAATATCAATGTCTATCATCTAAGAAGTCACCCGAGTGAGATAAACGATCAAATTTTTTTTGATGATTTCATAGATGATGATATGATTGAATTGACTGAGTGTTGTTAGGACACACAAGAAAACCCTCTAGGTCAGTCCAACACTAGACTTCAGGTACCAACTGAAGCTCTTGTCACTTGTGATTTAGAGGTTGAATTAACCGAAGTACTACTTGAAGAGGAAATTTTTGAACCGACTGATTTTTGCACTCCAATTTTAGAGGAGGGAACTTGTGAATTTGCTGGGTATGGTTATGATAGATTGTTAGCGGAAATCAAGATCAAGAACCTACAATTTTTGCATCACCTGTTAATATTGGTTCGGAAAAAACGTTAGTGTAGGAACCTACATTTTTAGATGACATGAACCACCCATTTGTGAATGTAATGAGGGAGAAGTAGTTTTGGGGATAGTGAGCTGTAGCAACAAAAGTAGGATTGTGCAGGATTATAGGGAGGAAGACAGCCTGAAGAAAGAGTCTTTCATGCGAAGTTTTGAGGAGATATTTGCGGATGGACTTGATATTCTTGGTGAGTTGTCAGAAACAATTTAGGAACATCCTACGAACCTTTTTTTGCTGGTCTTTTTAAGGATGAACTCCAATTTTTAAACGAACCTGACCTCGAAACTCAACATATACTTCTTGAAAATTCAATTCATTTGGGCAACATTTCTTTGACTCCTTCAAAACTTCATCTCTGCATTCAGTGTCTTCTGATCCCTACTTTTACACAACCATGCCCTTCTCTAACATTTAACATATACAATTTCTTTTTCTTTTTCTTTTTTATATACATATTCTTTTACCAGCCCTTGTATTATGTAGACAAAAATTTTAAATAGCTGATATTAATTTCTGGACTAACCCAATCTTTTAACTTGTATATGCTGTAATTAGTTTTAGGTTTTTTTCTTTTTCTTTGAATAAAATTCTCACCCTTATGTTTAACTCTAGCTACCGGAGACAGGGGCAACGATGAGGACATCGTAAAACTCAGGTTTGGGGGTGAGCTCTGCGTTTATTTTGCTGCATCATGTGTATATTCTGCATTGCATACATATTTAAAAACCCACAAAAATCTTTTTAAAAAATTCCAAAAACATAAAAACTTTTTCGTTATGTTAGCTAGCTGGGGAACTTAGACTCGAAATCTGACGGTTCGGTTGATAAGATAGAAGCAACTAAATCCTTTTTGAGAGATTGAAAACCCGAAAGATAACCCTCCTTTGAGTTTAACCGTAGCTAATATACGTCTTTTATATCACTTTACACATGTCATGTTTTTGAGAATTAGATGAATGTCTGGAATGTCCCAAATCTTTTGAAAATGGATAAAAATCTGTAGAATCAAATAGGTTTGTTCTGAATTAAGTAATATCAAGAATAGTTCATAAAGTGAAGTAGATATGAAGAATATTATTGAGGTTTTAATGGAAACCAAAAGTCTGAAAAATAACCCATCTGAAATCTTGTTGGAGTAATTACAAACCTTATCCACATGAACACGTCATTGGGATTAAAAAGAAAAAGCTGGCAATATCTCCGTTTTCACTGCTTTTAGAATATTTTAAACACAAACAAAATGAGTTTTTTGTTTTGTGGCCTTGGTAACTTGGGTAATTAAGTCCTTGGGGTGTCTCCACACCTAATACCCTAAAATCATCTGGTTTGGAAGTCATTTTCCTAAAACTCGCTAAGTTTCCAATCGCCAAATAAACAAGCTAAGCAAGTGTTCTCTCCGAGTTAAAAGTCCTCACGGTTCTTTGTGAGAGAATAATTTTGGCGAAGACGAGTTTTCTATAGTAAACAGTTTTTTTTGCGAAGATATGAAGGTTTATATTTATAAAAACGTTTTGCACGATAACGAAAGGGGTGTATGAACAAAAACAGGTGAAAGGTAGGAGTGAAAAATAAGACTTGGTTCTCTTTTAAAAATGATATAAATTCTGACTTGAAACCTAACTGGAGAACGAAACTTGAGAAAATCTTAAGTCTTTTCAAACTCTTATGATCCTTTAGAAATCTATCCTGATCCGTATTTATGACATGATGACCCTAATCAAGTTCTTAAAAACTTGTCGACATTATTCGCACAACAACGAACAGGCGTGTATAAGCTTTTGTTAAATAAACCGTGAAGAATGAAAAATAGGGTTGGACATTTTCTAACTAGGATGATAGAACTTCTAGTTTTGATCCTTAACCATAAAATTAGAATCAACGGTTTCCGCACGACACTAACTTGACAGGATTTTGTGGGTGTAATCCGCTGAAAATTCTCAGGAGACAACACTCCTCCTACTAGGGACGCCTAGAAGTTTAACGGCTTGTTGCACGTGCTCAGTGCAATCGCATTCCCTGGGAAAGTGTAGCTAGGATTTTTGTTTTGCTCGGGACGAGCAAAAGATAAGTTTGGGGGTGTTTGTTCATCACTGAAAACTGTATTTTAATACCACTCATTCATTATCTATTTTGTTATTTTTCGGTATTATTAAGCAGTGTCTGCTCAGTAAATACAGATAGCAGGTATTCATAACAAAACACTGGAAAACATACTCAAAGTCACAGATATAACATTTGTGAGCCGACACTGCAATCAGAACAGAGAACCGATTGATATCCAAAGAGCTCTTTTGCAAATAAGCATGTGTACACAATTTTGGTCCAACGCATTTCATGTGTGCACTGGCTCTTTGGAATATGGACCATGGTAGGGCTATCTTAGCACAATAAATTATGCAAGTGGGTACATGTGTGATAAATACAAAAAGTTATAATGTGATATAAAGCATCAAGTTTCCCTCCAAGACTACTGAATATAACCTAAGCTGATATGAAGAAATCAAACAATACCAGTGGACTTGTTGAGTGCACTCGAGATCACCTCACCAACACGAGCCCCATTGCTCGGACCAAGACCGGCGAGACCCCCCGAAAAACCGGCGTCGCCGGTCCCCCCGCTCCAAATGTCCTCATTTTTCTTCTGGTCATTTCTTTGGGTCACATCATGTTTTTATTGTTTATTTATTCTGGAATGAGGCCTATAAATACCAGAACAGATTAGAGAGAGGGAGCCATATATATATATATATATATATATATATATATATATACCATAGTTTAGTTTAGTTTTTGGTTTAGCTTGAGAGTTGTGTGAGCTTACCTTGGTTTCTTCTTCTTTTTCCCTCTTGAAGCTTTCATTTGAGAGCTTCATTATGGAGATTGAACAAGTAACCAACACCTTATATCTTAACTCATTCAAATGTTAATACATTTGTTATTGGTTTGTTTATTTGCTTTCTTTTCTTTTGTTCTTTTTTACTTGCTTTTCTTTTTATTTATTATGTGTAACTAATCTTTGGTTGTGGTTATGGTGAGAATGTGAGATGAATGGTTTTGCCTTTCTCCCCCTCTTGTTAATGTTTAATGTGTTATAATGTGACTTTAAACTTCGTATTGCAACTTGAATTGGTTTGATATGGTATATTGATTCCATGGTTACTTTGTAATCTCATCACATACCATATTCTCTCCACAAACCCTATTTTGCAAGCTTAAACTTAGAATCAATTTAGTGTTGAGATTGTTAGGTTTTAGATATGGTATTTTGTGAATCTCTTGGTTTCATATACCATATACTATCATAAACACTTAGCAAATTTAACTCTAAAACTATTTGCTCTCACTCACTAATTTGTGTTTTTGATATTACGGTATGCTTGCTAACCCTTATACTTAGTGTTGATACCTCAAGTTTGGACACACAAACGGTAAGTGAACAAAACGGACCCGTTTCGTGTTTGTGTCGAATATCGGCAACTTGATGATTTGTGCTTCGCAACCGTCTTGACAAGTCATGTTTCACGCCTGGATCGATACAAGGACGGACAACTCATGATCAAGAGAGCGTCGAAAGAATCGCCGCGATTCAACCATCTGAGCCAAAACCACGACCACTTCTTCTTTAACTTGTTTTCTTGTTTTTGTATTTTCTTTATTTTGTGACAAACCAAAGCCAATTCTTTGTTCTCGAACCTTAAGCGACACTGCCTAATCTCCAATTCCCTGCGGATCGACCCGTACTTGCCGGCTCGCTACAGCGCGCCGTGCACTTGTGGTTTTATAAATTTTAAAACGAGACCGAACTCGCGTGCGCAACCATTTCTCAAAACGATCTCTTTTCCAAAATATGCATGTTTGCGCGCACGCGTGAATTTCCAACAAAGAGCTTCCGTGCGCTTCACTGCTAACTTGAGGACGAGTTTTTCTAAAGTAGGGGAGTCTGATGTTGCGCACCTTAATAAGTACATCAAGTACGAGCTTGACCAGCCCAAGATCAAGCAGCTGAAAGGCAAATTAGGGATTTTTTCAATCAAATAGAATTTATCTATATTTTGATAGATCAAAATTGATCGGATAGATCATAATTAGATTTTTCAGTCAATTAGGATTTATCTATATTTTCATATTAGATATATCATAATTGATTGGTTTAATTTATTTTTATTAGGCTAGATTTGTTTTTGAATATTTTCCTTACTAGATTAGGATAACTTTTATTCCTAATTATCTCTTAACTTTTAAACTGACTTGCTTCTCAAGAGCGTATTTAATTATAAATAATGCCTATGGCCTCTTGTAAAAAAGTTATCTTGAAAATTAATAAAAATTTGAGTTTCTCTTTTTCCCGTGGATTCTGCACGGTCATGGATTTGACCAAACTCTACGGTCCCGTCGTCTTGTCCTTAGCAGCAGCGCGTCTAGTCATCCGGATTTACGAAACTTAACAGTTCTCCGTATCCCAATACATGATTTGGTATTTTTTGGGATACCTTACAGCGTCACTGATCACGGCTTGGTGTTTATCTCACAGCATCTCATGAATAGTGTGTAAGCTTTCTTGTATTAGAAAGATGCTCCATTTGTGATAAAGCTATTAAAGAATTAATTGCTTATATCTTAATTTATTCATGATCATTGCTTTACCTTTTCTTTTTCTTTTCTTTTTGGTTGCTAAACATTGAAACATGTTTATAGAACGCGGAGAATATGGAGGGTTGAACAGAGATAAGCAAGTCTATAAACCGATTTCAGCTTTTAGTGCATATTTGCAGCAATACAAATAGTGAAAATAAAACTCATGCGGTATTATGATATAAATTTCTATCTTGGTGATTGATTAGCTCAGAATCAAGCTCCCCAATGGAAACAAGTTTTTATTGGCTAGTTTAGAATTTTGTGAGATATGTCTATTTCTTAGCACTTAAAATTCATTTAACATGAAATCCTTAAAAACCTCATGTGGCCCTTTGGAATAGGACACTAAGTCCTATATAATTTATCTTCTCCTATGGTCCCCTATGCATCTAGAAGAAAAGTTAGGCAAGAGGAAGCCCACCGTAGGTAATATATCTCTACTCTCTTCTTTCATCTAAACTCTCCTTCTATCAAAAATAAAATAAAAAATCGAAGTTTTCGCATATCTCTATAAAAAGATTAATATTAGGATCCTCAATGAAATTTTATAAAAAATTTTAGAAAAATCCGATAAGATTTTATGACTGGTTTTTCGTTTGAGATCACGAAGTTTATGTCAAAGTTTCAGTCCAATAGTAAGCAAAAAACTTACAAATTTAAATTAAATGAATATCGTGCAACAGCTCACCATAACTATGGAGCGCACGACAAGATGGACAATAAGATGGTACACAAAATTACGGTTTCAAAATCCAAAAGAACGCGCACTATTTGGGACTTAAAAAAGAAGGCTTGATATGCAAAATAGCACTCAATCCTTGTTATAAAACAAAAGTATTTTTCGCGGTTCTCGACCTCCAATTTTCTCCGGACTTTCTATATATCCAAGTAACCACCCACCGGCCACTCCTATAGACAAGAGAGTGCTTTATTCACCAGCCATCCTCTTACTGCTTGGCTGCTTTCTCCGGTGCCAGCTCTAAAACCCAGAGGTATCTATACCGACAAGAGAGTGCTTTATTCACCAGCCATCCTTGGCTGCTTTCTCCGGTGCCAGCTCTAAAACCCAGAGGTATCTATACCGGCTTGCTCACCTTCCTTCCAAGTACCCTTCCATCAGATAATTCTAATACAATATTTACAACTTGCCGTACTCATAATCATAAAAGTCGAGAGGGGGGGGGGGGGGGGGGAGAATCCTATGTCAAGCCTACAAAATAAATTAAAATCAAGTAGGAACTGTGGTCGCAGATCAACACATGGAAAGGACAAACAGATAACAAGATATCGTGGTTTGGATAATCGCCCCACAAATATATATATATATATATATATATATAGAGAGAGAGAGAGAGAGAGAGAGAGAATAATGGAGAAAAGAGGCCATAGGAGGAAATTTCCTTCTGTGGTGTGGAAAAATTATAAGCTCCACCAATTTTTTCGACGATCGGCCCCCATCATCTTCATCGTTATCATCTAAGATGTGGGTACACCAAATTTCATGTGATTCTACAACTTTTTCACCGTTGATTTAGCAATGTAAGAAGTTCTATTGTCGGTAAACCGTTAATTTTGAACCCACTAAATCAACGGTGAAAAAGTTGTGGAATCACATGAAATTTGGTGTACGCAAATCTTAGATGATAACGATGATGATGATGGGTGCCGATCGTCGGAAAAAATGATGGAGGTTGTATTTTTTCCACGCCATAGGAGGAAATCCCCTCCTATGGCATCTTTCCTCCATTAATCTCATATATATATATATATATAAGCTAAGACAAAAACAAAGGAAATGGAAAAAAGTGCCAGCACTTGAAAAAAAAGAAGGAAAGAATAACTACAAACATATAAAGTGGAGAGAGAAAAGAACCCAGAGAACCTCACATCCCAAACACCCCTGACGCTCCCTCTCTATATAACCCCCCTCTCCATTTCACAATCCCCCTCTCATTTCACAAAACACCCCTCAGCTTTGCCAATCTAGTTAACATATATACATACACTATGGTGCTCAACGGCGCGAAACTGCTTGAAATCCTTAACGTCCGAGTCATCGGCTCTGGCGACAAGGTCCTGGTCCTCAGCCACGGGTTCGGCACGGACCAGTCCGTCTGGAACAAGATCCTCCCATTCTTCCAACGCGACCACCGGATTGTGCTCTACGACCTCGCATGCGCCGGGAGCGTCAACCCGGACCATTTCGACTTCCGGAGGTACTCGACTCTCGACGCCTACGTGGACGACCTCTTCGGGATTTTGGATGCTTTAAGGATCGAACGATGCTCGCTGGTCGCACACTCGTTCTCGGCCATGGTGGGGCTCCTGGCCGCGGCGCAGCGGCCGCAGCTGTTTCAGAAGCTGATTCTTATCGGGGCGTCCCCCTGGTGAGTAGTCCTGTGTCATTCGCGTAATGTAAATTATATATTATTATTATTATTAATTTTTTTTATAAAAAAACGAGCCTTTGGATGCCATAATTGGCATTTGACCAATAACTGTTTGCTTTTAGGATCGGGTTTTATTTCACTAAAACACATGAACTTTGAGAGTTTTTAGATACCATCGATGTATTCTGTAAGTTAATGGTATTTATTTGCAATTTTCCAAGCTTGTGATTTTTCGGTATGATTTAGTGAATGGTAAAGGGGAAAAAAAAATTAAAGTTATGGATGCCTTTACTGTGGCCTGTTTCTAACAAAATTGTACTTTTTAACAGTTTTTTGAACGAAGGGAACTATCACGGAGGCTTTGAGAGGGGGGAAATCGAGAAGGTACTTGAAGCGATGGAAACAAACTACGAGGCGTGGGCCCGGGGATTCGCGCCGCTTGCGGTAGGAGCGGACGTACCGACGGCGGTTAGAGAATTCAGCATTACCTTGTTCAACATGCGTCCGGACATTTCCCTCTGGGTGTCGAGGATGGTATTCAAGAGCGACCTCAGAGGGATCCTGGAGAGCGTGCGGGTCCCGTGCTGGGTGATCCAGACGTCGAAAGACGTGTCGGTCCCGATAACGGTGTCCCGATACCTGAAAGCCCATCTTGGCGGCCGGACGACCGTAGAGATCTTGAACACTGAGGGCCACCTCCCACACCTCAGTGCCCCCCAAACCCTAGTTCCAGTGCTCCGCCGTGCGCTCACCTCCCGGTGACCACAACCGCAGTTGACCAATAATAGTTTGTGGCTGATGACACGTGGTGAATAATGTGTGGTGGCTTGACCTTTCTTTTTTTTTTTGTGCTTATCTCCAAGTAGTTGGGTATGAAGAGCTTGTGCCATGTGGAGGTCACGTGATTTGTCTTTGTAGTTGGCTAATTGGATGAAATGAATGAAACAAAAATAAATAAAAAGTTGGGCCATTTGATGTCTGATGATGAGGTTGATGATGTTGGGGTTGCCCTTTCATTTTCTCAAGCAATGGTAAATTAATTACAGTGACTAGCTTGATTACGGAATTCGAGTTTTGACAAAAGATACTTTGCGACAAATAACTTCTGTCAGTGTTTTTTTTCTATTCGTCTGTCATGAACTGTATCCAACCATGAAAGGAAAAAGCCGGTGAAAAAACTGCTTTATTTTAAGATGAGTGTTGCTTTACATACGAGATTCCGTGTAGGTTTAGGTTGTGATATGATGTTGATTAGGGATTAGTTAATTTATTTGTTAAGGGAAAGTGTTGAGAATTTGGGCATTAGTTAATAGAAATCTTGGAAGTGGATGGCTCCTCCATGCTATATCATATCTAGATTGGAATAAGAATGGATTTGGTTTGAGGGCCCACCATTGATATTGCTAAACTCATCTTATAAGATTGGTTTGATACTTTGGGATAAGGGAGGTTTGAAATGAACAATACAATTTAAAGCATATTTACATTGCCTAAGAATTAAGATGGTTTGACTTTCATTCGAGTTAGTTATTCTTTCTGATACGACCGTGACAAAAATGGAACCAGAGACCGTTCAATTTAAAGGGAAAAGATTTTGAGCAAGCTGTAAGATTGTGATTGGTTGTAAGTACAGAAGAATATGCATGCTTGTTTCGTTATTTTTTGAATTATGTTTCTAGCCTTTTCGTATATGGCAAAAATAATTCGCTTATGCTTGTGTCTAAAGCTTATAGCTTTCACTTCTGCAAGCATCACACTTAACTATCTGGCACACCGAAGTTCCTTTTATAGTTAAATTTCAATTCGACAAATTATTTTTATGCTTCTTCAGGTATTTTTAGTACTTGTTCGCCATTGTCTATGATTTACTATGAGGTTGATTATGGAGCACAAGGCTCCAAAAACAAAGTTTAGTATTCTAACCAATCACATACCATCCTTCTAATCAAAGTGAAATTGAGGATTATTTTTAACTAATTAACAAGAAGACAAAACTCTATCATGTTATACCAATTGACATTCTTTAAATTTCACTAAACAGGGGGCAAAAGCTAAATATACAATGTAATGATTTGTTATAAAAATATATATTCAAAGTAAAACAGCTAAACTAAAGCCGATTAAGGGGGAGACATGAAACTAATCAATTTAGATACACATTAACAATCATTAGCGGACCGATATGAAACTCAGTGGGGGCATCCCTAGTTAAATTAGTCTCTTAAGCATTCTTAGCCCATCTATGGTAACACCCAGCCAATATAAAACAAAAAACGAATCATTTTCCCATATCCCGAATGCAAACATAGAACCTGTATTCTTTTCCTCACCTTTTTCGGCAGTCGCGACTCACAAGCTAACCGGTGTTGAAATCCTTGACCGGTTCGATCTTTGCGAGTTCACTCAGTGCTGTCCCGGGATTCCGGCTCCATCTCCACGCTTCATGTTATACAATCATGAGAAAGATATTTGATATCACGAAACACTTTCCAAACATGCAGAATAGAAAAATGTCACCACAAATAACGTACCGCTATTAATAAATTCGTGGGTCCGCTAGTATTAACCAAACAAATTTCAACCTCTGGAAGCTAGAAACAAGGGTACGTGGGTAGGTTTGTTATCTCCTATCTTTAATAGTAGTTAAGGTTCCTGACGAAAATACATCTCATCTCTCTCGCACACATACGACAAAACACATCCTTCTCATATCTCTCCTACAAATTAGATGAGATCACATGCATTATTTGGGCCCACAGGCTCATGGACTCATGTGAGCTCGATTACGACATGCAAGTTATTAAATTGACTCTCCATTTTTAGCTGGGTCGCAACATGCAACTTAGCTTCAAAATTCATTTTAATTTATTGGCAGAGCAAGAAATTTTCTCTTTTCACGGCCAAAATATCTAAATATCATCATTTATGTTGATCTACATGCTCTAAACTTATGTACAAAGAAATCCAATCATTTACACGACCATTTAGCTTTTATCTGACGGTGTTGAAATTAAAGTATTTTCTATAATAGAATATTTTATGGTTAAAGAACCATGAGTAAAAAAAGCTTGAAAGACACAAGATTTATCTATATCTTAGTTTTAGCTTGAGACCATGAATATCAATATTTAAGGTATTAACCACCTAGTTAAAAAGTATAAAATTGACTTTTTGACCGCTGCATAAGAAAATTCTCTCCTAATTTTAGGATTCATAACAATTTCCATAAAAACGTTGCATCTTAAGTGCCTTTGATATTAAATATTGGAAACAACAGCTAATAGGCTAAATAAATCCCATTTGCGACTCAAAGTCTACAAATAATTAAATTGATTTTTTAATGTCTGAAGGCCTATTAGCTCAGTTGGTTAGAGCGTCGTGCTAATAACGCGAAGGTCGCAGGTTCGAGACCTGCATGGGCCAAGAATTTTTTGCATTTTAAAATATTTTTATTTCAACCTCTTACAAATTTTGCATTTTAAGACACTTTTATTTCAAACTTTTACATTCAAAGAGAACGAGGCTATGTTGACAATAAAGTACAAACACGATGGTATATATGTAAAACACCACTTCCCTCTTTAGCAAACAGGGGAAAAAAGAGGGAAAATTCGCAGACAAATCGAAATCTTATTTTTGTTCTCTCTCTCATGGCGATTCGCTCCATCTTCGACGCCTGCGATCTCCGATCGGAGTTCGAAGCTTCTCGAATCAGCTCTCAGTTCATCCTCTCATTTGGAAGTTAGTCTCTCTCTCTCTCAAAACCCTAGCTCTACAGAAAGAAAATCGATCTCATATCCCTTTTATTTTGTTTCTAACCTAGGGTTTTGTAACTTGTTGCTATAATGGCGATCCAGGCACGTTATCCAAAACCCTAGCTCCGATCTCGACGAGGTGCCGTCGTTACCGGTGTCCGCTTTCCTTCCCTCCAAGTTTAAGCCGATGATTTCGTCACTGTCTTCAGCTCTCGATTCGAGAGATCGAGTCACCACCAAGCTGCTGGTTCGTATTCAGGTTTGGCTTCTTCCTTTTGATTTGTTGCATTGTTACATCAATTGGCTCAACGGTGGAATTTGAACAAGTTAAATTGTTAGGAGTTTGCGATAACCAACTGTGACGATCGTAGTTTGCTTCATGACTCTTTTTAGGTTTGATGTCAGAACTTGTGCATTGTATGTTGTATGTTTGTGCGGAAATGGTGAGGGATAGTATACTGGATAATGGATGTTATAATGTTTGAAATGTCAGGTGGATTCATATATGTAGGTGAACGATAATGTATGGAAATATTGATTTGGATAAAGTTTGTAACTACTTATTGGCGGTGGGCATTTTTTTTAAAAAAGAAAATGCAACTAAATTATTGGATACGTTTTTTTTTCCGGGGAATTTAAGGGATGATGTGGACATCCTAATAGTTAAGGAATATTTTTTGTTTTTCAATTGTTGAATTGAAACTGGAAATGCCATATGACCCCTACGTGTCTAGTTCTAATAGTAGAGATATGAGGGGTTGATTAGCGACTGCTTTCTCTCGGCTAGCCAAACTGTTCCTGATCTCTTTAAGACTGATAGAAAGCCCACAATATTTTAATTTCTTTGTTTCCCCCTTTCTCGATTAGGAGTTATGGACATTCATTCTTATGGTTGTGAGGACATTTATAAACTCCGTAAATATTCTTCTAGTCATGTGATACTATACAACACATGAAGCTTTTTGAGTGCTAGCATGAGTGCGAACCATTTAATGCTTTGAACAAATAAACTAAACAAGCAATGTCGGAGCGATGCCTTCCTTACCTTTAGCTAATTTATTCTCTATTTCTTAGTTCATAGAAATTAGGTAGATCAATGAATAACATTCCAGAAACATAAAAATGATGTTTTAGATTCAAGTAAAAGTTTTCAATGTGGAGATGAATTTTAGATAATGAGCATCGGATTCGGAATGTATGATCAAACTTTCTCGTGAAAGCGAGAAATGAAAATTTTATGAACACAAATATATTATGGTAGACAAAAGCTTAGATTGTGTGATGAAGAAAATATTTTGTTCATAATCTTCCTTTATTTTGGCTCTTTGTAAGTTTTGTTGGGCTCTATTTACGTTAACTATATTTGTTTTGTCATGTTGTCAAAATAGTAAACAACTTACGAAATAGAGGACGTTTTCACAATTTCCTCAACTAAAGACAAATAAGAGAAGTGTGCTACAAGTGGAAAGGAGTATCAAAAAGTGTCCTATCCGTATATGTTAAATACAAATATGGGAGGAGCTAGAAATCATTTCTTGCAAGGGCAAAATACTTAGATTATTGTTAAACTATGCATATCTAAACCTATGGTGAATATAAACATAATATAAAAATGGTCCCTGGGGGGTGGTCCCTGGGGACCTTGGCTCTACCCATGAATACAATCACTTCTTTATGATAGAGGTGTTCGTGCAAGTGCATCTAATTTGCAGGTATATAATATATACCTTATTAGTCAACGTATCAACATTGTGAAACTGAGGAGTAATCCGCAAAATTTCTCCTGGTGCAAGGAAGACTTGAAAGAAGTGGATGGTTGATACAATTTCTATTCAATATCAAACTAAATTCAACTTTATGGAGGCTCCTTTGATGTTCTTTTATCGGATGTCTCATAAAACTATCATGAGTTACTAATGCTTAATAAGTGTTGTTAAGGTGTGAGATGCTTATAGAGCTTGAGGCTCAAGGCAATAATTTACTATATAGTATAGGTACAGACTGATAGAGTACAACATATACATAATTTCATAAGTCATCTAGTCATGGTATTCAATGACCCTTGTTTGCAAGTGAAAGCGGAAGACCTTTTACATCGAATGTATTAAACTTCAGTCGATAATTCTGATATAGGTTTGTGAGAGTGAAAATTGGATTATTTGCCTGTTGGAATAATTTTATTGAATAAGAATGTGTTGTAGACACAGTATAATGAACAAGCAAAAATAGTAGAGTATAATGCATGTAGAACAAAATATGAGCCGCAAATGCTATAAGAATAAGGAATAAAGAACTAGAGAAACAACCAACACAGGGATATCCGTAAAGAGACAGGTGGCATGAAAAATGTAAGAATAGTAAAGAATAGAGAAGCTAAGAAAACACAATACAATATAAGAGAAGAAGATAAAAGTTTAAGGAGAATGGAAGAGAGAATACAATTCAAAAGAAGAAAAGGGGACAAAAGAAACAAAAGGACGGAACAAAAAGGTTAGAAACCAATAGATTCACCTTATTATAGAGTAATCACTTCATCATGCTTGGGCTTTGGTCAAGGCATTATCTCAGTGCACAAGGCACAACACTTCATCGAGTCACATCGACATATGCCTGCCTATGATTGCCTTGGGTCACCTCAGACATTGTTGTCGCTCTTATTGATGCATACTAGTTGTGTATACGTTTGGTAGTTTTGTTAGATACACCATCCTAACTTTTAGGACTTTTAATCGTTTACAATGCAGATTTAATTATCATACTTCCATTCAACCCCAAACTGACCACTACCGGGAACATAAATAGGCATTTGTCGAATACTATCATTGAGATTGGGTATGTTTTAAGCAATGTTAAATTTCGCCGAAATATCGGTTTTGGGAAGAAAACGACACAGACATGTAAAAAAAATTTCGGGTTACGATATTTGGTGAATGTCGGCCGACATTTCGTGATTTTGGCTGAAATGTCGTAATGCCGGTCGACATTTACCGTTGTGAGGAATTTTTTTGAAGGGTAATTTATCTTTTTTGGGGTTTTGGGATTTGTAAATAACCTAGTTTATTTAGAGCGGCTTACTTTGTAGGAACCTCGTTTCATCTCCCCTCCGACCCTCGTTTCAAGTAGGATTCGAATTTACTACCGTTCGCTTAATAGGCGACCATTCTACCACTAAGCTATTGAGTAAAATATAAATTTAATAAAACTAAAAATGTAAATAAGTTAATATTTTTTCAAAAAAATAAGTTATATAAATGACGTTTACATTATAAAAATGTAAAACCCGATACCACCCGATATTTCACGATATCTGATATCCGACATAAATATCTTTAGGCCAACACGACACTGACATTCGATATTTAGAACATTGGTTTTTAAGAGAATGAGTGCTTGATATCTAAACCCATATTTAGTATATTATGCAATTAAACATCTGAAGTTTACCTAGACCTCATTGATTATAGTACTTCATATGAAATGCTGCTTATGTTATAATGAGAGAAGGTAATTAGCCAGCCAACCAACAAACTTCACATTATTATAGTTGTACATGCAGTACACATTCCAGTGGCTTATGGCTCCTATCCCCATAGCAATGGCACTTTGATCTTCAAAATAGTCAAAATTTGCCAAGGGCAGTTTTACTGGTAAACTTTCACAATAGTATCTTTTGCAGCTATGTCCAATATTATTTGATAGTTGTATGATTTTTTTCGGCAATTAAAATTTTGCAGCAGGTTGATGAGTCTTACTCTCCTAATACCTTTAGTTCTTCCCTTTTATATCATTTTACCGGTTTTTGAATGAAACCGTGTTATGCAAGCCAACTTATGCAAGTTTAAAGAAAAATGTGCACTTTCTCTCTCACACGTCGTTCTAAAAGACGGCCGTCTAGGCGTCTATGCGGCCGCCTATGCATGTAGAAGGGCAGCACCATACTGGATTAGACTGCTTAGTTGGGAATTATGCTATGTTTGCATTCCTATGGGTATACTCTCATTATTTGTTAATGAAGTGTAATATATAATAAATTGGAGTTGTTTTAACACTATTAAATGCCAAGAGCCACCATGAGGACCTTCCACGCCGATTTCGATAGCCGCCGCCGATTTCGAGGGCCATGAGGGGTAGCGGCCGTCGTAGGTTTCGAAGTTCTCCAAGTCGAACTTGAATTAAGATTTCCATTTCGATCGTCACTTCAAACTTTGATCTTGTCTTCATCTAGATTTTCAATTTCGAACCCATCTTCAACTTCAAGCTTCAACCACGCCAACACTGTCTTCGAGTTTCCAGTGCTCCTTTGAGCTTTTGACGATAATACTTTTTTTTTGTCTTTTCTTTCTTTTGTTTTTTGGACTTAAAATTGGAGAAAATTTTTCTTAGACAATTAATTAATTTTTGGATCTTTGAAAAATTGACGGAAATTACTTCATTGGCAGCTTGCATTTAATTGTTAACAGTTTTGAGAATGCTTATTTAAACCGCTTCTACAAGTGAAAAAGAAACCAAAGTAATTAACAATCAAATTAGAATCAATGTTTAACAAATAAGCTTAAGAAAAATAATAAAATTATCTCAAAATACACCTAAATTGATGTTAATGCGGCCTGAGCGTCCGTCCAGGTGGCGCCTATGCGCCTAGGCCCTTTGGCCGCACCGTTTTTTTTGCCGCTTATTAATTACTGCTCTCACATAATCTAAAAAGTTCGGGTAGGTTATTAAGAAAACGGATGCATGGGTGGTTTCATGAAATAAGCCTTTAATACTAATGTATTTTTCAATTCCGTATTTTTAGAGTTGCTTTTGCTTAATGATAGCCTTCTTACATAGATATTTGAAATGAGAGTGATGCTGATTTTCTGCATATGTTAACAATTCCATGATATTATTTTCTGCAGCATGACATTATCTGTGCTAAAAGGATAGAGTGCTATAGAGTGGGCACTTGTTATAATTCATAAGTACTGCCTTAGCCCCTTGGATTGGAATAGTTGGGTTTGATAATGTAACTGCCACAGTAATGTTGCAAGTATATTGTTATATAAAAAATTGGTCTGGATTTTAAACCGAGTAGTCTATTTGATCAGAATCATCAGATGGTAGAGTTCTTTTTTTGTTTTTATCAAACCTGTGGCTGTTTTATGGTCAGCTTAGACATCTCTAGCTATTTTTATAAGGGTCTAATTCTTTCTTTTTTTTATCAAGCCCGTCACTGTTTTATTGTCAGCTTAGACATCTCTACCAATTTTTATAAGGTTCTAATCCTTTTCCAGCATTTTTTTCTATTTAATATTTTATTTTGAAACTGACAACAACAACAATGAGCCTTTTATCCCAAGCATATGGGGTAGGCTACATGAACCAACATGAGAATCACGCCGGGTCCAGCACATGAATCCCCCGTCTCCACTCACTCCTATCGAACAATATGCTTTCATCAGAATGGAACTTCAGTAGAGGCTGTTATTATGAGGTATGATACAAGCTTGGGAAAGTGTGAAACCTCGTTCAGGGGGTTGGAGGTCGACTTTATGTGTGTCCTTCCAGGTATTCTATCCCTTATTCCTTTTTTTTTCCTGTGGACATAAATGCTTATAGTTGCATCTGCTCCTGCTTTTATACTCTGGTGATGAGTTTTCTTTCTGATCTTATGTTTGGTCTTTTACCTACTTATTTCAGGTGGGTTGCAAAATGGGTTGTAAATTCTGTGCTACTGGAACTTTGGGTTTTAAGAGCAATCTATCATCTGGTGAGATGGTCGAGCAGTTGGATCATGCATCTCGCATTGCACCCATTCGCAATGTTGTTTTCATGGTATGATATATGTTGCAACCGGCTTTCATGTTGTGCTTGCTTATCATCTACACTCTTTAGGCTTATTCATTATTCAGATATCATAATTTGGAACACCGATGGTATTAATATATCATATTCTCACATAAATTTTGTCCTATACAGCTATACTAAATTTAATGTTAGATGACCATTGTGTTTAAGTTGCATCATTTATACCATTTCCCCTCTATTGAATATTAATAGTTAATAACTCAAAATCAAGGGCCATGTTGATGACATAACAGGCATAAGTTGCTTCTGCTTAATTAAAGGATATAACTCACATATGATTGATGCAGGGAATGGGTGAGCCATTGAACAACTATAAAGCTTTAGTGGAAGCTATTCAGATCATTACCGGATTTCCATTTCAGATTTCACCGAAGATAATTATTGTATCAACTGTAGGTACAATGAACTGACACTACTTCTGAAATTCCTATCTAAAGCAAATAAGCTGCTGTATAACATTTCTTATCAGAAGAAAATAAGTTTCTTTACTACTCTCATCTGAAGAAAACAAGTTATTTATAACATCTGTTCTTTTATTTATCAGATTTACTTTGCTATTTCTCTTATTTATTGTGTAGTTAATATGCCATTATTTAATTTGTCATGTAGCTTGATCAAGGACTCAACTTAGTAGAATCCTCATTTCCTTGCCTTTCAGTTCCAGATAGATGACAGCAATCAACTTTCAATTATATGCAACTACTGCATATAAGCTATTCCTGAAATCAATTTCCAGATTTTCAATATTTGCAAATTATGGAATATTGGAAATGTCAGTGCTATAATAGTTGGAACCTATTAAGAGGAACTCTTAGGACAAGCAAGTCGGTGAAGCAAGCTGATTGAAAACCAAGAACTCTTCTACTGACATGAATTTTGATAAAACCTTGTGCCTAATGAATTTTGACACTTTTAATGTAGAATTCATGGGTCCCTCACACTTGATCATAACCTCAGATTTCCCTCAGTGTCTACTTGACCTTTCCATGCAGGGATGTGATGTCCTTTTTGTAATTCGTTTGCTAGATTATCTCTCTTTTTTTTGTGCAACTCCTAAGCTTTTACCATATGTATATTTTGAGTTATTTATTATACATCCATCTTACCCTATGTACCATTGGTTCGATTACATATACGGGACACAAAATGAGTAGGATTCATAGCTTCACAGCTTCACAGCTTTCCTAAAGCTGAAATACTATTAAGCCAAGTTTTTATTGTTTATATATACATACATATACACACCAACAAAACATACCATTTTAGCAGATTGAAACTAAGAAAATAAATAATTTATCGGTGTATTGATGATTAGATTGTTGTGTCATGGTAATTAATACATGCTTGATACATCTAGAACACACCATAATACAAGGATGCGTCAAAAAGTATATTACAAGTATCCTCAATGAATATGAAGGAATCTGATATAGATTCAAATCTATTATGATTCTGATACGGATGTGTCCTTGATGAAGAATCCGTGCAACATTGTTCTTACCCAAATTCATGGTTGCAGCAAAAATCTTTTGTTCTTGGCCCCTAGACTCAAACGGGCCTCACCTTTCCATGGTAGTCCCCCACACTTTAAATAAATATAGGCTTCTGCTTCACAAAATACAAGGAACCAATCAAATTCTTGTAGAAATTATACATATTTCCCTCTTTCTCTTCAGAACTGGCCTTGTCCTTCCTGTAGGACTGTAACCTCTCCGCTTGAAACTTGATTGGCATTCAACTTGTGCTTGTTTCTGTACCATAATGGCATTCAACTTGTGTTGTTTCTGTACCATAACGGCGTCCTGTTGGGATAAGATCCGACTCCCTAGCCACCCCCCTTTCTTCGGTATCAATTATATATATGCTCCAAGTCATACAGTAAATAGACTTAGAACCCATATCTTATCCTATGATTGTACTTGGCTATTGCAGTTTATAGTCACTCTTCTTGCTTCTGTCCTATACATTTACAACTGTGTGCTTCAGCTGATTATAATTCCTGTTTTAACCAAAAATAAAATAAAATCATTTTATATCACCCCCCTTAAAAAAACTGTATACAACACACTTGATCTGCATGCTAACTTGCTGAGCCTGAAAAACTCCTGCTGATAATACCAATTGAGAAATCATATTAAAGTTTGAAATCTATAGACCTCATCAAGTGAACATATTGGCATTTGGCAACAATAATGCATTGGCTATGCAAATTATCTTAATTGAGTGTTTCTAGCACATGATATGATAAATGTCGTACTATTACACTATGCATGCACATAAAATGTTCAAAGTATTGGAAACGATGATTTTCTATATTAATTATTCCTTAATTTCATTTATATGGCTTTGAATATTTTCAATAATTCTGGAACTTTGATATGTTTTAACTTTTCACTAAAAAAGTAATCCTGGAGCTTATGTATGTTATGGATTTCAATCTGTAGGTTGGAATTATTCATGCCATCAACAAAATCTATGACGACCTTCCAAATGTGAATCTAGTTGTTTCGTTGCATGCACCAGATCAAGAAATCAGTTGTCAGATAATGCCTCCAGCACGAGCTTTTCCTCTTGGAAGGCTCATGGATGCTCTAAAACTCTATCAAACCAACAGGTGAGTTGCAGTGAAAGAATCCACAAGGACCTCTTTTACTTTATTAATATCCTCAAAGATGGTGAAATCTTATTAGTTTTTTAATTTCAGTCAACAGAAAATTCTTATCGAGTACATCATGTTTGATGGGGTGAATGATCAGGAGCAGCATGCACACCAGCTCGGCAAATTACTAGATACATTCAATGTGGTGAGTTTAATATTAAATTTCATGTCTATTTTGTAATTGACATGTACAAGTACCCAAAAAAAGTGGCATGTACACTGCATCTTGAAAAATCCTTGTGCTTGTTGAGACAAATTTTTTTAATTTCTTTCCTTATTTAATCCATGTACCTCTGAAACTTATATGACCTGTTCTGATCATGTGAATGGCTTTTGAAAGAAATGGAACTTTCACCTTTGCTGATAGAAACAGAAGGAAAGAAAAGGAAGGTAGGTGAATAATTTTTATTTCTGAAATAGAGATTTCGTAAAATCCTCATCATACTCAAGTTGGAACTTGGAACATCACAACTTTCCACATTCCACAATTCTTATTTTGGATGGCTAGAAAGTTAATTTGTTAGGCTTTAGTACACATGAAATGTTATAATCATCTACATAAATCAATTGTTAGTTGGACCACTAACATTTAGGGGATAGGAATCAAGTGTATTGTTTATATGCTGAAGTATTTATAGCCTCTTATTTGTTACAGCTTACATCCTGAATCAAGTGGCCAAGCTAACCCTGAAAGTTCATCAATGGTTCACTCTTATTTAATGTAGTTATTAAGGGGGAAAATTGTTATCAGTCTGCATGCAATCTGCTATGTCTATCATGCAAATTTTAAGCATCGACATTGGCAACAGATCCACCTACTGGTGAAAACTCTCTTTCAATCATCCTTGCATTTTTATTGCCATCGTAGTTCCATTTATGAGATGAGAATTTATGTGCTTCAACTAAAGTGATAGATGTTCTTGAAATATGCTGTCATCTAAAATGCAATGATTGTCGTAGATGGTCATGGAGACTTCCAATGAAGTGCTTTATTCATATCCATATACTTGTCTATTTCTTGATATATTGCTCTCGTTAAAAAATAGTTTCAGCGTTCTACAATTTTGGTTAAATATAAGGAATTGTTTAGCAATAAGCTTATCTACAACATGGCATTTGGTCTAGTGTTCCAGCTTCCAACTTTGGCAGGTTCCATTGTTTTTAAGGCTGAAAACCTCCATTTATGCCTCTATATCTTCCTATCATAACCCAGCCTAGTCTAATCTTATATTGAGAATTTCCCAACAGAGTCGTGCTCCATCTCTTATCTTTTTAGACCTTTTGGTTGTATAGGCTGATATAGAATTTTGATGACACTAGTGCTATCGTCACAAAATGGATAGTAGTTACTTATGTTCCGTCAGTCTATTTTCTAATTTTTCGCACAGGTAATTGTAGCAATATATTGTTTTCATGCAACCAGACTGGAAGATGCATCACTGGAACATCATCTTCATGCAGCCTATAATTTATTATACAACCATAACATACCCACATTTTTTTGATATTTTTATAAAAATATGTACAAACATCAAATGTCACTGTCTTAACTAAAGTTGAAACAATCTAAATTCAATCCCAAAGATTTCCCATCCTCGTATTGACCGAATTGCTCTACTGAATAAGATTGTTCTCTTACTTTTGCTGATACCATTGTGAATACTTTTTATTTCTGGTGACAGGTTGTGAATTTGATACCATTCAATCCTAAGTTCTTCAAGTAGTTTTCGGTCTAGCACAGAAGAAAATGTCTGAAAATTCCAAAAAATCGTTAGGGGCATCTATAACATTCGAACTACAGTTTGCAAGCAAATGGGTGAGGATATAAGCGGTGCTTTGTGGTCAGCTTGTCGTGAATCAATCCGAACAGAGATCTATTGGTGGTGCAAGTCTACTTACCGACATTGAGGACCTCAGGATCTGATTCTGTAAGTAGTCATGACACTCCACCTTCTCACCTTCTAGTCATGCATGCATTCAAATTCTGGGGTCTGAAACAGACCTTTTGTCGTCCTGAGCGTGCAAATTTTGACATGCTTGCTTTTTTTCTTTGCAAGTATAGGATGCTCTTTTGGGGCTCTAAATAGAATGGAAGTATTAACTGTACAACTATAACGATTAACAATATCAGGTCAAAATTATAAGGCTCGTGCAAATGTTTCCAATTGCCTGGTGTCTTGTTTGTATTTCAGCTATTGCATTTTCTTGAAAATGGGTTACGATACAAAGTATATAGAGATTGTTTTTGAAGGGTCTCTTCACAATACTTTTCCAAATTGGGCTTTTTATTGACCTTTTTGAACATCCTTTCTTTTTTATGGGTTAAGGAATCTCATATATCTACGAATACTGTAATTTTCATTTCGAAACTTTGGTCAATTGTTTTCAAATTGAATTCTTTGGTACTGTCACATTTCTTCCTTCCTCATTTTGGAGAGAGGAATTTTTTCCTTCCTTGTATATTTCTCATTGTCAACAATAATCAATGCGCTAATCTTGTCTTGGTTCCTCGGCTTTTGATGTTGCTTAATAATGCTCAATGCGGAGAAATATATGAGTCTTAAGGCTGCCTTTCTTATAACTGTTTAATAAACATCATTCTAATCAGTTGTTTTTTTGGGGGAAATTTCTCAATCTCATTCTAATATGCTGTCTTTCCACCACCATCTTTTCTTTCGGTTCACAGTTTCTCCGCTTTATGACACCCAGTTGTAAAATTTCTCAGATTTCTCATGAGCCTTGCTATATAGCTGATCCTGTTTTCTGCATTTTTAAATGCAATTTGGCTATTTTACCCTTTTCAAATTATTCTAGATTCTTCTAGCACATGAATTAGACAGTTTGGGCATGTTGAAGTGAGAGAGAAACGGGGGAAAATGTTAAGAAATTAAGAAAGCGGGCATTTATATGAGGATAGGAAAGTGGCCGGAAAGTGGATGGCCGCTTTCTTGCCACATAGGATACTTTCCTAATTCCCTTTTCTAGCTGGAGAGACAATATCCCAGACAAGACATGATAGAGTTG
The DNA here is from genome assembly GCA_030015575.1 of Agapanthus africanus. Classification (NCBI taxonomy): domain Eukaryota; kingdom Viridiplantae; phylum Streptophyta; class Magnoliopsida; order Asparagales; family Amaryllidaceae; genus Agapanthus; species Agapanthus africanus. The sequence goes on along the minus strand of CM057350.1, from coordinate 472,535,585 downwards.
AGAACATGTGGGATGCCGCCTTTTTTTAAATACTCAAATTATCAAATGGTCCCAAAACTTAGGGATATAAAGCAAACAAGATGCTGTATCTAAACCCAACAAAAGAACGTGCCGATGATCAAAATCCTAGATTTTTTTCTGCTGCTCATGCTGCTGCTTTTGTGCCTAGAGACAAAATAGAAAAGTTATATATTGACTTAATTGTTTCATGTGGTCCTTTATGATAAGGGACCAGCTGCTGCTTGTGCTCAATTATATATTCTTGGGATATTTATGATCTTTATGGGTGAAATGATAGTTCGAGTTGGATGAATGACAATGCTTTAGCAGATATGATAAGCAATGAGCTTGCATGCAAGTTAGCAGGAAGAAAATGATAAGAGGACCAATTGAGATGTGTTGGATAATGGATATATGCAATAAAGGTCGATGGGTGGTCTAGTCAGAAAGAGTGATAGAATTATGGTGAATGGAACAAAAATGGGCGGACAGATAATGAACCGGTATATAATGAATTAAGGATGCCGGGAATGATCACAAACGGGACTACATACCTTTTAAGAGAGATGAATGAAAGAATTTACATCATGTAATTGGTTCCAAATTGCTAACAATATGTTTCATCTCGCATACTATGCGGTAGAAGAAAAAGATTATAGGTGGTACATGGGGAAATGGGAATGCTATTGACATGCTAACATTTTGTCAAATTACTACTTCAACTTGATCAATCTGAATATTAAACAAAATTGACACAACTATTCATTAATATTTTAGAGGAAAAACACTCTTTAGTAAAGACATAATCCAAGGCTTGTTAAAATTGACAAGCAGCTACAGTGATTTATCTCTGATCGGTTTTGAGTATGAGACGACTGTGTTTGAATCATTGTTTTCTCGATAACATTTACAATTTTTACCGGTTCAGATTGGTTGGTTTAGTCAATATCTTTGATCCTAGTCCTCCTCGTTTAGGGATTAGATGAACCAACCCAAATCCGATGCATACCTGCTATGCTTGATCCGTATCTGTTATCTTATGGGCATATGCGGATCAAACGATTATATCGGGTCAAGACTGTCGTCTTTGCCTGTTGAAATTTGGTCCTTGTTATGTGGCGTATCAATGTGTGGCAACGTGCGAGGCAACATGTCTGCGGCTGTCCGCGGGTACATTTCTGCCATAGATTCACATATTGATGGGCCTAAATGGAGCCCCATGAATGTGCAAAATTCCCCTTTCTAATCGAGTTTTCTTTTCCAAGATTTTGACAATTTGAAGTCTTGATACAAAGTTTTGGTGGCAAGTTGCATTCTGTTCCTAATTGCAATCAAAAAGTGTGCCATGATGAATTGGATTCTTCTCATAACCTGCCTTTGCTTGACCATGGAGGTGCTTTGCAACTTCTTGGAATGTCAAGAACTTAATCAATGGCACCAGTCAGTGGGCTTACTTTTCATGTCAACATTGGTTGCTGATTTATGGTTTCTCTTAAAAATATTTGTTTGGTTCTTAACTTTAGCTTTATTTGTCTTTTAAATTGAATAGTAAATACGACTATCTTTTTTCCATATGATATTTTTTTTCTAGTTTCATAAATTTTGAATGACACCGACTGGTCGTTTGGATTTGTTCATATATTTTTGTTCGCCAAAAGATTTTATATCAATACAGAAATTGTGAAGGCCATGCTGGCAGCCAATTTGAAATTATGTTGAATCTCTTATGCAACCTTATCTTGTAATTGGGCCAATGGTTTCTTGTAGCTAAATGTGTGTGATGCATGAGCATATATTATAAAAAGTGCATTAAAATGGTTTTTGTGGATTCAGCAAGATATCTTTTTGTCCATAATCAAGGAGTGCAAGAGCTTGCTGAGCAATTTATATGATATTAAATTTTGATTCTATTTCTATCAGCACCATAAATGAAATTACCAAGATTACTTTAATTCAATGAAGATAATAACCGATATGAATCCAAAGTGTTCTTTCCATATCATTTTTTCCTCCTTTTGCTATGATTAGACCATCTTGGGAATTAAACCGGCAACATTGCTCGAGGAGAAAATTTTTACTCAATATTTCTGGAGGCCGATCTATTTGATTTGTGCTCTTCTCGATATCTTGGGAGCTTAGTGGATTTTGTCAGCTAATTAACTCAAATAAAGAATGTTTTCCTAAGTTATTGATGAGGCTCGATATCGGTGACTTTCCAGATATTGACACGTCGCAGATGATGTGTCCTAGAACCTACGAGAGAGGATCAATAACCTCGGTTGGGATCGTACCTTGGGCCTCCGGCCCGAGGAGTCTCCCGACCTCCGGTGGCCTCCCAGACCACCTTTCGGCTCGCTTCCAAATTATCACAGAACCAAGATGCCTCGGTCTCCCGCTCGTGCCCGAGCCTCTTGCCGAGTCCATCTTCCTTGGTCTCAACCAGACCGACCCGCGGCACTGATCACTGTCGTCTTCGCCACGGCTCCGCAAATCTTGCCATGCGCGAGATATCCGCCGCCTACGATCCCGCGTTCCACGCCACCACGATCCCCCATTAACGAGTCTGTCTCGTCATTAATGCGGGATCCCGTCTATCACGCGGGCGTGACGTCAGGGGCGTAACGGCTGGTGTGATTCTCGCACCTGCCTGCCCATTGCTGCCGCTATATAAGTCCCTTCCTCAGACGATTGAGATAGGCGATTCTTTCCATCAAGTCGCTACTCTGCCCAACTTGCACCACTAACTTGATCGTCGGAGGGTCCTTGGTGGTATATCCATCCCGGGACTTCCTTGCAAGTAGCTCGGCTCAAACTCAAATCCAAGCCCATTGAGATCCACACGCTAAAGGAGACAACCTCCAGATTAAATCTCAGCCATCCGCCATTATGCGAAGAGATCAACGGAAGATAACATCTGAAGCAGATCCAGACCTCCATCAGTTGGCGCCGTCTGTGGGAAGTCTAGTTCCACTCAACCGAAAGTTCATCTTCCGATCTCGACTACATGGCAAGCGGTCACTGCGACAATCCAAGCACCAGCCGTCAGCTTCCCCACGGTGGAGACGAGGGAGAATCCCCTCCTCCACCAAATGCCATTCACGCCCTATCCGCTCGGATAGATCGACTCACGTCAGTCGTAGATGCGCTCGTCCGTATCCAAACGGCCGGGCAAGTTCCCCAGGTCACCGCTCCCTCTCTATGGGATCGGGACCGGGACCCCTATAGAGGAAGAGGACTCTGCCCGTATTGGCACGATCGATCACCACCTCGCTGTCTCCGGCGGCCGCAGATCCCTCGGGCCGACATATTCAATGACCCGGTGGGCGCCGTACAGTTTAACTCCGGGGTCTTACGCCAGAGCGCCTCGCCCAGAGCCCCATCGCTCCCCTGTCCCTCCTGAGGAGGTTTTGGTCAGCTCGCCTGCGTCTAGGCATGTCTGGCACCCCCTCCCTCGACAGGGTCGCGCGCACGGGACTCGCCACGGCATCTCAAAAAAGACCTCGCCAGGAGACCTGAGGAACGTCATCGAACGGAATCGAGGTCGTGGCCACGCAGAGGTCTCCGGTAGCCGAGGCAAAAAAATCAGAGTATGCCGACTCCTCGGGATACCATGGCCGACTCGACGCCCTCAAAAAGAAGATCGAGGGTATGCATCGGGAAGGTTGTCATTCGAGCGACGGGGCTACGTACGCCGCCGGCTCGCTCACAAAGCCCTTCACCGAAGAGCTGCTCGCCGTCCATATCTCCTCCCGGAACAAGCCCCCAAAGGTCTCGCTCTTCGACGGGAAGTCAGACCCGAAAGACCACTTGGACGCGTTCATAGCCGGGATGAGTTTCCAGGACCGTTCCGCCGCCGCCCAATGCCGCGCTTTCCCGGCCACTCTCATCCGCTCCGGACGAGACTGGTTTCGAGGACTCATGCCACGCTCGATCTCAACCTTTGACGAGCTAGCCACCCAATTCCTCGGCCACTTCGTCGGGAACAGACGACAGAAGCGAACCGTCTACCACATCTTCACGATAAAAAGAGGGGATAAGGAAACCTTCAAAGGGTACGCAACCCGCTTCTACAATGCCCTCCTCGAGATCCCAGAACACCGGGGTGAGACGGTCATTACGGCCCTCAGGTCAGGTTTTAGGCACAAGGAGTGGTTACGCTCCTTTGTATTAGCGCAACCTAAGACCATGGCCGAGGTAAAGGTCTGGACCGAGCGAGAGATCCTGTTGGAATCCGAGGTAAACACCAATCATCTCCGGACAGAACAAGCCGATCACAAGAAAAGGAGTCGGGAAGAGAAAAAGAGGCTTGAGCGGCCAAAAGCCCTACTTCCCGAAATTTCAGGAGTACATCCCGCTCAACGTCTCCCAGACGGTACTGCTGGAGGAGGTTAAGCGAGAGAGGTTCTTCAAACTCCCCTCGGTCTCGCGCTTGGCGGCAAAGCGCACCCGGGGCCCCTACTGCGGCTTCCACAGGTCGCAGGGCCACTCCACCCAGAACTGCCAGCAACTCCGAGACTACATTGAGGAGTTAATCCGCTCGGGGCATCTGGCAGCGTACTTGCGAGACAAGCGGCAAATCGACCATGAAAAAGAGCACCACCCCACTCCCGGCGTGTTGACGATCGGCCAAATCATGGTCGTGTCAGCGGGGGGTGTGATGGGGACCAACGAAGACCTCGACGAGATATCCCCTCGCTCGGATATATCGGCTCATCGGAAGTTCGGCAGGCCACGAGCTAATTAGCTTCATGGATGCTTTCTCCGGCTACAATCAGATCCGTATGAATCCGGCAGACGAGGATCTCACCGCATTCACAACGGACCGTGGGTTATACTATTACAAGGTGATGCCTTTCGGCCTAAAAAACGCCGGAGCTACGTACCGATAAAAAGAATATCTACGAGCGTGTACTTCTTCTTTCACTAAGGCAATGTAAACTTTTTTCAAGTTCTTTCTGTTTATATAATAAGAAGGGAACAATAAGACATTGCAAAAAGAAGAGTTTTATTTATTCCAAAGGGCACTATGGGCTCCTCAGCCTTACAGAAAAAAGCGGTTACAACAGAGTCGAAACGGGATCAAGGAAGTACTCCAAGTGATACTCAGAGTGGATTTCCGCTAGCCGATCCCTAACCTCTGTAGCCCGCTCTCACCGACGCTGCACGCTAACCCGGGACGCTACGGAATCGCCCGACGCTCTGCCCTCTGGGCCTTGGCTCACGATGTACCTCATTTTGAAGCACTCTAGAATGAGGGCCAAGGATCGGTCGTATCTGGCTTTCGAGATAAGGCCGAACAAAAAAATCGAACGCATCTTGTCGAGCGCCTCATCCAGCAACTCCTCGGAGAGAGGGTTGTCCAACCCCCGGGACTCCTCCAAATTACGTACATCAACAACTGAAAGAGGCACCGGGAAGCAACCCTGCTCGGTCCGTCCTTAGCAGGCCTTTTACGACCCCTCTCGCGCTAAGGATCAAAGCCCTCGCCAAGAGGCACCGGGAAGCAACCTTGCTCGGCCCGTCCTTAAGGATCCAAGCCCACGCCAAGAGCCATCGGGCAGCAACCCTGCTCGGCCTGTCCTTAGCAGGCCTCTTACGGCCCCTCCCGCGCTAAGGATCAAAGCCTTCGCCAAGAGGCACCGGGCAGCAACCTTGCTCGGCCCGTCCTTAAGGATTTAAGCCCTCGCCAAGAGGCAATCGGGCTCGCCCTTGCTCGGTTATCCCTGGCTGGTAGTTCCCTACCCCCACGACGCCAGGGATCAAAGCCCTCGCCAAGAGGCATCGGGCAGCGACCCTGCTCGGTCCGTCCACATCTAAGCGATCTCCACCTCGATTTCGGGGCCATGGAGATACCGACCTTTCATCGGCCTTTGCACGCTTGGCAAGTGATAGAATTCAACTCGACGTGTGATCGCTAAATGAAATACCTACCTAAAGATGAAAGCAGTACTATGCAAGTATAAATGTTTACCACAAACAAAAGGAAAATGCGCACGCAAAGAAACTGTAAAATGGATTTTCTATTCATAAAATCCAGAAGTATTTACAAAGGTATTATGGGCTCCCCAGCCTTACAAAAATGCCTAGAGGCTTACAAAATTTTGGCGCAAAATAAGGTGGTGAGGAATTCAGGCCTCAGGGCCGGGGAGAACCCCGATGAGCCGCGCGTCCACTACGACCACCGGGGCGACATCTTTGGGGTCGACGCCCACGGCGGGAACCCCGGTGCCAGTAGCCGGGTCGACCGCCTGATCCCCTGCGGGCCCACCAGGGGCCCCTTCCCTTGCAGCACTGCCGGGATCGTCCTCCTGCACCTCCTCCCCGCGGGGGTACGCAGCCCGGAGCTCGACGTCTGGAAACTCCGGCATCTAGGCCTTGACAGCGTCGAGGGCGTCGTGCCAAATGACGCCGGCAGCTTCAGTAAGGTCGGTATAAAACAGGTCCGACTTCTTATAACTCTCCACCGCCTTCGACGCCCGAAGCTCGGCACGCCTCGTCCTGTCCTTCGCCGCCTCATTCTCCCCTTGGAGGGAGTTCGCCGTCTTCTTCAAGGTGGCAACGAGCACCTGGGAGTCTTTCTATTTGGCCTCGGCGGCTCGGGCGGCCTCTCGGCACCGGGCGACCTGCCGACTCCCGGTCGCCACCCAGTCTTCAAGGGCAACGATCCTCTCCATCGCCGCCCCCAGCTCCTGCCTTGAGCTCTCCTCGTGGCCTGCGGTCTGCATCGCCAGGGCTATCTCCTCGTCCTCCATGTTGACGACGAGGGCGACGTACTGGAGGACCTGAAGAAAAGAAAGAGGGTTAAAAAGGGAAGGGAGGCGCCCGATCACGCGAACAAAAATGTTGAATAAAGAACCAGGTGGAGTGCAAACACTAACCTGCACGGCCTCTTGAGCTATGGCCGCCATTTGGGGCCGGAGGGTCCTTCGAGGGATTCTGCCCCTGGCCGATCTTTCCATCTCAGAGAGAAGACTGTCAGCGACGGAAAGCCCCGAGAGCACCTCGAAACGAAGCTCCCCATCGCCCACGAGGATTGGGGAAGCCGGGGAGCGGGGCTCCGTCCTGTGAAACCTCTTGAGGAGCGACACGGGAGAACCAGTCTCGGCTCCCACCTCGGGAGCCCTGGGCTCCTGCTCCCGAGCACGCTTACGGGGAGCACGCTTACGGACCGGCGCGCGACTGGACTCGGGGGCCCGAGAAGCGTTTGGGCATATGGATGGAGCTGCCGGCGGCGGGGACAAAACTGGCGGGGCCGGAGACGACGACGGGCGAGAAGGGCCGGCGCCTCCGGCCTTCTTCCCCTTCTTCATATCAACCACTGCCGCCCGGAACTTGTTTAGGTTCATGGGTTCTGTATAAGACAAAATACAGAGGATTCAGCAATGCCATGAAAGTAAAAGAATGCACAAGTCCAAACAGGTCGCCTGAGAGCTCTTAACTTACCCGCGCACTGGGCGGGGCTGAGCCCGGCCCTACTGAGGGCCCGCTCAGACAGAAGCACATCGATCCGAGGGAGGGGCTCCCACTCTGACACTGCCACCGCGTCGGCATCATTCGACCGACTCACCCGCGGACAGCTGGCCCCTTGCCACTGGGTGAGCACAAACCAATCCTCACCCTCGGGCGGCGCCACAAACAAAAACTTCTTCCAATCGTGAATGGAAGAAGGTACTACGACGACCCCCGACCCGGCGGCGTCCCCCCGTTGTCTCCTAAAAGAGATGTATACCCAACTCGGCTCGCCCCTGCGAGCGCCAGAATGGTTTTTGTAGCAAAGAGAAGATACGAGAAGGCTAAGGCTGAAGGGGATCAGACTCAGTTTCAACCGGACCAGGAACCCGAGGAGGATCCTTCAAGAGTTCGGCACCAATTGGCCCGGGGCTAACCCGAAACAATTCAACGCCGCACACACCTCGGGGGGAGAAGGGCAGACGCATCCCGGCCCAAAAGGCTTCCAGGTACAAGGCATTCTCATTGCCCCGTACTTGGTCTGCCCTCTCCCTCTCCTCGGCCAGACGAAGCGAATAGCCGGGAGGAATGAGAAAACGAGTTTTGATGTTGGCGAGCTCCTCCACATGCCTCAACGAGGATCGCACGCCAAGAACACCCGTGACCTGTGCTCTGGGGATCGCCCCCGTCGCACGACCCCGGGAAGCACCCTAACTCCCCGGGAGGACTCCGACTCAGAGGAGGAAGAGGAAGAAGTAGAAGAGGAAGAAGTAGAAGACTCCCTAGACTCTACCCGGACTACATCTACAGACTTCTCAAAAGAAGACATCTAACCTGATCCAAGGGGGTGTTCTCGGGAAATCAAACGTAAGGAATCCGACCTGAGGAGAAGTGAGTCGAGCTAACACGATTAGGGACGAGGAAGTCATGAGGAGGTATGGGCCCTGATGGGGATCCCACCTCTATTTATAGCTGCCGGCGTACGCATCCTACGGCTCCGATCGTCTCCCGCCAAAACGACGTTTCATAACCAACGGCCGACAGCGTTCCACCTGTTTCACTTGCGTTGGGCGCGTCCCATCAGACGCGGGAACTCCTGTGGCGCGTCTCTCCAGCCAACCAACGCTAGACACGTGGGCCGTCGCTTCGACGAACGTACACACGATTCGGCGCTTTCCTTTGATGCGAGATCTCTCCCCTGATCCGCTGACGCCATCAAGAAAATACTACTTTCTGCCCGGGAATACGCGCCAACGATATCTCGAACGAGAGCTTACCTCGAATGATCGGTCAGACCACTCTCGACCCGACCCAGGAGCGGGTCGAGACGAGAGTGGGGGGCTAATGATGAGGCTCGATATCGGTGACTCTCCAGATGCTGACACGTTGCAGATGACGTGTCCCAGAACCTACGAGAGAGGATCAGTAATCTCGGTTGGGATCGCATCTCGGGCCTCGGGCCCGAGAAGTTTCCCGACTTCCGGTGGCCTTCCAGACTACCCTTCGGCTCGCTTCCGAGCTATCACAGAACCAAGACGCCTCAACCTCCCGTTCGTGCCCGAGCCTACTGCTGAGCTCATCTTCCTCGGTCTCAACCAGACCGACCCACGGCATTGATCACTGGCGCCTCCGCCACGGCTCCGCGAATCTCGCCATGCGCGAGATATCCGCCGCCCACGATCCCGCGTTCCACGCCACCACGATCCTCCATTAACGAGCCTGTCTCGTCATTAATGCGGGATCCCGCCTATCACGCTGGCGTGACGCCAGGGGCGTAACGGCCGACGTGATTCTCGTGCCTGTCTACCCATTGCTGCCACTATATAAACCCCTCCCTCAGACGATCGAGGTAGGCGATTCTTTTCACTAAGCCGCTACTTTGCCCAACTTGCGCCACTAACTTGATCGTCGGAGGGTTCTCGGTGGTACAACCATCCCGGGACTTCCTTGCAGGTAGCTCGGCTTAATCTCAAATCCAAGCCCATTGAGATCCACAAGCAAAAGGAGACAACCTCCAGATTAAATCTCAGCCGTCCGCCATTGCGCGAAGAGATCAACGGAAGATAACATCTGAAAGAGATCAGACCTCCATCAGTTATTAAATTTTTAGTAACTTAGTTGAAGTTAATTAAGTTATAGGCTTATCTTCCATATTAAGTCGTCTTCCATATTAAGTCGTGTAATTTTAAACTTTCCTAAGGTAACACGTAAGAACTGCGAATGGAAGGCCATTAATTTGAAAAATACGTCCAAGAGAGAGGGAAATGATAGGGAAATGATCGAAATTGATTTTCTCCACATGAGAGATTTACCTTCAATATTTAATCTGATCAGGATGTCATTATAAAATGTAACATGTTGTCGAGATAAATTTTTATATGGTTTATTTCTTGTAAACATTCTAGTGGTTTGGCCTAATTCTTGGAAACCTACTAAAGTTTTCTTTGTTACCCAATGTACTTTAATAACGCTACCTCTTAACCCTATGACGTCAAATCCCCGCCAAAAGACATATTTGCCCCTTCTCCAAAATGGTAAAATGCGTGTTTTTCTACTCCAATTTCAGAGCTAGGGCGTCTGCTTCCAATTTAAATAACGACACCCATCCCTAATTCCTCAAAGTTGCCAACTGATGGTGGATATGGTGGAGTCGAGGGTGCAAGTGGTAATTGGATACCCTAAATTCAAACTAGGGTTTCATCTGATTTACTACTGAAAATTAAAGGCATTCCTTCTTGCAACCCTAAATTGTCAGATTTGAGCTTTTCATCAATTTAGATACATTTGATGTTGTCGACCTATGCCAAAAGTTTGCCATCACTTGAACCACCCTACTACAGAAAAACATTTAAGAAGAAGTCGGGCCAGCAGCAAAGTTTTAATTTGGGGAAGAAAGGTTTAATGGGATATAAAGGACAATATTGGAAGAAAAGTGAAAAATAGGTCAACGGCCGTTAAACGTAATCCATTTTCCATTATTTTTTCTATAAAACTTAACGGAATAAAAGAACAGGGGTTATGAGGTTATAAAATTAAATTATAGGGCGTATTAGTTAACGGAGAAAGCTTAAGTAGATTTTAAAGAATTAGACCAAATCAAAAGGTCGAGAAATAAGCCTTTTTATACTTCAAAAGGTACTCTACACTTGGGACTTATATTTGGCTAAAGCTTTTTATCAAAATTTTCATTGATCTTGCTTCATACTTGCCATGTTTTGATTTTCTTTTTTCTTTCTTTCATTAATTTGTTTTAGTCGCTTCTCCAATTGGTCTTTACCCTATTATTATCTAGTGCTTTAGAAAATTGGATATGGATTAATGATTGATGTGATTCCTAATTGTTCACCATTTAGCCATATTTGTAATATCTAGCATATTATCTTAGCTTTAGGTGTGATTATAGTGAAGTTATAGTTATAGTTATGTTACAGTGTGCTAAAAATGCTGGACTCTTCTGGCACTTGCTGCTGAATGGTTGTGTGGTCGACATCATATTAAGAGTTTTTTACTTAGGACTTTATGCTTTGGATATAGACACTATACCAAGAAGAATGACATGGTTGAAGTCCAATATTCCATCATCACTATGAGGTTCAACATATGGAAGCTAAAGACAATTAAAAATATACGATTACCATACCCTAGCTAACAAACTTCCAACAAAAACAAAAAATAAACAAACCATATATCAACATTTTCCTACAAAAACCTACTGCAATGTGTCTGACCCCTATCGAAGCATCTTGCCCGCATCCTAGTTCAGATCGCCCAAATTTGGCATGGGAGATGGAATATCTATGTCGGGCACCTGTCCGGAACAACACTGGAAAAACAGTGTCGGTACAACCATAATGATATATATCATTAGAAAATCAATGTGTCCAGCATGGACACAACATTAGAAAAACCGTGTCGGTGCAACCTTGATCATGTGTATCATTAGAGCTGAAGGCATGTTAAGTACAATTTGGAAAATGCTGAAATCATTTAGTTTTTACTGAAATTGTTGATGTTGTGTTGAAATAACTTAGTTTTGTTATGAGTTCCTTTTGATACGAGACTTATTAATTTTTCTTATCTTATACCGTTTGTAATGGTATAGTATTGTGACATATTCTTCATTTCGACTGGGTAATCCATGATCCTTCAGATTGAGTCGACCTCATGATGTTTTTAAATGGACCGGTTGGATATGAGTAATTTTTAAATGGATAGTAAATTTTTGGGTAAATTGTTGGAAAACCCCCGGCCTAAGAAAAAGGTGTCAAAAACTCCTTGGATTTTTTGAACCTGTTGAAAATCCTTAGATCCATCATTTTTCCCATGAAACACTCTAATCTTTGTGTATTTTGGTATATCCCAAAACTGTCCCTTGTGATTCATGTGCGCAAGTACAAGAAGATATTTGCCATTTAAAAAAAAAATCTGTAGTTGAGTTGTCTGTAACTTATAAGCAGTTGCCTGGAACTTCTATGTCTAATTGTGCTTTGTTGATTTTTTCCTTAAAGGACTGAGCATTAGGTGCTCTTAACTCGCCATTTTCCCTCCAAATTCATCACTTTCCATTCTAAAATACCTGTATTGTCAACAGAACAAGAATTATCCCATTCATTCTTTTCATTATCCATTATCTTCTCTCGTTTACTCCACTTTCATTTACTACCCCACCAAACTAAATATTCATTTACTATCTTGCTCATTGATGATGGTCCAAACTTGGAAATTAATATATTTTGTGAGTGGATCGAATGGTAAAGATGCGTCTTGACCATCTTGGAGGCGACAACATGGTTTGAAATTAAAAGAACAATCTCGTTTCGACTCGATATGCCGGTTGAGAAGTTGAAACTTTCTTTTAAAATGGAGAAATATGGAGATCATGCGATTATAATGATAAATGAATATGACTACATAAATATGGTCTCATCCATCAAGAGACGAATGAGAAAGTCATCCATATGTAAGCATCTGTTGATACCCTAGTCATTATGAGAAGATTTTTCTTTATTTCACTTGATTTTTGTTTGGAGAAATATACAAGACAGTTGCCCTATAACTTGTAAGCAGTTGTCTGTAACTTATAAACAGTTGCATGTGACTTCTAAATATCCTAACACAAATATAAAACGTATGGTTACAAGTACTAAACGTCTCTGAAGTCCATTTTCAGAGACATAATTTGAACTGGAGACGTCTGCCACGGACAGCTGCAGTTCAAAAAATTTGTTCCAGACGTCTGTAACAGACGTCTGTTGCAGTTTTCTAACCATTTGCCTGTAACTTCTAGGCAGTTGCCTGTAATTTCTAAACAGTTGCCTGTAACTTCTAACAACTTTCCTGTAAGTTCTAAGCAGTTGAAATGAAGCCCTTGCCACAGGTAAGATTCTCCACTACTTGTTACTGCACCTATACACAAAGCACTCTATATCCTAACATGTAAATCCAAACCCTATAAAGCATGAAATGTGACTAATCAATGAAGAATTTGACCTTTTTGAAGAAAACAACTTAACTAGCTACTGGAAAGGTTTTATTATTACAAACTAAAATACATTGACTGCAAGATAAAGAAGCTCTATCCCCTCTTTTGCATCAAGACTGAAACTATTATAAATATATGACCTTTTCTTTATTGAACATTGGGTAAAAATTTCAATGTAAACTCAGAAGAAAAAACAGAGTGAAAAAATGAAAGAATGTAGGGCTTTCCTTTTTTACATGTGGAGAGTTTCATTTCTTAAAAAGTAATTAGGATGAATAAAGAATTTTACTAAGCATAATCCTTATTAGAGGTGGAAGGACTTGTTGTTTGAGAAGAGGCTGGTGATGGAGAAAGAAGTTTACTAACATCACCATTTTATCAGGCATTCCATCGTCAGCCAAATTCATCAACCACAACAATGTCAAAGAGAGCAATTACCAGAAGTTGCTTTTATCAAAGAGAGCAACTACGCATAACTTATTATGCGTAAAGTCCTTCATAAACTCTACGATCAGTTGATCACACCCTCTTAAGAGAAGGTTTAAAAGAGAAAAAACTACTGGCAAGTTCCAGGGGTGTTCGTATCTACCATAGAGCTCTCTTCAAAGGCGCATGTGGAGCCTCTAGGAAAAGATTATGAACAGAATGGTGAAGGTCCTTTGTTAATGTATTGGGCTCTCATCCAACTCCTATTGAGAACTTTCTCCTTCTAATCTCTGCTATGTATTTCTTTGCAGCTTCAGTTGCTCAAGTTCCAAGGGTGTTCCTATCTACCGCAGAGCTCTTTTCAATGCTCATATGGAGGCTCCAGCCAAAATATGTGAAATGTGTACAATTTGTAAATTTTTAAGATGCAATTTGTATTTTTTTTCAAGATCAACAAATATATAGCAGTACCAAGTGTTACATGTCGGTATTTTGTTTTATGTTTATGTTATCTGTTTTATATAGCCAATATTTGCTGATACTGTGATATGAATGATATTTTTGTTGATATTATCGGTTTTATATAGCCGACGTTGGTCGATACTGTGATATGAATGATATTTTTTTTGATATTATCGGTTTTATATAGCTGATGTTAGATGTTATATGCAATTTATTAGAAATTATAAGTAACTTATCAGAAATTACATGCAACTAATTAGAAGTTACCGGCAACTTATTTAGACATTTGGAACAAATTTTTTGTATTGTAGGCGTCTTTGGAAGAGGTCTTCAGTTCAAAATATATACTGCTTAGAAGTTACATGCATCTGCTTACAAGTTACAGGCAAGTTATCCAGATGCCTGTTCCAGATGTCTGGAACAAATTTTTTGAATTGCAGACGTCTGGTACAGACGTCTGCTAAAGTAAAATTTCAAAATGTCAGTTTCTATTTTTAACAGAAGACGTTTGGAGCAACTGCTTACAAGTTACAAGCAACCGCTTAGAAGTTACATGCATATTGTTAAGAGTTACAGGCAACTGTTTAGAAGTTATAGGCAACTGCTTACAACTTACATGCAACTTATCCGAAATTACAGGCAATTTATTATAAAGGGATTCATAAAACAGTTTTTAAATTTCATTCAGATGCATACTTAACCAATAGTAAAATAAGATGTACTTCATTTAAAGCAAAAGAACAATGATTACAATAATTTCAGCCGACTTACGACAAAATGAAGAACGGTTGGCCTGCAAAAATATATATAAAAACATTCATCTAATGGCTGAGCGGATAAATAATCCTTTCGGCTAGAGTGTCATATTCGGCCGAGATTTGTTCCATAATCCGACCATGGAGCGCCGATACTTCTTCCAGCGGACGGATTGTTAGTTGGAATTTATGAAGCTCGGCCCGTAGTACAGGAGGGATGTTGAAGTCACGAGCAAGTGTTGCTTCTTTATGCAACTTCTTACATTGAGCTAAGTGCGCTTCATGTTGGTTGTCGGTTAGTTGAGTCAGGCGCTCGGTTAGTTGACGAATCGTTCCAGCACATTCTTGGCGACTTTTGAGGATGTCATCAACCATATCTAGAAGTTCACTGAGACGGGCCCGAGCGCTATCGAGATTGAGCAGGTCAACTGAGTAATGAGAAAGGAATTCCCTTTGAATGGACATATCATGAAGGGTTTTGACCACACGCCGCACTATTTGAGTTGGTAGAACTCCGAGCTCCCAAAGTTTGTCAAGATGTTCCAATGCTTCATCTAAGGCTCCGGCCAAGAGTGTTAGGAATATGTATGCCTTAGAGGCCATTATTGTACATGTGATGTATATTATAGTGGATGCTTGGGCATATATATAGAGGACTTTCTTGCTCGACATGATAATATGCTATCTGGTTACTCTTTATCTTAATATGTTGACTGGTATTATTTACTGTTTTTCTCTCACATGTTGATAAAACCCTTAGGATATGTACTTGACTACCAGGATTATGATGAGATCATACTAGTGGGGTCAAGGTAGTCCAAAAGTACATCTTTTAATCAGTTCCTAGTCGAGAGAATATCGAGACTAGGGCATCGATATTCCAGAGTAGACTAGTGTGTACGTTTCTTGTCCCTTAGAGGGCGATGGTTGATCCCACAACCATTGGTGTGTGACATCAAAGATTGTACACAGGTGCTCATTGGAGAATGGGTACACCGAACGGACTCGCCGAGGACTCCTAGTTGGTAGTATACCTATCGTTAGATAGCAGTTCTCTGGTGACACCGATACATGTTAGTCTGTAGACCCGAGATCGTCATAGTCTTGTGTGGCTCCCACTGTGCTTTGATTTCCTTCCTACCACGCTCAAAGGAGACGTGCAAACATGTGGATTTTGGGTACAGTCCCGAGTCACATAGAGGCAATGAGCGATAGGAGGGCTTTTGTCTCATCCGGTATTTGGGGTTGATGTTGCGCTATGCTCGATTGGCTATAACTGGAAGTCCCTGGTCAGGGCTGCTGCTGAGATTTACTGATAAGAGTTATCAGTAGTTTCTCGAACCGTTACAGGCCAGACATCGGCATGACTTATCACGTTATCGGGGTCTGACGTTTACCACCCCTAGACATGATTCGCGACATATCAGACGAAGAGACCGGACTGTACGGTAGTGTTACTGATAGGCTTCATGGAGAGTATGGACGGGTTTGCTTATTGATCTTCATATCGCTCAATACCTGGGTAGCCATTACGTCCAGCTAGTACCGCTGACGGGTTGTAAGTGATTGATGTGATCATCACCTACTGCTGGCGTATTGACGAGTCTTTAGAGTCCCACACAGAAGTTTTCTGGTTCAAGCGAAATGAAATAGGGCACATATGTTGATATGTGTGTGGGCCTGATTAAATACGAGTATGTGATACCGTATTGTAATCTGGCAGTTATCTGTTATCGGTTAGGTTATATGTGATATAACCAGATTATCGAATCAAGTGTTGATTTGATAATGTGATAAACGGATAAATGATATTAGTCGGTAATATATGATATAACCGGATTATTAAATCAAGTGTTGATTTAATAATTTGATATAAATTATATTTGATATAATTATGTATTAACTAATATCATTAGCTCACTAATTACTTTATATATATATATATATGAAGCATGACATGTTTTTCTATTTTTACAAAATAGAAAAATGAGGTGTAATTGTAGAGATATTTAAGGTATGGTTCAAGGCATGGTTTGTTCATTTCTTTATTCATTTTATTTGCACTATTGAAGCATGGTGCATTTGTTTATTGATTTTTCATCCATGCTTCAATAATGTGTGAAAATAATGAGTAGCCATTCATTCTTCATTCTTCTTGATTTTTGG
Source organism: Agapanthus africanus (assembly GCA_030015575.1). Classification (NCBI taxonomy): domain Eukaryota; kingdom Viridiplantae; phylum Streptophyta; class Magnoliopsida; order Asparagales; family Amaryllidaceae; genus Agapanthus; species Agapanthus africanus. Next base: position 472,518,845 of record CM057350.1, on the reverse strand, counting down.
ATGCCTTAGCCATTTCTTGAGCTTTTGCTCTCTTAATCTCTATACTTTCTTCATCTCATCTCCAATCTCAAAACCCTCACATGTGATGTGAATCATTGAGCTTGTGAGATTCCTAGTGAGCTTCCAAAACCCTTACTTCATCATCCTACACTTGACCAGCACTCAAGTGTAGTGTGTTGCCTTCACCAAATAGTTTAGTGAAGAGATAGCTTGAACTAGTGAGCTTCAGATGGATTATCTTCGGCACGAAGGTTATCAGAGCAACCTCGATCCAACTTGAAATGGAGCTTAGTGGAGTCGCGCTGACTACTACATGGAGCTAAAGAAGAGAATGACTCAATCTATAGGGTATAACATTTTTTCCTTCTCTCTAGTTTTTCATGTTATCAAACTAAAACTCTAATAATCTAGTTAAAGATCTTGTTTAGTCTAGCTTAGCACCTATAAAAATTTGAATTTGGCATGCTTGATGTCATTAGAACATCATGGTGGTGCTAGGGTAGACTTTCATGGTATCAGAGCCAAAACTAGAATATTAGACGATGTTAATAGAAACGCGAAACCGAAACAACTCCGAAATTGTAACTTGAAACCCCAAGTTTCTGTCGATTTTAAAATGTTCTCAGAATTTTTTTTAAACAACTGCAGAATGTTGTATACGATGCAACTTGAACACTGGAAAAATTTGAGGCCAAACTCAACTTCTGACCTGGCGAAAAGCCTTCAAAAACCGGCCTGGCCGGTTTCAGTGTGTTGTCTGGCCTTGAAATTTTTTTGGTGTTCCAGTAGCTTGGTTTTAGGGTTTCAGGTTATGTTTCTTTAGTCCAAAATTTCATGTGATGTTAATTTTGTTTAAAGGATAATACGGAGTGTTTCATAGTCGTTTTTTTAACATTGTTTTGGGTTTAAGTTTGATATGGATGCAGTAGTTGGAATCCACATTTAATTAGTTTTGTGAAAACTAGTTAGTGTTTATAAATCTAGCGTTTTAGTCTCGGTAGATCGATTGCCACGAAATTTCGATTCGGATCGAAATTCCATCGCAATCGCGTATCGTAGGCGAATACTCGCCGAATAACTTTACTGGATAGCCTTGCCCCATTGTCCCAACCAAGTGACTATAGGAGAACCCCGTTTCCAATATCACCCACTCGGGTGCTCGCGACCACGGTGTTCCGCCTAAGTACACTTGGTCGACGGCATCGGGGGTGCGGCCATCTACTATAGTTTCCGACGCATACTTGATCGGGTAGTTGAGAATCTTGTTAAATTACCCGACTAAATTATTGAAAAGAGTTTTTGATATGAGACTAAAATGCGGGGTTTATAGAGTTAGGCATGAAATTCGGAATATGAGATATTCCGGATTTATGATGTCTAAAGATATGCGGATTCTAATTATTGCAGTTTTACATTTCTTTTCTGCGACTGTAAGTGTAATACGTGGGGTATCCCAAATCTCGTTGCTATATGTCAACGGAATTTGGGATACGCGTATTTACTTACGTTGATGATATTTGATATTATGTGCCGCTATATATTTTATTGGATCGTCGTGATTGAATAGCCTGGGGTTTTATGTGAGATGATAGTTTTTCAATTTTCATTCATGTAAAATTTGTATATAATATTCTTTTATTGGGGCACATCCGGGTTGAGGATGATGTCACTACTGATGTATATTATTTACTTTTCCGCATTAGGATAGACCTAAGGTGGGGAGCACAAGTAACCGGGTTCTAGAGTCCAGTGGGAGACCATCTCAAGGAGTTGAGACCGGGTCTCCTAACTCTAGAATTGGTAGAGTTACTTGCCGCTCTCGTAGGGGTGTAGGGATGTGAGTTTGGCTATTCATCACGACTGTGGAATCCGTATTTTACATTACTGGATAAATTTAAAACACGGAAATCCTAGTATATCCAATATTTCATATGTTGCTTCTGCCGCTTCGTTCTGTGATGTGATCATATGACTGCGTGAGACGAATGTTATATTATATATATGATATATAATAAACGTTGCTTATGTTTTGCACCCGCGCTAGTCTAGACCCCGCTCTGCCGGTAGTTAAGTAACCTAACGGTGCATGACGGGGCCTAGTGGCGAATGCGGATGGTATAAACGTACATTCTATCTTCGTTTCATTTTTCTGTGATGTTTAGAAAATATTAAATGATGGGACTTCATTAATGACATTAATGAAAAGAAAGAAACCTAAAAATGTTCTAGAATCAAAATTTCAAAAAGGGTAACTCTAGTTCTTGTTTTGCATAGTGGTATTCCTTGATGAATATCCAGCACCTCATTTGATGAGGAGAGAGCCGAGATCCCTTCACCGGGAGTGACCTCTTTAGCGAAACTAACAAATGCTACAACTCACTCGGTTTTTTTTGGATAGAATCTCTAGTTCTTGCTTTGCATAGTGGTATTCCTGATTATCCTGCACCTCATTCGATGAGGAAAGAGCCGAGATCCCTTCACCGGGAGTGACCTCTTTAGCGAAGCTAGAAAAACCTCAAAAACACTCATTTTCAAAATCACTAGATTCTAGAACGATATTAAGTTTATTACGCTCTTGGTTTTCTTAAAAACCTGCGTAGCCCTCCGTCATTTCAGATAAATACTATTTAATATTCGTGCTGCGTTTGTTGACTTCCGTCAAGGCGTAGTGTGCGGTAGCTGATTAGTGCTTATCTGCCGTATGTGATGCGATTGGATTAGGGTAGTCGTACGGTCTTGTTGACCTCCGTCAAGGGTCGTACGGGTGGGTTTAATTCAATCAAGAAATGACGGGTTGAACTTGACTAGCGGCCTATGGTTTGTTGACCCGTCAAGGTCATAGGGGGCTAGGGGTAAAAACCATTATCGGAAATTTCAAGTATTGAAATTTGCAATAAGATTGCATACCTTCTATGTGATAGTTGGATCCCGATATCCGCTACGAGTACGAGTTACTCCTAGGAGAGTTTTACACTTTACAATTAGCTAATCCAGTAGGTGTCTAGAAAGGTTTCAACGGGGTTATTCCTCTAGGGAAACGGGGTTTATTTTAATTAGGTCCGTGGAAAACACGGGGAACCTCCCTTGGAGTATCGATACCTTCCTGGCCGAACGATTGGCGAACCTGTAGGGTGTAATTAATCCCAGCTAATCTTACCTTTTATGGTTTGAAGGAAGATTTGATAAAAACAGTAGAGCCATCTTGATCAGATAAGATAATAACCAATCTAATCTTGCAAAGAGCGCACGCTAATGCGTTTCCTTCTTTCTCTTTCCAGGCAGCAACCAATGTCACGCCTTAATTAAGATAATAATATGGATGTATTGACTGAATCCGCTTATTATACTAAGCTGGGGAACGTTGGTTCCTTAGAAATATGGGAATATCAGGATTCCCGCGCCGCCCGTACGAAGAAATATCATGTTAATGCATCTTCTTCGGGTATGTTCGTTACTGAGAACTGTTTCTCAGTTTGTTCTACGTCTTGGGTATTGGTTTCCGGATTAGGATCCCATGTATGTAATTTGTTACATGGGCTAAAGAAAAGTAGAGAACTGGGTAAGGGTGATAAATCCCTAACAGTAGGGAATGGTGCAATCGTTGCAGCCAAGGCAGTTGGCGAATATCACCTTGTATTACCAACTGGTAATACATTGATTCTGAACGACTGTTACTACGTACCAAAGATGATGTGTAACATTATATCGGTTTCTTTGCTAACTAAAGAAGGATATAATCTCACATTATAGGATAATGTTATGAACATTTTCCAAAATCAAGTGTTGATTGGATTTGGTACGTTATGTAATGGTATATACTTTCTTAATCAAAGTACAGTTCTTAACGTACAGAACACAAACAAGAGGAAAAGTTCAGAAATGAACGAAGGCTTCTTGTGGCACTGTAGACTAGGTCATATCAATGCGACAAGACTGGCTAAATTGCATAAAGATGGATATTTTAATCCGTTCGAGTTTTCATCTTATGAAACTTGCTAGTCATGTCTCAAAGGCAAGATGACTAAAACTCCGTTTACTGGACACGGAGAGAGAGCTACTGAACTCTTGGGACTGATACATAGTGATGTGCGGTCCTATGTGTAGACATGCCACGAATGTTTTTTCGTACTTTATTACATTCACCGATGATCTCTCAAGATTCGGACATGTGTTCTTGTTGAAACACAAGTCTGAAGCTTTTGAGAAATTCAAGGAATATAAATGCGAAGTTGAAAACCCGACGGGAAAAAGCATTAAAGTCCTACGATCTGATTGGGGAGGAGAATACTTGAGCGGGGAATTCCATGATTATTTAAAAGTGAATGGGATTCTCTCTCAGCTTACTCCTCCGTATACACCACAACACAACGGTGTATCAGAGCGGAGGAATCGCACCCTATTAGATATAGTGCGCTCTATGATGAGTACTGCCGAGTTACCTATTTCCTTTTAGGGTTATGCGCTTGAGACAGCCGCATACCTATTGAATATAGTTCCGACCAAATCTGTGCCTACCACTCCATATGAGATATGGAATGGGAAGAGACCATGTCTTAATTTCATTAAGATATGGGGTTGTCCGGCCTATGTCAAAAAGAAAAATCCGGACAAGCTTGAGGCAAGGTCAGTTCTGTATAAGTTTGTAGGATATCTCAAACATTCGCGATGACATATCTTCTACCACACTGAGGAACAAAAGGTGTTTGTTGCTCAACATACCACCTTTTTAGAAAAGGAATTTCTCGTAAAAGAAATTAGTGGTAATGAAGTAGAACTGGAAGAAGTTCCAGCAGAACAAACTACGACTGGCGATTTGGTGGAACCGGAGGATCCAATAGTACCCAACGAACCCCAGCCACTCCACAGATTTAGTAGGGTTCCTCATCCACCTGAGAGATACTATGGTTTTCCTGTAGACGGTGGGAGCGAGGATTGCATCATGGAATATGATGACCAAACTAGTTTCGAGCAGGCCATCACAAGTGGAGACTCTGTGAAATGGCTGGATGGTATGCGATCCGAGATGGAATCCATGTACACCAACAAAGTATGGACTTTGGAAGTTGCTCCTGAAGGGGTAAACCCATTGGGAGCAAGTGAATCTTTAAAAAGAAGATAGGTGTAGATGGAAAAGTTGAGACTTTCAAAACTAGGCTTGTAGCAAAAGTTTTTTGTCAACGATCTGGTGTCGATTATGATGAAATCTTTTCTCCTGTCGCAATGTTTAAGTCCATCAGGATCCTACTTGCCATTGCTGCATACCATGACTACGAAATTTGGCAGATGGACATCAAGACCGTTTTTCTAAATGGTGATTTAGAAGAGAGGATGTACATGACATAGCCAGAGGGCTTCGTAGACAGTGCGAACAGCGGAAAGGTGTGCAAGCTTCTTAAATCCATCTACGGACTAAAGCAGGCATCACGGAGCTGGAACATCTGTTTTGATGAAGCTGTCAAAGAGTTTGACTTCATCAAAAATGTAGATGAACCTTCGATATATAAGAAGGCTGTAGAGAGTAAGGTGGTCTTCCTCGTATTGTACGTGGATGACATACTCTTGATAGGGAATGATATTCCTATGCTACACTCGGTCAAGCTCTTCTTATCACATGAGTTCTTCATGAAAGATCTAGGTGATACCTCCTATATTCTGGGGATAAAGATCTATAGAGATAGATCTAAACGGATGTTGGGATTGTCCCAATCCAGGTACATAGACACCATACTAAAGAGGTTTAGTATGGAAGATTCCAAGCGAGATAATTTACCCGTTTGCTCAGGAACCACTCTCTCCAAAGAGATGTCTCCCAAGACTGATTTGGAGAGGGCCCGCATGCAAGAGATACCCTATGCTTCGGCGGTAGGCTCTATCATGTATGCGATGTTATGTATCAGACCGGATGTAGCTTACTCACTAGGTGTAGAGCAGGTATCAATCAGATCCCGGGGAGAAACACTGGACAGTTGTGAAGAACATTTTTAAGTACTTGAGAAGGACTAAAGAAATGTTCTTGGTGTATGGTAACGGTGAACTCCAGGTGGAGTCCTTTACCGATTCGAGCTTTCAGAGTGATAAGGACTACAGTAAGTCGGCCTCGGGTTTTGTCTTTACCCTCAAAGGAGAGGCGGTGTGTTGGAAGAGTTCTAAGCAAGACATCGTAGCAGACTCGACGATGGAGGCTGAATACATCGCTGCCAATGATGCTGCCAAAGAAGCAGCCTGGGTGAAGAAGTTCATTGCTGAGCTTGGTGTGGTTCCATCCATTGAGCATCCAATACCTGTGTATTATGATAACAATGGAGCTGTGGCTTTGGCCAAGGAACCCATGTCCCATCAGAGATCCAGACATATTCTTAGCGGTATCACTTGATCAGGGAGATAGTAGATTGCCGGGAGATCGATATCAGGATAGTTGACACGAAGGACAACGTAGCGGATCCACTCACGAAGGCCCTCCCCCAGATGCAGTTTGAGAGACTTTTTGGGATGTTGGGTATGAGATACTACAATACATGGCTTTAGTGCAAGTGGGAGATTGTTAGGAATATGTATGCCCTAGAGGCCATTATTGTACATGTGATGTATATTATAGTGGATGCTTGGACATATATATAGAGGACTTTCTTGCTCGATATGATAGTATGCTATCTGGTTACTCCTTATATTAACATGTTGACTGGTATTATTTACTGTTTGTCTCTCACATGTTGATAAAGCCCTTAGGATATGTGACTACCAGGATTATGATGAGATCATACTAGTAGGGCCAGGGTGGTCCAAAAGTACATCCTTTAATCAGTTCTTAGTCGAGAGAATATCGAGACTAGGGCATCGATATTCCAGAGTAGACTAGTGTGTACGTTTCTTGTCCCTTAGAGGGCGATGGTTGATTCCACAACCATTGGTGTGTTACATCAAAGATTGTACACAGGTGTTTATTGGAGAATGGATACACCGAACGGACTCGCCGATGACTCCTGGTTGGTAGTATACCTATCGTCAGATAGCAGTCCTCTGGTGACACCGGTACATGTTATTCTGTAGACCCGAGATCGTCATAGTCTTGTGTGGCTCCTACTGTGCTTTGATTTCCTCCCTACCACGCTCAAAGGAGACGTGCAAACAGGTGGATTTTGGGTACAGTCCCGAGTCACATAAAGGCAATGAGCGATAGGAGGGCTTTTGTCTCGTCCGACATTTGGGGTTGATATTGCGCTATGCTCGATTGGCTATAACTGGAAGTCCCTGGTCAGGGCTGCTGCTGAGATTTACTGATAAGAGTTATCAGTAGTTTCTCGAACCGTTATAGGCCAGACATCGGCATGACTTATCACGTTACTGGGGTCTGACGTTTACCACCCCTAGACATGATATGCGACATATTAGATGAAGTGACCGGACTGTACGGTAGTGTTACTGATAGGCTTCATGGAGAGTATGGACGAGTTTGCTTGTTGATCTTCATATCGCTTAATATCCGGGTAGTCGTTACGTCCAGCTAGTACCGCTGACGGCTTGTAGGTGATTGATGTGATCATCACCTATTGCTGGCGTATTGACGAGTCTTTAGAGTCCCACACAGAAGTTTCCTGGTTCAAGAGAAACGAAGTAGGGCACATATGTTGATATGTGCATGGGCCTGATTAAATACGAGTAGGTGACACCGTATTGTAATCTGGCAGTTATCTGTTATCGGTTAGGTTATATGTGATATAACCAGATTATCGAATTAAGTGTTGATTTGATAATGTGATAAACGGATAAATGATATTAGTCGGTCATATATGATATAACCGGATTATTAAATCAAGTGTTGATTTAATAATTTGATATAAATTATATTTGATATAATTGTATTAACTAATATCATTAGCTCAATAATTGCTTTGTTAATATATATATATATATATATATATATATATATGTTAATGTATATTTGATATATATAAATATCTATATATATAAATATATATAAATATCTATCTATATATAAATATATATATATATATATATATATATATATATTATATGAAGCATGACATGTTTTTCTATTTTTAGAAAATAGAAAAATGAGGTGTAATTGTAGAGATATTTAAGGTATGGTTCAAGGCATGGTTTGTTCATTTCTTTATTCATTTTATTTGCACTATTGAAGCATGGTGCATTTGTTAATTGATTTTTCATCCATGCTTCAATAATGTGTGAAAATAATGAGTAGCCATTCATTCTTCATTCTTCTTGATTTTTGGATGCCTTAGCCATTTCTTGAGCTTTTGCTCTCTTGATCTCTACACTTTCTTCATCTCACCTCCAAGCTCAAAACCCTCACATGTGATGTGAATCATTGATCTTGTGAGATACCTAGTGAGCTTCCAAAAGCCCTACTTCACCATCCTACACTTGACTAGCACTCAAGTGTAGTGTGTTGCCTTCCCCAAATAGTTTAGTGAAGAGATAGCTTGAACTAATGAGCTTCGGGTGGATCATCTTCGGCATGAAGGTCATCGGAGCAACCTCAATCCAACTTGAACTGGAGCTCAGTGGAGTCGCGTGGACTACTACATGGATGTAAAGAAGAGAATGACTCGATTTATAGGGTATAACATCTTTTCCTTCTCTCTAGTTTTTCATGTTATCAAACTAAAATCCTAATAATCTAGTCAAAGATCTTGTTTAGTCTAGCTTCGCACCTATAAAAATTTGAATTTGGCATACTTGATGTCATTAGAATCTCATGGTGGTGCTAGGGTAGACTTTCAAAGAGGGACCGAGGGCATGAAAAGAAGCAAGCTAGTATAGATTTGATGATCACTTGGTACCACAGTCAGCGGTCCCGATCGAACAGGAGCAATGAAATGGCGGTAGGCAGTAGGCGTCATCTCCGGCATGGCAGCAAAGACTAAGGGCGCCGGAAGAACATCTTTTAGTGCCGGAGTTTTGATGATGACTGTCAAGGCAGGCGAGCTTCCTCCTCCACCGTGCAGAGGAACATTGATCCAAGAACCCTCATCACGACGACGGAAGTGGCGACTGTTAACTGAAGCGGCGCGGGGACGAGTGGCCATGACAAATAAGAGCTTGAGGAAGATGACGACTTGAAGAAAGAAGATGGTGAATAAAAATTAAAAGTTCAAGTCTTTTATGGGTTATGATTGCTCGAGATTCGTTGTGACTGTTCAGAAGTCGATGCAACGGTTAAAATTCTTAAGGAGACGTCTGGTATAGGTATAGATGTCTGCTAAAGGAAATTTTCAATATGTCAGTTTCTGTTTTTAAAAAGAGATGTCTGGGGAGGAAAAACGTCTCTAAAAAATTTTTGAACTGCAGATGCCTGACCTAGACGCCTGGCAACTAATTATAAACTACAAGTAACCGCTTACAAGTTATAAGCAAGTTATCAGAAGTTACAGGTAATTTATCTGAACTTACAGGCATGTGTCTAAATGTTATATGCTGCTAATTAGAAGTTATATGCAAGTTGTTAGAAGTTACAGGCAAGTGCTTACAAGTTACATGCAACATATTAGAACTTACAGGAAAGCGGTTAGAAGTTAAATGCAAGTGCATAGAAGTTATATACGTTGTCTATAACTTCTAGGCTGCCTGTAATTTCTAAGCAGTACATATTTTGAACTGGAGATGTCTTCCACAGACGTCTTCAGTACAAAAAATTTGTTCCAGACATCTTGAACAGACATCTGGAGAATTTGCATGTAACTTGTAAGCAGTTGCATGTAGCTTCTAAGCAGCATATATTTTCAACTAGAGACGTTTTCCACAGATGTCTGCAGTACAAAAAATTGTTCCAAACGTCTGGAACAGGCGTTTGGATCAGTTGCCTATAACCTGTAAGTATTTGCCTGTAACTTCTCAGCAGTACATTTTTTGATCGGGTTAGTCTGCCAAAGATGTCTCCAACTCAAAAAATTTGTTCCAGAATTTTGAACTAGAGACGTCTTCCACAGACGTCTGCAGTACAAAAAAATTGTTCTAGACGTCTGGATCAATTGCCTATAACTTGTAAGCTGTTTCCTGTAACTTCTAAGTAATATATATTTTGATCGGGAGATGTCTGCCACAGACTTCTTCAGTTCAAAAAATTTGTTCCAGATGTCTGGATTAGTTGCCTGTAATTTCTAAGCAGTTGCATGTAACTTCTGATAAGTTGCTTGTAATCTCTAATAAATAGCCTGTAACAATAGATATATAAAACTGATAATATCAACAAAAATATCATTTATATCACAATATTGGCCAATATCGGCTATATAAAACTGATAACATCAATAAAAATACTATATTAGAATAGTAGTGCCCAACATCATCTATATAAAACAAATAATATCAACAAAAATATCATTCATATTATAGCACCGGCCAACATCGGCTATATAAAACAGATAATATCAACAAAAATTTCTTTCATATAACAGTATCGGCCAATAACGGCGATATTAAAGTAAATACGTCAACAATTATTACAAGTTACATTAGAAAAACTAGTAACATATAAGTAATTTGTCATCCTCACTTAAAACAAGTAATAATATCGGCGAATATTTGCTAAATATAAATAGATGAATACAAATAGATAGATACAAAAACTGAAGCAATATCAAGCCGTTTTTCGCTCGTTGGCCAATAGAATTTGGGCCCTAAGTATCAGGCGCCACCACTCCTACGTTTTTCCTTCCAAGGCATCCGGAATTCGCCGACCGTTGATCAACGCCTTCATGAATTGGTGTACGAAGATGCCGCAATTACTATTGTTAATCAACAACGTTAACAAACGCATACCGTTATAACCTTTAACAATCAGAAATGTTAAAAAAACTTGTAAAAGAAATATTACTTACGAATTCTTTTGAATCGGGCAAAGGACAAAAGTAAATTGAAATTCATTGTAATCTCCATGCTCGTCGAATTTTTTCGTCCCAAAATTATAAAGGTACCGCAAATATAACCTACCCCCTTACTCCCAATGATTGTCGCGCTTTAGTGAAGAATAATGCCGCAATTTCTTCGCGGCAAAGTCTATAACAAGCATCGTCCAATGCCCGATATGATATATCGGGGTCATGATGCGAGTACTGGGGGGCTGCTATGCATCGTCAACATATATGTTAAATGCATGTTGATTCATATGCAGCTTTTGGGCGTCATTCAAATCAATAATCATGCCATGCCACAAGTATTTAGCCTGTTAATAAATTGATGAATGTTATCAGGAGAACCAGATAAGATGAGTAGATATTACCATTATCCATAGCCTCATGAAGGAAAATAGAGGTACCGCTGCGGCCGGGGCCAAAGACTTCATCAAGTTGCCTGTTAACTTGACAAAGGAGTCTATCACTTATAAAGAGTTCACATATTTATAACTTGCCTGTAACTTCTAATAAATTGCTTGCAACCTCTAATAAGTTAACTGTAACCTCTAAAAATGTACCGTATCTCCGACCTGCTGCCTGGTTAAGAAATCAAAGAGTTCGTGTTGGGATTTCCTAACGCCCTGACCATCTACCGTAGCCGTTGCGGAACAAAAATTTCTTTTGGGGGTTTAAAAACTGGCGCTAGAAAAACCCGTCCAAAAATCTACCATAAACCTAAACTAGCCTACAAGAGAAGATATATAATTACTATGATAGAAGTGTCTTACCAAAGGATCCGTGTCCTTCAGTCTTCTATCTTCTTCTCTTCCTTCTAGAGATCTCCTTGAACATGTTTGATCACCTTTCCTTGCTCCTTGAGATCTCTTGGATCGAGCGTGATCGCCTTTCCTTGCTCCTTGGGATCTCCTGGATCGAGCTTGATCGCCGGTCTTCCTCCGTCGAAGATGATCCACTCTAGAGATGTACTTCATGGCTCTAGCTCCATACTGAGAGTCTAGTGGAGCAACTAGAGACTTTAGATTGTTAATCTAAAACGTCTAAGGGTTAGTGAAAGGTTCTAAGTGTGTATCTATTTCACCTCCTTTCTTGATTCTCAACACATGAGATTGTAGAGAAGAGATTGAAGAAGGAGGAGGAGCTCAAGAAAGCTAATGAGAAGAGTGAAGCAAATGGTGAGAATGAAATCCTATGAGAGAGAAAAAGATCAACCATGGTTTTGTAAAATCATTTTTCCAAAATAAAAACCCAACCATGCTTGAAGAGTTTGCACAAATAAATTGAAAATTCATTTGTCAACACCATTGAAGCATGATTCTCACTATACTTTCCTCACCACCTTTACATCTCATTTTCCATTTAAAGATAAATGGATAGTTCTAAACGAGGTGTCCACTTTCTAGAATGTTTTCCGTATAAATACGGATTACACTCTACTGTATATACATACTTGTATTCGTATCAAAATACGAATACCCAAAAAGATAGAATAACACAAAGAACATAATACTAGAATATACATATCGAAATACATATACATAAATTATTAAATCAATACCTGATTCAATAATCCGGCTCAATCCCGAGCCGGCTAGTATTATCAACTATCCGATCGAAAGTCCGAGTAACTAGTATAATCGATCGATCGGAACCCTGCACGTATCCAATACGGCTACTACATCATTTCGCCTGAACCAGAGAAACCCTCTGTGTGGGGCTCTAAAGACTCGACAGTACGTCGGTAGTGAGTTACTGGATAAATTCATAACTACAAGCACGTCAGTGGCACTAGGTGTACGTAACGGCTACCCGGGTACCTGTTGAAAAGGAAGGCCGACGAGCGAACTCATCCGGATCCCTACTGAGCCTATCCATGACAATTTCCATACAGTCCGGTCTCTTCGTCTGTAAGTATCGCATACCGGGTCTATGGGGTAGTAAACATCAGACCCTAATAACCCGATAATTCGTGCTGATGTGGCTCAGGTCAAATTCGGGAAACTACTGATCAACCTATCAGTAAATCCAAACCGCCTATGCCAAGGTCTTATGGTGCTGCCCAATCGAACACGGTGTGATATCGACTCCTTATCCCGGGAGAGACGAATCCCCAACAATCGCTCACTGTCTCCATGTGGCTCGGGACTGTACCCAATCAAAACCTGTTTGCATGACTCAGTAGAGCCGTGGTAGGGTAGTAATCAAAGTACAGTGGGAACTCATATGAGACAAATGACGATCTCAGGTCTGAAGACTAACCTGTACTCATGCTACATGAGAACTGCTATCTGACAATAGCTATAGTACCATCTAGAAGTTCTCGGCAAGTTCGTCCAGTGTACTCACCCCCAGTGACCTGTATACGATCTTAGGTGTGAAAGACCAATGCTGTGGGACCAACCATCGCCCCTCGTCGGGGTTTAGAAACGTATACACCAGTCTACTCTGGAATATCGATGCCCACGCGATACTACCACGACTAGGGACCTTTTAAGGATGTGCTTATTGACTACCCAGCTCTCACAAGTATGATCGCCATCACAACACTGGTATTCAAGTAATGTCTTACGGGCTTTATCAACATGTATAAATGATATATAATAACAAGTAAAACATATGCACATGTTAAGATAAAGACAAACCAAATAGCATACTATCATATCGAGCAAAATTGTCCTGTACATACATATGTCCAAGCATTCACATGTATACATATACAATAATGGCCTCTGGGGCATACATATCCAATAATCTCCACTTGCATTAAGGCTATGTATTGGCGTACCGAGTACCCAACGTCTGCACTAGGGCCAGTTGTTGGCGTATTGTATACCGAACATCTCAAATAGTCTCTCGAACTGTGCTTGAGGAAGGGCCTTGGTGAATGGATCCGCCGTGTTGTCTTTTGTGTCCACTCTCTGCACCTCGATCTTCTGACGATCAACGATCTCCCTGATCAGGTGATACCCCCTCAAGATGTGTCTGGATTTCTGATGGGACCATGATTCCTTCGCTAAAGCCATGCTCCTTTGTTGTCTCAATACAAAGGTATTGGATTAACAATGGATGGAACCACGTGAAGTTCATTAATGAACTTCTTAATCCAGACCGCTTCCTTTGTGGCATCGTTGGCAGCAATGTATTCAGCTCCCATCGTCGAGTCTGCGACAGTGTCCTATTTAGAACTCTTCCAACAGACCGCCCCTCCGTTGAGGATAAACACAAAATCCGAGACAGACTTGCTGTCATCTTTGTCACTCTGGAAGCTTGAGTCGGTAAAGGACTTCACCTGGAGGTCCCCATTACCGAATACCAGGAACAATTCTTTAGTCCTTCTCAGATACTTAAGAATATTCTTCACTGCTGTCCAGTGGTTCTCACCTGGGTTTGATTGATACCGGATCACTACGCTAAGCGCGTAAGTTACATCTGGTCTAGTACATAGCATCGCATACATTGTAGATCCTACCACCGAAGCGTAGGGTATAGTGCTTTTGTGAACCTTCTCCTTATCAGTTTTGGGAGACATCTCTTTGGAGAGAGTGATTCCATGCAATGCAGGTATGTTACCGCGCTTGAAATCTTCCATACTAAATCTCTTTAGTACAGTCTCTATGTACGCAGACTGCGAAAGTTTCAATAATCTCTTAGATCTATCTCTGTAGATCTTAATCCCCAGAATGTATGATGCATCACCCAGGCCTTTCATGGAGAACCTTTGTGATAAGAACAACTTGACCGATTATAGTATAGAAATATCATTTCCTATTAAAAGAATGTCGTCCACGTACAATACTAGGAATACGACAGTTCGTCCTACAATTTTCTTATATATACAAGACTCATCCTCGTTTTTGATGAAGTCAAATTCCTTGACTGTTTCATCAAAACAGATGTTCCAGCTCCGCGATACCTGTTTTAATCCATAAATAGATTTAACCAACTTGCACACCTTCCCGTTGCTCCCACTGTCTACAAAATCTTTCGGCTGATTTATATAAACACACTCTTCCAAACTTCCGTTTAGAAAAGCTGTTTTTACATCCATCTGTCAGATTTCATAGTCATGGAAGGCAGTAATGGCAAGTAGGATTCGAATGGATTTGAGCATATCCACTGGAGAAAAGGTTTCGTCATAGTCTACACCTGGTCTTTGACGAAAACCTTTTGCAACAAGTCTAGCCTTATAGGTTTCCACCTATCCATCTACACCAAACTTTCTTTTGTAAATCCATTTGCATTCAACGGGTTTTACCCCAGGTGGAGCAATATCCAAGGTCCACACTTTATTGGTGTACATGGACTCTATTTCGGATCACATAGCATCCAGCCATTTATCAGAGTCCCTACTGATAATGGCCTGTTTGAAACTAGTAGGATCATTTTCTTCCAAGATGCAATCCTCTCGATCCCCTTCTATGAGAAAACCGTAGTATTTCTCGGGCGAATGAGAAATCCTACTAGATCTGCGGAGTGGCTGAGATTCGTCTGGGACTACTAAATCTTTAGCTTCTACTAAATCCTTAGTTTCAGTTTGTGGTTCAAGAATTTCTCCTAGTTCTACCGTACTCTCATTAATTTCTTTTGCGAGAAATTCCCTTTCTAAAAAGGTGGCATGGCAAGATAGAAACATCTTCTTTTTCTCAGTGTGGTAGAACAGATATCCTAGTGAATTTTTAGGATATCCCATAAATTTACATAATACTGATCGTGTCTCAAGTTTGTCCGGTTTCTGTGTTTTCACATAGGCTGGATAACCCTATATCTTAAACCACTTAAGATATGGATTCCGCCCACTCCATATTTCATATGGAGTCTTAGGCACAGATTTGGATGGAACATAATTCAGTAAGTATGCTGTCGTCTGAAGCGCATATTCCCAGAATGAAAGAAGCAACTCAGCACTACTCATTATGGTGCGAACCATATCCAATATGGTACGATTCCTCCGCTCCGACACACCGTTGTGCTGTGGTGTATACGGACGAGTAAGCTGAGATAGAATTCCATTCTCTTTTAGGTATTCTAGGAATTCCGTGCTTAAGTACTCACCTCCTCTATCAGATCAGAGGATCTTGATACTTTTGCTAGTCTGGTTCTCTACTTCGTTTCTATATTCTTTAAATTTCTCAAAAACTTCAGATTTGTGTTTCATAAGATATACATATCCGAACCTAGAGAGATCGTCAGTGAATGTGATGAAGTACGAGAACCCACCCCTTACATGTATAGACATCAGACCACATACATCACTGTGTATGAGTCCCAAGAGCTCTGTTGCTCTTTCTCCGTGTCCGGTGAACGGAAATTTGATCATCTTTCCCTTGAAACAAGACTGACAAGTTTCATAAGATGAAAATTCAAACGTATTCAAATATCCTTCTTTATGCAACTTACTTAGTTTTTTCTCTACGATATGACCAAGTCTACAATGCCACAAGTAGGATTCATTCATTTCTGAACTCTTCCTATTGCGTGTGTTTTGTATTTTGAAAACTGCGTTTTGATTTAGAACATAGATACCATTACACAGTGTACTTTCTGCAACCAATACCTTATCAAGGTAAATGTTCATGATATTTCTATCTAGAACAGAACTATATCTATCTTTATCAAGTAAAAAAACTGATATGATGTTGCAAACTGATTGGTCTGAAAAGTGTTTGTAGTAACCACAATCAATAACGGTGTCGTGTGTAGCTAACCGAGATGAGTATAGGTCATCCGCAGGGATGCGTGGAACTTTTAATCTTTCTTTAGACGAGTTGATTAGAAATAAGGGAGAGTGATTCTAGATCTATGTTGAACACGGATGTAGAATATATAAGAAGAGGGCTTGTAGGGTTCGTTAGAATTTAGTAGTAATGGATGATTAAATAAAGATGATTCATTTTATCTTTTAATAGATTTAAAACTAGATCGATAGTGATGAATGGAGATTAGGTTTTTTTTGGAGGGAATAGGGTTTCCACTCTTAACCCTTATCTTTTCATTGAGCTCTATTCATGTCTAGCCTTTACCAAAACAATTGTTAATCTGATCTCAAATCGCGGTCGAGACTATTAATAAATTGGTAGCGTGCCGATAAGAATGTTAACGATTCTTTTGATAAAGTTTATAAACTTTATAAGATATAAAAAAAGTTAAGGGATTTTATCATCTATTGATCTACCATAATCCTACGAACCCTATCAAGCGGAGAATTACTCACGCATGTTTGGAGAAGAAGAAGAAGGAATAGAGAAGGAAATCATAATGCAGAAATTGAAATGCGGAAAGTAAATGCGAGATAATTAAATAAATGATCTACTTTTATTAATCAATGTTATAAGTACAAATCGTTCGAATTTAGATTACAAGAGGAAGAAGTTGCTCTTGATATCTGCCTCGTAGGAAGTATTTGCTCCGTCGATATTCACGTCGCTCTATCACGTCGAATCGCGGACCAGTCGTGGATCTCTTGTTCTTTGACGGTGATTTGCTTCGTGTTAAAGGTGATAGTTCTCTATATTTAGCCCTCGGTCTTTTATATAGCCCTCAAATCAGAAATCCTAGATCTTATAGGTTTAGATATGCCATCAAGATCAAATTTCCAAAATCACAGATCCAACGGCCATTAATTGGCCGCGGATCCGCCGCATATATGGGCTATTGGCCGCGGTTGGGCGGCGGTTTGGGGGAGTTAGGGTTTCAAATTTCTGAGGCTTCTACATGTTGACACGTGGAGATTTTTTCCATGCCTTGATTCTTCAAATATTTACTGAGTCTCTGCCAGTATCGATTCTACGATTTTAGCAGATTTTTGATCCTGACATCTTGAATATCTTGATCTCTTGACCTGAGCTAAATCTGCACAATATCTCCATGAATAATGTTAATAATATTTGTTATATTTAGAGATAGCATCTTAATCATTTTATATGGTAATAAATCTTTAAAAAAATTGATTAAGAATATTTGATATGATATGCATATTTAAATTATCAAAATATCTTATAAATATTATATGCATATATTTTCCTTCATAATTTTAATTATAATATATAAACATATGGTAAAGAGTAAATTTGCAGATAAACCCACATATGTTCTATATTTATAATAAACACCTTTAAATATTTAAGAAAAGTAAGAAAAATGTTATATCAAATGTACAATATTTTCGACTGAATATATACCTCCAAACTTAATTTTGATCGTCTCGAGAAAATTAGTTATTCAAGAGAGCGAGAAAAAGAAAAAGAAAAAGAAAATCCTAAGTAACACACTTTCGTAGGCAACACGATTGCACCGAGCATGTGCAACAAGCCGTTAAATCTCTAGGTGTCTCTCGTAGGAGGAGTGTTGTCTCCTGAGAGTTTTCAGCGGATTACACCTACAAAATCCTATAATAAAAGAAAGAAAATGAAAGTTACGTACAAAGATAAGAACTATAAAAGAAAAAACTTAAAAATAAGAGTTTCCAACTACACTAGCTTTTCAGTTGCCATGAGCCCTATCTTAATGGTCGTAAAAAGATGTTAGAAATCACATCACTCAATAGAACATTGCCTTTAGTCTTCCTCCCTATCTTTCTTCCAAATATCGATCATATACCCCTACGTGTGTGTAAATGGCATCCCTACACTTAGAGAATTCAATTCAAGCTATCATACTCTTGTCCATCTTCCAAAGTACTTTATAGTCGGTGAACATTATCAGATGGAATTGCTCACACATCCTTCATGCGACTGTTAATACTTCTTGAGGCACTAACCGACCGATTACCAAATGTACTCGCTCAGTTAGGCGTTATATTCTTGTCTTGCAACACCTAAGGTTTAGCAGTGGATCCCAAACCAGTTGGTCTAAGGCACTAAGTAATAAAACATTCTCGCTATATTTTTTTTATGCTGTCTTAAGAAATTACAAAACCAGTGTTCATTTTTCTTCACCATTTTTTTTATATTTTTATTTTTCTTCATACCAAGACTTTTAGACAAGAGCATTTCAAGGTATTCTCTACTATCCCAAGTTTCAAGATTTGTGCAAGTGCGTATAGTAGGGTATCATCTTTCAAATGTTTGGACTCAAGAATAAGGACTATTTTTCAGACTTATT
Organism: Agapanthus africanus; assembly: GCA_030015575.1. NCBI lineage: Eukaryota > Viridiplantae > Streptophyta > Magnoliopsida > Asparagales > Amaryllidaceae > Agapanthus > Agapanthus africanus. The sequence continues at coordinate 472,499,853 of CM057350.1, read as the reverse complement.
TTTATTTTCAGATTAGTAATTTCCTTCATCTTACTAACCCTTGGGACAACAGCTCATAACTACTTATTACTAGCTTCGTTTAATAAAATATCTAATTTTTTTACTTTTCTCAAACTATTTCTATCTTTCATGTATAATTTTTCACTTTCAAACTTTTATTATCAATAAATTTTTTTTGTGCTTTTATTTATAATAATGCAAAATAATTCGTGAATAAGCATAAACCTCTCCAAAACCTGTTTGCAGCAGTGTCCTCACTGATGTCATCTGTTAACCTTAAAAAAAAAACTGTAGACTTGTGAGGAAAAATTAGTAATGGGGATATGAATAAATGATAGTGAAATCCTCCCCCAAACTTATTTTTGGCTCATAAATTTGTAAAAATTTATTTTCTTTCAAGAGCCAAAATATTTTCTCCCCCCAGACTTGAGTAAAATAGTATTAAGCATTTAAAATTATGAGGGGAGATTAAAGTTATTGGTCTATGCAAAATTTTACAAAGACCAAAAGTCAACACTAACCATTCAAAGATTTTATCAATGTAACAATATAGTTGGTGGAAGAACATGTCACCTATAAACGTGAAGAAGTGGGGAGGAGAAAAGAGGTGGAATAGAACAGTTTTACGTCTCGGTTTGTAGAGACGAAACAATGATGATGGATTACTCGTATTCTCGTTGTTGATAAGAACAAGGGGTGGCGGTTCAACTTTTTTGTTTTGGGGTTGATTCATCACAATTCCCGTGTTTTCTAAGAATGCGAGTTCTTCGACGAAAATGTCTTCAAATCTTTCATCGATATTCCGAAAGATAATCTCATCGGAAAGAAAGATATGATCCTCGGACTTCGTAAAAGGTTCATATTTAGCGTTAGATGTTGACCCGGACAGCTCGACAAATTTATTCAACAAGTCAAAGTATTCGGACTTGGGTGTGGACTTGTCGAAAGAAGGGTCCTCATAAATAGCAGGATTGAACATTAACACACTAGTGGAGTCTAGATAAGTATCGTGAAGCTCTTCAAGTTCGCTACTGTCGGAATTTACCGTTTCGACAGAACATACATAAGCATAGGGTTCGGAGGGTTCACTTCCCAACTTGTAAATGTTAAGCTCAATTGACATCTTTCTGAATGATAGGTTCATAGAACCGTTACAACAATTGATTATTGCGTTGGAAGTCGCTAGAAAAGGCCGACCTAGAATCACCGGGATTTGGTTTCGGGGGTTCGCTACAAGCTGTGTATCAATAACTATGAAGTCCACAGGAAATATAAATTTCCCGACTTTGATTAACACGTCCTCTAGCTCACCCCTGGGTTCGGTGATAGATCGATCGGCCATCCGAAGAGTGCAGTGCGCTGGTTTTAACTCCCCGATCTCTAATTGCTCATAGACAGAATATGGAAGCAAGTTAACACTAGCATCTAAATCGAGTAGAGCACGATTGATATTTTTACTCCCAATAGAAATAGATATGGTAGGACTTCCGGGGTTCTTTCGTTTTTTGGGTATTTGTTGTGTAAAAGCCGTGCTTACATTACTCGTAAGGAAAACTTTTCTAGGCACTTGAATTTTTCTCTTTCCAGTGCACAAGTCCTGTTCAGTTGATAAAACTGCACATTTGTATTACATTTTTCCTACCATTTTCATATTAAAAAAGGACTTTATTATAATATATTATACATATGAGGGTTTATGTGTAAAAACATTATTTTCCATGTGTTAATATATTTTAATTATCATTTGGTAGGAAAATGTATGCAAATATTATTGACCTAATCCTAGTAGAACAAAGTCTACTAAAATCTTATTTGAGTTATTGTGCAGAATATTTCCAAGTTGTTATGAAGAATTTATCAAACAAATCAATTTGTTGAAGAAAACTTGCCAAATTAAGAAGCAAAACTTGGAGACCAAGTCTGGAAGCAACCGAGAGAAGATTTCTGAATTCTAAAGATGCCTAGGATTGCCAAATGTCACAATCAGAGAGACCAAGAAAAACGATGAAGAGATCCTCACCATTGGCCGCGGATCCGCGGCCATACCCCCCTTTGGCCGCGGATCCGCCGCACTTATAGGGAATTAGGAGGCAAGATTTTGGGGCATGATTCTCTGCTAAATTTTATCAAGTTTCCAACTAAAAGATTCTGGCTTTGCACTATAAAAAGGCTCCGAGAGCCTCTTGGAAAAGCTATCAAGCTGAAGAGATCACGAAGCCCCAGACGCTTACGCATCCAGGCTGATCATCAACTGTTCGTCTACCTCCTTGGAAGAGATCGAGAAGCAAACTAGTCTTTGTAATCATTTTCTAAGGAATCAAAGTGTAGATTGTTCAAGTTGATTAATAAAGGTAGTTATTTTATTTAATTGTTTTTTGCATTTTACATTATATTTTTCCTCTCTTTCTTTTCATCTTCTTCTTCCAACATGCGCGAGTAATTCTCCGCTTGTTAGGGTTCGTAGGATTAGGGTAGGCTAATGGATGATGAATATCTCTAAACCCTTTTTAAGTCCTATAAAGTTTAGGAACTTTATCAAAAAAATCATTAACATCCTAATCGGGCGCGCTAACAATTCTTTGCTAGTTCCGACCGCGATTAGCGATTAGATTAATGATTGTTTTGGTAAAGGCTAGATATGAACGGAGTTTCGTGTCGAGATAAGGGTTAAGAGTGGGATTCCTTTTCCCTCCAGAAACCCTAATCTACATGCATCACCGTCGTTCTAGTTTTAAATCTATTAAAGGATAAAAATGGTAACTTTTAATTAATCATAAATAACTACTAAATCCTAACGAACCCTACAAGCCCTTTTATTATATTAACTACATCCCTAAAATAATCTAGATCTATATTTTTGCATTCTTGCTTAACGTAGATCTAGAAACTATTCACAAAATTCTTTATTCCTCCTCTCTTTTTCAACACGTCTAAAGTAAGAGTAAAAGATTCAACGTTTCCCTGAGGACGACCCGTACTCATCTCGGTCTAGCTACACGCGACACCGTTATTGATTGCGGTTAACTACAAACAAACACTCTTTCACATCAATCAAATGGCGCCGTTGCCGGGGATACGTGTGTAATTTTTTATTCTTGCTATTTGTGTTGAATTCTTAGACGATTCATATCATTATTAAAACAAAACTGCAAATTGCATAGTTAACGATTTGTGTGTGAATTTTGCGAGGGAATCTGGAGTCACGGACTTGAGGAAACAGGAGATCTAGGGTTTCACACTTCTCTGGTATCTTTCTTAACTCCTTCTCTCTCCTCTCAAATCCAATAAAATCTATCTTCTGCAGGATTCTTTGCAAAATTGCGCCGCTCAAAAAAAAATCTTTTTGCAAAAGTTTTGTGATTGGTTTTGTTTTGCATATTTAATACGGACTTTAAGGGGCAAAGACCAAATCAAGATTAGGTGGGGATTTCATCACCCTTCCTAAGCCCCACAAATCACAAACTGAGCATATAGATCAACCCTTCATTAATTTAAAAAATATCTAGACCAGACTCTAAGGACTGTCGCGCTCAATAAGGACAGAGGAAGGTCGTGGGTAATCTATCGTTTATCCGCATTACTTTTGTAGTGCCTAGGCAAGTGTGACAAAGGCTAGTGGTTTTTAATTAGGCCCACGACGTGGTTCCTTCCCACTTACCTGGCACTTATCTGGCTACAAGGGTAGTACGGAGGCGGTAGAGGATTGATCCTGCGGCTTGTCCTTTGGAAGTCTAGGAGCGGTCTAGAGACTGGACCTAGGTGACCTTAGTTCTAGGGTTGCTTGTGCATCTTAGGGAGATTTGTCTTGAATCCCACTTTTTCAAAAACAAGCCAATTTTTAAATCACACACACGCTGCCACTTGCACTAAACCCGCTTAGTGCATGCTTGGCTGGACACGGGATCCTAGTGCCCGTCTTGTCCGCGTTCCTGCTATCGACGCCGAAGTCGGTACTTCTTCATCTTCTTTTCCCCCACCACACACCATATCGACCGTGATGGACGGCACTCCATCTAATTATAACACCACGCTGCCACCGCCCGTAGGTGAGCAGAATCCACCGCGCATCTCTCTCCAAGAGAGATGCTATCCTATTCGTGGTCCCCTTCCTACTTGTCTATCTCTTCCACCACCTAACGGGGATAATTTCGAAATTAAACCCCACTACATCAACCTGCTGCCCAAATTTCACGGGCTTGAGTCGGAAGACGCGTATGTTTTCATCACCAAATTCGAAAACGTATGCGCAATGATGGGTACTTCACAATTGACTTTAGATGCTATGCGCTTACGTCTTCTCACATTCACATTGTGCGACTTGGCAGAAAAATGGCTTTATAATACTGCCGCACACTCTATCACTAATTGGGATGAATTTTTCGTAGCATTTCTTAAGAAGTTTTACCCAAATCATAAGACTGCCCACATTAGGAGCGAGATCAACCAGTTCACCCAGCTTCCCAATGAACCATTTTGGAAGTGCTTTGAACGTTTCAAAGATCTGCTTTTCCAATGCCCCCATCACGGAATACAAAGATGGGATTTATGTCGGATTATATATGAGGGCATTAATCTAGCGACAAAGCAGATGCTTGAAACAATGTGTCAATGCAATTTCATGTCTAAAGATGACGGTGAAGCATGGAAATATCTGGAAGATCTCGCAGAAAGCACTTTGCAGTGGGAAAGCGTAAGACCACCTTCAACTAAGGGAGGTATTCACCAGCTCGATATTTCTATCGCAGTAAAAGCCGAAATGGCAGCGATACAAAAGAAACTCGACACAATTGAAAACAAGTTCTCATCATTCTCCCTAAATCAGGTCACGCTTCCTAAGACCGTCTGTAGTTGCTATTCGGATCCTTCACACTTAATGGAAGAATGCCCTATGAATGCATCGTTTCAAGCTAATGCTGCTTTTCAGCAGCGACCTAAAAACGACCCTTATTCTTCCACATACAATCAAGGATGGAGGAATCATCCTAACTTTGCTTGGAATCAAAACCAACAAAGTAATTATCAAAGACCTCCTCCACAGCAACCACAACCACAGAATCAGCCCCCCTTTCAGTCACAGAATTTCCAAAATCCGGCCAACATTTCTACACCACAAGTGGCCGGTGCTGACAACTCACTTGCACAAACTTTGGATACGTTCATGAAACAATCCATGCAAATTTCGGCTGAGATGAGGTCTTCTATTGATACCATAACGAAAAACTCCGCCTCCCATGGTGAGAGTATTAAATCATTAGAAAACCAAATCGCACAGTTAAACGCCGCAATGAGTGCGAGAGAGAAAGGGAAACTCCCATCTCAACCCATACCTAATCCTGGCTACTCACAAAGTTATAATGTGAGTGCTGTTACTACGTTGAGATCGGGAAAAGTGCTGAATAACCGAGTGGGTGAGCAGTGTGATGATAGTGACACAAATGATACCCTGCTTCTTCTTCTTCTTCCCCTAATTCGTCTAGTCTCCCACCTTCACCCGAGCCTATTCTCCGTTTTCCCCAAGGCTCGAACCCTTCGCCCATTTCGCCAAATCTATCTAAGTCGATTCCCACTCTAGTTTTGGGATCGAATCCGTCCCCACAATCCTCTCCAATGTTGGACCAAACCATTATTGATAAAGCACCTTATCCAAACAGGTTAAGGGGCAACAGACCAAGTCCACAAATGGAGAAGATTGTGGAAATTTTTAAGCAAGTTAACATAAACATTCCTCTCCTAGATGCTATTCAAAAAGTTCCGTCATATGCAAAAATCTTAAAGGACTTGTGCACTAGAAAGAGAAAAGTTCAAGTACCTAAAAAAGTTTTCCTTACGAGTAATGTGAGCACAGCTTTTACACAACAACTACCCAAGAAACGAAAGGACCCCGGAAGTCCTACAATTTCTATTTCCATTGGGGGTAAAAATATCAATCGCGCTCTACTCGATCTAGGTGCTAGTGTTAACTTGCTTCCGTATTCTGTTTATGAGCAATTAGGGATCGGAGAGTTAAAACCTGTGCATTGCACTCTTCAGATGGCCGATCGATCTATCACCCAACCAAGGGGTGAGCTAGAGGATGTGTTAATCAAAGTCGGGGAATTCATATTCCCTGTGGACTTTATCGTTATAGATACACAACCTGTAGCAAACCCACGCAATCAAATCCCGGTGATACTCGGTCGACCCTTTTTGGCCACTTCCAACGCAGTAATCAATTGTAGAAACGGCTCTATGATCCTATCCTTTGGAAAGAAGTCAATTGAGCTTAATATTTACAAGTTAGGAAGTGAACCCTCCGAACCCTATGCTCATGTGTGTTCTGTCGAATCAATGGATGTCGACAGCAGCGAATTTGATCAACCTCAAAATTCTGACTCTTTTCATATGTCGTTGTTTGACACGGACTCTTCCATCGAGTTGTCCGGGTCAACATCTAACGCTGAGGAGGAACTTTTTATAGAGTCGGACGATCACCCCATTTTTTCCGATGACATTATTCTTCGGGGTATCGATGAAAGCTTTGAGGAAATTTTCGCTGATGAGCTCGCATTTTTACAAGACACGGGTGTTGAGATGAATCAAATCCAGGATGAAGAAATTGGACCTCCACCCCTTCTTTTGGATAATCATGATAATGCGAGTAATCCATCATTACTATCACTGTGTCGTCTCTCCAAATTGAGACGCAATCCTTTTCCATTACACCTCTTATCACCTCCCCACTTCTTCACGTCGAAAGGTGACATGTTCTTCCACCAACCTTGGTGCTTCATCGATAAATTTTTTGAATGGTTGGTGTTGACTTTTGGTCTTTGTAAGGCTTTACTTTGACCAATAACTTTACCCCCCAATGATTTTAATTGCTTAACATTATTTGACTCAAGTTTGGGGGAGGGGGGGTTGGTATATTTTAGCTCTTGAAAGAAAATGATTTTTACAAAATTGTGAGCCTAAAATAAGTTTGGGGGAGGATTTTCACTTTCATATATTCTTGCCCCCATTAATAATTTCCTCCCAAGTCTACAGGTTTTTGAGCTTAACGGATGACATCAGTGAGGACACTGCTGTAAACAGGTTTGGGGAAGGTTTGTGCTTATACTTTGCATTATACTATATTAAAGCACAAATTTTTTTTTTTGATAATAAAAGAATAGAAAGTGAAAAATTACATCCAAAAGATAGTAATAGTTTAAGAAAACCAAGAAAATTAGAAGTTTTCTTAAACGAACTAGTAATAAGTAGTTATGAGCTGTTGTCCCAAGGGTTAGTAAAATGAAGGAAGTCACTAATCTGAGGATAAAAATAAGTCTGAAAAATAATTTCTATTCTGGAAGCCAAACATTTGAATGTTGATACCCTACTATATGCACTTACACACGTCTTGAAACTTGGGATAGTAGAGGATACCTTGAAATGCTCTTGTCTAAAAGCCAAAGTATGAAGGAAATAAAAAAAATGAAGAAAATATAAAATTGGTGAAAAGAAAAAAATGAACACTGGTTTTGTTATCGCCAAGGCAGCAATAAAAAAATATAGCGAGGGTGCCTCTTCACCTAGTGCCCTAAGGCCAACTGGTCTGGGAGTCACTGCTAAGCCTTAGGTGGTGCAAGACGGGGAAAATACTATCACCTAATCAGCAAGCACATAAGTAATCGGTCTGTTAGTACCTCAAGAAGTATTAACGGTCGCATGAAAATGTGTGAGCAAATCTTTAATATTCATTAAATTAAAAAGTACTAAGGTAGATGGACAAGAGTATGATAGCTTGAATTGAATTCTCCGAGTGTAGGGATGTCCATTTCACACACGTGGGGTTATATGATCAATGTTTGGATGAAAGGTAGGAATGAAGAATAAAGACGATGTTTTATTGAGGGATGATGTGATTTCTAACATTTTTCATGACTATTAAGATAGGGCTCATGACAACTGAAAAGCTAGTGTAGTTGGAAACTCTTCTTTTTCAAGGCCTTTCTTTTATGGTTCTTATCTTTATATGTAAATTTCACCATCTTTCTTTTGTTATTGGATTTTATGGGTGTAATCCGCTGAAAACCCTCAGGAGACAACACTCCTCCTACTAGGGACACCTAGAGGTTTAACGGCTTGTTGCACGTGCTCAGTGCAATCGTGTTGCCTACGAAAGTGTGCCTAGTTTTCTCCTTTCTTTTTCTCCTCTTAAATAAACTAGTTTGCTCGGGACGATCAAAGATAAGTTTGGGGGTATTTGTTCAGTTGATAAAACTGCACATTTGTATTACATTTTTCCTACCATTTTCATATTAAAAAAGGACTTTATTATAATATATTATACATATGAGGGTTTATGTGTAAAAACATTATTTTTCATGTGTTAATATATTTTAATTATCATTTGGTAGGAAAATGTATGCAAATATTATTGACCTAATCCTAGTAGAACAAAGTCTACTAAAATCTTATTTGAGTTGTTGTGCAGAATATTTCCAAGTTGTTATGAAGAATTTATCAAACAAATCAATTTGTTGAAGAAAACTTGCCAAATTAAGAAGCAAAACTTGGAGACCAAGTCTGGAAGCAACCGAGAGAAGATTTCTGAATTCTAAAGATGCCTAGGATTGCCAAATGTCACAATCAGAGAGACCAAGAAAAACGATGAAGAGATCCTCACCATTGGCCGTGGATCCGCGGCCATACCCCCCCTTTGGCCGCGGATCCGCCGCATTTATAGGGAATTAGGAGGCAAGATTTTGGGGCATGATTCTCTGCTAAATTTTATCAAGTTTCCAACTAAAAGATTCTGGCTTTGCACTACAAAAAGGCACCGAGAGCCTCTTGGAAAAGCTATCAAGCCGAAGAGATCACGAAGCCCCAGACGCTCACGCATCTAGGCTGATCATCAACTGTTCGTCTACCTCCTTGGAAGAGATCGAGAAGCAAACTAGTCTTTGTAATCATTTTCTAAGGAATCAAAGTGTAGATTGTTCAAGTTGATTAATAAAGGTAGTTATTTTATTTAATTGTTTTTTGCATTTTACATTATATTTTTCCTCTCTTTCTTTTCATCTTCTTCTTCCAACATGCGCGAGTAATTCTCCGCTTGTTAGGGTTCGTAGGATTAGGGTAGGCTAATGGATGATGAATATCTCTAAACCTTTTTTAAGTCCTATAAAGTTTAGGAACTTTATCAAAAGAATCATTAACATCCTAATCGGGCGCGCTAACAATTCTTTGCTAGTTCCGACCGCGATTAGCGATTAGATTAATGATTGTTTTGGTAAAGGTTAGATATGAACGGAGTTCCGTGTTGAGATAAGGGTTAAGAGTGGGATTCCTTTTCCCTCCAGAAACCCTAATCTACACGCATCACCGTCGTTCTAGTTTTAAATCTATTAAAGGATAAAAATGGTAACTTTTAATTAATCATACATAACTACTAAATCCTAACGAACCCTACAAGCCTTTTTATTATATTAACTACATCCCTAAAATAATCTAGATCTATATTTTTGCATTCTTGCTTAACGTAGATCTAGAAACTATTCACAAAATTCTTTATTCCTCCTCTCTTTTTCAACACGTCTAAAGTAAGAGTAAAAGATTCAACGTTTCCCTGAGGACGACCCGTACTCACCTCGGTCTAGCTGCACGCGACACCGTTATTGATTGCGGTTAACTACAAACAAACACTCTTTCACATCAATCAAGTCCTTTAGGATTTTCGTATAAGACGAAACTTGTTGAATAGCATTTAGGAGAGGAATATTTATGTTAACTTGCTTAAAAATTTCCACAATTTTCTCCATTTGTGGACTTGGTCTATTGCCCCTTTACCTATATGGATAAGGAGCTTTATAAATAAGGGTTTGGTCCAACATTTGTGGAGAAGTTTGTGGAGATGGAATAGGTCCCAGCATTGGAATTGGGATCATTTGAGGATGACTCGAGGAAGTAGGCCGCAGATTCGTGCCTAGTGGAAAACGGAGAATAGGCTCGGAAGAAGTTGTTGGATTAGACGAAGGAGGATTATAAGTAGAAGCTGGGGTATCATCAATATCATCAACTTCAACATGTTCACCTACTTAGTTATTCAACACTCTTCTTGATCTCAACGTGGTTACGACACACACATTATTACTTTGTGAGTGGCCAGGATTCGGTAGAGCTTGAGATGGAAGTTTCCCTTTCTCTCTCTCACTCATCGCGGCATTTAACTGTGTAAGTTGTACTTCTATCGATTTTATGCTTTCATCGTGGGAAGCGGTGTGCTGCAATAACATTTGGATAGAAGATATTAAATTAGCCATCGTTTGTGTAGATTGGTTAATGAACGTTTCTAAGTTACGTTCAAGTGCAGATGTTTTATCGATATCGGCCGTTTGGAAAGAATTATTATAAGGTGCAGAATTGTTGGCCGGATTTTGAAAAGTTTGCAGTTGAAAGGGGTGATGATTTTGTTGTGGTGGTTGCTGTTGCTGTCGAGGAGGTCTTTGATAATTGCTTGGGAACTGGTTTTGATTTTGAGTTTGGTTTTGGTTCTAAGCAAAATTAGGATAATTCCTCCATCCCTGATTGTATGTAGAAGAATAAGGATCGGTTCTAGGTCGTTGCTGAAAAGTAGCATTAATTTGTTCTTGACCTTAAAACGGTGGACTCAAAGGACATTTTTCCGTCAAATGTGATAGGTCGGAACAACAACCATACACGGTTTTGGGAAACGTAACTTGGTTTAGGGAGGCAGATGAGAATTTGTTTACGATAGCATCGAGTTTCTTTTGCATCGCGGCCATTTCGGCTTTCATTGCGATGGAAACGTCGAGTTGATGGATACCCCCCCTAGATGATGTTGATGGTGGTCTAACGCTTTCCCACTGTAAAGTTTGTTCAGTGAGATCTTCCAGAAATTGCCAAGCTTCACCATCGTCTTTGGACATGAAATGGCATTGATAAATGGTCTCAAGCATCTGTTTTGTCGCTGGATTAATACACTCATATATAATTCGGCCAAGGTCCCATTTATTAATTCTGTGATGAGGGAATTGGACTAGCAGATCTTTAAACCGTTCAAAGTATTTCCAAAATGGTTCATTGGGAAGCTGGGTAAACTGGTTAATCTCGTTTCGAATACGGACGGTCTTATGATTGGGATAAAATTTCTTAAGGAATGCTATAACGAATTCATCCCAATTAGCAATAGAGTGTGCGGAAGTGTTATAAAGCCACTTTTCTGTTAGATCGCACAAGGTAAAAGGGAGAAGACGTAATCTCATAGCATCCACTGAAAGGTGTGAAGTGCCCATCATTGCGCATACATTTTCGAATTTGGTGATAAAAACGTATGCGTCTTCGGATTCAAGCCCATGAAATTTGGGCAACTGGTTGATGAAGTGGGGTTTAATTTCAAAATTATCCCCATTGGCTGGTGGAATAGATAGACAAGTAGGAAGGGGTTCACACACGGGGTAACATCTTTCTTGGAGAGAGATCCGTGGTGGATTCTGCACACCTACGGACGGTGGCAGGGGCGTGTTGGTAAAATCTGATGGAGAACCGTCCATCTTGGTCGATGTGGTGGGTGGAGAGGAAAAAGAAGATGAAGAAGTACCGATTTCAGAGTCGATAGCAGAAACGCGGACAAGACGGGCACTAGAATCCCATGTCCAGCCGATCATGCACTAAGCGGGTTTAGCGCACGTGGCAGCATGTGTGAGAACTAAAAGGGTTTGTTTTGAAAAGTGTCGGATGTGAGACAAATCACAAAATATGCACAATCCACCCTAGAACTAAGGTCATCTAGGTCAAGTCACTAGACCGCTCTTAGACTTCCAAAACACAAGTCACATGATCAATCCTCTACCACCTCTTTATTACTCTTGTGGCCAGGTAAGTGACATGTAAGTGGGAGGTATCCACTATACGAATCACCAAAAATAGCAGGTCTAATTAAGTAACCACTTTTTATAGTCACACTTGCCTAGACACCACAAAAGAAATGCGGATAAGTGATAGATTACCCACGACTCCCTTCTGTCCTAATTGAGCGCGACGGTCCTTAGAGTCTTGGTCTAGATACTTTTTAATTAAAGTAGGATTATGCGGATGCTCGTTTTGTGATTTGTGGGGCCTAGGAAGGGTGATGAAATCCCTACCTAATCTGAATTTTGGTCTTGTCCCTTAAAGTTCAGTTAAGATATGCACAAAAAACCAATATCAAAACACGCAAAAAGATTTTTGAGCGGCGAAATTTTGTAAAGAATCCTGCAGAAAATCAAATTATTGGATTTCTAGAGGAAAGAGAATGATATGTGGAAGATATCTAAGGAGTTTGGAAACCTAACTCTACCAAGCCGTCGCCCAACCGCGGCTAAAATGATGTTTCTGCAATGGTTCCACTGCGCAATGGTGGGGTTTTCGTCCAGTTTTTTCTACAGTGCCTCCTTTGCTCCTCTGGTCCTCTCTGAAAGACTTTGAATCTCAAATTTCTCGCTTCTGTTACTCCAGATTCCCTCGCAAATATCACACATTAATCGTTAAATATGCAAGTTACGGTTTTGTTTTATTTTTATGATATGGATCGAATAAAAATTCAACTCGAATAGCAAGAAAAAAAATTACGCACGTATCCCCGGCAACGGCGCCATTTGATTAGTCTGAAAAGTGTTTGTAATAAGCACAATCAATAACGGTGTCGCGTGTAGCTAACCGAGATGAGTACGGGTCATCCGTAGGGATGCGTGGAACTTTTAATCTTGCTTTAGACGAGTTGATTAGAAATAGGGAAGAGTGATTCTATATCTATATTGAACACGGATGTAGAATATATAAGAAGAGGGATTGTAGGGTTCGTTAGAATTTTGTAGTAATGGATGATTAAATAAATATGACTCCTTTTATTTTCTAATAGATTTAAAACTAGATCGATAGTGATGAATGAAGATTATGTTTTTTTTGGAGGGAATAGGGTTCCTACTCTTAACCCTTATCTTTTCATTGACCTCTATTCATGTCTAACCTCTACCAAAACAATTGTTAATCTGATCTCAAATCGTGGTCGAGACTATCAATAAATTGGTAGCGCGCCCGATAAGGATATTAATTATTCTTTTAATAAAGTTTATAAACTTTATAAGATGTAAAAGAAATTAAAGAATTTTATCATCCATTGATCTACCATAATCTTACGAACCCTATCAAGCGGAGAATTACTCACGTATGTTTGGAGAAGAAGAAGAAGGGATAGAGAAGAAAATAATAATGCAGAAATTTAAATGCGGAAAGTAAATGCGAGACAATTAAACAAATGAACTACCTTTATTAATCAACGTTACAAGTATAAATCCTTCGAATTTAGATTACAAGAGGAAGAAGTTGCTCTCGATCTCTGCCTCGTAGGAAGTATTTGCTCCGTCGATATTCACATCGCTCTAATACGCCGAATCGTGGACCTGTCATGGATCTCTTGTTCTTTGACGGTGATTTGCTTCGTGTTAAAGGTGATAGTTCTCTATGTTTAGCCTCGGTCTTTTATATAGCCCTCAAATCAGAAACCCCAGATCTCATAGGTTTAGATACACCATCAAGATCCAATTTCCAAAATCACAGATCCTACGGTCATTAATTGGCCGCGGATCCGCCGCATATATGGGCTATTAGCCACGGTTGGGCGGCAGTTTGGGGGAGTTAGGGTTTCAAATTTCTGAGGCTTCTACATGTTGACACGTGGAGATTTTTTCCATGCCTGAATTCTTCAAATATTTACTGAATCTCTACCAGTATTGATTCTACGATTTTAGCAGATTTTTTATCCTGACATCGTGAATAGCTTGATCTCTTGACCTGAGCTAAATCTGCACAATATCTTCATGAATAATGTTAGTAATATTTGTTATATTTAGAGATAGTATTTTAATCATTTTATATGGTAATAAATCTTTAAGAAATTTGATTAAGTATATTTGATATGATATGCATATTTAAATTATCAAAATATCTTATAAATATTATATGCATATATTTTTCTTCGTAATGTTAATTATAATATATAAACATATGGTAAAAAGTAAATTTGCAGATAAACCTACATATATTCTATATTTATAATAAGCATCTTTAAATATTTAAGAAAAGTAAGAAAAATGTTATATCAAATGTGCAATATTTTCGACTGAACACAAACCATGGAAGGTACATAACAGCAATTGTTCAAAATCATAATGTTGCCATTTGGCAATACTAGGTTATATTCACCGACGGCAACAGTATCAACTTATGCTCTGTTCCCTACTCTGAGGGACATATCAATAGGTCCAACCATCCTACTTTTCTCAGTCCCTGCAATAAATTACAGATATGAGATCCTGATTCGGTATCTAGTACCCAGGAGGTAGGACTGACCGAAAAACAGTTTTCAATAACAAGAACACCTGAAGGAGATGCAATAATATGCTTCTTCTTCGTTGGGGTTATCAAGGAATTCATGCAATCCTCTTTCTCTTGATCATACTCATGACTGCTGTCATAAGTTAGAGCCGAACCGACGTTCCCCAGTCCCGAATAAGAATTCATATCGGTCAAGCGATACATTTTATTATCTTGATTAAGGCATAAATTGGTTTCTACCTGGAAAGAAAGAAAAGAAACACTCAGCATGTACTCTTGCAAGATTAGATTAGTTATTAATTTATCTATTCAGGATGACTCCCACTGTTTCCTCGAATTCTCCTTCAAATCTTAAAAGGAGAACTAGATGGGATCATTAACACCTTATAAGTTCGCCAACCGTTCAGCCAGGTCGGTGTTGGTACTCTGAGGAGGTTCCCTGTGCTCTCGCACAAACCTAATTAAAATAAACCTCGTTTCTGCAGAGGCGTAGCCCCGTTAACACCTTTCTAGATACATAATAGGCCAGCTAATTGTGAAATGAAAAATATCTCCCAAGAGTAATCCTACTCATCAGTGGGATCGAGATCCAACTATCATTACGTGATAAACTAGACAGAAGCCACTCTAGTTACCACACTCCAAAAGGTATGCAACGCTAGCAAGTTTCCTGTATATTTGAAACTCCCGATATGGTTTTTGCCCTTAGGACCCAAGCAACCTTGACGGAGTCTACAAATCAAAGAGTCATAGTCAAGTTTAACCCGTCATTATCCTGATTGAATTAAACCCACCCGCATAACCCTTGACGAAGTCAACAAGGTTACACGACTGTCCTAACCAATCGCATCTAATGCTACAAACAAGCACCACTTAGCTACTGTACATTACGCCTTGACGGAGTCAACAAACGTAACACAAATACTAAGTACTACTCGTACGAAATGACAGAGGGTTACGGCTGGTTTTTGGTGAAAAACCGTTAACGTAAAGAACTTGATATCGTTGAAGAAACCAAGTAGTTTTGAAAAGGAGTGGTTTAGGCTCCGCTTTGGAAAACTTGTGGTTTTGAAGAAAACCGAGTAATCTACAGTATAAACTTTTGCTCAAGAGGTCACTCCCCGCGTAGGGATCTAGGCTCTTGCCTCCTCGAATGAGGTGATGGATATTCCTAACTGAATACCACTATGCAAAGCGAAGAAATATGACTATAGTTTTTCGAAATTTGTTCCAACAATATCTTTTAGGTTTCTTATCTTGCATTAATCAAAATTAATGCGGTCCCATCAATTAAACCCTATCACACCAGAAAAGAACGAAAATACAATGTACGTATATGCTATCCGCATTCGCCATGGGGCCTCGTCATGCACCGTTAGGTTACTTAACTAATGGCAGAGCGGGGGCTGGACTAGCAGGGTGCAAAACATATACAACATCTACTAGTGTGTGTATATATATAACATTCGTCCCAGGCATGATATAAGCAATATCACAGAACAACAACAAGTAACACAGAATGGTGGATAATCTTGAATCCTCGGGTTTCATTTAAGCCGCAAATGAGACCCGACGTTCCCGGCCGTATGGATTGCCCATGCAATGAAAAACCTGGGCCCCTAAGAGTGCGGTAAGTTACCCGCTAATCCCAGAAGTGAGGCAACCCTAATCAACAAAGTGAATGGGCCACCTAGCACTTCACGGAATCCGGTAACTTGGGCATCCCTCCATGGGTCATCCTATACCCCCTACGAGTGCGACGGATAGCCCGCCAATTCTAGAGTAAGGCCCCCTCCGTCTCAACACCATGAGATGCGGGCCTGTTGCCCTATAGAACCCAGCTGTTTGAGTACTCCACCGCGGGATAATCCGAGTACAGAAAAGAAAAAATATATGTACAATGGTGACATCGACCTCAACTCGGTCATGCCCCAATAAAATAATATACAATCCGGCAGAAACGGCTATCCACATGTCGGACGCTCGTCTCGCAATAATGAATACACAAATAAGTCTAAACTGTACTACTACCATTGCACCATAGGCTATCTACCACGACAATCCATCCACAATATCAGCACAATATAGAACATCAACGTGAATATCATGTTCGCAAACCTGTCTAATAGAACATATAGCAATTAGTCGGGTTATACCGCTCAATGATATTCACGATCGCAGATACTAACACATGCACTGATAAACACGTATTTAAAATTTCGATCGACTAAAACTTTTCCCTATTGGCCCCAAGTGTTAACCAGTACTCAAACAAATCTGGGCCAAAAACATACATCATAAAAATCACATTTCCATATAATAGAGTGCCAGAAGAAATTTGGTGCACAACGGCCCCATTTCGACCGCAGAACCGCCGCCAACAAGCATGTTATGCGGCGGTTCCGCGGCCGTATGATAGGCTTATGTGCCCAAATTTCTTCAGGCCATCTAAAATCGCCTGCACGCATTTTTAAAATACTCTGAATAATTTTTGAACTATATTTAAAATCGATAGAAAGCATAAAATTGGAATTGCGATTTTGAAAAATTTCGTCGATCGATATTTTAAACTTGTTTAAACTGGCTAGTTAAGGTTTATAGGGTGGCTATGATACCATATTGGGATTTCTTAGTACCCTGACCATCTACCGTGGCCGTTGCGGAAGAAATTTTTTTTGGGTGTAAAAACTGGGCGCTAGAAAACCCCGTCCAAGAATCTACCATAGACCTAAACTAGCTACAAGAGAAGATATCCAACTACTATGATAGAAGTGTCTTACCAAATGATCCGTGTCCTTCGGTCTTCTATCTTCTTCCCTTGCTCTTAGAGATCTCCTTGAACATGTTTGATCGCCTTTCCTTGCTCAATGAGATCTCCTGGATCGAGCTTGATCGCCTTTCTTTGCTCCTTGGGATTTCCTGGAACGAGCTTGATCGCCGGTCTTCCTCCGTCGAAAATGATCCATCCGAGGGATGTAGTCTATGGCTCTAGCTCCGCACTAAGAGTTTAGTAGAGCAACTAATGACTTTAGATTGCTAATTTAAAGTGTCTAGGATGTAGTGAAAAGTTCTAAGTACGTATTTATTTCATATTCTCTCTTGATTCTCAACACATGAGATTGTAAAGAGGAGGTTGAAGAAGGAGGAGGAGCTCAAGAAAGCTAATGAGGAGAGTGAGGCAAATGGTGAGAATGAAATCCCATGAGAGAGAAAAAGATCAACTATGGTTTTGTAAAATCATATTTCCAATATAAAAACCCAATCATACTTGAATAGTTTGCACAAACGAATTGAAAATTCATTTGTCAACACCATTGAAGCATGGTTCTCACCATACTCCCCTCACCACCTTTACACCTTATTTTCCATTTAAAAATAAATGGATAAATTTAAAATGAGGTGTCCACTTTCTAGAATGTTTTCCGTATAAATACGGATTACACTCTACTGTATATACATACTTATATTCGTATCAAAATATGAATACTTAAAGAGATAGAATAACAAAAAGAACATAATACTAGAATACACATATCGAAATACATGTACGTAAATTATTAAATCAATATCTGATTTAATAATCCGGCTCAATCCCGAGCCGGCTAGTATTATCAACTGTCCAATCGAAAGTCCGGGTAACTAGTACAATCAATCGATCGGAACCCTGCACGTATCCAATACGGCTACTACAATCATTTCGCCTGAACCAGGGAAACCCTTTGTGTGGGACTCTAAATACTCGACAGTACGCCGGCAGTGACTTACTGATAAATCCATAACCATAAGCACGTCAGCGGTACTAGCTGTACGTAACGGCTATCCGGGTACCTGTCGAAAAGGAAGGCCGACGAGCAAACTCATCCGGATCCCTACTGAGCCTATCTATGACAATCTCCGTACAGTCCGGTCTCTTCGTCTGTAAGTATCGCATACCGGGTCTATAGGGTGGTAAACGTCAGACTCTAATAACCCGATAATTCGTGCTGATATGGCTCAGGACCAATCCGAGAAACTACTGGTCAACCTATCAGTAAATCCAAACCGCCTATGCCAAGGTCTTATGGTGCTGGCCAATCGAACACGGTGTGATATCGACTCCTTATCCCGGGAGAGACGAATCCCCAACAATCGCTCACTGTCTCTATGTGGCTCGGGATTGTACCCAACTAAAACCTGTTTGCACGATTCAGTAGAGCCGTGGTAGGGTAGTAATCAAAGTACAGTGGGAACTCATATGAGACAAATGACGATCTCGGGTCTGAAGACTAACATGTACTCATACCGCCTGAAAACTGCTATCTGACGATAGGTATAGTACCATCTAGAAGTTCTCGGCGAGTCCGTCTAAGTGTACTCACCCCAGTGAGCACCTGTATACGATCTTAGGTACGAAAGACCAATGGCTGTAGGACCAACCATCACCCCTCGTCAGGGTCTAGAAACATATCCACTAGTCTACTCCGGAATATCGATGCCAGTCTCGATACTCCCACTACTAGGGACCTTTTAAGGATGTGCTTATCGACTACCCAGCTCCCACAAGTATGATCTCCATAACAACGCAGGTAGTCAAGAAATGATCCTACGGGCTTTATCAACATGTATAAATGATATGTAATAACAAGTAAAACATATATACATGTTAAGACAAAGGCAAACCAAATAGTATACTATCATATCGAGCAAGATTCTCTTGTACATACATATGTTTAAGCATCCACATGTATACATATACAATAATGGCCTCTAGGGCATACATATCCAACAGTTTGAAGCGGGCAATAGAAATGAGCTCAGTAGGGGTCAAAAGCCTTCGATGAAATACGCTCCTTCAAAAAGGCGTCGATGGAATCCCAGTGCACCTTCCTGAGCTTATCGATGTGTGGTATTACGAGATAATGATCATCACTAAAAACTATATTTTAATACCGCTCATTCGTTATCTCTTTTGTTATATATCGGTGCTATTAATCAATGTCTGCTCTGTAAATATAGTTACAGGTATTCGTGATAAAACACCGGAAACACATTCAAAATCACGGATATATCGTCTGTGAGCCGACACTGCAAGCAGACCAGAAAACCTACCGATATCCCAAGAGCTTTTGTAAAATAAATGTCTGCACACACTTTTTGGTCCTACACAATGCATGTTGCACACAACTCTTGGGCAAAGACCATATGAGGGCAGCCATGGCATGATAGGTTATGCAAGTGGGCATGTGTTGGTGTGATGTGCATTAATGGGCATTGAATGCATAAAGATATGATGTGATTTGAAGCATCTCATTTCCCTCCAATTCTCTGCATACAAACCAGGTGAAATAAGACCAAGCAAACAACATCAGAGGCTTATTGGAGTGCACACAAACCCACACCCCCAATACGAGCCCCACTCCTCGGATTTGACCCGGCGACAAACCCTAAAAATCCGGCGAGGCCGGCCCCACCTCCTTCTGTCGACCTCTTTCTCTAGATTTGCAATCAATTAGTCAATGTTTGAAGTGGTACTGGGTTCAGGAGTGCTAGGGGGTGACTATTAAGAATTTGGAACGGTTGGTCACCCCCTAAGAAAGGACAATCATCATGAATGTTGGAAGAATTTTGGCAATTTGAACAAATAATTTGGGATTGAGTATAAACAAAAGAATAGGAATCGTGAAAAATTGAATTGAATTGTGTATCACCCATTTTAACAAGAATGCACAAATATCACAAAAGAATATCACACCTCTAGCAGTCTACGGTTTTCTAAGTCAACTAGACCAGCTCAAGAACCTGATTGATGAAGTAAAACTGTGTCGAGAAATAGGCTCAAGATATACAGATCACGAAGCCAGGTAAGTGCAAGAGAGAAGGGGAGGTTTTACAACGCTTTCGCGAAATTCCTTAATTAAATAACCATTTCTCTTGAACAATTGCCTAGACACCCCGTGAACAATATACCGTTAAGCAAAGTTCTAAACACAGTTAACTTCTCCTAGTGAGCGCGAAGTCCTTAAAGTCGAAGTCTAATTGATTTTAATTTACTGAGGGTATGCAAGAATGCAGTTTTGTGATTTGTGGGTGTTCAGTTGATAAAACTGCACATTTGTTATTACATTTTTCCTACTATTTCTATAGTAGAAAAGGTGTTTATTATAATATATAATACATATGAGGGTTTATCTGTAAAAATACTATTTTTCATGTGTTGATATATTATAATTAACATTTGGTAGGAAAATGTATGCAAAAATATCATTGACCAATTCTTAATAATATCTCAATAAAACAAAACTCCACTAATATTATTTGTTGAGATTGTGCAGAATTTTTCAGGGCTAAAAATCAAGGGAATCAAAGTTGTTAAGAGCAAACCTGCCTAATTAAGAAAGCAAGCTAAGAAATCAAATCTGGCAGAAACAAAGAAAGGATTTCCAGTTTACAAAGATTCCAATGATCACCACGTGTTATGAAGATGCAAGGCCAGAAACCAAATCAAACGATCCCACTGTTTGGCCGCGGATCCGCGGCCAAACCCCTATTGGCCGCGGATCTGCCGCGTGCCAGAGGTGTTAGGAGCTGGGATTTTTCTGATAGAATCTTAATTGATGGTTTCCAATTTAGGAGACTAAGGTTCTGTATTTTGGAGTATAAATAAGGACCGAGTGCCTCTTGGAAAAATCATCAAGCTGAAGAGATCACGAAGCCCAAGACGGCTCACGCATCCAGGCTGATCATCAATGGTTCATCTACCTCCTTAGAAGAGATCGAGAAGCAAACTAGTATTTGTAATCATTTTCTAAGGAAACAAAGTGTAAATGAGTTTTGTTGATTAATAAAGATAGTTCTTTTTCTTATTCTATTTCTTTGTAGTTCCATTATGAATTCTCTCTCCATCTCTTCTTCTCCCAACATGCGCGAGTAATTCCCCCGCTTGTTAGGGTTCGTAGGATTAGGGTAGGTTAATAGATGATGAAGATCCTTAAACTCTTTTTACGTCCTATAAAGTTTATAAACTTTACCAAAAGAATCATTAACATCCTAATCGGGCGCGCTACCAATTTATTGTTAGTCTCGACCGTAATTTGAGATTAGATTAATGATTGTTTTGGTAAAGGCTAGATATGAACGGAGTTCCGTATTGAGATAGGGGTTAAGAGTGGGAATCCTTTTCCCTCCAGAAACCCTAATCTACATGCATCACTGTCGTTCTAGTTTTAAATCTATTAAAGGATAAAAAGGGTAATTTTTAATTAATCATCCATAACTACTAAATCCTAACGAACCCTACAAGCCCCTTCTTATATTAACTACATCCATAAATAATCTAGATCTATATTTTGCATTAGTGCTTAACGTAGATCTAGAAACCATTCTACAATATTCTTTATCCCTCCTCTCTTTTTCAACACATCTAAAGTAAGAGTAAAAGATTCAACGTTTCCCTGAGGACGACCCGTACTCATCTCGGTCTAGCTACATGCGACACCGTTATTGATTGCGGTTATTCTACACACACTTTTTCACATCAATCAAATGGCGCTGTTGCCGGGGAAACGTGTGTAATTTTTTATTCTTACTATTTGTGTTGAATTCTTATACGATCTATATCATAATTAAAACAAAACTGCAAATTGTATATTTAACGATTATTGTGTGAATTTTGCGAGGAAATCTGGAGTCACAGACTTGAGGAAACAGAAGACAGAGACATTCATCAAGATCCAGAGGAGTACAGGAGGCCACAGAGCAAACTTTCACCACCTGATCCCTCCACCCAGCGGCGGAACCGCGGCAAAGGAGCTCTTTTGGCGGCGGAAGCGCGGCGAGAGAGGGGAGTTAGGGGTCCTAACTTCTCTGGTATCTTTCTCAACTCTTTCTCTCTCCTCTGAAATCCAATAAAATATCTTTTCTGCAGGATTCTTTGCAAAATATCACCGCTCAAAAATCTTTTTGCAAAGTTTTGTGATTGGTTTTGTTTTGCATATTTTAATACGGACTTTAAGGGGCAAAGACCAAATCCAGATTAGGTGGAGATTTCATCACCCTTCCTAAGCCCCACAAATCACAAACCGAGCATCCGCATAACCCTATATTAATTTAAAAAATATTTAGACCTGACTCTAAGGACCGTCGCGCTCAATAAGGATAGAGGAAGGTCGTGGGTAATCTATCGCTTATCCGCATTACTTTTGTAGTGTCTAGGAAAGTGTGTCTAAGGCGAGTGGTTACTTAATTAGGACCACTACTTTCGTAGTGGGGAGCCTCCCACTCACCTGGAACTTACCTGGCTACAAGAGTAGTAAGGAGGCGGTAGAGGATTGATCCTGCGGCTTGTCCTTTGGAAGTCTAGGAGCGGTCTAGAGTTGGACCTAGGTAACCATAGTCTAGGGTTGTTTGTGCGTTTTGTGTGATTTGTCTAAGTCTGACACATTTTTCGAAACAAACCAATTATTTTCTCCCCTTTTTACCCTCCCCCCCTCTTCTCTTCTTATAATGGGTGACCCAAACAGAAGAACACTTGCCGAGCTTTGCTGTCCGCAACCAGATATCTCTTATTTTCGTAATCCTTTCGGTATACCGTCCGGCTCTTCCATGTCCTTAAGAGATCATATAGAACAAGAGGGAAGAAACAGTTGGCCACCTCAGTCTAGGTCTTATCAACCGTATCCTAATCTTACACCTGTTTCAGTTGATACCCAAAGTGAGGAAGCCCCTAGACGAATGTCCATTGCTGAGCATATAGCTAGGGCTAGAGGCCAAAGTTTCAACCCAGACCAATATCAACCATCACCTCCACTTTCCAAAGATGAGTTTGATAGGCGGTTTGTGGTATGTAAGATGTCCAATAGCCAACCGACCAACCCATATCAATATTCTTCTTATCATAATATTGATCCTACTCCTACCCAATTTTCGCAACCATTCTATTCCTATCAATCCAATCCGACTTTTCCACCTTCTCTAGACAGTTCTTCTAATCAGTCATTTGGGAATTTTAATTATCCACATGAATTTCAATCTTATACTGAAACCCCTTATCAACCCAAGACTAGTCTGGAGCAGACATTAGAAAAATTTCTGGAATTGTTGAACCAAATTAGGAAGGAAACAACAGAGTGGATGCAAGCAAGGAATTTCAAACCTGCCCAAAATTTTTCAGTATATGATTCGGGCATAGGACAAAATGAGAATTTGGGCAGTGAAACAGAACTGTACACCCTTCCATATCAAACCTCCCCATTCCAAACTGAAATCCACAACTCCAGTTTCATAGATTCATCAAGTACACCAAATAGAATGTCTGATAAGTTGTGTGACTTTGTAGTGTTTGATTTACCCGACTGTGAAGGTTCCATTTCAAGTGAAACCATACCCAACCCTTGTGACCTCTACACCTCCACTCTTAAACCAAAACTGATTGAAAACCATACTTTTGATGAGGTGTTTGAGAATTTTAACCTTCACTTGAATGAGGTGATTGACGTTGGGGATATATTGATTGATGAACCCGAAATTTTGGATGATTTTGTCCCACCAATTCATCAAATCCTTTCACTTCCTTGTGGTCATCATCTTGAGCCTTTAATTCTTCCCGAACCCTAAATATGTCTTGAAGTTGATGATAATAGCATACCCGAAGATCAGACCGAAATACAGCCTCCATCTTCCACATCTGGTTCAGAAACACTCGACACACCAATTTGTTTACCCATTTCACCTTCTACTTTCTCCGGTTCTTCTTCTGTTCCTATAGTTTCAGTGAGTTTTGATGAATCACAATCCGTTAATTCAAGTTCAATAATACCAGAAATTCAACTTGATTTGGATATTTTTGAAAATGAGGTAGATGATTTTTTCGAGTCCTCTACCTCAATGATTTTTGATGAATCAAGTAGGATAAATTCTGGCACAAAACTCTTTGACAGCAAAATGTTCAATCACACCATTGATAAAAGTTTTGAAGATTTGCTGACGAACTTGAATTTTTAAACAATACGGATTTTGTGATTGATCAATCTCCACCTATAGAGGTTGAACCGTCACCATTCCTTCTTCTTAATCATTCACATTCATTCTCATTCTTTCTTTTCTCTAATTTCAAATTCAAACCCTTTCCAGACCACCTCTTATCCCTTCCCCATTTTTTCTTGACTCGATACAACACATTCTTCCACCGACCTATACGCTATACTGATAAAATCTTTGAATGGTTGGTGTTAACTTTTGGTCTTTGTAAAGTCTTATTTTGACCAAATGACTCACCCTCTCTTAAAATGCTTCATACTGTCTAACTCATGTTTGAGGGGGGATATATTTTTGGCTCTTGAACATAACTTTTGTCCTCAAATTTGTGAGCCAAAAATAAGTTTGGGGGAGGATTTCACTCGCATTATTTCTTGTCCCCTTTCTCCTTCCAAGTCTATAGGTTTTTGAGCTTAACGGATGACATCAGTGAAGACACTGCTGTAAACAGGTTTGGGGGAGGTTTGTGCTTATTTACGCATCAATTTGCATCATACTTTGCATCAGAAGTCGGAGATAAACGTCGATATTGTTTTCCGGTGAGTTTGGTCCGTCGATAAGAAGAGACATCAAAAAGTATGATTGGTCCATAGCCAACCAAGACGACAGATTATAAACTATCATTACAACGGGCCATATGATGTGGCTTCCAGCCATATAGTTGAATGGGCAGAAGCCATCACTTGCCAGTCCGAGCCTGACATTGCGAGGATCGCTACCGAATATTGCGTGCCTCCTATCGAAATCCTTCCATGCCGGTGAATCTCTTGGATGACTCATTTTTCCATCTTCACTTGGAGGAGCACGGTGATACCAAATCATTGTCTCGGCTGTTTTCTTGCACCTGAATAGCCTCTGTAGCCTCTGTGTTATGGGAAAGTATCGTGCTATCACGACAGGTATATCGGGCTTCTTATCAGAATCTTTCAGCTTATACCTGGCCTCTCCGCATGTTGGACACTCTTTCAAATCTGAATTCTCTTTCCGTTACAACACGCAATTTTTAGGACATGCTTGAATCTTCTCACACTTCAGACCCAAATCAGACATTATCTTCTGGGCTCCGTACCAACTGTCGGGGACGTTATTTCCCTTGGGGCATAGAATCTTTCAAGAACGAAAGAAGCATTGTGAATGATTTTTTGCTCCATCCATTTAGACACTTAATCTGGAAAAGTTGGGCGAACCATGAGAGGGTGGAATATTTTGCATTCTCATAAATTGGTTTTCTAGCATTATTCATGAAATTTTCATACTTATCCGCACGCGGTCCTTGACCGGAAGGAATGTCATCTTTGGTATGAATAGATTCACCTAGGGCAGACTCTACCATATCCTCCATTTCTTCTGATGGAAAGAAATTACCGTCTTCTTCTTCTGCCGCATTACCGTCTTCTCCTTCTTCTCCTGCCGGATTATCGTCTTCTTCTTCTTCTTCTGCCGCATTACTGTGTTCTTCTCCTTCCCCGTGATATAGCCAAGTTGTATAAAGTCTAGTAAACCATGTTTAACGATATGAAGCTCTGCAAATTCTACCTTCTGCCAGTACCTATTCCCACATCTATCGCACGGGCAGAGAATCTTCTCTATCACGATCTTATTATGTGCGCGTGCAAGTTCAATAAAAGCAGCAACTCCCGTGACAAACTTAGGTTACATATATTGTTGCCAATCCACATACATCCAGTCCTTAACTCTGACGTACTCATGGGCCATGTTAGACTGTATAACATATAAATTGTAGGTTATGATGACTATATTGAGAAATCTAAGAACGTGATGGTTTCTGACAAAGAAGAAAATTCGTGTATATGCTTTTTGTGTGCGTTTGTCGTTGAAAAGAATAAATTATCGATAATCAAAGTTAGATTTATGGATACCCATATATGAGTTGTATTCTATATAAGTGTGTTTCAATTTATGATTTCGTTTAAGTGTAAGGTTGTTAGTGTGTATGTGTTATGTGTGCGTTTGTTGTGTATTCGTGTTGTATGTGTGTGTTTCGGATGTCGGGGGTAAGGCTTCTATCCTATTAAGAATGTATAGAGCAGACACCCATTCGCTTGTGCTTTCAACCGTTTCGAGAAAATTTCGGCAGCACCTCCCCGCTATTCTCCGAGTATACTGTAATAGAATAGATAATCATTTCAAAGCTGTGAAACAACGTTGAAACGGACATCTAATCTATCTTTGTACACGGAGAACCAGCGGAAAAGTACCGACGAAATAACTCGAAATGGATGAAAACACAAGTGAATGCAGGTGTTTGCTTTATACATTCCTAACTTGTTCACACGGGACAAATCTATCGGTTATCATACGATTGAATCTTCTCATCATATAGACTACACGACGGTTGTTAGAACCGAGCTATACAGTCCGATATTTAACAACCTTCGTATAATTCTATGTCACGATGAATATCGAACGTATGTTAACCGATATACGGGGACTAATTGGCGCTTTGAGTTTCATATATGAGTATTGATGAGAATATGAAAATTTCATACTATCATCAAGTATCATATATTGGTTTTAATTTGAACATCTTGAATCACTCTCTAATGATGCGTTTGTTGTGTATTCGTGTTGTATGTGTGTGTTTCGGCTGTCGGGGGTAAGGCTTCTAGCCCATTAAGAATGTATAGAGCAGACACCCATTCGCTTGTGCTTTTAACCGTTTCGAGTAAATTTCAGCAGCACCTCCCCGCTGTTCTCCGAGTACACTGTAATAGAATAGATAATCATTTCAAAGCTGTGAAATAACGTTGAAATGAACATCTAATCTATCTTTGTACACGAAGAACCAGCGGAAAAGTACCGACGAAATAACTCGAAATGGATGAAAACACAAGTGAATGCAGGTGTTTGCTTTATACATTCCTAATTTGTCCACACGGGACAAATCTGTCGGTTATCATACGATTGAATCTTCTCGTCACATAGACTACACGACGGTTGTTAGTACGGAGCTATACAGTCCGATATTTAACAACCTTCGTATAGTTCTATGTTATGACGAACATCGAACGTATGTTAACCGATTGACGGGGACTAAGTGGCGCTTTGAGTTTCATATATGAGTATCGATGAGAATATGAAAGTTTCATATTATCATCGAGTATCATATATTGGTTTTAACTTGAACATTTAATATGAATAGGTTTTACGTTTACGTTTCGTCATTAAGGGTTCAAAATTTCAAGTTTAGGGTAAATTTTTCTTGCGTTTATGGTAAAGTTGTACGTTTACGTTATCATCGAGTATCCTATTGCAATGAACTAGTGCACCCTAAACCCAAACCCTAAATAACTCAAATTAATCTAATTAACCACAATTAACCATAATCGTTACCCTAACACAAATTATCCCTAATTAACCAAACTTAACCCAATTTACCTAAATTAACCTAATTAACCCTAATCAACCCAAACTTAACCCAATTTACCCAAATTAACCTAATTAACCCTAATCAATATCCTAACCCTTTCAAATTATCACTAATTAACCCAAATTAACCCTATCATCTAATTAACCCAAATTAACCCTAGCCTCTAACCCTAAACCTGAACCAAACCATAACCCTAACCCCAACCCCTACCGCAACCGAACCCTAATCCTAACCCCAGCTCCAACCCCAACCGAACCCTAACCCCAACCCCAACCCCAACCGAACCCTAACCCTAACCCCAACCCCAACCCCAACCCTAACCCCAACCGAACTCTAACCCTAACCCTAACCCTACCCTAAACTGAACCCGATGCCTAACCCTAACCCTCACCCCTACCCGAACCCTAAACCCTGAACCCTAGACCTAACATCATCAAAATTATAAATAATTTGAGATTTAATAACCTGTAGCGGGCGGTGGAGGAGACGACGGAGGCGCGGGAACGAGCGACGGAGGCGCGGGAACGAGCGATCGAGGCGACGAGGCGCGGAGGGCGGTGGTGACGAGGCGCGGGAAGTTTTGGGAATGATCGAGGAAGGCGGCGACGAGGCATGGAGGGCGGTGGCGACGAGGCGTGGGAACGAGCAACCGAGGCGCGAGAGAGTGAGAGAGAGAATTTTTGGGAACGATCAAGGAATTTTCTGTGCTTTTTTTTTTATTAATAACCCATTTATATACCCCTACGGGCATAACCGTAGGGCCATCGTTTGCGGCTCCATAGGGCCAAACAACAAATTACGATTTAATATTTTTAAATTAAAACGTAGCGCACCGTAGGGATAACCATGGGGACCTACGGATTAATCCGTAGGGGCTATAAAAAGTTGCCCCTACAGATTCCTGTACCCGTAGGGGCAACCCTATATTGTAGTAGTGACTTTGTGAAGGAAAAGCCGAAGGTCTTCTCTAAATTTCAAGAGTTCAAGGAGATCGTTGAAGGTGTTCTTTAGAAGAAGATCAAGAAGTTCCGCACCGATAATGGAAGAGAGTTCACTTCTACAGAGTTCTTTTCTTATTGCCGAAAGCATGGAATCAAGAGGGAGTTCTCGTGTGCTTATACGCCATAACAAAATGGCGTAGCGGAGCGGAAGATTCGCCATCTTGTGGAGAATTGCAAAAGTTGGCTTCATGCAAATAACTTATCCAAAGCCTTATGGGCGAAGGGTATGGCGTGCACAGCATACGTGATTAATCGGGTGCCTCTTAGCCCAAATAATATGAAGTCTCCATATGAGCTTATATTCGGAGAGAAACCGAATGTCAAGCATTTCAAAGTGTTTGGCTCTCCTTACTACATTCATGTCACGACATCAAAGATAAGCAAGCTCAATATTAATATCAAGAAGCGCATCTTCATTGGCTATGATGAAAGGAAGAAAGGGTAGAAGTGCATGGATCCCGAAACCCATAAGTTTATGGTTTCTCGGGATGTCGTTTTCGATGAAGTTTCTTCTTTCTTCTCTCCTCAAGGTGTCTTCGTTGATATTGATCATAAAGATCAAGGTGAAGCATCTCAAGATCCGGTAGTCGAATTACCAATTTCTTCTACCGCTCCCGCATTTTCGAATTCTTCTTCTTTTATCTCGGCGGTGGAGTAAGAAGAAAAGTGGAGCAATGCGGTACAACAAGAATTTTCTATCGATCATGGAAGGCCAAGGAGGAATATTGTCAAGCCACTTCGTTATCGAGATAGAAACTTGGTGAACACTTGTTCTTGCTTCTTCTCCGGCCCGCTTGATGATCTTGAACCTTCTTATTTTGATAAGGCAAAAAGTGTCAAGAAATTGGAGGATACTATGAATGAATAGATGCATGCCCTTCTAAAAAATGAGACATGAGATCTTGTGCCAAAGTCGAAGAATGTATATTCGATTACTTGCAAATGGGTCTACAAGTTGAAGCGCAAGACGGATGGAAGCATTGATCGCTACAAGTCGAAACTTGTTGCAAGGGGCTTCTCTCAAAAGTATGGAGAGGATTATGAGGAAACCTTTAGTCTTGTGGTAAAGATGACTTCCGCTCGAGTGGTAATCTGTTTGGCAGCTAGCCTTGGTTGAAAGCATTGGCAACTTGATGTGAAGATCCTTCTTGTATGGCGAGATTGATAAAGACATTTATATGGAGCAACCGTCGGGCTATATTTCAAGTGCTCATCTCGATTATGTGTACAAGCCCAAGAAGGCCTTTTATGGGTTAAAACAAGCACAGATTATTCAATACTTGCATTTTTGTGGCTATCTTTCTTCATATTCAGATCATAGCTTGTTTATTAAGAAACAAGGAAATTTTCATGCTCTTGTTCTTTTATATGTGGATGACATGATCATCGTCGGGAATGAAGAAGGGAAGGTTTCTAGGCTTCGATGCGAACTCTCTCTTCGGTTTGAAATGAAAGATTTAGGGGAGCTTAATCATTTTCTTGGATTGGAGGTGAAGAAAGTTAAAGTTGGTCTTCTTATTTCTCAAAAATCTTATGCGGAGAAGCTTGTTGAAAAGTTTGGAATGAAAGAAAGTAAGAAATGTTCTACTCCTCTTGATCCTAATGTCAAGCTAAGACGTGATGATGGTAAAGCTCTTTCCGATTCTCGACCAATTCGTATTCTTGTTGGCGGTCTCATATATTTGACTATCACAAGGCCCGATATTGCATTCTCGATTGGACTTGTAACTCGATTCATGCAAAGTCAAAGGAAACCTCATCTTGATGTAGCTAAAAGAATTTTGAAGCATGTGGATTCTATACTTGATTTTGGCTTACTTTACATGAAAGATGCTGAATTTATTTTGCATGAGTACACAAACGCCGACTTGGGTGGTAATTTGGTTGATCGGAGATCTACTTCCGGTTATGTCTTCTTTTGTGGTTTCGCTTGCATTTCCTGGTGTAGAAAGAAACAAGATTCGGTTCCGCTTTCTGCCACCGAGGCCGAGTACAAGACGTCCGCTCTTGCTGCTCAAGAATGTATTTGGCTAAGGCGCTTGGTCGAGAATGTTTATTTACAAAATCACAACCAACAACTTTCTTTGGTGACAATCAAAGCGCGCTCAAACTAGCTACCAATCTGGTTTGTCATGTATGAACCAAACACATTAAGCTCGAACATCACTTAATTCGTGAAAAAGTGCTTGAAGAGCTCATTGAGGCCACGGAGGTGCGGAGTAAGGACAACATCACCGATATCTTTACAAAATCGCTCTCCAAAGAACCGTTTTATCATCTTCGGGCCAAATTTGGTCTCATCTCCAAAAGTTCACTTTAAGGGGGAGTGTGAAAATTTTAAAGTGATCTTTGGGAAGGTCCAATGAAATTATGATCATCTTGTATTTTCTATAGGGTCAAATGTTGTATTTTTTAGAGGGTCAAATACTTTTCTTAAAAGTCTAATGCATGCTCTCAGGAAGTTTAAGTTTCATTTATTGTTCTTGGAAGTGTAAGTTTTTTAGGTAGGTGAAGAATCGTCTATCTATCTATAAATAGTGGTATGGTAGAGTCATTTTGAACAAACAACAATAAAGCATTGTAACCTCTACTATTCTATTTTATAAAATATTAAAGATTTTTCCTCCACTAATTTCGGTTGTTTCTTTTTCTTCTTCTTCGGTTGTGTGGTCTTGGGCCTGGTATCTTGTGCGCCGCTTTCTTTTTTCTAAAAGATTCTTTTTTCACATTGGAGAGGGAGAGCTTGAGAAGGGCAGTGGCGGCATGCTCCTGGAGAAGGGGTCGGTGGAGGAGAGGAGGGAGACGTGGGGAGCGATGGCACCAGCGATGAGGGGGCGGTTGAGGGGGTCATGCTTAGCGAGGAGGCGGAGGTTGAAGGCGGCGCGGCGCTGGATGGGGAGGTTGCCGGAGATGAGGTCGGCGACACGAGGCTTGTGAAATGGCACGTTTCTATGCCCATTTGAATTCCTTTCTTTGAATATTGTTGTTGAATTGTTGAGTTTGATTGAGTTTGAATTTAGAAATTCGAGAGTTGAGAATAAAGAAATAGTGGGAGGAGGTGACACGTGTCATGTGAGTGAGGGGCTAGATTTCGCACCTGGGGGCCGGGCCGGAGGGCAGGGGGATTGTTGGGGGAATCTTCTTCGTCTGCATCTTCTATTTTTCTTCTTTTGCTGCTTCTTTAAATTCTTTTGTCTTGTAGCAAATCAAAGACGCCCGACTTTTAAACTCTTCGTTCTCTTGTTTGGTTGTTGGGAAATTGATGATGGATTTCATGATGCCGTTTTGTGAATATCAAGTTAGCATCAATGGAGAAGAGTCGAGAACGGAAGGGGAAGAAACGGTTTTGTTTGGTTATTTCATTATTTATTTCATCCTTTAAAATATATATAAATAAACATTAGAAATAAGATTTCGGTTTACTTTCAAGACATTTTTTAAGTAAATTTAAATGTATTGGAGTCTTTTAATTAAATATGAAATATGAAAAGGTCTTTTTAGTAATTAATGAAGTATGAGGTGGTCTTTTAGTAAAAAGCCATGGAATAAGATAACTTTTGATCAAATAAGAAATCTTTATTCTTATTCATCATGAAGATCTTTATCTTGTTTAAATTATACTTATTTATTTACATTTAACCTATACGAACTTTATATGCTCTACTCCTATAATACAAACTCTAAACATATAGATCATGTTATGTCAGCAATTGTTGGCCTATCCTTATTAATAAGAAACCTAAATGAATCGTCTCATTCTTAGATATCCCACCCACGACTAGCGTGCTTTGCTATTGTTTGGGCTTTTTGACTCGAGCGAAACAACAAAACCTTTGATTAAGTTTTCAACACTCACGATAGGCTTCATGGATAGGCATCGCTGGTTCGAAAAAGACGAGCAAGCTTGATCTACACAGAACATGTTTGAATGTTAAGTCTTTTAGTCTTCCTTCAGCACAAAAGCTTTTTAATTCCAATTCATATATATTTCTTGGATTACAAGTCATTTGACAAGGAAATGTTCCCCTCCGAAAGGCGGCCAAGACTGAACACCTTGCCTGAGATTCGGCGCAGATACTATTTGGTGCTATCCGTCCATCTCTCCGAAAATGCCAAGTTGATTTATGGCATCATGTATCGAAGCTTTAGACGGATGCGTCCGATGTAGCAGATTGCGTTAGATTCCCCCTCGCTTAAGGGGTTTTTAATTGTGGGGACGCTCTTCCCTGCAGGCGCAAGCCCCTGTAGTAATTACGCTACCGCATTGCGGTAGCAACTTTCTCCTTCTCCAGATGATCACTTCGTGTCGTGTGTATTTATTTTGTGTTTGGTTGTCCGTGGATTGTATACGGAGACTGAGTTATGTCGTCGCCCGTAGGGCGTGGACTAGTTCAAATCCGTATTATCTTAGATTTGGGTTTGAGGGTTGTGTTTAAGGATACGTTAGCCATATTTGAGGCTAAGATCGACTTAAACGTTTGTTAAGGATACGTTAGTCTAGTTTTAGACTAAGATCAACTTAACGGGATCGTTTAGATCCGACAAAAGAGCAATTGGCTCTATTGTTCCAGTTTAGGGACATAGGGGTCCATTGCATGTATGGCCGTCGGGACCCGTCACCTCTCTGACGACGTTGAGGATTACAACGACAGATGTCAGAGGAGTTCAGAGATGTACTCTTGAACCAAAGTTGATTGGGGGATTTGTAGTCCAATTTGGGACTAAAGTCTGTTTAAAGGTTTAAGGATACGTTAGCCATATTTTAGGCTAAGATTAACTTAAACGGGATCATTTAGATCCGACAAAAGAGCCTCTGGGAGCTATATTGTTCCAGTTTAGGGACATAGTGGTCCATTGCCAGTATAAGGACGTGGTGGTCCATTGCCAGTTTAAGGACATAGTGGTCCATGGAATGTATGGCCGTCGGGACCCATCACCTCTCTGAAGACGTTGAATGATTACAACGACAAATATCAGAGGAGCTCAGAGATGTACCCTTGAACCAATGAGTTGGTTGAAAGAGCAGATGTGCTCAGTTCAAGATGATTTGAGGACTTATGGCCGGTTTGGGCTAAGTCCAATTATGTTTGAAATATTGGCCCTTTGGGCCATTTGACATTTGTCCAGATTCAGCCCTTCATCATTCAGCAGTGCTAAACAGAGGTTTGGGGGTTCTGACAATCATTTTGTCTTTGATTTCCTCAATTTTGAGATTCATTTGGAGGAGGGACTTTTACCTCTGGAAAATTAGCCAATTTGGCTAAAAGTAGTGTTAAACACTAAAGAACAACAGTGTTAAACACTGGAGATAGAACTCTCAAATTAGTGTTAAACACTAAAAGACAATCAGTGTTCAACACTGGAAATATAATCTTCAATTTAGTGTTAAACACTAGAAACAATCAGTGTTAAACACTGGAAATATAATCTTCAATTTAGTGTTAAACACTGGAAATATAATCCCGAAATTAGTGTTAAACACTAAAGAAAGAGGGGTCACGTGTGGACACGTGAGAGCGCCCAAAAGGGGGGACCGGATCCCTTTCTTCGTTCTGCAATTAAGTGTTAAACACTTTTCATTTCCTGGCCATCACGTGTGGGCACGTGATAGCCATCCACCCATTGGATATTAAAGGGATTTGTTAGGGGTCACGTGGGGACACGCGAGGGCGCCCTAAATGTGGAGCCAGATTTCCTTTTGTTTTATCCTCAAATCTGCGAATAAGTGTTAAACACTTTTCATCTTTATTTTAGAGCATCACGTGTTGGCACGTGATGGGGATTTATGCATCGATAATTATAGCACTTGCTGAGGGGTCACGTGGGGACACGTGCGAGCGCCCAAAGCTTCTTTTCTTTTGTTTTTATTCTCTGTGTTTTGCAGGTCACGTGGGAGCACGTGAGGCATTGCCTCAAAGTTTCTTTTCTTCAGGGATCTTTTCAAGGATCACGTGGGGGCACGTGACCCTAGTTCTTTTCATGAACAGAGATCTTTTAAGAATTGAATTCTCTGTAGGGTTCAACCCTAATTATGATTTTGGAGGAATTAAATTCCTATTGTGACAGAATTAAATTCTTATTTAGGATAAAACCCTGATTTCTTTTTAAAGGAATTAAATTCCCAGATATGTAAAAGAATTAAATTCTTGATTAGGGTTAAACCCTAGTTTTGTTTTAGGAGAATTAAATTCTCAAAACTCAATTCTCTTTCTAAGTTTAGGATCTGCATGGCAGGATCTCGACCCGATGAGAATTAAATTCTCAACTTATGGGGAGATGTGCTCTGTGCAGATCTTCAACCAGAAGAAGAATTAAGTTCTTTTTTGTATAAGAGTTAAACTCTTGGATTTTGAGAATTAAATTCTCTGTTTGAAGTTTACCTTTTTCCCTTTTATCACCTAGGGTTTTGTCTGTTGAGAATTAAATTCTCCCTTTCTTTTTTTCCTTTGAGAATTAAATTCTCCTCTCTCTGTTCTTTTTTCCAAAAAAAAAGTCCCTCCTCTTCTTTTCTTGGCTTCTATTTATAGGAGAAGGAAAAGAATCAATTTGTTTAGCAAATTTTTCATTGAAAGATTTGATTTGTTTTCATATTTAATATGAGCCTTTAGATCATTCAGTGAATTTTATTCACCGTTAGATTTTAAATCCAAAGATATTCTGTTTGTTATTTTCGGTGAGATTTAGGGGAAATATTTCCTTGTCCAAGATTTTTCCATAAATTGGTGATTTTTAATCACCCTTGGATCTTTAATCCAACGGTCCCCATAATCCTTTTCCATTTAGAAAGATTTAGAAACTTTTAGAATTTTAATTCTATTTCGAAAGATTTTAAAGAAATTTAGAATTTGAATTCTATTAAACTGTAAGGCTTTCAAAGCCTGTCACGTGCTGGCACGTGACCCTTGGTCACGTGTGAGCACGTGACCCCCAAATTGGTTCTTTTAACAGCCGTTTGTTTATGTTGTTGTTTTAACCATCACGTGTCAACACGTGACCATTGGTCACGTGTGAGCACGTGATACCTCATTGAGGTAATTTCTGATTTTTAATCAGGGAACAGATTTTAGAATTTAATTCTATTCATTATTTTAGAGGCCTTAAGAGCCCATCACGTGTCTGCACGTGACCCATGGTCACGTGTGAGCACGTGATGCCCCATTGGGGTCTTTTATGAGTTTTTATTATATCTTTTAACTCCTCCAGCGGGTTCTTAAAGGTCCATCACGTGTCACTTGTGGACACGTGATACCTCATAACTTTTGATCCCGGATGAATTATGAGGCCCATAATATATTAAATCGAAGGGTTTTTCGAGATGCTTCCAATACCATCAGAATTTAATAGTTCCTCCTTCTGGAGTTTATCAAAATATAGGCCAAAAGATACTGGTTCACATTTCTTTAAGCGTATCACTGCCGTTTGATACCTTGGACTCCTTTGTGTAGAAATTTTTGGCGGGAACAAATGCCCCCCACTACTTTGCCCACGTAAGTATGTACGTGCGTGAAGTAGTGCAGAGTTATGCATGGCGTATGACCAGTTTCGGGTTGGTGTATCACTTTAAGAATCTTGATCTGAGAAGATAACGAGCGGACACAAGCGTCGTCATTTATCATTGACTCAAATCTCAACTCTTAAGGGATATAGTTCCAAACTCTTAACTCCATGAGCCGCACCCTTCCATTTTTTTATGTCTTACTCTGGCGTGAAGTAGTTTATATGCTCATGAGTAGCTTCTCCATTTCAGTGGCATGTAGCTTTGGCAAGTGTGGCTCATAGATGGTCCATCTTGACCTCTTTGCAAGGCAGTGATGGCTTGGGAGACAGGGGTAGGATCTGCCACCTAAGACTTTTCAACTTTACGAGCCGTGAGGGTCTCATAAAGACTTTTCTCCCTACGAGTCGTGAGGATCCCGCAGGTGTATTTTCTCTTTAGGAGTCGTGAGGATTCCTAAGTGTGTTTTCTCTTATAAGTCGTAAGGATCCTATAAGAGAGTTTTCCCTCTTACGAGTCGAGAGGACCCGTAAGCGGTTGTTTCCCTCCTTGTCGAGATTCGACTTTGGAGAGTGTGACCCGTGGATAGTATGAAGAGACCGTTTTGGGCCGACTTGCAGGATCCCAGTGCTTAGGAAACATGTTTTTTAATCCGTACTGCCTAAGGCTTTATCTCACGAGTCGAGACGAATCGAGAAGTTCTCGCAAAGACATCAATTTCCTCACGAGTCGAAACGGATCGAGTAGATCTCGCAAGAATATCCTAACGTCACAGTTAACCTCTGCTCTTTACGACAGAAGTCCGTTAGGGTCTGTGGTACTTAGGGTTTTGGCCTTCGTACCGTCGCATTGGCTGATGTATCCCTCGATAGGTAATCGTGCTGTTCGAGTAGCCCTGCGACTGCCGTGTCTCTGATCCCTTCGGGGGCTAGACAAGACGTCTTCAAGCAATCCTCCTAAGCAGTTTGACCGTCGGAAGAGCAAGCGTTAGGAATTTGCCATGCCGCTTTTTACTTGAGGTTAGGCTCATTTTGGAGAGCCCCGATGAGTCATAACCACTCCGCGCTGGTGTGGGATGATCTCCGATAGTCTTTCAGGCTTTATATGACTTGCCGTTAAGACCCTGAAGTTAGGAATTTGGCCTTTTCTTCGTTTGCTGGCATCGCGTCTGCTGTATCGAGAAGAATGCCGCGGTTGTCTCTAGGTTGTTGGTGAACCGTCGAGGTTTGGAACCAGGGATTTTGCCATGACTCCTTTTGGTGATGTTGCGTCTGCTGTGTCGAGACGAACGTCGAGGTGGTGACCACTCTGCACTGGTGCGAGATAATCTCCGATTGTCTTTCAGGCTTTATATAACTTGCCGTTAAGACCCTGAAGCTAGGAATTTGGCCTTTGCTTCGTTTGGCGGCATTGCGTCTGCTGTATCGAGACGAATGTCGTGGTTGTCTTTAGGTTGCCGGTGAACCGTCGAGGTTTGGAACTAGGGATTTTGCCGTGGCTCCTTTTGGTGATGTTGCGTCTGCTGTGTCGAGACAAACGTCGAGGTGGTGACCACTCCGTGCTGATGTGGGATGGTCTCCGATTGTCTTTCAGGCTTTATATGACTTGCCGTCAAGACCCTGAAGCTAGGAATTTGGCCTTTTGCTTCATTTGCTTTGGCGTGTCCGGATCCTGTTGGAGGAAGGATGCCGTAGTGACATCTCGTCTGCTGTATCGAGACGAACGTCGAGGTGGTGACCACTCTGTGCTGGTGCGAGATGATCTCCGATTGTCTTTCAGGCTTTATATGACTTGCCGTCAAGACCTTGAAGCTAGGAATTTGGCCTTTTGCTTCATTTGCTTTGGCGCGTCCGAATCCTGTTGGAGGAATAACGCTGGGGTGACATTTCATCTGCTGTATCGAGACGATCGTCGAGGTGGTGACCACTCCGCGCTGGTGCGAGATGATCTCCGATTGTCTTTCAGGCTTTATATGACTTGCCGTCAAGACCCTGAAGCTAGGAATTTGGCCTTTTGCTTCATTTGCTTTGGCGCGTCCGAATCCTGCTGGGGAAGAACGCTGTGGTGACATTTCATCTGCTGTATCGAGAATTACGTCGAGGTGGTGACCACTCCGTGCTGGTGCGAGATGATCTCCGATTGTCTTTCAGGCTTTATATGAGTTTCCGTCAAGACCCTGAAGGTAGGAATTTGGCCTTTGCTTCGTTTGCTTTGTCACGTCCGAATCCTGTTGGAGGAAGAACGCTGGGGTGACATCACGTCTGCTGTATCGAGACGAACGTCAAGATGGTGACCACTCCGCACTGGTGCAAGATGATCTCCGAATGTCTTTCAGGTTTTATATGACTTGCCGTCAAGACCCTGAAGCTTGGAATTTGGCCTTTTGCTTCATTTGCTTTGGCGCGTCTGAATCCTGCCGGGGAAGAACGCTGTGGTGACATTTCATCTGCTGTATCGAGAAGAACGTCGAGGTGGTGACCACTCCGCGCTGGTGCGAGATGATCTCTGATTGTCTTTCAGGCTTTATATGACTTGTCGTCAAGACCCTGAAGCTAGGAATTTGGCCTTTTGCTTCATTTGCTGGCATTGCGTCCGCTGTATAGAGACGAATGCTGAGGTAGAGCTGGGATTTTGCCGTCACTCCGTTTGATAGTGTAACATCTGTGTCCTGCTGGAATGAGGAGGTACACCGTTGTTAGTCTCCAGGCTGCAGATATGGCCATTGAGATATGAAACTAGGGACTTTGTCATGGTTCCGTTTCGTTGCGATTCTGAGGTCGGTTGTTGATGTCATGTCTGCATCTAGTTGGAGTGAGGAGAAACACCGTTGGTGATCTCTAAGTTGTCGATATTGACGTCGAGACCCTGAAGGTAGGGATCTTCCTTTACTTCATTTGTTGGCATTGTGTCTGCAATATTGCGACAAATGTCGAGATTGTCTCTAGGTTGTCTATGAACCGTCGAGATTTGGCTTCGCTTTCTGATGGAGCCTGTTGGGAAGGTATGGTTCCCTCTTTGTTCGTGCCCGTGGATTGTATACAGGGGTCAATGTGACCTCACCTGCAGGGAAAAAAGTTTCATTCTTTCAGATTTTTTTTTATTTCCACGATGCTCTATCATTTCAGCTTTTATATCACGGAGGTCGCGATTGCCTAATCATTTCGGCTATTTTTCGCGGTGCCCAATCATTTGGGCTATTTTTCTTTTTACTCGCTGCTTTTTATTGCGAGTTGCCCCATCATTTCGGCTGTTTTTGTATGCATACATTTTTACTTGCTGATTTTATTGCAAGTTGCCCCATCATTTCGGCTATTTCATATGCATTTTTGGCTCGCAGACTTTTTATCGTGAGTGTGGGATTTGGGATCTGATACCAATCTTGGCATCAGCATCGCTGCGACTGGAATATTTCCAGGAGCGAATCATCATTTGCCGTAAAAGGACTTGGAATTTGATATCGGTTTAAGCATCAGCATCGCTGCGACTGGGATATTGTCAGGAGCGAATCATCATTTGCCATGACAAGACTTGGAATTTGATACTCGTTTAGGCATCAGCATCGCTACAACTGGGATATTGCCAGGAGCGAATCATCATTTGCTATGACAAGACTTGGAATTTGATACTCGTTTAGGTATCAGTATCGCTACAACCGGGATATTGCCAGGAGCGAATCATCATTTGCCTCTGTCGATGTTGAACAAAGGTGGCTTAGTAAACAGGGTTAGGATCCTGTCGACTAAGGCTTTTGACTTCATGGGCCGTAAGGGTCTCATAAAGGTATTTCTCCCTACGAGTCGTGAGGATCTCGCAGATGCGTTTTCTCCTTAGGAATCGTGAGGACTCCTAAGTGTATGTTCCCCTGTAAGTCGTAAGGATCTTACAAAAAAGTTTTCTCCTTATAAGTCGAGAGGACTTACAAGGGTTGTTCACCATATGGACATATCCCCAGTCACGGGTGGGACTTGATTAGGGAAATGTTTATTCGTGCCCGTGGATTGTATACAAGGGTCAGTACTGAGCCACTTGTAGGGCCATATCGAAGATTGTGGGGGTTGCTTAAGAACAGGTTCAGGTCTCTGTAACTTAAGACTTTTAAATCTTATGAGCCGTGAGGGTCCCATAAGAGAGTTCTCCTTACGAGTCGTGAGGATCGCGCAAGTGTAATTTCTCCTTAGGAATCGTGAGGATCCCTAAGTGTGTTGCTCCCTTGTGAGTCGTAAGGATCTCACGCGGGTGGTTTCTCCTTACAAGGTCGAGAGAACCCTATAAGTGTCTTTTAACGAGGTTGCGCCCTTTCGGGTTTTCATAAACACTCGCCGATAGCCCTGCTGTTTTTACTCACGGAGCCCTTTCGGGTTTTCATCCGTGCCCCCTTTACTTATGGATATACCGTTCTTTTTATTTTTATTTTTTATTCTTTTTTTTTAAATGAGGTCGCGCCCTTTCAGGTTTTCACGAACACTCGCCGGTAGCCCTGCTGTTTTTACTCACGGAGCCCTTTCGGGTTTTCATCCGTGCCCATTTTGCTTGTGGACGTACCGTTTTTTTTACGTCAGCCCGAAGGTGCCGCGGGTTGGGAGTAGTTTAACGATGTTTCGGTCATTTGCAAGTTTTAGGACATTGCGGTCCGCCGTTAGTTTAAGGACGTTTCGGTCCACCGTCGCCGTATTTGAGACGCATCTCTAGTTTACTGACTTTTTGGTCTATAGGGCTTTCCCTATGAATGAGCATGATGCCCCCGGCATATCCACCTTTTTCGGAGCGTGTTGTTGTGGCAGGTTTACTTTCCACTTTTCGGGCAGCGCGAACTTGCCCTGTTGGTATTGGTCTTCAACCCAGTTTTTGAGACGTAGCAATTTTCGAGTGGGTGACCCATTACTCTGTGGTAGGGACAATAGTTAGGATTGTTAACGTTACCTGGTTGCAATGGACGTTTTGGATCTGGCAGAGTGATGAGCCCGCTGCGCACTGCTAGCTCGAACAATCTCTTTGTTTTATCTTTGGGAAATGAGTAAGGACGTTTCAACTTCTCATTGAGGTATCGCGGCTTGTTGTTTTGATGACAAAACGGTCTCGGGTTACTCGGCTGTTGTTGAGTGTTGGCAACAAAGGCCGTTTTTTCCTTTTCCTTTCTCATTTCGTTTGCTCCGTCGTTTGCGGGTCCGAGATTCTTTCCGGGTAGCATGAGATTGTACGGCTGAACGTTCTCGCAACTCTCCAATTCTTTAGTTTTAGAAATGAATTCCTTGAAGAGAGGGTTGAGGGCGGCTTCTTCGTCAGAATCGCTTCCAAAGGTGAGAACTCGTGATCCCCCGGGCTCGTCCCTATGACAATTGCCGGCAACTCTTTTATGCTCATCTGTCGTATTTTTTCGTTGTCTACGAGCTTCCCGCTTTATTCTATTGACGTGTTGTCTATGAGCGACATATCCTTGCCATCAACACTTAAAGGAGTTGCAGTCTTCAGTAGAATGTGCGATCCTCTGATGATATAAGCAAAAGTTAGGGTGTACGTCCGTTTCATCAAAATGTATACCACCAGGAGAATTTTCTCTAAAAGAGGGCGGCATCATCCCCATTGATATGGCTTTAGCGAATCGTTTCCTTGTCTTGATCCTGCTTTCATTTGCGGCGGATGTACTTTGATCTGGTGGGAGTGTTTCGACCCTTTTGTCCAGTCACCGGCGTTTGGCCTTTTCAAATATGGCCATCTCGCGCTCCCGATCAGCTTTACTTTTTAGACGAATCTCATCTAGAAAAGCGTCAATCATTTCGTCTGATGGCCACACGAATTCCGGCTCAGGCTCTGCCCCCAGTTTCTCAGTGCAAGGAGTTTTTTCATCGTTCGTAAATGAGTGGGAGATCACATGACAACTCGCCACGTATCCCTCGAATTCATCCGACGAGCTTTCTCCATCATCTTCCTCCTGAAAGACGTGGTTGAGGAACTTTTGGAGTGTGATGGGAGTCCGCGCCTTTTGATTGTACTCTTCCAGCGCGTCAATTTGTTTCTGTAAGTCCGTGCACTTGTCACCAGGCTTCACGGGCTTTTTGGACCTCTTCTTCTTCTTCTTTGAAGATTTCGACGGCTGGGTGTGAGTACTTGGGCCATCACCACCGATCTTTGGAGTTGGGCGTGGCTTCAGCATCCCTTCAGTGATTTGGGGTTCCAGCGGGTTCTTCCACCTGATCGCCGGGCATGTCTGAAGCTCATTCAGCGTTCTTTTGGTCTTTGCTGAAAGCACGATTTCCCACGGAGCTTCTTTAATGAAAGAACAAGTTTCCCCCGATGTGTCCGTCTTCTTAGGAGTGTGCGGCTGTGGTGGGTTTACCTTCCACTTCTCGGACAGCGCAAACTTGCCTTGTATGTATTGATCCTCAATCCATCCCTTAAAGACGAAGCAATCTTCGATTGGATGGCTTACCGCTTGGTGATAAGGGCAATAATTGGGATCGTTGACATCGCCTGGCTGTAACGGACGTTTTGGACTTGGCAGATTAATGAGTCTGTTGCGCACGGTCAGCTCGAACAGTCTCCTCGTTTTATCCTGAGGAAACGAGTAAGGACGTCCTAGTCTTTCCTCAAGGGATGGGCGTGGACGTACGTTGCTTTGGCGGACAACCGGCTTTAAGTTGCTCGGCTGTTGTTGAGTATTGGCGACGAAAGTTGCTTTTTCTTTCCCCTTTTCATTCCGAGGATCCGTCTTTGAAGGAGATGATCTATGATCCATCTGATCCATTTGGGCCAACTTGTCAATCAAGGCCTGGAAAGTAGTTGGCTTGAAGAACATCATGAATTGCGAGATGGTCGCTTGCGGATCAAGAGTGCCCACGAACATGCCTACCGCAGGTGCTTCTTCGATCCGCTGTTCGCATTTCGACCACAGATTCCGCCATCGTGTTGCGTATTGAACCCACGTTTCGCCTGGCCTTATCCTGGCGTTGATCAGTGCTGTTATCGGGGTGCGTTCGCTGGCGCTTGCAAATCTTTGTGTAAACAGTAGCTCCATCTCCGCAAATGTTTTGACAGAGTCGTTAGGTAGCTCCGAATACCATTCAAAGGTTGTTTCTGCTAAGCTGCCGACGAATTGGCGAAGCAGCAGTTTGTCGTCGCCTCCAGTGTTGCCGTATAAGGCCCTGAATTGAGCGACATGCTGGTGTGGATTCCCCGTCCCTT
The DNA here is from genome assembly GCA_030015575.1 of Agapanthus africanus. NCBI lineage: Eukaryota > Viridiplantae > Streptophyta > Magnoliopsida > Asparagales > Amaryllidaceae > Agapanthus > Agapanthus africanus. The sequence continues at coordinate 472,456,421 of CM057350.1, read as the reverse complement.
TATATACGTGGAACTTAGGGATCGTATATCCCGGCGGGTAACTGATTTGGTCATACCAGTTCGGATAGGGTCGTCCAGTTTTAACAACTTGTCTAGACGCTTCACTCGCCTGATGAGCTCGTATTTGCTGAGCTATATAGTCATCCAGTGCGGCCTTGGAAATGGTTTCTTCCTTGGCTGCTGAAAGAGCCGGAGGAGGATTAGATGTCCCCCCTCTATCGTCTTCAACAATGATTGGAGGGTCATCAGCTGGAGGGTCCGGCTGTAACATCATCCCTACCATATCTTGGAAGAGGAGCGCCATTTGTTTTATGTTAGCCGCTTGCTCTGCGGCTTCTCTGTCCTTCTTTTCGAGGACTCTGCGTAAGAAGTCAACGTCATTTTCTTGTTCATGACACTGCTCTGATGATGCCTCCGAGCTTTCTTTTGGCCCGGTAAGTGCAGCCATTGTAGTCAGCATCTCCTGAAGCTTCTGTTGTTGCTCCTGGGCTTTGGTCACGGATCGAGTGAGCGGTCGGTGACGCGATGAAGCACGGCTTTCCTCCTTTCCGGAAGCCATATAAACGGTGTGCACCACCATGCCCCCGGACTTAGGGCGTTTAGGCTTACTGTCTTTGACATTTGCCGCAGACGTGGGGATTTTCTCCGGCCTTCTCCTCTTGTTGGCAGTTGACGTTGAGGGGGTCGTTGATGCGGGCACCCAGGTGGTTGTCGTCCTTTGCGGTTTGATCGGGCGGTTCTTTTCTTCCTGAACTTTCACCCTCTTTTGCCAGTGAGAGTGATCTGGAATGATTACTGAGTCCTGAACTCGTCGCCAGACCTTGTAGATTTTGGAGGACAGCCATTGAGAGGGTTGCTCTGGCTTTTCTGGTTTTGTTTCCACGACGGTCTTTACCGGTGGAGGAGATCTTTTGAGAACCGCAGTTGGCGAATTTTTGTGTACCCTGTTTATCAGCTCAAAGCTATTCCCGGTCGGAACAGCAGCATTGATTTCCACCATCGGAGCTGGCGGAGTTATCCCAGAGGGGGAGTTGCCCCCAGCCTTCCTTACCCGGCGCCAGTGACGACGGCGAGCATGTCGAGCGGACGACGTTGGTTCAGTGATGGGGATGGCTTTGTCTTGCCCCCTGTCCAGATGAAGCGTTGCTGGTGACAGTCTCTTAAAGACTGACGTCTTTTGAGTAGCGGTATCCAATCTGTCAAAGACAGACCTTCGAGCAGGAACGGGAGCCGGAATAGTCAGTCTTGTGAAGACCGACCCTTTGGCAGGAGAAACCGCCTTGACGACTTCAGGAGCAGGAATGGCTATCCTCTTTGGAACAGCCTTTTCTGGTATTGCAGGCTTCTTCATGGGCCCACATGAGTTTTGGCCCAGTTTGCTGAAAGCTGAGGTATTGGGCTTGGGTGACCCGTTGAAAGGGGCCGCGATAGTTGTAAGCCGATCGAAGACCGACTTCTTCAGAGCTTCTTGCGATGGTAATGGGGCATTGAAGCTCATTGGTAGGATCATGGTCCCGAAGAATAGCCCAGTGGTGGCCTGAGTCACCTGTTCCACCGGCATAGCAAAGATGGAGGCCGCTTGGGGCCTATAAGTTACTCCTCCAGTAAGGACGGAGCGAGAGTTGCAGCTGCAGGTAGTGCAGTTTGAAACCATTGATCTTCTGTTTTCTGCACGGAGCAAGACACCAAATCTTAGTACCTCGAATCCACAGGCAACCACAGCAAACCGCGATTCGTTCGCGAACACGACACACGAAGTGTGGAGTGGAAAGAGGAAGATGTCCCACCGGGCGTGCCAGAATCTGTTCCCCTCCGAAAGGCGGCCAAGACTGAACGTCTTGCCTGAGATTCGGGGCAGATGCTATTTGGTGCTATCCGTCCACTTCTCCGAAGATGCCAAGTTGATTTATAGCACCATGTATCGAAGGTTTAGACGGATGCGTCCGATGTAGCAGACTTCGTTAGATTCCCCCTCGCTTGAGGGGTTTTTGATTGTGGGGATGCTCTTCCCTGCAGGCGCAAGCCCCTGCAGTTAATTACGCTACCGCATTGCGGTAGCAACTTTCTCCTTCTCCAGATGATCACTTCGTATCGTGTGTGTTTATTTTGTGTTTGGTTTCCCGTGGATTGTATACGGAGACTGAGTTATGTCGTCGCCCGTAGGGCGTGGACTAGTCCAAATCCGTATTATCTTAGATTTGGGTTTGGGGGTTGTGTTTAAGGATACGTTAGCCATATTTGAGGCTAAGATCGACTTAAACGTTTGTTAAGGATACGTTAGTCTAGTTTTAGACTAAGATCAACTTAACGGAATCGTTTAGATCCGACAAAAGAGCAATTGGCTCTATTGTTCCAGTTTAGGGACATAGGGGTCCATTGCATGTATGGCCGTCGGGACCCGTCACCTCTCTGACGACGTTGAAGGATTACAACGACAGATGTCAGAGGAGTTCAGACATGTACCCTTGAACCAAAGTTGATTGGGGAATTTATAGTCTAATTTGGGACTAAAGTCTATTTGAAGGTTTAAGGATACGTTAGCCATATTTGAGGCTAAGATCAACTTAAACGGGATCGTTTAGATCCGACAAAAGAGCATCTGGGAGCTCTATTGTTCCAGTTTAGGGACATAGTGGTCCATTGCCAGTTTAGGAACGTGGTGGTCCATTGCCAGTTTAAGGACATAGTGGTCCATGGAATGTATGGCCGTCGGGACCCATCAGCTCTCTGAAGACGTTGAAAGATTACAACGACAAATATCAGAAAGAGCAGATGTTCTCAGTTCAAGATGATTTGAGGACTTATGGACGGTTTTGGCTAAGTCCAATTATGTTTGAAATATTGGCCCTTTGGGCCATTAAACATTTGTCCAGGTTCAGCCCCTCATCATTCAGCAGTGCTAAACAGAGGTTTGGGGGTTCTGACAATCATTTTGTCTTTGATTTCGTCAATTTTGAGATTCATTTGGAGGAGGGATTTTTACCTCTGGAAAATTAGCCAATTTGGCTAAAAGTAGTGTTAAACACTAAAGAACAACAGTGTTAAACACTGGAGATAGAACTCTCAAATTAGTGTTAAACACTAAAAGACAATCAGTGTTCAACACTGGAAATATAATCTTCAATTTAGTGTTAAACACTAGAAACAATCAGTGTTAAACACTGGAAATATAATCTTCAATTTAGTGTTAAACACTGGAAATATAATCCCCAAATTAGTGTTAAACACTAAAGAAAGAGGGGTCACGTGTGGACACGTGAGAGCGCCCAAAAGGGGGGACCAGATCCCTTTCTTCGTTCTGCAATTAAGTGTTAAACACTTTTCATTTCCTGGCCATCACGTGTGGGCACGTGATAGGCATCCACCCATTGGATATTAAAGGGATTTGTTAGGGGTCACGTAGGGACACGCGAGGGCGGCCTAAATGTGGAGCCAGATTTCCTTTTGTTTTATCCTCAAATCTGCGAATAAGTGTTAAACACTTTTCATCTTTATTTTAGAGCATCACGTGTTGGCACGTGATGGGGATTTATGTATCGATAATTACAGCACTTGCTGAGGGGTCACGTGGGGACACGTGAGAGCGCCCAAAGCTTCTTTTCTTTTGTTTTTATTCTCTGTGTTTTGCAGGTCACGTGGGAGCACGTGAGGCATTGCCTCAAAGCTTCTTTTCTTCAGGGATCTTTTCAAGGATCACGTGGGGGCACGTGACCCTAGTTCTTTTCATGAACAGAGATCTTTTAAGAATTGAATTCTCTGTAGGGTTAAACCATAATTATGATTTTGGAGGAATTAAATTCTTATTGTGACAGAATTAAATTCTTATTTAGGATAAAACCCTGATTTCTTTTTAAAGGAATTAAATTCTCAGATATGTAAAAGAATTAAATTCTTTATTAGGGTTAAACCCTAGTTCTGTTTTAGGAGAATTAAATTCTCAAAACTCAATTCCCCTTCTAAGTTTAGGATCTGCATGACAAGATCTCGACCCGATGAGAATTAAATTCTCAACTTATGGGGAGATGTGCTCTGTGCAGATCTTCAACCAGAAGAAGAACTAAGTTCTTTTTTGTATAAGAGTTAAACTCTTTGATTTTGAGAATTAAATTCTCTGTTTGAAGTTTACCTTTTCCCTTTTCTCACCTAGGGTTTTCTTTGTTGAGAATTAAATTATCCCTTTCTTTTTTTCCTTTGAGAATTAAATTCTCCTCTCTCTGTTCTTTTTTCCAAAAAAAAAGCCCCTCCTCTTCTTTTCTTGGCTCCTATTTATAGGAGAAGGAAAAGAATCAATTTGTTTAGCAAATCTTTCATTGAAAGATTTGATTTGTTTTCATATTTAATATGAGCCTTTAGATCATTCAGTGAATTTTATTCACCGTTGGATTTTAAATCCAAAGATATTCTGTTTGTTATTTTCGGTGAGATTTAGAGGAAATCTTTCCTTGTCCAAGATTTTTCCATAAATTGGTGATTTTTAATCACCCTTGGATCTTTAATCCAACGGTCCCCATAATCCTTTTCTATTTGGAAAGATTTAGAAACTTTTAGAATTTTAATTCTATTTCGAAAGATTTTAGAGAAATTTAGAATTTGAATTCTATTAAACTGTAAGGCTTTCAAAGCCTGTCACGTGCTGGCACGTAACCCTTGGTCACGTGTGAGCACGTGACCTCCAAATTGGTTCTTTTAACAGCCGTTTGTTTATGTTGTTGTTTTAACCATCACGTGTCAACACGTGACCATTGGTCACGTGTGAGCACGTGATACCTCATTGAGGTAACTTCTGATTTTTAATCAGGGAACAGATTTTAGAATTTAATTCTATTCACTATTTTAGAGGCCTTAAGAGCCCATCATGTGTCTGCACGTGACCCATGGTCACGTGTGAGCACGTGATGCCCCATTGGGGTCTTTTATGAGTTTTTATTATATCTTTTAACTCCTCCAGCGGGTTCTTAAAGGTCCATCACGTGTGGACACGTGATACCTCATAACTTTTGATCCCGGATGAATTATGAGGCCCATAATATATCAAATCGAAGGGTTTTTCGAGATGCTTCCAATACCATCAGAATTTAATAGTTCCTCCTTCGGGAGTTTATCAAAATATAGGCCGGAAGATACTGGTTCGCATTTCTTTAAGCGTATCACTGCCATTTGATACCTTGGACTCCTTTGCGTAGAAATTTTTGGCGGGAACAGGAAACATATAGTGTCCAGAAATTGGGATCTGATGCATGCTGTGGAAAATAAAAACGGAGATAGATGATACACGGAACAATACTTATGATCAATCACGCAACAACAACACAGTACAAAACGAAAGATACAAAATGATAAACACACGAGAATATAAGAATCACAAATTAAGCAGAGAGACATAAGAATTTGTTAACGAGATTCATCAACAGTATAGCTAATCTCTGGTAGAGCGGAATCCATAAATATCTACTATATTCTTGAATCAAGTTTACACCCACTACTACAATCAAGGGTTGGCCCTACGGTTAGGATCGTAGGGGCAAAGCATTGCGCCTACGGTGCTCACCGTAGGGGCAAAAATATAAACCGTAGCTCGAAATGGCGTAGGGGAAAGCATTGCCCTTACAGTTGTCCCTACGCCATTTCAACCTACGGTTTCCAACGTATGCCCCTACAAATTGAACCGTAGGGGCCAAAGTTCATTCCTTTTTTATTTTTTTAAAAAAATATTTATATTTTTAAAAAAATATTTATATTATTTTGTCGCTACGATTCTCGCCATAGGGGCAAGTATATGCCCCTACGAATTAAACTGTAGAGATCAAAGTTCATTCTTTTTTATTTTTATAAAAAAATATTTATATATTTGCTCCAATGGGTGTGATCCTAGGGGTACGTATATGCCTTTGCGGATTCAACCGTAGGGGTGTAACGTCAGGTTTTTCCAGACATTATGCTTCTATGGGTTGGCCCGTAGGGGCAAAAAGTTTAAATTTTTTTAAAAATACTTTTCCCGTTTTTCCCCCGCCCTGTACACAACAATATATATCACACACTATATTATATATCTGAATACAGAAATATTAATCAATAGCATTCCACACATAATATATAACGAAATAAACAAACATAATACAAAATCAATCTAAAATCAGGATCATAATCAATATATACAACAATCGATATCCAAAATATACAATATGTATCAAATAAAATACAGTTATCCTACAAAAATAAAAAATATAAATAAATCATTCTAACTCGGACCAGGTGCTCCACTTCGAATTATCTGAAAAATCTGGCGCATTTGCTCCTCGGTGCAGCCCTGCGACGACAAAAGCTTAAGTACTGAAACTGCAGGAGCAGGAGTGGCCAGTAAAGCCGGAGCAGGAGTGGCCTGCGCAGTCGCAGCCGAATGAATGACTTGCAGAGCCATAGCCGAAAGAGTGGCCTTTGCAGCAGCAGCCAAAGAAGTGGCTTGCCGAATCTGTAAAGTTTTAATGTTTATGTAATAAAACAATAAGGAACGGTGTACTAGATTCAGTCTATATATCTTGTTGTGAAATTCTAAGTTTAAAAATTAAGTCTTGCAAATTGAAATAATGTGTTATTGATCTATAGAATTCGTGTCGGATTCGTATCAATATCGGATTCTTACGAATCCATGAACCCTACTCGTATCCGTATTTGAATACGTGCTATGTAGATTAGAACTATAAAATATAAGTATACACGGACAGAAGTAACATATGCACCATCATCTTCTTCAACTCCTCGACTTGGGAGCTCAGTGCGGTCATATACTTTTCCAGACGTCGCTCGTGAGGGTAACAAAAGTAACCGCTGGAGAGGAGGACAAATTTAGCTGGGCCCTGTTGGGACCAAGTCCTCGATTTCTCTTCCAACCACCATGGTGCCCTCCGTGTACGGTGTCTAGGACAGGGGTCAGCACGTCCGGATCGATTTCTGCATTGAAATCAATCCCTGATACCTCCCCCTGTTGCATCACCCGCGCCTACACTATATAAAGCATTCAAATGTATGTAAACCATTTAAATTTAAACTTATCAAAACAAAATTTCATTCGAATTAGAACAATTATTAAAACTTATGCAATACTCCTCGGTAGCAGTGTCGGGATATCGAAGCTCATCCGTAGCATGATCTGTTGATGTGACGTGGACGGATAGATAATCCTTCAACACACTCGGTGTACCACCCTCCGCCACGGTCCAAGCTCTCTGCAATTCACCAAAAATACACATAGATAACATAACTTTTCATATTGCATTATATCAAAAGAGATATATTGTAATTTACCATTGCCACCATGGCACGAGTAATGTTTCTCGACCCACCCGTGTAGATAGGTCGACCTCTCTTCGCGAACTTCCAACTCCTTGTTTCGGCTTGCGATCAGACACCCAAAAATGGCACAAGAGAAGCCATGTCTCTAAATCGACCATGGTAAAGGCCGGAGATTGTAGGAGAGCCGCTCTCTCCGCTTCCAGCGTCGCTAGCCTCAAGTCATAGAAATCTGTTTTTAGCCGATTCCTATTTTACCGAACCTTATTTTGCATGCTGATCGTGAGGCCCCGGTAAATAGCGTGAAGATCGATCCCTTTATCGAGGTCATTGGGATCGTCTGTGGCCTGAAAGTCGTAATTCAGTTGTAAATACAAGAAATTAATGTGTTTAAATTATAAATGCCGAATAATTATAAATTTATTTGATAAATCAAATAAAAATATTTAATAATATCTGAGCCTGCTCAAAAAAGAGGTCAAAAGAGCGCTTGTGCTGTGCGTCCCAATCATAATGAAGAGGATATTTCTTGAAGTGACGACTCTCATCCCCTATATACCAACCGAACTTCTCAGTATTATCGCCAGTGGGTCGGAAGTCGGCGGTAAAGAGGAGCAGGAATGCTCCTCGGCCTATAGCGGCATCGGGATTCAGCTTGTGGGATAAAGCCGGCCCTCGAGTCCCACGGACAGGCCGTAGCCCTGCATCTATAAAATATATAAATATACATGTAATATCAAGGCAAAGCAAATTATACGTATAATAATCAATAAAACAATGATATGGTGCTAATATTTGATAAAAGAATGTTAGAAAGGACAGGAAAATTGGACAAAAATAAGTTTTATGTAGGGAAATTATTAATCATATTTATCCATTATCTCGTGACTCAACTGATAGCCTACTTGAATTTTGAGCAATGGATTCTATCGTGTTTGTTTGATTTATATATCACAATTAATCTTGATGTATTTGTCTCGTTTACATGATATCATAGTTTTTGGAGTGCAGTATAAACCATCAGCGACATCACCACGAGCTTGAGCGTAGGCAACAACATGAGCGGGACAATAATTCCTCCGGTGAGAAATAGCCGGTGATCCGGACGGTGGATGCATCCCCTACAACTAGATGATAAAAAATGAAGATATAAATAACTTCTGAATTAAATAATACATAATTAATTTGACGTATTATATAATAAAGAATACTAACCCGCATACTGCGCGAAGGGTACGAATCATGCGGGAGGGGCCACTGTCCCGGATGTGGAGGCACCCCCTCCAACTAAACAATAAAAAATGACTATATAAATAACTTCGAAATGAATATACGTGTATATCTATAATATAACATTCAAAATGAACATGCGTGCAATATAAAATATATTAACGTACCTGCTGTAGGTGTAGGAACGGTATGTGCCCCGGATATGGAGCCACCCCCTCTAACTAGACAATAAAAAATGACTATATAAGTAACTTCAAAATGAATATGCATGTATATCTATAATATAAGATTCAAAAGGAATTAATATGCGTGTAATATACCTGGAGATGTGGCAAACTCCATACGGAATGAGTCATCTGGAGGGGGTATGGACGGTGTGGCAAAGTCCACACGTAATGGGAGATCTGGATGGGGTGGAACGGGGGTACAATAGAATCCCTCTGCTGTAAGATATTCTCCCTATGCAGATCCCCGGGCAGCATAATCCCTCTGCCGGTACCCCTGCCTCTGCTTCTGCTGGTGCCTCTCACTGCTCCTGACATCGTCATCAACCCTAAATAGAAGTACAACCATTACATATGCATGCAATACATATATGTAAGATTAATAATAATACATGTTAATCTTCTATACGTTTAACATTTTTTGTTTCGTAGACGCATTAGGAATATCTACTTGGATTTCATCATCAATATCATTCCTAACCCACGTAACTTCCCGCTTAGCCGAATACAACCCATCTATGGAGACAGACGTTGGAACACTCTAAGTCTTCTATCTTTTTCCTTCTTATCACCGTCGTCCATGTGATCCTCGAATTCTAGGACATCATAAATATCCCTGGGTTTCCATCGGCATACGATACTCCATCCTGGATGCTTCAAGCACTTTGAGTAGTATATTTGAAATACTTGTTGCGGAAAGATAAATGGATCATTCTCACAGCTAAATCGACGTATGTTTATACTAGTCAATCCATATTAATCTTTTCAAGTCCCGAGATTGTCTTTCTACCTATTCGTATCGGTTCGTGTATCGTACTAAATACACTGAAATATATAAAATGGTTTTGATCGTCCGGGATATTGGATACCAAGTATACAATCTAAGTACCTATAATATGTTGGATATGTATGCCATAGAGGCCATTATTGTATATTATATTGGATTGTATATTACATTGGATGCTTGGGATATATATGTACATGACAATCTTGCTCGATATGATAGTATGCTATCTTGTTTGTCTTTATCTTAACATGTGTATATGTTTTACTTATATTACGTATCGCTAATATATGTTGATAAAGCCTATATGATCTTTGCTTGGCTACCAGCGTTGTGATAACGATCATACTCATGGGGGCTAGGTAGTCTATACGCACATCCTTAAAAGTTCCTAGTCATAGGAGTATCAAGATAAGGTATCAATATTCCAGAGTAGACTAGTATATACGTTTCTTATTCTCGATAGGGGAGATGGCCGATCTCACAGCCATTGGTGTACGGTACCAAAGATTGTATACAGGTGCTCATTAGGTTATGAGTTACACTGAACGGACTCGCCGAGAATTGCTAGATGGTATTATACCTATCGTCAGAAAGCATTTTTTTGGTGACATGAGTACAGGGTAGTCTGTTGACCTGAAATTGTCATTTGTCTCGGGTGTGTTCCCATTGTATTTTGATTATTACCCTACCACGACTTTAAAAAGTCATGCAAACAAGTAGTAGTTGGGTGCAGTCCCGAATTATTTAGAGGCAGTGAGCGATAGAAGTGATTCGTCTCTCCCGGTATAAGGGGGTTGACATCGTGCTGTGTATGGTTGGCCATCACCATAAGACCTGGGTCCAGGCGGATGAGATTTACGGTCTTAGTAGATGATGGGCTTGACATCGGCATGACTTATCAGGTTATTAGGGGTCTGACGTTTTCCACCCCCTATACCTGGTATGTGATACTCTTAGACGAATAGACCGGACTGTACGGTGACTGTCACTTATAGGCTTAATAGGGGTTCGGACGAGCTTGCTTGTCGATATTCTTTTCGACAGATACCCGAGTAGCCGTTACGTACAGCTAGTGCCACTGATGTGCTTGTAAGCTGTGGATTGGATCCAGTAGCACACCGCCAGCGTATTGTCGAGTCTTTAGAGTCCCACACCAAGGGTTTTTCAGCTTTAGCGAAACGATATAGTAGCCGTACTGGGTACGTGTAGGAGTCCGATTAAAACTAGTGTATTGGATACACTGACGGTAATCGTACGGTCGAAATATTAGCCGGTCTTTTGGAACGACGGATATTAAATCAAGTACAGATTTAACATATTAATATATATTGGATATATGTATTTACTATTATTTTGTCACTAATAATATTTGTCTCTTTTATGTATTTTAAATGCTTAGGAAAATAATTAAAAGTATATATATTAAATATGTTATGTTGCATATAAATATATATATAGTAATTATTATTTTCTTTTTCTTTGGTTCTCTTTTAGTTATGTTTTGCCTATGGATGAGCACATGTATGTGCACTCTCTTTACGGTGACATGTGGAAGGGAGAGAAGAGAGTGAACATTTGGAGTTGTGATTGAAAACTAATGGTTGAGATTTCTTTGAGATATGTTAAGAATAACAACCATTTAGTTTTTCTCTTCATAATTTCCTTTACATTCTCTCTCATATCTCGAGCGAGCTCTCATCTTCTTCCTCCTCTTGATATTTTAAAAGAGAAAAAGAAAAAGAAAAATCAAGAGATAAAAATAATTAGTAAAATGGAAACTACATCCTAAGATCAAAAACCTTAGTAAGTTTAGATCTTAGTTAAACTTCTAGTTTGAAGTTTTGAAGCCAAAGTTACAACACTCAAGATGGATTCATCTATGATCAAGGATATCTTCAACCAAGCTTGTTCCGTCAATCTCAAGGAGCTTAGCATAGAGTCCAACCACAAATTAGGAGCACACATTGTATGAAAAACTCCTACTTAGCTTGCAAGTTTAAATCTTTAGCTGAAAATCCTAGTTTGCAGACTTGAGCTCTCTTGAAATTTTATAACCCAATTTTTGCTTTTGCTAAATTCATAGTAGAAAGCCCAAGACCTATTTACATAATAAACCACACCGTCTGATCCTACGGTTGCAATCCCACTATTATGGGTGGTTCAAGATTTTTCTATGTTCTTAACTTCAAATTTATATCTAAGCGCGCCAAATCCTTTGTAGTAGTGTGTAAGCTCTATTTTAGGATACTGAGCTAAATATCTTGAGTCTCTCTCTAATGATACAAATATGTTTGGATCTTGGATCTGACAAAACAAATTACGCAACAAATTCATAATGATATAAGTTTAGATTAACATTAGTCACAAAAACATCAGATTTGAATATCTTACATGATCTGCAAACCAGTCGCAATGATATTTTTCCAATCAATCATCAATCCAATTAGGATGCTCCTCACGTACTTCATTATTATGAATTCTGTTATCGACATTAAATTTTAACGTCAACATTATATTATTATATATATATACATATATAAAGAACAATTAATGAAAAACAGACTTACTTTCTAAGTTCATCAAGACATCCGCTATTGAAGAGGACAAACTGATCTATCTTGTTGATAAACATGGGTTCTACTATCTTATAATCTGCTTTACCGTATAGTCCGTCCTGAATTCTTAGAGGCCTATTAAACTCCATCTCAATGTTTTTGTCCAAATAGCGGGATCAAAATATGGTTATTTCATTTAGGAGATAAACTTGCATGATAGAACCTTATTATCATTTTCTATTACGTATATAATTCTTTAGAGTATAGAGATACCTAAAAAACATATGTTAAATAAAGGAATACAAGCATATATAAGAGAGCAAAAATTTTATAAAATGTGTGAACCAAAAAATTCAAGGTACGTTTCGATGGGACATCCATCGATATTGTACTGGTCCAGCAAACTTAGCCTCGGTTGGAAGATGAACCGTTAGTGTATTATAATATCGAAGAACGACGGTTGGAAAATCTGCTCAAGCTTGCACAATATCAAGGGAATCATATTTTCTAGCTTCTCCAGCGCCACAATCTCGATATTTTTAGCGTACAATTTCCTAAAGAAGCAACAAAGATCGTTGAGTACCAGACCAACCGATTCAGGAAAGGAATTCCTGAGGGCTAATGGGAGAAGATGCTCCATAATAACATGGTGATCATGACTTTTTAGTCCATCGATCTTGCCTTTCACAAGCTTTATCTTCTTACTAAATGATCCTGAGAAACCTGTGAGAACTTTCAAATCATGTAATACTTGCATAAACCTTTTTTCTCTAGTTGTGACATATGATACGCGACATTGAGAAGTAGAAACTTGCCTGTTTTACCCACTATCGGTTTAGAATGCAAATCACTTCTAATTTTCTAGTCCTTAAGATCCATCCATGCATGGAGGCTGCCTTTCGATTTTCCATCTTTACAAAGAAGCAAGTTAAGTACGTGTTCAGATACTCCCTTCTCGATGTGCATGATTTCCAGACAATGACGCACTCAATTTGTTGACCAATACGTTAGCTCGTAGAAAATGCTTAATTTGTTCCGGTATGGTGGAGTGTCATGTCTTGCCGAATCTATCTCGAAAGTCACATTATCGTAACCATTCCACTGAGCAATCATGTCTTCTCCAGACAATGGGGCTGAAGGCCCAAAAAGCTCCTGATGACCATCAAAATGAGTATCGTCAAATCTGTAGGGATGGTCTAGTGGCAGGAAACGCCGATGACCGCAATAACTAACTTTGTTGCTATAATTCAACCGTCTCGATGCTGTATCCTAGTGGCAGTAAAGACATGCTTTGTAACCATATACGGACCAACCTGATGGCATTTCATACGCAAGAAAGTCCTTAATTGTCCACATTAAAGCCGCACGTATCGTGAAAGTAATATCTGTGTTTGCATCGTAAGTCTCCACATCATCAATGAATAAGGATTTTAACTAATCGATCAGAGGTCGGAGGTAAACGTCGATATTGTTCATTGATGATTTCGGTCTTTCAATAAGAAGAGGTATCATAAAGTAGAACTGATCCATAACCAACCACGGCGACAGATTATATACCATCATTACAACGGGTCATGTGCTGTGGTCTCCACCCATATAGTTGAATTGGCAGAAGCTATCACTAGCCAGTCCGAGCCTGATATTACGAGGATCACTACTTAATATTGGGTGCCTACTATTGAAATCTTTCTATACCGTTGAATCTCTTAGATGACTCATTCTTCAGTCTTCGCTTGGTGCAGCACGGTGATGCCAAATCATTGCCTCAGATGTCTTCTTATACTTGAATATCCCCTGCAATCTCTGTGTTATAGGAAAGTATCATGCTATCTTAACAAGTATATCTGGTTTCTTATCAGATACTTTTGTCTTATACTTGTCCTCTTCGCAGGTGGAACACTCTTTCAAATTTGAATTCTCTTTCCGGTACAGCACGCAATCTTTGGGATATGTATGAATCTTCTTATAGTTCAGACCCAAGTTAGACATCATCTTCTGGGTTTCATACCAGCTCTCGGGCACGTTATTTTCTGGGGACATAGAATCTTTCAGGAACTTGAGAACCATCATGAATGACTTGTTGCTCCATCTATTTAGACACTTAATCTGGAAAAGATGGACGAACCATGATAGTGTGGAATATTTTGCATTCTCATATATTGATCTCCTGGCATCATTCATGTACTTCTCATACTTATCCGCACGCTTTCTCTGACCAGAAGGAATGTTTTCTTTGATAGGATTACTATCACCGAGAGCAGCGTCTACTATATCCTCCATTTCCTCTCCTGGAAAGAAGTCAACTTCTTCTTCTTCCGCCGCATTACCATCGTCTTCTTTTTATTCTCCTTCCCCGTGATATATCCAAGTTATATAAAATTTGGTAAAACCATACTTAACGATATGAATCTCTACTAGTTCTATCTTCTGGTACAACTTATTCCCACACCCATCGCATGGACAAAGGACCTTCCTCAAAATTTCCATATGATGTTCGCATGCAAATTCGATGAAAGCAGCAACTCCTGCGAAAAAATTAGGGTCCATGCGTTGTTGCAATTTATATACATCCGGTCCTTAACTCAGATGTACTCTTAGGCCATACTAGACTGTATAACATATAAATTGTAATGGTTTTTTTATGGTGATTATATTGAAAAATCTAAGAACGAGATGGTTATCGACAAAGAAAAGAATGGAAGAAAATAGTGTAGTGTATGCTTTGTGTATGTGTGTATGTGCTTTGTGTATGCATGTTTCAATTTATGATTTCGCTAAGGTGTAGGGTTGTTAACGTGTATGTTCTATGTGTGTGTGTTGTGTATTCATGTTGTATATGTGTGTTTCGGCCGTCGGGAGTAAAACTTCTATCCCATTAAGAATGTATAGAGCAGACACCCATTTGCTTATTTTTTCATCCGTTTCGAGAAAATTTCGGTAGTATCTCCCTGCTGTTCTCCGAGTACATTGTAATAGAATAGATACCCATTTCAATGCTGTGAAACAATATTGAAATGACCATATAATTTATCTTTGTATACGGAGAACCAGCGGAAAGGTACCAACGAAATAACTCGAAACGAATGAAAATACAGGTGAATGTAGGTGTTTGCTTTATACATTCTTATCTTGTCCAAACTGGACAAATCTATTGGTTATCATATGATTGAATCTTCTTATCACATAAACTAAACGATAGTTGTTAGCACCAAACGATACCGTCCCATGTTTAATAACCTTCGTGTAGTTTTATCTCACGACAAATATCGAACGTATGTTAACCGATTGACGGGGGCAAAGGCGCAATTTCATTTTCATATATAATTATCGATGAGAATATGAAAATTTTATATTATCATCGATTATCATACACTTAGTTTAACATTTAATTTGAATTAGTTTTACGTTTACGTTTCACTTTCAAGGTTTTGAAGTTTTTAGTTTAGGGTAAAGTTTTTTAAAGTTAAGGGTTTTCTTAATCAAGTTTAAGATTTTGGATTTAGGTTTGATATTAAGTTTGGGTTTTAAACAAATATGGGTTAAAACAATTCATAGGGTTTTTCAACGAATTTGCAAATAACCGCACACCTCACCCATAAACCCGGAAAAATAAAAGAATGAAACAGGAGATGAAGATTTAGGGTCGGGGTTAGGATGAGATTTGACAAGAGTTCAATGTAGAGGAGAATGATGATGAATTAAGGTTTGGACTTGTTTGATCTGTAGCATCATCATCATCATCTCACACATACTTACACACACACATAGACATACACTCAACCGCCGACTTCCCAGGGCCTTCCCTGTTAACAACAAAAACACACACACACACACACACACACACACACACACACACACACACACACACACACACACACACAACCGGCGACTTTCTGAGGCCTTCCCCGTCAACAACAACAACAACAACACACACACACACACTCAACCGCCGACTTCCTGGGGCTTTCCCTGTCAACAACAACAACACATACACACACACACACTCTCAACCGTCGACTTCTCGGGGCCTTCCCCGCTAACAACAACAATAATAACAACAAAAACAACAATATATACCCTAATCCTAACCATCACCCTAATTAAAATTAATTAAAATTAACATCATCAATTAATTAAAATTAAAATTCAAAACCAACAAATTAATTTAAAAAATTAATTAAAATAATTTCTTACAATTTTATAATAAAAATCACTCACTGTTTGATGGAAGGGGGCTCGCTGTGGTCGACGGAGGAGGTTGAGATGATGGCGGCGGTGGCGATCAAGGCTTGGAGTCTTGGGTGTGCTCGGTGGACAGTGGTGGCGGCAATGGCGAGGCGGTGGAGTATGCTAGCGATGGTGATGAGATTTCACGACGGTGGAGTATGTGGCCGGCGGAGAGGAGTCGACGAGGAGGAGGAGGTGATAAGGTCAAGGAAGGCTCGACGAGGTGAGGAGTCGACGAGGTCGAGGAGGGCTGGCTGGGGAAGGAGGAGGAGGATGCGGGTGGCAGTATGGAGTCGATGGAGGAGGAGGAGGGTTCGGTGAAGGAAGAGGAGGGCTCGGGAATGAGGAGAAGGTGATGATCGAGAAGGAGGCTGGCCAGGGAGGAGGCGACAATCGAAGAAAGAGGGCTAGGGCATGCGCTGGGGGGAAATTTTAGGTGGAAATTGGGCGTAGGGGGAATTAGGGGATAAGCTTTATTTTCTATTTTATTTTTAAAAAACCCCATAAATTACCCCTACGGTGTCCACCTTAGGGGTTTCTTTTGCGGCACCGTAGGAGCAACCACATGAAATATTTTTCCATATTTTTTATATATAGATATGCCCCTAAGGTGGGAACCGTAGGGACAGAATAAAACCGCCCCTACGGATTTTTCCATCCGTAAGGGCAATCTATCTTTGTATTAGTGACCAAGCAACTCTAGGAGATTTCTCTTAAATCTCTCTAGATCTTAGCTGCCATCCTCTCTCTCTATACAATAGTCTCTCAGATTGGCAGTAATTCTATCATATGAGAGATCCTTATATATAGGCAAATCCTAATCTTATTTAAAATAAGAGATAAACCCAAATCTGAAATATTTGGTTCGCACAAAAAAACCGTCGACAGACGTCTGATGAAGAAAGCGTCAGATTTATGCCTCCTCTATATTAGATTTCATCTTCTTGGGCAGACATCTGCCACGCCTTAGTCAGACGTCGGCCTGCGCTCTGGATTAGGCTTTATGCTTCCTGAGATGTCTGCCGCAAAAGTATGGCTTCGCTCTGTTTTTGGTTAAGGCTTTTCTCCAGATGTTTGCACTTTGGCCTTCAGATGTCTGGCATTGCTTTGGATTTCTTCTTATGCATGCATGCATGCCCAGGCGTCTGAACCCTCTTTTTTAGACATCCGAGGAAGAATTCTCCATATTTCAACATTCTCCCACTTGGAGATTCTTCTGCCTTAATTCCCAAACTAGTAGACTTTACACGATTCTGCAATCTGCTCTCTCATCAAATCTTCATGAAGAGGTTCACCAACCTGCAACAGAGTTCCAACTTGTCTGTGTCTACGACCTTAGTGAACATATTCACGGTATTTTTCTCCCGTGATCTTCTGCAGTGTTGACTCACCATCTTCCAACGCTATGCGTATAAAATGGTACCGCACCTTGATGTGCTTCGTCCGAGAGTGATATGCAGTGTTCTTCGCCAAATGTATTGCACTTTGGCTGTCGCTCCACAAGATATTGAAATCTTGTTTCTTACCCAATTCCTCAAATAATCCTTGTAACCATATCATCTCTTTGCTAGCTTCTGTGATGGCCACATATTCAGCCTCCATCGTTGACATTGCAACAACATTTTACAACTGGGAGACCCAGCTAATTTCTATTCCCCCAACCGTGAATACATAGCCCGTTGTGTTTTTTCCACTATCTCGGTCACTTGAGTAGTCTGAATCAACGCAATCTTGCACATTGAGAGAGTCACCCATGAAGCATAAAAAATGACAAGATATTTCCCTGAGACATCTCAATATCCACTTCATCACATTCCAATGCTCATTCCCTGGGTTTTGCATGTACTTGCTTCAACCCCTACTGTATGTGCAATATCTGATGTCATATTGACCATTGCATATATCCTGTCACCTCTGTAAGGGATTCGAGCTCTCCCGAATCTGTGTACAATATGAAGTCGGTCACTAATTTTTCAGGTAGTCTCCTCTCTCATGTAGATCTTCTCAGAATTGGTACATTTGGTTACTGAACTTGATCTTCAATCTGTTCTTGAAACTGATCCTGCACTGCAGTGCTCGTCTCCTCCAAATTCCGATCTCCACTTATAGGTACCCAATTGCTCTCCTAAGTTCCATATAACTCAAAAAACTCAGACACTGCACCTTCCTTGGATTGCTTTGCTTCCTTATACAAGTGTTGCTTATCAAAGACGACGTTCCGGCTTCATATTACCTTCTTCCTTGAGTAATCACATAGCCGATATCCGAACCCATCTCCTCCATAGCTGATGAAAGTACACTTCTTTGACTTGGAGTCAAGCTTACTCATTTCCGCCTTATCTATAAGCGAATACGCAATGCAACCAAACACTTTTAGGTGCGAATAATTAACTGGTTTACCTGAACAAACTTCTTCCGGAATTCCTCCATCGAGGGCACTTGTCGGGCTTCTATTGATCAAATACACAGCAGCATCGACAATTGCTGCCTATAGGAATTTTGGTACATCCACATCCAAGGTCATGCTTCTCGCCCGCTCTAGGACCATCCTGTTCATCCTTTCAGTGATTCCGTTCTGTTGCGGTGTCTCCGGTACCATCTTCAACCAACGTATACTCTTTTATGAGCAAAACCCATCGAATTCTTGTATGCAATATTCCCCGCCTTTATCGGACTTGAGGTATTTAACCTTTTTCCCCGTTTGGTTCTTTACCTATGCAATCCAGTGTTTAAGAGACCAAACACATCGAACTTCTTCTTCATTGCATACACCTTGGTCTTCCGTCATACATCATCAATGAACGTTACGAAGTTCTGGTTCCCACCATAAGACTCCATCGAGATCTGTCCCCATACATCAGTATGCACTATCTCTAGTTTCTTGGTCTTCTTTGCTACGCCCCAATATAAAATCTGAGTGCACTTTTCTTCCTACAAACGTAACTCTCATAAAATCCCAACTCCACATTTTTCAGCCATGACCAAAGCCTTCTACCTTGAAGAATCTTCATATCTTCCCGCTGAGATGTCCCAATCTTTTGTGCCACAAAGAAGTCTCAGAATCTACTTCTAAACGTGTCACCAGCGCAATCGAACCGCCACTGCTCCTACTAAATGAGTACAATGAACAACTCAATTTGCTCATTGCGACCACCAACGATCCTTTGGAAATCTTTCATTGAGAATTTCCAAACACCTTAATACACCCTTTGTTGTCTAGCTGACTTGTAGAAATCAAACCCTCTTCAGATTTGGTATGTGTCTAGCGTTCTTCAACTTTATTTGATCTCCTCCTGATGACTGGAGTATGTTCGTCCCTTTTCCAACGATCTTGTATGGCTGATTGTTTCCCGTCGTCACATGCCCAAGATCCCCTTGGACATACTTGATAAAGTGATACCAGCCTGAAGTGAAGTGAATGGATGACCCCGAATCTAGAAACCAGATTTCTCCTTTTGTGCTCTTGTGCACCGATAGACAAAGTCCGTATTCCCCTTGTTCATGTATAGACACCATATTGACTTCCTTTTCATCTGTCTTCTCATCTGAGCTTTTCTTTAGGAGTCTACATTCACTTTTTATGTGACTTTTCTTTCTGCAGTTCCAATAGCTGCCTTGGATCATCTCTTTTGATCTTCCTTAGCCCTTCGACTTGCCCTTCTTCCCTTTTTCCCTTTCCATCGTCTTGCCGTGATTCTCCACTGAGAGTGCAGAAGTTCCCAAACTCCCACTCACAGCCTTTCTCTTCATCTTATCATTTAATATGCAACTCACCGTATCATTAAACGTGAAATTCCCTGAGATCGAGTTGTTGACCGCTATCACGAGGTTTTCCCAACTCTCAGGTAATGAACAAAGAAATAAAAGGGCTTGAATCTCATCTTCAAATACGATTGAAATCAATTCGAGTTGTCTTGTCACGCTGTTAAATTCGTTCAGGTAATCTGTCACCGAACCGTTCTCTGGCATCTTCATATTGAAAAGCTTCTTTATCAGAAATATCTTGTTCGATGTTGAAGGCTTCTCATACAATTTTTCTAATGTCGTCATTAGCCTCATAGTTGTTTTCTCCTTCAAGATATTAAAAGCCACTTGCGGATTCAACGATAACCTAATCATTGTCAGGGCTTACCTATCCAATAGATTCCATACCTCATCGGAGATCTTCTCGGGCTTTTCGTCCAACAACGGAAGATACAAATTCTTCTGGTATAGATAGTCCTCCATCTGCATGAGCCACCATTCATAATTGTGGGGATTGAATTTCTCGACTATTATCTTATCCTCTGCTATCTTTCGTCTACCGTCGCAGCAAACTCAACTTCTCCTTCGGATTCGAACCAATTACCCCCAAAACTACAATCTAAGAAGATGGGGAGCAGGCATAAGCATTGTCACCTACCATAAACTTAAATCGTAGAATAAAAGATCCTTTAGTTTCCTATCCATGCTCTGATACCAGTTGTTTTGGTATCAAGCATCAAGCCCTAGGCTCTGATACCGGTTGTGGGTAACGATGAAGATAGATGATACACGGAACAACACCTATGACCAATCACGCATCAACAACGTAATATCAAACGAATGATATAAAATGATAAACACATGAGAATATAATAATCACAAACCAAAAAGAGAGACAAGGATTTATTAACGAGGTTCACCCACCGTATAATTAATCTCCGGCAAGGTGGAATATGCAAACACCTACTATATCCTTGAACCAAGTTTACCCCAAGCAAACCTAGAAGATTTCTCTTAAATCTCTCTAGATCTTAGTCGTCACCCTCTCTTTATACAATAGTCTCTCAGATTGGCAATAATTCTGTCATATAAGAGATCCCTATATATATGCAAACCCTAATCCTATTTAAAATAAGATATAAACCTAAATCTGAAATATTTGGTTCGCACAGAAAACCCGTCGATAGACGTCTAATGAAGAAAGCGTCAGACGTTTGCCTCCTCTGTCAGATTTCATCTCCTTGGGAAGACACCTGCTATGCCTTGGTCAGACGTCTGCCTGTGCTCTGGATTGTACTTCATGCTTCCTGAGACGTCTGGCTATGCTCTGTTGTTGGTTAAGGATCTTCTCCTGACGTCTGCAATTTGACTTTCAGACGTCTAGCGTTGCTCTGGATTTCTTCTTGTGCATGCGTGCAGTCCCAGACATGTGTTGGAAATCGAGGGTATAGCGGATGTGCGAAAACCAACCCCTATGGATTTAAATATAGATCCCTTCAAAAACGAATAACAAAAATTGTACAAACACAATAATAACAAAAGAAGAGATTTGGGGGGGAAAAGGGAGAACCTTTATTAGAACATTAAGAGAAAAAGAAACTTTACAGAAGATTACAACTAACCCTCTCCTTATGATCTCCAACGAGATCTTCTTTACTTTTTACAAGTTCTCCTTAGTTGATCGTCTTGATCTCTTATGGAGCCGTCGTCTCCCTTTAAAACTTTATGATAAAAAAATCATCTTAAACTTTAACCCTAAGATCCTATATACAGCCCATACAAATCTGAGTTACAATAACATCCCAGAAATTACAAAACTGCTACTCAGAAACTGATTTTTAGAGATAAAACTCGAACTGGAAATTCGTACTTATCTTCAACAGACGTCTGACCCTATATGGAGCAGACATCTACGTATTCTCTGTTATTTTAACAGAGCGTCACTAGACGTTTGAACTTATAGGTGCAAACATCTGGATCTCCATAGCGCGATTGGATAGAGAACAGACAGACGTCTAAGCTCATTGTATCAGACGTCTGCGCCTCCTGTGGAAATTTAGAACTTCATTGCCAGATGTCTGAGCTCATGGCTCCAGACGTCTCGCCCTTCTCTGGATCTGCAGTCTTGATATACAAGACATCCTTCACAACAATCTCCACCTTGGCTTGTATGTCCTTATAGCCACCTTGAAAACTTGTTGCCCTTGTCTTGTATCCTTTAGGGTTGACTTAGTTGTTCTCCTTATTTCCCTTGCTAGCACAACTCCAAAACCTTGAAACAGCGAACTATCACAATCTTTCCCCAAAATTGCAAAACTATTTCTGCCACAGTCTTTTACCAGAACTGTGAAACTGGTGCTATCACAGTTTTTAACAAGAATTGCGAAACTGGTGAGACCCTCCTACCGAGGTTGCCCTTTTTATATTTGAGTAGAAACCAAGACTGACTTGAATTTCTCCATAGGAATAACCTTTGTCAACATATCCTCCAGATTCACCTTAGTATCAATTTTGATCAAATAGATCTCCTTTTCGGCCTACTCCCTTATCTTATGATACCGCGTGTCGATGTTCTTAGTTCGACTGTGGTATACCTGATTCTTCACCAAATGAACGGTGCTTTGACTGTCATAAAATAACGGAACTGGACCCTTATTGAATCCAAACTCTCCATCTAAGCCCTTTAACCACAAAGCTTTCTTAGATGCTTCCACTGCCGCCATGTATTCTGCCTCCATCGTTGAGATCACCATGATATCCTGAAGTATCGACTTCCAACTGATTGGAGATTCTGCAACTGTATATACATAGCATGTAAGAGATCTTCTCTTACCCAAGTCATCAACATAATCCACATCTACGTATTCTTGCAACTGTCTCGATTTATTTTTTGACTTGTAAAAGAATAAATCGAGGTCTTTAGTGCCTTTTAGATACCGAAGTATCCACTTTTACAGCTTCCCAATGAAGATTTCCTGGATTTGACGTGTACCAGCTAACTAGACATACCGCATAGGATATGTCTGGACGTGTGCATATTATAGCGTACATCAGCGATCCCACCGCACTTGCATATGGTACTCGAGACATCTTTACCTTCTCCTCCGCTGATTTCGGAAACTCCTTGGAGAATGGCTAGAATGATCGGCGATAAGGGTGCTCACCTGTCTAGAGTCCTTCATGTTGAATCTCTCCAACACCTTCTCTATATATATTCTTTGGGTTAGCTAAAACTTTCCAGCCTTCATGTCTCGCAAAATCTCCATCCTTAGAATTTTCTTTGCTTCACCTAAATCCTTCATGTCAAATTCTACACTCAATGAAACTCTAAGCACCTTTATTTCCGCCATACTCTTTGCAGTGATCAACATGTCATTGGTATATAGGAGTAGATATATCGAAAACTCATTCTTAAGCTGCTTCAAGTACATGCAGCTGTCATACTCATATCGAGAGTAGTTGGTCTTCCTCATGAAAGAATCGAAGCACTTGTACCATTGTCTGGGAGACTGCTTCAATCCATATACAGACCGCTTGAGTTCACATATATGATCCTCCTTACCGGTCTCTACAAATCCTTCAGGTTGCTCCATGAAGATTGTCTTTTCTAACTCCCCATGCAGAAATACCATTTTCACGTCCATTTGCTTCAACTCTAAATCTTAAGTAGCTACCTTCGCCAACAAAACTTGAATAGATTTATACTTGACTACAGGCGAGAAAATCTCGTTGTAGTCAACCCTCTCCTTTTGAGCAAAACCATTCGCAACTAGCCTTGCCTTGTATTGCTCATTCACCTTTTTCCTGAATACCCACTTGCAACCAATAGACCTTTCGCCTTTCGGTAGCTTTGTCAATCTCTACGTACCATTCTTTCAAAATGACTTCATCTCCTCTGTCATCGCAACAATCTATCAATCCCATCCTCTTTCCCAATGGCCTCCCGATAAGAGCTGGGATCTTCGTTTTCAATGAATAAAGTGTATGTGAGCTTACCTTCGAAACCGTACTTGACTGGTACCTTGTGTGTATGTGTTGATCTCCTCAATGCTATTTTCTGTGGGTTCTGTTGGGGTTGGTTCTCACCGTCCATCTTCGTATTCTGCCCTTCCACTTCCGCATCAATAGGCTAAACTTGTGCTTCGGTGTCTGTATCCTTATGAGAGCCAGAAAACTCCACCTCCACCGGATCATTGTCACTTGACGCTCCACCTGCCTTCTTATTATCTCCAGCCATGTCTTTCAACATAGATTCCTCATCGAAGATCATATCTCAGCTGGTGAATGCCCTTTTGTTTTCCGGATACCATAACTTGTAATTTTTAACTCCAAGTTTGAATTCTAAGAAAATGCACCTTTCAGACTTTGAATCCAGCTTGGTCCTATCGTTCTGATTCATGAGCGAGTAAGCAGGGCACCCAAGCACTCGTAAAGAATCATAACTGACTGGCTCTTCTCTCCATACTTTTTTGAGATCTGAAGATTTATGGCCGTAGATGGAGACCTGTTAACCAAATAGCACGCATGACTCACCGCCTTTTTCCAGAAGTCCTCCTAAAGTCCAGATTGCAGCCGCATACTTCTAGCTCTCTCTAGTAGTGTCCTGTTCATGCGCTCCGCTACCCCGTTCTGCTCTGGCTGTCTTGGAAAAGTACATTGCCGCTGTATGCCCTGTTCTTTACAGTAATTTATAAATTCCTTCGAGATGTATTCACCTCCATTGTCTGTCCGCAAATACTTCACCGATCGCCCCTTTTGCTTTTCCACAGCCGTTTTCCACTCCTTAAAACTGGCAAACACATCAGATTTGTGTTTGAGGAAGTAAACCCATACCTTCCATGAGAAGCCATCAATGAAAGTGACGTAGCATACGACATCTCCCTTTGATGCTACCAGTGACGGCCCCCATATGTCTGAGTGAATGCAATCGAGAAGTCCTTTGGTCTTGTGCACGGATTGCTTGAAGCCAACCTTATGTTTCTTCCCCATTGTGGAATATTTGTAGAAATCGAGCTTGCACGTGGTAATACCTTTCAGCAACTCCCTTCTGTGCAACTCACAAAGGCCCTCTCACTCATGTGGACAAGACACATATACCACAGCTTTGCGGTATCCTCCACCTATTTCTCCGTAGCCATGGCTGCATCACCAGTCACCGTGCTGCCATCCAAACGATATAAATTCTTCAGTCGTTGTCCTTTCATGATCACTAGGGCACCCTTGACAACTTTTAGTACTCCTTTTCGACCAACGAATTTGCATCCTGCCGTATCCAATTCTCCTAGAGAAATCATGTTCTTTAGTTCCGAAACGTGGCGCACGTTCATAAGTGTTCGCAGCACACCATCAAACATGCAGACTTTGATGTTCCCCGTGCCAATGGCCTTGCACGCCATATTGTTCCCCATGAGAACACTGTTTCCATTAAGCTCCTTATAGGTGTCGAATAACTCCTTCTTCAGGAACATATGGTATAAACATCCGGAATCAATAATCCAAGCATCAGAATCTTCCTTCCCGGTGTGTACAATGAGTACATCACACAAATCTTTTTTTGCTTCGGTCGCGACACTGACTTGATCCGAGCCCTTTGAACTGGCACCTTTACTCCTCTTCTCCAACGACTGTTTATACTTTTGACATTGATTCTTCATATGCCCTATCTGTTTGCAAAAGAAGCATTGTTCGCTCTCTCGCCCGGATGATTTGGATTTTCCCATTATGCTCTTGCCTCCGTTTTTAGTCTTCGACCTTCCTCTTTTACCGGCAAACAACCCCGATGAATTCTCTGATGGATTAGATTTCTTCATGATCTCATTGTTGAGAAGCGTCGATGTAATCTCCTCCATCTCTAGAGTTTCCTTCCCATAGAGAATCGTTGTCACTAAGTGTTCATATGAATTTGGAAGCGAAGAAAGGAGCGACAACGCTTGGTCCTCCTCCTCCTCTAATTTTACTTCAAGGCATAGAAAATCGCTGACTATCTTATTGAAGCTATTTAGATGGTCGTGAATAGGAGTTCCTTCCTTCATGTGTAAACCGTAGAGTTGCTTTTTTAAGTACAGCTTGTTTGACAACGACTTTGTCATGTATAAGCTCTTCTAGCTTCAACCATAAACATGTCACAGAAGTCTTCTTCATAACGTTGTATATCATATATCCACCAGACAAAGTTCTATCATGTATTGTGCCTTCAGATGTATCTCTATCCATGCATCATCTGTCATGTCAGTATGTTTTCACCGTTAAGTACTTTAAACAGCCCGTCCTTTACTAGATGTTCCTTAACCTTTCTATGCCATATCGAGAAGTTCTGTTTCCCATTGAATTTCTCCACCTCAAATTTTGTGCTATTTAATTTGTTATCCGTCATCTTTAATTCCGAAGAAAAAATGTTCCATTAGATCCTTATGAACCACTATCAATATAATCACAACCTAAGAAGATGGGGGAGCAGATATAAGCGTCGTCATCCACCGTAAACATAAATTGCAAAACTACAGAATGTGCTCTGAAACCAGTTGTTGGGAATCGATGGCACAACAGATACATCGACAACCAACCTTTATGGATCTAAACCTTGACCCCTTTAAAAACGAATAACAAAAATCGTACGAACGTAATAATAACACAAGAAGAGATTTGGGGGAAAAGGGGAAAACCCTTACTAGAACTTTAAGAAAAAAATAAAACCTTACAAAAGATTACTATTAACCCTTTCCTTATGATCTCCAACGAGATCTTCCTCTTTCTCTACAAGTTCTCTTTAGTTGATCGTCTTGATCCCTTATGGAGCCGTCGTCTCCCTTTAAAACTTTATGATCAAAACAATTACTTTAAACTTTAATCCTAAGATCCTATATATAGCCCATACAAATATGAGTTACAATAAGATCCCAGAAATTACAAAACTTCCATCCAGAAACTGATTTTTTGAAATAAAACTCGAACTGGAAATTTGCACATATCTTCAACAGACGTCTGACCCTATATGGGGCAGAAGTCTGCGCCTCC
This sequence comes from Agapanthus africanus, assembly GCA_030015575.1. Lineage (NCBI taxonomy): Eukaryota > Viridiplantae > Streptophyta > Magnoliopsida > Asparagales > Amaryllidaceae > Agapanthus > Agapanthus africanus. Next base: position 472,429,353 of record CM057350.1, on the reverse strand, counting down.
TCTGCTATTTTAAAATAACAGAGTCACCAGACTTTTAACCTTATAGGTGCAGACGTCTGCTCCTCCTCTGTTATTTTAACAGAGCGTCGTCAGACGTCTGGATTTGCATAGTGCGACTGGCCAGAGAACAGGCAAACGTATGAGCTCATTGCATCAGACGTCTGCGCCTCGTCTGGAAATTTAGAACTTCATTTCCAGATGTCTGACTTATGGCTCCAGATGTCTAGCCCTTCTTTGGATCTTCAGTCTTGATATATAAGCCATCCTTCACAACAATGTCTGAACTCTCTTGTTCAGATGTCTGAAGAAGAATTCTCCACATTTCAACAATGCACTTACGCGAACTCTTAGAAAACTATTGAAGCTTTGGATATTGTTCTCAAAGTTAACCGATTTGATTTTGCTGTAGCCAGGGATATGCCATGAACTTTCACACTATAATTAATGTGCTTTTTGTATATGGTCATTGTTTTTGTATGTATCCTTTCTTTTGTTCAACTATTGGTTTATTTGAATGTTAGAGGTTACCAAATGATTTTCTTAGTGTAGGAAAGATTGAGCTTGGGGTGGATGACGACAAGGTCCGCTCCCCACCCTCTCAATTGTTTCCTATATATGAATGAAAGATAATATTTGAGTATCTTTCGATCTCAATTTTTTCAATCAATAATTTGATTTTGTGTATACACCAGTGTGTGTGTGTGTGTGTGTGTGTGTGTGTGTGTGTGTCTGAAGGTGGTAAAAGGGCGGGGCAACCCATGGCCCGGCTCGGCCCGAGAGACAAGTGGTGGGCCCGGGACGGCCTGGCTGAGAGACCACCCGGGTCGTCCCGGGCTCGCCAAGTGGCTCTCGGGCCGGGCCACGGGTTGCTCGGCCCATTTGCCACCTTGATATACCCGAGCCCGATTCAGGCTGGCCCGAGGCCTAGCTATAGCCTGCCTTCTCCTTTACTCCATTTTTTTTGGGTTTTTGACCATTACTCTGCACAAGGCAACAGTCAAATCTTTTTTTTTGTTTTTTGCTTTTGCTCTAGAGGCAGAGCATTCAAAATTTCAAATCAAGTTTTTTTCTAAAAAAATTTCTTTTATTCTGCACGAGGTAGAGCATTCAAATCAACATATTTTAAAATTATGTTTTTGGCCGTTGCTACTCTATATGAGACAAAGGCTTTTTTTTGTTTTTGAACTTTGCATGATGCTGCCATTAATTGGCTGTTTAGGGAGGGTCAAATGTCCTAGCAGCTATAAAACTGCTAGTGTAGAGGATATTTTGGTTATTTTCTGCATCTAAAATTTTATAAATACCTTTTTACACTTCTCATTTTCATCACAATTCACAACAATATAATCTTCAGTCTCTACATATATCATTTTAATTGCTGAGAAGTTTACTGTTAAAATTTGGAATGAAGCAATCTTCATTCCTGCAATCTCAATCTTCACTTCAGTTTTCAGCAATTTGATTTTGCTATTTAGAATCAGGATTTTTAGTATTACTTATATTTTCCCATCTAATTTTTTCTTATCATATCTCTTCCTTTCTTTCAAATTTTTTAATTAAGCATGATCGGTTCATCATCATCATAAGGTAATAGGGATGGTTCATCATCACGTAAACGTTCTGTTCGAATTGATTCGAATTCACAAGATGCAATTAGATTAAGAAATATGACCGGTATATTATCACATAGACGTTCTTTTCAACTTGATTTGGATATACAAGATGAAATTAGATTAAGTAATATGGTGTGAATAACTGATTCTTATTCTCCTATTTTTAATTCTGTTGATTTTGAAATGCCTACACCACAAAATCATGCCCCTAAAGAAATTCCTGCTCTTAATGTTCCTGATGCTAGTGTTTCTGGTCCTTATATTCCTAAACCCGAAAGAGCTAGAACTTTTGAAGTTTGGAAATATTTTGTATAAGAAAAGTTGCAAGTAAAGGCTTACGAGCTGTTTGTAAGACTTGCCATTTTCTCGCCCCGGCAAGTCGTTTTCGAGAATCCGAAATCTTAAGATCCGGAGGCTTTGGATAGCGGAAGCAAAGGCAGCATTCATCCTCTAAAAACGTCTAACCGTTTGGCTAGGCTTCGATAAGACACTTTGCGGGACGAAATCCGGCAGCCAATTGCTGGCTCTGAATAACCAGCCCAGCAATAAGCGTCATTCTTCCATAACCTAACGGGGCGGGGTTGCGCGCGAGCCGAAAATATTTTACCTGTGCTGGAAAAGATAGAACTAACCATCTAAGAAGAGAAAACTCCCATAAAAAAGTAGATTCTTGACAGACGACTTTAAGCATGACATCTAATTTTTTGACTGGTTTTTCTTATTCTCAAGAAACTAATAGAAGAGAACTTGCTAGATATGTTATACATGCTGAAAAACCATTTGGTTTTATTGAAAATGATTTGTTAGATTAGTAAAAACTGCATATCATCCTGCTGCTAGAGATTTTATTAGTCTCTAAATTTTAACCGTAAGTATACAATCGTGCAATTGTAATAGTTGAGGATCGATCCACAGGAAGGTGTTGGATCTTAATTAATTCTAAAATAAGTAACGAAACAATTGATGTTAAACTAAAAATTAAAGTGCAAGGAATTATAAAGTGGGTTTAAATAATAAAGCAAGTCTAAGGTGTCGAATTACTTTTACTATCATGGTTTGTTTATATGATTCTGTTTTTTCTAATTCGCATGTTTAAATTCATTACCATCAATTATATAAAAGTATAAAGTAATCTAATTTCGCAATGAAATATCAATCAACGAAAGCATAAATAATACGTTTATAAATCTACCATATCAATCACACCACATCATCCAACAAAGGAATCAAAACATAATATTTTGATTACCTAAAAATAATCTAATTTTACCCTTCTATAAACTAACTCACAAGTGGTCAATTCATGAATTAGATTGTATCATCGAATACTCTAAATTACCCAAGTTTAATTAAGTTTAATCTACTAGATTAAAAACCTTATCTTACCTTCTATAATTTGATTTCTAGTTCGTCACGCTATCATTAATCTAACTAGTTCTTTGGTGTTATCACTCATCCCTAAATCTATTCAAGACGTCAACTATCATCATATAGTTTAGTTTATTAGATGAAAAACAAAAAGAGAAGACTTTAGATCAAAAGAAATTCATCATGAATAACAAAGAAAAGAAATAGAGATGCTAAAATATCACAACCATGATAGAAAGAATAATTCAAGCGCTAGAAAAATAATTAGCTACTCATCATCATAAAAGAAAGTATCATAGAATTAAACTTCATAATGATAAAGCAACTATAAAACTTGATCTCTCCAAGTTAAAAACCTTAATTTTAAAGCTAAGAGAGAGATGAAACCCTATTGATCTATACAGAGGTATTTATAGGGTTTCTAGAGAATTGAAACATACATTTAAAAAGATACATAAAATCTCAATTTTCCTTAAAATCCAGAGACATAATCCTATTAAATTTCGGCTAGATTTTCCAAAAATGCCAATTCAGCCGAAATTTTAAAAGATTTGATATTCTGGCTTTTTTCTAAATTTGTGATTTGATCTCGAGATTTTCAATATTTGTTCCAATTTTGATAATTGATTCTCTGATTATCTTCAATTAAGTCTCCATTCCACGCACATAAGCATTCTTTTGTGCACTTTTCCCTTGAAACCCTGTAATCTGCAATATTTGACAAAACATACCCAGAACAACATAAAATAGACAAAATTAAGATAAGTTAAGCTATATAAATATTTAATAAATTGCATCAATCACTTGCATTTCGGACAGTACCAAGAAACACAACTAGAGGTGATACTTTTAAATTTTTTGATGAAACCAAACCTAATTTATTTGGTATTTTTGCTAATCTTAAAGGTAAAATTGCATTGACTTCTGATTTTTGGATAACAAAATGGGGTATTAGTTGTATTTGTGTTACTTCACATTTTATTGGCAATGATTGGTTGTTAGAATTGTTGGTTTTTCGAAAATGGAGTATCTATATACAGAAAATAATATAAGTAATTGTAATATGACTACTGTATGTAACTATAATATTCAAAATAAAATATTTTCAATTAGTTTTGATAATGCTACTGATAATATTGCTGCTATAATAATTTTAAAAAATAATTTAAATCTTATTTTAAATATAGTATTATTTCATTAAAGATGTGCATACCATATTTTAAATTTAATTGTACATGATGGTTTTAAAGTTATTGATCCTTATTTATCAAAAGTTAGAGATGCCATGATATTTATTAAAAGTTCGGGACCTAGAGAACAAGTTTTTAAGCAAATTTGTGTCTAATTAAATTTAAAATTTAGATCCTTCAAACTCAACATTTCAAATAGGTAAAATTCTACTTATGAAATGTTGAAATGTTTTTTAAATATAGAATTCCTAGTACTTTGTTTTATCAGGAACAAATGCCCAGGAATAATTTAGAGGATTTTGATTGGCTTGTTTGTGAATATGTTATGAATTTTTTAAAAATATTTTATACTGCAACTAGTATTTTATCTGGTATTTATAATCCAACTTTATGTTTAGCAGTAAAACAATTATTTTATATTAGTAAAGTTATTAATGATCATACACTAGATACCGAAGATCCATTTTTTGAAATGTTAGATATCATGCTTTCTAAGTTGAATAAATAATGGGGGGAAATTCCTACATTGTTTTGTTTAGCTATAGTTTTTATCCTAAAATTAAACTAGATAGTTTATTTGATTTATTAGAGGGATATCATGATAACTTGAATACTGAAATAGAAGATTATAAAAATATTTTAAATTCTTATTTGCAAAATATGTATACCATACTCACAATACGGTAAAAACAAAACTTCTTTTTCATCTTCCTCTTCACTTTAAACTTCTAAAAAAGGATTTTTTGAATTTTTAAGTAAAAAGAAAAAAAAGTACTGTTTCTACTTCTTTTTGTATTGAACTTACAATGTATTTACAAAATGATTTCAATAATTTTCTCAGTTCTGAACAAATAGAAAATTTTGATATTTTGGATTGGTGGAAAACACATGATTACATACATTCTGTGCTTTCTGCCATGGCTCGTGATTTACTAACAACTCCGGTATCCACAGTAGTTTTGGAGTCTGCTTTTGGTGCAGGTAACAGAGTTCTGAGCTACAAGAGAATGAGGCTATCGGATGAAGCAGTGGAGGTCGCAGTGTGCCAAAAAGATTGGTTCGATTCTGAAGTTAGAAAACACCTTAAAACTAATTAAAACTTCGACACTGATGAAGAATAAAGACCGATAGGAGTCCACTACTTATTTTTTTAATGAATTGTATTTTTTATATTTTGGCTATTGTATGAGGAGTACGGTTTGCCAACTTATGTCCCCCTCAAAAAAAATTTAAATCAAAAAAAGATTTTGGTCTGACTTGGGACCTAAACGATGTTTGGGTTAAAAAAATCCTGAAAAAACCAATTTAAAAAAAGGGCAGTCGAGCTGGCTCGAAAGGCCCAGCCCGGTCCAGACCTGACCCGACCCAAGCCGGGCCTAGGGTCGGACCAAGCTCTATCATGGAGCACTCAGGCCGGCCCGAGGCCCGGCCCGAAGACTGGCCAAGCCAGGTGGGCTTAGGTTCGGGCCGGCCCGACCCGACCCGATTGCCTATATATATATATATATATATATATATATATATATATATATATATATATATATATATATATATATATATATAACGAAGGCTAAATTCCTCCGCATTTTATTAAACGATGATTTAACTAAACTACATCAAAAGTATTCCAGATAAAAATAAAGAACAACGAAAAAGAAACGCAAAAAAGACAACTACAAGTTTTATTTTCGCATAAAAGAAATCAACATCCTTCTCTTCCACAGATTATATCCCTCACAACTGTTAATGCTTACGGTTGGCCTCCTCAATCCTGTCTTGTCCTGTCCGCCAAAACCTAGGTTACTGGATTCCCCCCGCCTGCTTCCGAACTCTCGTCCTCTGCATCTTCCCTTGCCTTTTTTTGACCCTCTTTGCAGCACCACCTGACCAAAATTTAATGTCGGCGTTAAAAACATTTATAACATTCAATTACGATTTCTTAGAATTCTTAAAAAAATTATTTTTCCACTCTAACCAAATATTCAAACAGGCAGCATAGACCATAATTTTCCATGTTTCTAAATGCTCTTTATCCATCCTACTCCTCTAATGACTCCAAACCAAAGGTACTCGACAAATTGAAAAATCCAAAGAACCTCCAAAACCTATCCCAAACATTCAAAGGCAATGGACACCTAAAAAAAAGTGATCCACCGTTTCCGGTCGAGCTTCACATATCCCACAATGCTTCAGACCAATCCATTTCCTCTTGCCTGGATTATTTCTCGTTAAATTTGCATCATTGGAACCCAACCACACAAAGACATGAATTTTTAACAGTACTAGGAACTACCATATGTTCCTTTTCAACTCGCGACATAACTCACCATAATTAAGAATATTATACAAGGATTTAACAGAGAAAGCCCAACTTGACGTCCATTTTCATGATGTGACATCTTTGTTCTCACTCCAACGGCTTTCACGACTCCAGGTAGGCAATCAAAAATCGCCACTGTCTCTTCTCACCGATAGTCAAAGTCCTTTAAAATCTTGGCCACAACTTATTATCCTTCCACTTGCTTCTCCCGATGCCTCCTTATACTTGGCCAACTCAAAAGGCAAGGGAAATTACTTCTGCAATGTTATGCCGCCGCACCAATAGTCCCGCAAAAAATTAATTGAATTACCATCCCCTATCGTAAAAAATTCCTTTGAAGAAAGACTCATTTATAGACATTACTCTTTTCTGCAAGCCGGACGCCGTCACAACATTCTTATTGGGTGCACATATGACACCAGACTTATTTCCATAAGTTGCATTGATGCTGGCCATCCATCCCTTTCTATTACCCGTCATCCACCTCCACCACCATTTTTCCAGTAGGGCCATATTCATGTACTTTAAGTTTTTCACATCCAGACCTCCTTCCTACTTCGGTCTACAAAACTTTCTCCCACCTAACTAGATTATTTTTCCATTTCTCCGTAGATGCCCCGCTTGTGGATTCGGTTAATCCTTTTGACAACTTATTCCGGAAACAGATAAAATGATATATAGTGTTGTGGTATTTCTGACAGAACTGAGTTCGGTTAAGTCACCCTCTCACCTATAGATTTATATCTTCCCTTCCACCCTTCCAATTTATCTTGAACTGTCATGTCCCGCTTTCCAAAAGACGGGAGCAGACATGTGACAAGCCCGCGGCGTATTTATTCTGAGAAGCTACTTTCTCGAAACAAATACGCTAAGCGTATATAAGCAATATAAAATGACACAAGAATATACATGATGCTTAAATTTCCAGCTATTTTATTTACATTCAAATTTCACAAGTTTCAAACTGATACATGATGTCTGAAAAACAAAGATCCAAAATATAAAAATGTCTAAACAAGTGGCATATTGAATCTGAAAAACTAGAAAGAAAACTAAGGATCGGCTTCAGAAGAAAGCTACTCATAATCCTTTGTAGTAGGTTGCACCTCCTTAGTCTCTAGTTCATCTGACGAACATTATAAAGAAACAAAAGATAGGTAGAATGTCCGTTAGCGAAATTGTGCTCGGTAAGTCCCCAAGACAGGTGCGAATTATATGATTTAAAGTGCAAGATGATGTATGATATAGAATGAATAGAAATCGTAAAATATGAACAAGCATAACATGGTGACTATGTAAGCAAAGTAATGTAACAGGAGCATGTCAATAAGTATAGCATGTAATAAGTGTGTAATGGTGAACATGAAATGAATAGCAATGTGTCCTAAGAGATCTCTACAAGGTAAACCAACTAACATAAGTTTAAGTGTGAATGTCAACCAATCTGAAGAGTATTCTTGAACCCAAGACTATCGTCCAGGGGCAAGGAATCACGGGCTCAAAAGTAACAAGACTTCAATTGTTATTGAAGTATTCACAAACCTAACTGGCTATCGTTTAGCGGTTAGGAAACATGGACCCTTATTAGTGAATTCATGATGAACCATTTCAGTCCGATACCACAACAACATGATTTGTACCGTTTCAGTCCGGTACTACTACAACATTATTTATACCGTTTCAGCACAGTACCACAGAACATGATTTGTAGTAATGGGACTTATGAGATTCCGTTGGATTCATACTCAAAATACTCCAACACTCCGTGTATATTAGTCTATGATTAATGTTATGAGTCTTGATCGAATCCATGAATACAAAAGGTGATGTAAAGTATCGAGTTTTCAAGATTGAGTTCATATCAAGAATCATGTAGTCATGTCAATTGTATTCATTGTTCAAGTTAAGTTGGATCAAGCATGATGGTTTGATACAAGTCGTGTCAAGTGTTCATATCAAGTTCAGATTCAGTTGAATCTAGATTGTAATAGATTTAATCAAGTGATTTCAAGCATGGGGTTTAAGATATAAGACCATTATGATTACATATGATTCAAGTTACAAGTCAAGTATAAAAATCGGTTTCCATTTTCAATTGATACGAATTGATTTGTTTAAAAATAGCTAGGCAAGTGAATTACTAACTGTTTTCGGCTCCGTGAGGCTCAAGAGAAAATAGTTCACTTAAACCATCCGTTCCTAAATACTAGTCTTAGAAATTCAAGAGTATTTATATGAAAGATTGCATTTTGAAAGTTTATGGTATTTATATAAAATAAGCCATTGTATTTTCGAGGGGTTTTATGTAAAATATTATAATTTAAAATTCTCGAGAAAGTTTTGATTTAAATAAAATGGCGAGGGTGTTTTGATAAAATGTACTTTTGGGAGGTTAGGATATTTTTGTGAAAACCCTAACTTTATGGTATTTTAGTAAAAATTAGCATTTTAAAAGTTAATGGTATTTTCTTGAAAATTTTAATTTTGAAACTTTGGTTTCTATAAAACTATTTTTAAGTTATAATAATAGGTACTAATCAATTTAACTTAATATATATCGTCTTTTTTTATTTTAATTATCATAAGAATTGTATTTTTAAAATTCGTTTTTTCTTTCCTTTCAAGTCCATGCTCGATGAGGAGCTTTGTATCTTGTCCTCCTAGACCCAAGATGTACTATAATCAGTATCATCTTTAACGGGTTCCACTTACGAAGGTTGTAGGCATGAAATTTGTGAAGGAAAAGGTGATAGTTTAGTTATTTTAAAACATAAGGTATTTTAATGCAAGGTCAAATCTTTAGAATTATTTAACGAGCATATGAGTGTATATTGTTCTAAAAGTGTGTTGGGGGGTAGGTCATTACCCTATGTACTATCGATAAAAATACTTAGCCATTTAAAATTCATGTTAACGAATATAGGTTGGTAGAAGTTACGTGAAATACATGATGTAGCAATATTTGAGATGAAGGGATTTCATGAACTTGGTAGTATTTGTTGGATATAATGCCCTCAAGGCAATTATTTTGATTGCAAGTAGGCGCTTATGATAATTGAGGGAGGACCTATATAGGTATAACAATTTTACTCAAAATGATAGTATGCTATTTGGTTTGTCTTCATCATTGATGAAGTCTTTAGGATTGTTGCTTGATAACCAGCATTATGATGGAGATCATATATGTGGGAGCTGGGTTGTCAATAAGCACATCCTTAATGTCCCTAGTCGTAAGAGTATTGAAACTGAGCATCGATATTCCAGAATAGACTAGTGTATACACTTCTAGACCCCGATGAGGAGCGGTGGCCGGTCTCATAATCCATTAGTGTTGTGCCACCTAAGATAGTATGCAGGTGCTCACTGGAGGTGAGTACACTGGACAGACTCTTTAAGAACTTCTAAATGCTATTATATCTATCGTCAGATGGAAGTTCTCAGGTGGTATGAATACAGGTTAGTCCTTTGACCTAAAGTCGTCATTTGTTTCGTGTGAGTTCCCACTGTACTTTGATTACTACCCTACCACGGCTCAATGGAGTCGTGCAAACAGATTTTAGTTGGGTACATCCCCAAGCCACATGGAGACAGTGGTCGACTGTCAGGGATTCGTCTCTCCTAATATTAGGAGTCGATGTCATACTGTGTTCAGTTGGCTATCACCAGAAATTCGTGGCCACAGTGAGATTTACTGATAGTTGATCAGTAGTATCTCTGTTGGTGATGAGCTTAACTCAGACATGACTTATCGGGTTAGTAGGGGTCTGATGTTATCCACCCTCTAGACCCGATATGCGATATTCTTTGATGAAGAGACTGGACTGTACAGAGATTATCACATTCAGGCTCAGTAGGGTAAGGCCGTACATGATTGTTCACCCCCTTTCGACAAGTACCTGGGTAGCGTCGTTACGTACAGCTAGTGCCGCTGACGTGCTTATGGTTAATCCCACTGCCAGCGTATTGTCGAGTCTTTGGAGTCCCACATAGAGGGTTTTCCCGGCTCAGGCGATAGATGTAAGAGCCATACGTTGGTACGTGCAGACGTCCGATTAAATACTTGTACGGTATATGCGGACTTTAATCGAACGGTTGATAATACTAGCCGGTTTAGGATTAAGCCGGATTATTAAATCAGGATTTGATTTAATAATTTATATATGTATTTCGATACATATATTTTAGTATTATTTCTCACTATTCATTTTCTCTCTTTGGTGCTATCCGTATTTTTATACGGATACGCGTATATGTAGTGATACATATACTAAGCGAAGTATTCCATATTCATATGGGAATGCTTCTAGAAGAAGAACACATTATATTTGATTTTCTTTTTAGAAAGTTAAATAAGAAAATGAGGTGTAAAGTGAGGAGTTATGAAGCATGGTTCTTTGCATGTAGAGAGGTATATCTTGGGGATTTTGTTTTGGAAAATTCATTTGGATGCACTATTGCATCATGGTTGTAAAAAAGCAAGCCATCCTTATTTCTACACTTGATGTTTTTCTTCATTCATCACATGAGCTTCATGCTTCATGGTTTCATCCTCACCTCTTCTATTTCTTCTTTCTCTTGCTGTTCACATCATAATATTGCATTATTAAATTCCCCATTCTTATTCTTTTTATAAATAAACAGGTACTTTTGACGCATGTCTGCTACATATTACAGGTTACAGGTTCTTGGACAGGAAACAGTAAAAACGATATAAAGACGATGAAAATATGGACTTTTGACCAACAAATGGGAGGATCTTAGTCAAGCCTACATCGAAAGACAGTTCACAATTAATAAGGCAACGCAAGACCCCAAAATGTCAAGGCAAACGGTTAAAAAGCCATTGCAAATTGTTCACTGAAGAACTGGAACCAACCTAAAAGCCCAAATGGAAAAAGACATATAGAAACAGGAAGACAAAGTCACCAGGAGCCCAGCCCAGAAGTTGCAGAAGCCAAATCTTCCTTTTGGCCGCGGAACCGCGGCCAAACCATGCCTCGGGCCGCGGTTCTGCGGCAGTTTTAAAGAAATAAAAAATTAATTTTTTCGCGAAATAAAGTGGCGGCGTTGACCAGTCTTCCTAGAGGGCTATTTTTGTAAATGCAAATATGCGAGTCATTGTAACCCTAGGGTTTCCTATCTTCTATAAATAGGGACTCTAATTCATTGTAAACTTTATGCCTCCTTTTAATAAAAAATTCCAGAACTCTTTTGGAGAGCATCGGTGTTTTCTTTTCCATTCAGAAATTCAGATCTGACAAACCTGCATGGATGATTGGAGGGATGCATCTGTAAGTAGATTTAATTTCTCGCCCTAGTTTAGATTTCAATTCTTTGCCCTAGATAGATTTAATTTCATGCCCTAAGAACTTGTTAGGGTTTAGCTTTGGGGAAGGATTTTGAGAGATGAGATCTCTCATCCCTTTCTTACCCACCAAATATTTACAATAGGACTCCATGCATACACGCACATACCGCGCCCTACGGCATCCTACCCTTCGAGGTAACGATGACACCGTAGTGTAAAAGCCCCGGTTGCGCGCGTTTTCCATGAAGGTTAGGGTAAGGATCTCTAAAGGAAGGACAAGAACCTAGAGGAAGGAACACCTTCCCGAATGGATCTAATCCCTTTTATTGATAATTACCATAACTCCTCACAGATCTTCATTCGGGTATAGAAAGCGTTGAGGTTTACTTGCATTTCCAAACCATCCCTAAACCTAGCCCTAGCAAGAATAGATCTAGATAATTAGTATAGAATAATTAGATTTTTAGATTTGATAACAACTCCGAACACCCTTCGGAATTAACTCGTAAGAACGAATCGGAGATTCACAACATCCCTGTGGACCGACCCGTACTCACCGGCTAGCTGCAAAGCGACGCCGTTCTTGATTGCGGTAACAAATATTTTTGATCTATCTTTTAGAAAGCGCAAGCACGCTAAATCATCTTAATCAAATGGCGCCGTTGCCGGGGATGGCGTAGAACTTTCCTTTTCGCAATTTCGGGTTAATCAAAATTTAAAAAAATCATAAAAATCTAAAAAAATCCAAAAAATATAAAAAAATATATAATCTGTTATTTTTGGAAGGGATACTTTGTTGTTTGAATTTTGCAGGATATACGAAAATCGGATCTGGAAATCTACAGAGATCAAAACAGAAAAAAAAAAAGATCGGAACAACAGAAGATCACAACAACCGAGGAACAGAAGAAATTTGGAGGACCGAGCCTACAAGTTAACCGCGGTGATCTGGTCCAAAATTCTTTAAAAAAAAAAAATGGCTGAACCGACCAAAGCGCGGCGGAACCGCCGCGCCAGCCCCTTTTTGGCCGCGGAACCGCCGCGGTCTAGTCGAATCAGGGCTTAAAAAAAAAGGGACAGAAGCGCGATAGATAAAAAAAAAAAAAACACCGTTCCGCCACTGCAAATTTCTGTGAGTTTTCTCTCTCTCCTCCTCTGCAAATCTTGATATATCTTCTGTAAATTTGCCTGCAGGATTTTTTTGCGCTCAAAAATCCTTTCCCTTCTAAATAACAATCTTGTGCAGGATTCTTTGCACCGCGCATAAAATAAAAATCTTTGATTGCAAGTGATTTACTGTTTTGCATATCTTTAATCGGACTTTAAGGGGCTTTTTGACCAATTCAGATTGGGTGGGGATTTCATCACCCTTCCCAGGACCCCAGAAATCACATAAGGCATTTGCATTGACCATATCCTAATTAAAAAATACTAGACTCAGCCCTAACGACATCGAGCTCAATAGGAAAAGGACTAGTATAGGCATCGACCGTTTATCCTAATTGACTTTGCGGTGTCTAGGCTAGTGGTTTTTAATTAGGCCCACTACTGTGGTTCCTTCCCACTTACCTGGCCGTACTTGTCGGTGAAGAGGCGGTTTGAGGTCCTATTTCTAGCCCTAGTTAGGAGCTGTCTAGCAGACCTAGGTGACCCTAGATCTAGGTCTGATTGTGCATTTCTGGTTGATTACATTTGTGTCTAAGCCCTTTATCGAATTTTTTTTTCTGCAAACAGTCTCAAATAAAGAGAAAAAGGAAAAAAGGAAAATTTTTTATAGAAACTTGCAAAAATTTTTAGCTGCAAATAAATCCTTGCACCACCTAACCTTCCTTCTTGTCACCTTTCTTCTTACAACATGGGTACCCCACATAATAAATCATTAGCCGAACTTTGGTATCCCGAACCTAATTTTGCGTCGTACGTTAATTTGTTCGGTCAATTTAAAGACGATCCTTCCTTGCCAAAAATATCTTTGAAAGATCAAATAGAGGCGTCTAAGAGAAATAGTTTGACTTTTCAACCCACTTGGTGTCAACCGAGTCAACCTTCACCACTTCCATATGTTGATACCACTTTTTCAAGTCCTTCTGTCACTCCTAGGCCGATGTCCATTGCTGAGCATATTGCTCAATCTCGCAGTCGATCTTTCACCCCTCTCCACTCATCTAGTTCTAGGGATCTACACGACTGTTCATCTTTTTATCCATATGTTGACCCTACCCCTGTCCAATCACCCACTTCCTACCAGTCATACCCGACCTTCCCACCTTCATTAGACGCCGTTTCTACACAGCCTTTTGGGAGTTTCACATATCCAAACAATTATGAATCTTTTACCGAAACCCCCTCACCACCCAAGTCTAGTTTGGAAGAGTCGTTGGAGGCTTATATTGCTGCAACAAACAAAATGATGAGGAATGTGGAAGCGTCCATGGCCGCCCTTATGCAACCGAGTGAACCGGTAGCTAGTTTCCAACTAGCTCCAAATTTTCCAATGTATGAGGAGGCGGTTGGACAGAGAGAGAATGTGAGAGGATTTCCAAATCAAACCTACCCATATCCAATTGAATCCAACAACTCCAATTTTCAAACATGTGTCCAAAAGGATGAGTTGTGCGACTTTGTAGTGCTTGATTTGCCAAATTGTGAGGAACCCCTTTCGAGTGAAACCGCACCTAATCCTTTCGATCTTTACACCTCCACTCTAGAACCTACATTGACAAATATCCATGCTGTTGATGAGGTGTCTAAAGAAATTGATTTTCACTTGATTGAGGATATAGACGCCGGGAATATTTCGGATGATGAACCTGTCGATTTGTTTGAAATTTTATGTTCAAATCATCATCCTGAGTTATTAAATGTTTCTCCCGAATCTCATATGCGTCCAGATTTTGATGATAATGGCATGGATGAGTTGAATATTGAGGATAGTATTGAGGAGAGTCTTGAGGTTGAATCATTTTTGTTTGATGTGTCTGATTTTCTAATTCATCCTCCTGAACCTTTGACTGTTATATCACCCTCTCTCCTTCCCATTGTTCCGACCCCGCTTGAAGACTGTGAGCTTGAAACCTTTTCCTTTGAATCTGACACAATTCTCACAGACGATGACACCTACGAGTGTTTCACTTTTTCGGATGATGTTGATGACTCACCGCCCGAGTTTGAGTCCTTTACATTTTCAGAAGAGCCATCAGACTCGGTAGATTATAGTAGTTTCGATCCATTAATGGAATCTTTCAAGTTCGAAACAGTTTACTACGGTGAGAAAGATACTATCCCTAATTCACTCCCTTTCGTCTTTCCCATTGTTCCGACCGAACAAATGATCGTTACGCTTTCATCTCCTATACCAAGTTCGGCGTACCCATGTTTTCTTGCGAACCTTGAGGGATTTGACCCCATTTCCCGACGGGTTGATAGGTTAGCGCAAGCGCTTTTAACATATCGATCATCACATATTGCGCTAATTTATTCACTCGATTTACACCCTCAAGTTCGCGCGATCCTTCTTTCTTCTTTCCGCTCTTCTTCTCCCCCACCGAGACCATATTCTACCATTCTTCTTTCCACACGGTCTCACGTGTTTCTCATTTCTTTCCTTTCCACCCCATTCTTTCACCAACTAGATCATTACCACGATAAGATTTTTGAATGGTTGGTGCTAACCTTTGGCTTGTGTATGGCCAAGCTTAAGTTTGGGGGGGACCTTGTTGTATATATGTATATATTTTTTGTTTTCTTTTTCTATAAAAAAAAAATTTCAAAACATTAAAAAAATATAATTTTTTTTTTATAAATAAATAAACAGGGGAGTACCGATATTTTGACCCTCTTGGTTTAGCATGACAGTGAGGACACTGTCAAGTTCAAGTTTGGGGGTATGCTCGGTAAGTCTTCTTTCTTCGCATTCATTTGTACATATTTTTGCATTTGCATACTTATTTGAAAACCCATAAAAAAATTGAAAAATTTCAAAAATTATAAAAATTATTGTATTCAATTTTGGCTAATTGACTTTGGTTTGACAAATAGGTCAACTGGTTAGGAACAACTAGATCTTAGACTTAGTGAATTAAAAACCCTAAAAATAACATTCCTTAAAGTTTAATGGTAGAAAGTATATGTCTTTATAGATTATTTAGAAATAGGCAAATTTTGGGTTCACTTCTTGGGCTAAGTCAAAATGAGGGAAGAGTATTGATGTTCTTATTAGAGTATAAGTTTGAAAAATAGTTCCTAGCTTAAGTCTAGATTCTGAAAACGTGTACCCTACAAAATGCACAATCACGCATCTTGAAACTTGGAATAATAGAAGAGACCTTGAAATGCTCTTGTCTAAAGTCCTTAGTAAGAAAAAAATAAAAGAAAAAAAGTGTGAATAAAGAAAAAAAATGGACACTGGTTTTTGTGATTACTTAAGGCTGTAAAAATAGAAAAATATTTAGCGAGGGTGCCTCATCACCTAGTGCCTTAGACCAACTGGTTTGGGAGTCACTGCTAAAGCCTTGGGTGTTGCAAAACTAGGAAGTACGCTTTAAAGTGCTAACGCATCTTGTAATCGGTTGTTGGTACCTCAAGAAGTATTAACGGTCGCATGAAGGATCTGTAAGCAAAATTCAATTAAAAATTCACAAACTAATTAGTATTTTGGACAACGGACAAGGGTATGATTGCTTGATTTGAATTTCCAAGTGTAGGGGTGATTTATACACACACGTAGGGGTATGTGATTGGGATTTAGATAAGAGAAAGGAGTGAAGAATAGAATTTGTATCTTTAGTAAGGGTTGATAGAAATTCCTAAGTGGAGATGGAACTCTAGAAGGAAAACTTAGGAAATGCCGAAAGCTAAGTAGGTCTACATAACATATATAATCTTAAGTTAAATAATGAGGAAGTGTGAAGAATGTGGGTGGATAATTTGCGAGTCAAAAGATAATAGAATTCCTTGTTAGAAAACCTAATTGGAGAACAAAAGTTAATGGGCCGAATTGATAGGATTTTGTGGGTAATATCCGCTGAAAACCCTCAGGAGACAACACTCCTCCTACTAGGGATACCTAGAGGTTTAACGGCTTGTTGCACGTGCTCAGTGCAATCGCGTTTCCCTGCGAAAGTGCGGTTAGGTTTTTAGTGAATAAAAATAAGTTTGCTCGAGGACGAGCAAAAGATAAGTTTGGGGGTATTTTTTCACACCATAATATTGCATTATTAAATTCCCCATTCTTATTATTTTTATAAATAAACAGGTACTTTTGACGCATGTCTGCTACATGTTACAGGTTACAGGTTCTTGGACAGGTAACAGTAAAAACGATGTAAAGACGATGAAAATATGGACTTTTGACCAACAAATGGGAGTATCTTAGTCAAGCCTACATTGAAAGACAGTTCACAATTAACAAGACAACGCAAGACCCCAAAATGTCAAGGCAAACGGTTAAAACGCCATTGCAAATTGTTCACTGAAGATCTGGAACCAACCTAAAAACCCAAATGGAAAAAGACATATAGAAACAGGAAGACAAAGTCACCAGGAGCCCATCCCAGAAGTTGCAGAAGCCAAATCTTCCTTTTGGCCGCGGAACCGCGGCCAAACCATGCCTCGGGCCGCGGTTCTGCGGCAGTTTTAAAGAAATAAAAAATTAATTTTTTAGCGAAATAAAGTGGAGGCGTTGACCGGTCTTCCTAGAGGGGTATTTTTGGAAATGCAAATATGCGAGTCATTGTAACCCTAGAGTTTCTTATCTTCTATAAATAGGGACTCTAATTCATTGTAAACATTATGCCTCCTTTTAATAAAAAAATTCCAGAACTCTTTTGGAGAGCATCGGTGTTTTCTTTTCCATTCAGAAATTCAGATCTGACAAACCTGCATGGATGATTGGAGGGATGTATCTGTAAGTAGATTTAATTTCTCGTCCTAGTTTAGATTTCAATTCTTTGCCCTAGATAGATTTAATTTCATGCCCTAAGAACTTGTTTAGGGTTTAGCTTTGGGGAAGGATTTTGAGAGATGAGATCTCTCATCCCTTTCTTACCCACCAAATATTTACAATAGAACTCCATGCATACACGCACATACCGCGCCCTACGACATCCTACCCTTCGAGGTAACGATGACACCGTAGTGTAAAAGCCCGGTTGCGCGCGTTTTCTATGGAGGTTAGGGTAAGGATCTCTAAAGGAAGGACAAGAATCTAGAGGAAGGAACACCTTCCCGAATGGATTTAATCCCCTTTATTGATAATTACCATAACTCCTCACAGATTTTCATTCGGGTATAGAAAGCGTTGAGGTTTACTTGCATTTCCAAACCATCCCTAAACCTAGCCCTAGCAAGAATAGATCTAGATAATTAGTATAGAATAATTAGATTTTTAGATTTAATAACAACTCCGAACACCCTTCGGAATTAACTCGTAAGAACGAATCGGAGATTCACAACATCCCTGTGGACCGACCCGTACTCACCGGCTAGCTGCAAAGCGACGCCGTTCTTGATTGCGGTTACAAATATTTTTGATCTATCTTTTAGAAAGCGCAAGCACGCTAAATCATCTTAATCAAATGGCGCCGTTGCCGGGGATGGCGTAGAACTTTCCTTTTCGCAATTTCGGGTTAATCAAAATTTAAAAAAATCATAAAAATCTAAAAAAATCCAAAAAATATAAAAAAAATATATAATCTGTTATTTTTGGAAGGGATACTTTGTTGTTTGAATTTTGCAGGATATACGAAAATCGGATCTGGAAATCTACAGAGATCAAAAGAGAAAAAAAAAGATCGGAACAACAGAAGATCACAACAACCGAGGAACAGAAGAATTTTGGAGGACCGAGCCTACAAGTTAACCGCGGTGATCTGGTCCAAATTTCTTTAAAAAAAAATGGCTGAACCGACCGCCGAGCCAGCCCCCTTTTGGCCGCGGAACCGCCGCGGTCTAGTCGAATCAGGGCTTAAAAAAAGGGGCAGAAGCGCGATAGATAAAAAAAAAAAACACCGTTCCGCCACTGCAAATTTCTGTGAGTTTTCTCTCTCTCCTCCTCTGCAAATCTTGATATATCTTCTGTAAATTTGCCTGCAGGATTTTTTTGCGCTAAAAAATCCTTTCCCTTCCAAATAACAATCTTGTGCAGGATTCTTTGCACCGCGCATAAAATAAAAATCTTTGATTGCAAGTGATTTACTGTTTTGTATATCTTTAATCGGACTTTAAGGGGTTTTTTGACCAATTCAGATTGGGTGGGGATTTCATCACCCTTCCAGGACCCCTGAAATCACATAAGGCATTTGCATTGACCATATCCTAATTAAAAAATACTAGACTCAGCCCTAACGACATCGAGCTCAATAGGAAAAGGACTAGTATAGGTATCGACCGTTTATCCTAATTGACTTTGCGGTGTCTAGGCTAGTGGTTTTTAATTAGGCCCACTACTGTGGTTCCTTCCCACTTACCTGGCCGTACTTGTCGGTGAAGAGGCGGTTTGAGGTCCTATTTCTAGCCCTAGTTAGGAGCTGTCTAGCAGACCTAGGTGACCCTAGATCTAGGTCTGATTGTGCATTTCTGGTTGATTACATTTGTGTCTAAGCCCTTTATCGAATTTTGTTTTCTGCAAACAGTCTCAAATAAAGAGAAAAAGGGGGGGAAATTTTTTTTTTATAGAAACTTGCAAAATTTTTTAGCTGCAAATAAATCCTTGCACCACCTAACCTTCCTTCTTGTCACCTTTCTTCTTACAACATGGGTACCCCACATAATAAATCATTAGCCGAACTTTGGTATCCCGAACCTAATTTTGCGTCGTACGTTAATTTGTTCGGTCAATTTAAAGACGATCCTTCCTTGCCAAAAATATCTTTGAAAGATCAAATAGAGGCGTCTAGGAGAAATAGTTTGACTTTTCAACCCACTTGGTGTCAACCGAGTCAACCTTCACCACTTCCATATGTTGATACCACTTTTTCAAGTCCTTCTGTCACTCCTAGGCCGATGTCCATTGCTGAGCATATTGCTCAATCTCGCAGTCGATCTTTCACCCCTCTCCACTCATCTAGTTCTAGGGATCTACACGACTGTTCACATTTTTATCCATATGTTGACCCTACCCCTGTCCAATCACCCACTTCCTACCAGTCATACCCGACCTTCCCACCTTCATTAGACGCCGTTTCTACACAGCTTTTTAGGAGTTTCACATATCCAAACAATTATGAATCTTTTACCGAAATCCCCTCACCACCCAAGTCTAGTTTGGAAGAGTCATTGGAGGCTTATATTGCTGCAACAAACAAAATGGTGAGGAATGTGGAAGCGTCCATGGCCGCCCTTATACAACCGAGTGAACCGGTAGATAGTTTCCAACCAGCTCCAAATTTTCCAATGTATGAGAAGGCGGTTGGACAGAGAGAGAATGTGAGAGGATTTCCAAATCAAACCTACCCATACCCAATTGAATCCAACAACTCCAATTTTCAAACATGTGTCCAAAAGGATGAGTTGTGCGACTTTTAGTGCTTGATTTGCCAAATTGTGAGGAACCCCTTTCGAGTGAAACCGCACCTAATCCTTTCGATCTTTATGTAAGTCCACGTTGCGACCCCCGGTTCTTACGGGGAGGCGGAAACGGTATAAAAATCAAATTTTTAGCGCATGGGGCAACATGGACTAACAATGTCGGGATCTTTTCCTAAACTAAAACTAGCAAACAAGCTAAAGAGAGTTAGCTACTCGGAAAGATGGTTATACCTAAACTTGAACTCCTTCTTCTTCAAACTTTGTAGAGGTTGATGGTTCTTTCCTCGTCGCCTCCTTCCGTCGAAGATGGATCCACCTGAGGGTTCAACCTTCGGGCTCTTCCTCGAACTTTGAGTGAACTAGAATCTCCGGCTTGCTAAACCCTTGATCCTAGAGTGAGTAGAGAGTGTCTAAGGGGTGCTTTTCTTTTAAGGAGAGGGATTCTCAACACATGAGAAGGATTCTCCTTTTGCTAGAGGAAGAAGAAGATGAAGTGAGGAGAGAGAAGCAATATGATAGAATGAGCTCTTTTTCTTCTTACAACCATAACAAAGAGAAAAAGATATATCTAATTAATAATAATAATTCAAAATGAAATAGTTGATGGTTGTATTTGGAATGACCATTACCATCACTACAATAAATGAATGTAAGCAAGAATCAAGGAGCATCCTTGCAAAGTAATGATGATGGTCAAACATTCAACCATGGTCAACAAGTCAACCATGGTCAACAAGTCAACAAAACCAACCATAACATAATTTCATTTAATTACTATTATTAATTGATATTTCATAATTCCATTAGGGTTTGGAAAAAGACGACTGTCAACTGTGCATACGCACCCGTTCCGAAACCCTAATGAAAAACCTCTTCCTCCGCCTCAAACAACTGTGCATACACACCTGCATTCTCGTTCTGAGGAACAAGAATACTAAGAGATAAAAGCAACCCCAAAACATATACCAGTATCTGGCTCAAACCAGAGCCTGCTAGTATAATCCGTCCGGACTCCAAACGTGCACAAGTGCGCGGATGAGAACGAACCCTGCCGCAAAACCATGCGACCTCTACTCATTTTGCCCAGAGGCGAATACCCTCTGTGTGGGACTCTAAAGACTCGACACTACGCTGGCAGTGGGTTTAACCACAGACCGCAAGCGGCACTAGCTGTGCGTAACGGTCCCCAGGTAGACGCCGACAAGAAGGCTGACGAGGTGAACCCCATCTGAACTCCTACTGAGTCTGAATGTGACATTCTCCGTACAGTCCGGTCTGTTCGTCTGATACATCGCATGTCGGGCCTAGGGGGCGGTAAACGTCAGTCCCCAAATAGCGGTACAAGTCATGTCGGAGTGAAGCCCAAAACACCCTGAGATAACACTAGAAGCCTACCAGTATATCTCGCTTGCCCTGGCCAGGGACTACTCGTGTAATGGCTCTCCTAGACACAGCACGATGTCAACCCCCAATACCGGGAGAGACGAATCCTGTCTAACCGGCACTGCCTCCAAGTGCTTCGGGACTGCATCCAACCACTATCTGTTTGCACGACTCCTTTGAGCCGTGGTAGGGTAGTAGTCAAAGTACAGTGGGAACACACTCGAGGCGAAGTGCCAGTGTCAAGTCAGCGGACTAAGCTGTACTCATGTCACCTGGGAACTGATAACTGACGATAGGTATAATACCAACCTGTCAGTTCCCGACGAGTCCTGTCCAGTGTACTCGTAACCCAACGAGCACCCGTATACTATCTCCAGTACGACGTACTGATGGCTGTGGGACAGACCATCTCCCACACTGGGATGAGAAGCGCATACGCTAGTCTACTCCGGAGTATCGATGCCTTGTCTCGATAGTCCTGCGACTAGGGACCTGTATAAGGATGTGCTTATAGATCACCCAGCCCCCACTAGTGTGACTGCCATCACAACGCTGGTAATCAAGCAAAGATCTTAAGGGCTCCACTAATGCGTATAGGTGATATCGCAAAATAAACACATGTACACATTGAAGTACAAACAAACCAAGTAGCATACTACTATATTGAGCAAGATTTTTTATACAAGGTGAATATCCCAAGCTTCCATTAAGTAATATACAAACTAGTATGATACAGTAATGGCCTCTAGGGCATATACACTAACAATCTCCCACTTGCACTAAGGCCATGTACTGGCGTATCGAAGACCTATCATCTCGATCAGCCGCTCGAACTGAGTCTGGGGTAGGGCCTTGGTGAATGGATCTGCAGTGTTTTCTTCTGAAGCAACCCTCCGAACCTCGATCTCCTTGCGATCCACGATCTCCCTGATCAGGTGATACCGCCTCAAAATGTGCCTGGATCTCTGATGGGACCTGGGTTCCTTCGCTAAAGCTATAGCCCCGTTGTTGTCGCAATACAGAGGTATTGGGTCAACAATGGACGGAACCACCTGAAGTTCTTTCAAGAACTTCCTCATCCAGGCAGCTTCTTTTGCGGCATCAGATGCAGCGATGTATTCCGCTTCCATAGTCGAGTCTGCAACGGTTTCCTGTTTGGAACTCTTCCAACACACCGCCCCTCCATTGAGGGTAAAGACAAAACCCGACATGGACTTGGAATCATCCTTGTCACTCTGGAAGCTGGAGTCAGCAAAGGCCTCGATCTGGAGGTCTTTTCCGCCATACACCAAGAACATCTCCTTAGTCCTTCTCAGGTACTTGAGAATGTTCTTTACTGCTATCCAGTGTTTCTCCCCAGGGTTTGACTGATACCGGCTTACTACACTCAGTGCATAAGCTACATCCGGTCTGGTACACAACATCGCATACATTATAGAGCCTACCGCAGAAGCGTAGGGTATAATAGACATGCGATCCCTCTCCAAATCAGTCTTGGGAGACATCTCTTTAGAGAGGGTGATCCCGTGACAAGCCGGTAGGTTACCGCGCTTGGAATCTTCCATACTTAATCTTTTCAGCACGGTGTCGATGTACCTGGACTGTGAAAGTCCTAATATCCTCTTGGATCTATCACGATGGATCCGGATCCCCAGGATGTAAGAGGCATCACCCAGGTCTTTCATGGAGAACCTGTGTGACAAGAAACCCTTGACAGATTGTAGCATAGGAATGTCATTTCCTATTAAGAGAATGTCATCCACGTATAAAACAAGGAATACTACAGTTCTCGCTACAAATCTACTATAGATGCATGGTTCATCTGGATTTTTGATAAAGTCAAATTCCTTGACCGTCTTATCAAAACAGATGTTCCAACTCCGCGATGCCTGCTTTAGTCCATAGATGGACTTAAGCAACTTGCACACCTTTCCGCTGCTCCCACTCTGAATAAACCCTCTGGCTGATCCATATAGACACACTCCTCTAAATTTCCATTTAGAAAAGCGGTTTTTACGTCCATCTGCCAAATCTCATAATCGTGGAAGGCAGCAATGGCAAGAAGGATCCGAATGGATTTCAGCATAGCCACTGGAGAAAAGGTTTCGTCATAGTCCAAGTCAGGTCTTTGACGGAAACCCTTTGCTACAAGTCTAGCTTTATAGGTCTCAACCTGTCCATCTACACCAATCTTCCTTTTGAAGATCCACTTGCATCCTACGGGTTTTACCCCGTCTGGAGCAATGTCCAACGTCCATACTTTGTTGGTGTACATGGACTCCATTTCGGTCCGCATTGCATCCAGCCATTTTACTGAGTCAACGCTCTGAACGGCCTGCTGGAAGCTAGTAGGCTCATCATAATCTATGATGCAATCCTCTCTATCCCCGTCTATGAGAAAACCGTAGTATCTCTCGGGCGGATGAGACTGCCTACTACTCCTGCGGAGCGGCGTAGGAATGTCCTGTTCATTTGAACCCTCTGGTTCCACTAAGCTTTCAGTAATAGTCTGTGGTTCTGGAATTTCTTCCAGTTCTACTGCGCTCCCACTTATCTGATTTTCTAAAAACTCAGTTTCCATGAAGCGGGCATGACGAGAAACAAAGACTTTTTGCTCCTCTGCGTAATAGAATAGATACCCCTTGGAGTTCTTTGGGTATCCCACAAACTTGCACTGTACGGAGCGTGCCTCGAGCTTGTCCGCATGCTGCTTTTTAACAAAAGCCGGACATCCCCTTGTCTTAAAGGATTTAAGACAGGGTTTCTTCCCACTCCATATCTGATATGGTGTGGTAGGCACTGCCTTAGTAGGAACTTGGTTCAAGAGATGTGCAGTTGTTTCTAGTGCATAACCCCAGAAAGATCGTGGTAACTCAGCCTTACTCATCATAGAACGTACCATATCCAATAGGGTTCGGTTCCGTCTCTCCGATACACCGTTGTGTTGCGGAGTGTATGGAGGAGTAAGCTGAGAGAGAATTCCGTTCTCTTTTAAATAATTCAGGAACTCGGCACTCAAGTATTCACCACCTCGATCCGATCTTAGGATCTTGATACTTTTGCCTGTTTGTTTTTCAACTTCATTCTTGTAATCCCGAAATTTCTCAAAGGCCTCGGATTTGTGCTTCATTAAGAAGACATGTCCATACATAGAGAAATCGTCTGTGAAAGTAATGAAGTATGAATAACCGCTTTGCGCATGTGTAGACATTGGACCACACACGTCACTGTGTATGAGTCCCAAGAGCTCGCTCGCTCTTTCTCCGTGTCCAGTGAACGGAGTCTTTGTCATCTTTCCCATGAGACAAGATTCACAAGTGGCATAAGAATGATACTCGAACGGATCCAAGTATCCTTCTTTATGTAACTTAGTCAACCGTGTCTCATTGATGTGACCCAGTCTACAATGCCATAAGAAAGCCTGATTGATATCTGGAGACTTTCTTTTGTGTGTATTCTGGACATTGAAAATCTGTGGTTGGTTTAATACGTATATACCATTGCTCAGTGTACCTGACCCAATCAGAACTTGATTAAGGTGAATGTTTACAACATTACTTACAAACGCAAATTCATAACCTTCTTTAGAAACCAAAGATACAGAAATGATATTACAAGTTGCGTTGGGTACAAAAAAGCAATTACGCAAAACCAAAACATGTCCATCTGACATTCCCAGGTGATAGTCCCCCACGGCTTTAGCATCCATGCTAGCTCCGTTCGCAACTCTGAGGGTCATGTCACCTGCCTTCAAAACCCTACGGTTTCTCAACGCCTGCAAAGAATTACAGATATGAGATCCTGATCCGGTATCCAATACCCAGGAAGTAGAGTTTATAGAAAGACAGTTTTCAATAACATACACACCTGAAGCTGAAGCCGCAACCTGCTTCAGTTCCTGTGTCCTGGCCTTCCAAGCCCTGCAATCTTTCTTCCAGTGTCCACTCTTGTGACAATAGAAGCATTCCTCTTTACCCACAAGCTTCCCCGCTATCTTTGTTGCCTTTTCCTTTCCCTTCGTACCCATTTTACTAACACCGCCTCTTGGTTTGGCGGGGGCTTTCTTCCTCTTTCCCTTGGCTTTCGCCTTGGACCTAGAGGAAGAAGATCCTCCTACAAACAAAGCGGGTGTTTCCCTACCCTTCTGTAGGGTGCCCTCTGCGCTCCTCAGCATGTTGAGGAGTTCTGAAAGTTCAACTTTCTTTTCTTGTAAGTTGAAGTTCAGTATAAACTGGGCGTAAGTGGATGGAAGGGACTGGAGAATTAAATCCGTATAGAGTTCACTGTCCAACGTGGTCCCAAGTTCCTCGAGCTCCTCAGTGTAGCCAATCATCTTAAGCACGTGGTCCGCTACCGATGATCCGACGGCCAACTTTGTCGAAAATAACTTCTTCGACACTTCGTATCTTGCGATACGAGACTGCTCTCCATACAGTTCTTTTGTATGGAGAAATATGGACTCCAAGTCCATATTCTCGTGCCTCCTCTGGTGATCGTTGTCCATAGAGGCAAGCACGAGGCACCTGGCCTTCGCACAATCAATCTCCCAAGTCTTACGGATTTCCTTATCCGCGACGCTGGAGGTGGGACCTGGGACGGGGGGAGCTTTGGTGGTAAGAAGATACCCCAGCTTGTCGTAAGTGATTGCTATTTTGACATTCCTGAGCCAATCTTTGTAGTTTGGCCCTGTCAGTATGTTTTTATCTAGAAGTAACTTAAGTCCAGTCATTTCGATTTGGTCGCTGCAGGGGGAGAGAAGAAACACTTAGCACGATGCTCTTGCAAGTTTAGAATGGTTTTTAATTTGTCTAAACAGGATGGCTCCCACTGTCTCTCGAATCCCTCCTCAAACCACAAAGGAAGAATTAGCCGGGATCAATCCCACCGCACAATACTTGCTTAACCGTTCAGCCAGGCCAGTGTCGGTACTTCGAGGGAGGTTTTCCAACGCTTTCGCGAAATTCCTTAATTTAAGAACCTCTTTTCCCTGGGGGCGTAGCCCCGCTAACACCTTTCTAGGCACCTACTAGGTTTATAGCATTGATCGTTTAGTGAGAAATTTCCCGAGGAGTAGCATATACTCACAGTAGGATCGGGATCCAAATATCATCGCGTGACGAAACTGAAGGAATCCTACCAGAATCATCACACTCCAAATGGTATGCAAATCTAGCAAGTTTCAGTACTTATGAAACTCCCGATGTGGATTTTTGCCCTATGCTCTTATGACCTTGACTAAGGCCAACAAATCATAAGTCACATGTCAAGTTCTACCCGTCGTTATCCAGGTTAATTTGAACCCACCCGTATATACCCTTGACTATGGCCAACAAGGCAATACGACTGTCCCAAACCAACGCATTCTATCTATGCAATATATGAATACCTACCAGCTACCAAACACTGTGCCTTGACTAAGGCCAACAAACACAGCTTGAATACTGTTGAATATTCATATGAAACGACGGAGGGCTACGGATGGTTTTGGTAAAACCGTGAACGTAGTGAACTTGATATAATCGATGGAACGAGATAGCTTTTAGAAGGAGTGGCTCAAACTCCGCATTTAAAAGTTAGTTTTTGAAAAGAACCGAGTGGTTTTTCGAAAGTGTTCCAACGACTTTAACTTGGTTTATTATCTTGCATTAGTTCTTTTAATGCGTGATATTCTTGCATTAGTTCTTTTAATGTGTCCCATCATTTAATCCTACCATTGCAGAAAACAACCAAAATATGACGTACGCTTATGCCATTCGCATTCGCCACGGGGTCCCGTCATCACCCGTTAGGTTACTTAACTAACGACAGAGCGGGGGCTGGGCTAGCGCGGCTGTAAAACATAAGCAACGCCTAAATATAAAGCAATGATAGACATTACAGATCACAGATGAATACATTGGATATACTAGGAATCCGCAATCCGTTCGAGCCTGCAACGAAAAGCGGATTACACGGTCGCGGTGAATAGCCAAAACCCCACCCAAGACCCCTACGGGTGCGGCAAACTACCCGCCAAGTACCCGGTAGTTTGTGCACCCCTCCATGGGTCTATCCTAGGATTAAAAACAGTAAAAGGAATTATACAATGACGGCTACAACCCTGACCCGGTTGTGCGGCCATACAAATAATATTATTACATCAATTTACATTTACAAATGAATGAAAGAAAAACAAAAGCTCATCTCACATCCACCCCGGCTATTCACCCGCGACAGTCCAACACATTCATATACACATTCCAATATCAAACACAGATCACAGAGATGTATAACCCCGACTAATCGACTTATAGCGATTAGCCGACGTTCAATACATTCAAACATCACAGATATAACCAATATAGTCCAAGTGTAGTGAAGTTCGGAAAAAAATACGGAATTATAGGCCCTCAAAAACAAATTTATATTCTGGAAAATCTGGGCACATATAATATATCTTAAAAATCCTAAAACCCTACCAGAAGAACACTGAAAAAAACCCGATCACGAGAGGACCCTAAACGGCGGCGGTTCCGCGGCAAATGCCTACCTCATGCCGCGGAACCGCGGCGGTTTGAAGGAATCAGGGGATCGTTTTTCTTGGGTGTTCACAAAAAACCCTGAGCCGAATTTAGGTGTATAACAAATTTTGTTTTGACCAGAAAAAATTTTAACAGAAACTAGGGTTTTTGTAAAAGTTTGGTTTTTGGATTTTTCGGTTCCGAACTTCGTTACACTTCACTACCAAGCTAGTTTAAGTTTAGTTAGGCTCTGATACCACTGTAAGTCCACGTTGCGACCCCCGGTTCTTACGGGGAGGCGGAAACGGTATAAAAATCAAATTTTTAGCGCATGGGGCAACATGGACTAACAAAGTCGGGATCTTTTCCTAAACTAAAACTAGCAAACAAGCTAAAGAGAGTTAGCTACTCGGAAAGATGGTTATACCTAAACTTGAACTCCTTCTTCTTCAAACTTTGTAGAGGTTGATGGTTCTTTCCTCGTCGCCTCCTTCCGTCGAAGATGGATCCACCTGAGGGTTCAACCTTCGGGCTCTTCCTCGAACTTTGAGTGAACTAGAATCTCCGGCTTACTAAACCCTTGATCCTAGAGTGAGTAGAGAGTGTCTAAGGGGTGCTTTTCTTTTAAGGAGAGGGATTCTCAACACATGAGAAGGATTCTCCTTTTGCTAGAGGAAGAAGAAGATGAAGTGAGGAGAGAGAAGCAATATGATAGAATGAGCTCTTTTTCTTCTTACAACCATAACAAAAAGAAAAAGATATATCTAATTAATAATAATAATTCAAAATGAAATAGTTGATGGTTGTATTTGGAATGACCATTACCATCACTACAATAAATGAATGTAAGCAAGAATCAAGGAGCATCCTTGCAAAGTAATGATGATGGTCAAACATTCAACCATGGTCAACAAGTCAACCATGGTCAACAAGTCAACAAAACCAACCATAACATAATTTCATTTAATTACTATTATTAATTGATATTTCATAATTCCATTAGGGTTTGGAAAAAGACGACTGTCAACTGTGCATACGCACCCGTTCCGAAACCCTAATGAAAAACCTCTTCCTCCGCCTCAAACAACTGTGCATACACACCTGCATTCTCGTTCCGAGGAACAAGAATACTAAGAGATAAAAGCAACCCCAAAACATATACCAGTATCTGGCTCAAACCAGAGCCTGCTAGTATAATCCGTCCGGACTCCAAACGTGCATAAGTGCGCGGATGAGAACGAACCCTGCCGCAAAACCATGCGACCTCTACTCATTTTGCCCAGAGGCGAATACCCTCTGTGTGGGACTCTAAAGACTCGACACTACGATGGCAGTGGGTTTAACCACAGACCGCAAGCGGCACTAGCTGTGCGTAACGGTCCCCAGGTAGACGCCGACAAGAAGGCTGACGAGGTGAACCCCATCTGAACTCCTACTGAGTCTGAATGTGACATTCTCCGTACAGTCCGGTCTGTTCGTCTGATACATCGCATGTCGGGCCTAGGGGGCGGTAAACGTCAGTCCCCCAATAGCGGTACAAGTCATGTCGGAGTGAAGCCCAAAACACCCTGAGATAACACTAGAAGCCTACCAGTATATCTCGCTTGCCCTGGCCAGGGACTACTCGTGTAATGGCTCTCCTAGACACAGCACGATGTCAACCCCCAATACCGGGAGAGACGAATCCTGTCTAACCGGCACTGCCTCCAAGTGCTTCGGGACTGCACCCAACCACTATCTGTTTGCACGACTCCTTTGAGCCGTGGTAGGGTAGTAGTCAAAGTACAGTGGGAACACACTCGAGGCGAAGTGCCAGTGTCAAGTCAGCGGACTAAGCTGTACTCATGTCACCTGGGAACTGATAACTGACGATAGGTATAATACCAACCTGTCAGTTCCCGACGAGTCCTGTCCAGTGTACTCGTAACCCAACGAGCACCCGTATACTATCTCCAGTACGACGTACTGATGGCTGTGGGACAGACCATCTCCCACACTGGGATGAGAAGCGCATACGCTAGTCTACTCCGGAGTATCGATGCCCTGTCTCGATAGTCCTGCGACTAGGGACCTGTATAAGGATGTGCTTATAGATCACCCAGCCCCCACTAGTGTGACTGCCATCACAACGCTGGTAATCAAGCAAAGATCCTAAGGGCTCCACTAATGCGTATAGGTGATATCGCAAAATAAACACATGTACACATTGAAGTAGAAACAAACCAAGTAGCATACTACTATATTGAGCAAGATTGTTTATACAAGGTGAATATCCCAAGCTTCCATTAAGTAATATACAAACTAGTATGATACAGTAATGGCCTCTAGGGCATATACACTAACACTTTACACCTCCACTCTAGAACCTACATTGATAAATATCCATGCTGTTGATGAGGTGTCTAAAGAAATTGATTTTCACTTGATTGAGGATATAGACGCCGGGAATATTTCGGATGATGAACCTGTTGATTTGTTTGAAATTTTATGTTCAAATCATCATCCTGAGTTATTAAATATTTCTCCCGAATCTCATATGCGTCTAGATTTTGATGATAATGGCATGGATGAGTTGAATATTGAGGATAGTATTGAGGAGAGTCTTGAGGATAATATTGAGGTTGAATCATTTTTGTTTGATGTGTCTGATTTTCCAATTCATCCTCCTGAACCTTTGACTGTTATATCACCCTCTCTCCTTCCCATCGTTCCGACCCCGCTTGAAGACTGTGAGCTTGAAACCTTTTCCTTTGAATATGACACAATTCTCACAGACGATGACACCTACGAGTGTTTCACTTTTTCGGACGATGTTGATGACTCACCGCCCGAGTTTGAGTCCTTTACATTTTCAGATGAGCCATCAGACTCGGTAGATTATAGTAGTTTCGAACCATTAATGGAATCTTTCAAGTTCGAAACAGTTTACTACGGTGAGAAAGATACTATCCCTAATTCACTCCCTTTCGTCTTTCCCATTGTTCCGACCGAACAAATGACCGTTACGCTTTCATCTCCTATACCAAGTTCGGCGTATCCATGTTTTCTTGCGAACCTTGAGGGATTTGACCCCATTTCCCGACGGGTTGATAGGTTAGCGCAAGCGCTTTTAACATATCGATCATCACATATTGCGCTAATTTATTCACTCGATTTACACCCTCAAGTTCGCGCGATCCTTCTTTCTTCCTTCCGCTCTTCTTCTCCCCCACCGAGACCATATTCTACCATTCTTCTTTCCACACGGTCTCGCGTGTTTCTTATTTCTTTCCTTTCCACCCCATTCTTTCACCAACTAGATCATTACCACGATAAGATTTTTGAATGGTTGGTGCTAACCTTTGGCTTGTGTATGGCCAAGCTTAAGTTTGGGGGGGACCTTGTTGTATATATGTATATATTTTTTGTTTTCTTTTTCTATAAAAAAAAAAATTTCAAAACATTAAAAAAATATAATTTTTTTTTATAAATAAATAAACAGGGGAGTACCGATATTTTGACCCTCTTGGTTTAGCATGACAGTGAGAACACTGTCAAGTTCAAGTTTGGGGGTATGCTCGGTAAGTCTTCTTTCTTCGCATTCATTTGTACATATTTTTGCATTTGCATACTTATTTGAAAACCCATAAAAAATTGAAAAATTTCAAAAATTATAAAAATTATTGTATTCAATTTTGGCTAATTGACTTTGGTTTGACAAATAGGTCAACTGGCTAGGAACAACTAGATCTTAGACTTAGTGAATTAAAAACCCTAAAAATAACATTCCTTAAAGTTTAATGGTAGAAAGTATATGTCTTTGTAGATTATTTAGAAATAGGCAATTTTTGGGTTCACTTCTTGGGCTAAGTCAAAATGAGGGAAGAGTATTGATATTCTTATTAGAGTATAAGTTTGAAAAATAGTTCCTAGTTTAAGTCTAGATTCTGAAAACGAGTACCCTACAAAATGCACAATCACGCATCTTGAAACTTGGAATAGTAGAAGAGACCTTGAAATGCTCTTGTCTAAAGTCCTTAGTACGAAAAAAATAAAAGAAAAAAAGTGTGAATAAAGAATAAAAAAAAATAGACACTGGTTTTTGTGATTACTTAAGGCTGTAAAAATAGAAAAATATTTAGCGAGGGTGCCTCATCACCTAGTGCCTTAGACCAACTGGTTTGGGAGTCACTGCTAAAGCCTTGGGTGTTGCAAAACTAGGAAGTACGCTTTAAAGTGCTAAAGCATCTTGTAATCGGTTGTTGGTACCTCAAGAAGTATTAACGGTCGCATGAAGGATCTGTAAGCAAAATTCAATTAAAAATTCACCAACTAATTAGTACTTTGGACAACGGACAAGGGTATGATTGCTTGATTTGAATTTCCAAGTGTAGGGGTGATTTATACACACACATAGGGGTATGTGATTGGGATTTAGATAAGAGAAAGGAGTGAAGAATAGAATTTGTATCTTTAGTAAGGGTTGATAGAAATTCCTAAGTGGAGATGGAACTCTAGAAGGAAAACTTAGGAAATGCCGAAAGCTAAGTAGGTCTACATAACATATATAATCTTAAGTTAAATAATGAGGAAGTGTGAAGAATGTGGGTGGATAATTTGCGAGTCAAAAGATAATAGAATTCCTTGTTAGAAAACCTAATTGGAGAGCAAAAGTTAATGGGCCGAATTGATAGGATTTTGTGGGTAATATCCGCTGAAAACCCTCAGGAGACAACACTCCTCCTACTCGGGATACCTAGAGGTTTAACGGCTTGTTGCACGTGCTCAGTGCAATCGCGTTTCCCTGCGAAAGTGCTGTTAGGTTTTTAGTGAATAAAAATAAGTTTGCTCGAGGACGAGCAAAAGATAAGTTTGGGGGTATTTGTTCACACCATAATATTGCATTATTAAATTCCCCATTCTTATTCTTTTTATAAATAAACAGGTACTTTTGACGCATGTCTGCTACATGTTACAGGTTTCAGGTTTTTGGACAGAAAACAGTAAAAACGATGTAAAGACGATGAAAATATGGACTTTTGACCAACAAATGGGAGTATCTTAGTCAAGCCTACATCGAAAGACAGTTCACAATTAACAAGGCAACGCAAGACCCCAAAATGTCAAGGCAAACGGTTAAAAAGCCATTGCAAATTGTTCACTGAAAATCTGGAACCAACCTAAAAGCCCAAATGGAAAAAGACATATAGAAACAGGAAGACAAAGTCACCAGGAGCCCAGCCCAGAAGTTGCAGAAGCCAAATCTTCCTTTTGGCCGCGGAACCGCGGCCAAACCATGCCTCGGGCCGCGGTTCTGCGGCAGTTTTAAAGAAATAAAAAATTAATTTTTTCGCGAAATAAAGTGGCGGCGTTGACCGGTCTTCCTAGAGGGCTATTTTTGTAAATGCAAATATGCGAGTCATTGTAACCCTAGGGTTTCCTATCTTCTATAAATAGGGACTCTAATTCATTGTAAACATTATGCCTCCTTTTAATAAAAAATTCCAGAACTCTTTTGGAGAGCATCGGTGTTTTCTTTTCCATTCAGAAATTCAGATTTGACAAACCTGCATGGATGATTGGAGGGATGCATCTGTAAGTAGATTTAATTTCTCGCCCTAGTTTAGATTTCAATTCTTTGCCCTAGATAGATTTAATTTCATGCCCTAAGAACTTGTTTAGGGTTTATCTTTGGGGAAGGATTTTGAGAGATGAGATCTCTCATCCCTTTCTTACCCACCAAATATTTACAATAGGACTCCATGCATACACGCACATACCGCGCCCTACGGCATCCTACCCTTCGAGGTAATGATGACACCGTAGTGTAAAAGCCCGGTTGCGCGCGTTTTCCATGGAGGTTATGGTAAGGATCTTTAAAGGAAGGACAAGAACCTAGAGGAAGGAACACCTTTCCGAATGGATCTAATCCCCTTTATTGATAATTACCATAACTCCTCACAGATCTTCATTCGGGTATAGAAAGCGTTGAGGTTTACTTGCATTTCCAAACCATCCCTAAACATAGCCCTAGCAAGAATAGATCTAGATAATTAGTATAGAATAATTTGATTTTTCGATTTAATAACAACTCCGAATACCCTTCGGAATTAACTCGTAAGAACGAATCGGAGATTCACAACATCCCTGTGGACCGACCCGTACTCACCGGCTAGCTGCAAAGCGACGCCGTTCTTGATTGCGGTTACAAATATTTTTGATCTATCTTTTAGAAAGCGCAAGCACGCTAAATCATCTTAATCAAATGGCGCCGTTGCCGGGGATGGCGTAGAACTTTCCTTTTCGCAATTTCGGGTTAATCAAAATTTAAAAAAATCATAAAAATCTAAAAAAATCCAAAAAATATAAAAATATATATAATCTCTTATTTTTGGAAGGGATACTTTGTTGTTTGAATTTTGCATGATATACGAAAATCGGATCTGGAAATCTACAGAGATCAAAACAGAAAAAAAAAGATCGGAACAACAGAAGATCACAACAACCGAGGAACAGAAGAAATTTGGAGGACCGAGCCTACAAGTTAACCGCGGTGATCTGGTCCAAAATTCTTTATAAAAAAAAAAGGCTGAACCGACCAAAGCGCGGCGGAACCGCCGCGCCAGCCCCCTTTTGGCCGCGGAACCGCCGCGGTCTAGTAGAATCAGGGCTTAAAAAAGGGGGCAGAAGCGCGATAGATAAAAAAAAAAAAAACACCGTTCCGCCACTGCAAATTTCTGTGAGTTTTCTCTCTCTCCTCCTCTGCAAATCTTGATATATCTTCTGTAAATTTGCCTGCAGGATTTTTTTGCGCTAAAAAATTCTTTCCCTTCCAAATAACAATCTTGTGCAGGATTCTTTGCACCGCGCATAAAATAAAAATCTTTGATTGCAAGTGATTTACTGTTTTGCATATATTTAATCGGACTTTAAAGGGTTTTTTGACCAATTCAGATTGGGTGGGAATTTCATCACCCTTCCAGGACCCCAGAAATCACATAAGGCATTTGCATTGACCATATCCTAATTAAAAAATACTAGACTCAGCCCTAACGACATCGAGCTCAATAGGAAAAGGGCTAGTATAGGCATCGACCGTTTATCCTAATTGACTTTGCGGTGTCTAGGCTAGTGGTTTTTAATTAGGCCCACTACTGTGGTTCCTTCCCACTTACCTGGCCGTACTTGTCGGTGAAGAGGCGGTTTGAGGTCCTATTTCTAGCCCTAGTTAGGAGCTGTCTAGCAGACCTAGGTGACCCTAGATCTAGGTCTGATTGTGCATTTCTGGTTGATTACATTTGTGTCCAAGCCCTTTATCGAATTTTTTTTTCTGCAAACAGTCTCAAATAAAGAGAAAAAGGAAAAAAAAATATTTTATAGAAACTTGGCAAATTTTTTAGCTGCAAATAAATCCTTGCACCACCTAACCTTCCTTCTTATCACCTTTCTTCTTACAACATGGGTACCCCACATAATAAATCATTAGCCGAACTTTGGTATCCCGAACCTAATTTTGCGTCGTACGTTAATTTGTTCGGTCAATTTAAAGACGATCCTTCCCTGCCAAAAATATCTTTGAAAGATCAAATAGAGACGTCTAGGAGAAATAGTTTGACTTTTCAACCCACTTGGTGTCAACCGAGTCAACCTTCACCACTTCCATATGTTGATACCACTTTTTCAAGTCCTTCTGTCACTCCTAGGCCGATGTCCATTGCTGAGCATATTGCTCAATCTCGCAGTCGATCTTTCACCCCTCTCCACTCATCTAGTTCTAGGGATCTACACGACTGTTCACCTTTTTATCCATATGTTGACCCTACCCCTGTCCAATCACCCACTTCCTACCAGTCATACCCGACCTTCCCACCTTCATTAGACGCCGTTTCTACACAGCCTTTTGGGAGTTTCACATATACAAACAATTATGAATCTTTTACCGAAACCCCCTCACCACCCAAGTCTAGTTTGGAAGAGTCGTTGGAGGCTTATATTGCTGCAACAAACAAAATGGTGAGGAATGTGGAAGCGTCCATGGCCGCCCTTATGCAACTGAGTGAACCGGTAGCTAGTTTCCAACTAGCTCCAAATTTTCCAATGTATGAGGAGGCGGTTGGACAGAGAGAGAATGTGAGAGGATTTCCAAATCAAACCTACCCATACCCAATTGAATCTAACAACTCCAATTTTCAAACATGTGTCTAAAAGGATGAGTTGTGCGACTTTGAAGTGCTTGATTTGCCAAATTGTGAGGAACCCCTTTCGAGTGAAACCGCACCTAATCCTTTCGATCTTTACACCTCCACTCTAGAACCTACATTGATAAATATCCATGCTGTTGATAAGGTGTCTAAAGAAATTGATTTTCACTTGATTGAGGATATAGACGCCGGGAATATTTCGGATGATGAACCTGTCGATTTGTTTGAAATTTTATGTTCAAATCATCATCCTGAGTTATTAAATGTTTCTCCCGAATCTCATATGCGTCTAGATTTTGATGATAATGGCATGGATGAGTTGAATATTGAGGATAGTATTGAGGAGAGTCTTGAGGATAATATTGAGGTTGAATCATTTTTGTTTGATGTGTCTGATTTTCCAATTCATCCTCCTGAACCTTTGACTGTTATATCACCCTCTCTCCTTCCCATCGTTCCGACCTCGCTTGAAGACTGCAGCTTGAAACCTTTTCCTTTGAATCTGACACAATTCTCACAGACGATGACACCTACGAGTGTTTCACTTTTTCGGACGATGTTGATGACTCACCGCCCGAGTTTGAGTCTTTTACATTTTCAGATGAGCCATCAGACTCGGTAGATTATAGTAGTTTCGAACCATTAATGGAATCTTTCAAGTTCGAAACAGTTTACTACGGTGAGAAAGATACTATCCCTAATTCACTCCCTTTCGTCTTTCCCGTTGTTCCGACCGAACAAATGACCGTTACGCTTTCATCTCCTATACCAAGTTCGGCATACCCATGTTTTCTTGCGAACCTTGAGGGATTTGACCCCATTTCCCGATGGGTTGATAGGTTAGCGCAAGCGCTTTTAACATATCGATCATCACATATTGCGCTAATTTATTCACTCGATTTACACCCTCAAGTTCGCGCGATCCTTCTTTCTTCCTTCCGCTCTTCTTCTCCCCCACCGAGACCATATTCTACCATTTTTCTTTCCACACGGTCTCGCGTGTTTCTCATTTCTTTCCTTTCCACCCCATTCTTTCACCAACTAGATCATTACCACGATAAGATTTTTGAATGGTTGGTGCTAATCTTTGGCTTGTGTATGGCCAAGCTTAAGTTTGGGGGGGACCTTGTTGTATATATGTATATATTTTTTGTTTTCTTTTTCTATAAAAAAAAATTTCAAAACATTAAAAAAATATAAATTTTTTTTTTATAAATAAATAAATAGGGGAGTACCGATATTTTGACCCTTTTGGTTTAGCATGACAGTGAGGACACTGTCAAGTTCAAGTTTGGGGGTATGCTCGGTAAGTCTTCTTTCTTCGCATTCATTTGTACATAAAAGCATTTGCATACTTATTTGAAAACCCATAAAAAATTGAAAAATTTCAAAAATTATAAAAATTATTGTATTCAATTTTGGCTAATTGACTTTGGTTTGACAAATAGGTCAACTGGCTAGGAACAACTAGATCTTAGACTTAGTGAATTAAAAACCCTAAAAATAACATTCCTTAAAGTTTAATGGTAGAAAGTATATGTCTTTGTAGATTATTTAGAAATAGGCAAATTTTGGGTTCACTTCTTGTGCTAAGTTAAAATGAGGGAAGAGTATTGATGTTCTTATTAGAATATAAGTTTGAAAAATAGTTCCTAGCTTAAGTCTAGATTCTGAAAACGTGTACCCTACAAAATGCACAATCACGCATCTTGAAACTTGGAATATTAGAAGAGACCTTGAAATGCTCTTGTCTAAAGTCCTTAGTACGAAGAAAATAAAAGAAAAAAAGTGCGAATAAAGAATAAAAAAAAATGGACACTGGTTTTTGTGATTACTTAAGGCTGTAAAAATAGAAAAATATTTAGCGAGGGTGCCTCATCACCTAGTGCCTTAGACCAACTGGTTTGGGAGTCACTGCTAAAGTCTTGGGTGTTGCAAAACTAGGAAGTACGCTTTAAAGTGCTAACGCATCTTGTAATCGGTTGTTGGTACCTTAAGAAGTATTAACGGTCGCATGAAGGATGTGTAAGCAAAATTCAATTAAAAATTCACCAACTAATTAGTACTTTGGACAACGGACAAGGGTATGATTGCTTGATTTGAATTTCTAAGTGTAGGGGTGATTTATACACACACGTAGGGGTATGTGATTGGGATTTAGATAAGAGAAAGGAGAGAAGAATAGAATTTGTATCTTTAGTAAGGGTTGATAGAAATTCCTAAGTGGAGATGGAACTCTAGAAGGAAAACTTAGGAAATGCCGAAAGCTAAGTAGGTCTACATAACATATATAATCTTAAGTTAAATAATGAGGAAGTGTGAAGAATGTGGGTGGATAATTTGCGAGTCAAAAGATAATAGAATTCCTTGTTAGAAAACCTAATTGGAGAGCAAAAGTTAATGGGCCGAATTGATAGGATTTTGTGGGTAATATCCGCTGAAAACCCTCAGGAGACAACACTCCTCCTACTAGGGACACCTAGAGGTTTAACGGTTTGTTGCACGTGCTCAGTGCAATCGCATTTCCCTGCGAAAGTGCGGTTAGGTTTTTAGTGAATAAAAATAAGTTTGCTCGAGGACGAGCAAAAGATAAGTTTGGGGGTATTTGTTCACACCATAATATTGCATTATTAAATTCCCCATTCTTATTCTTTTTATAAATAAACAGGTACTTTTGACGCATGTCTGCTACATGTTACAGGTTACAGGTTCTTGGACAGGAAACAGTAAAAACGATGTAAAGACGATGAAAATATGGACTTTTGACCAACAAATGGGAGGATCTTAGTCAAGCCTACATCGAAAGACAGTTCACAATTAACAAGGCAACGCAAGACCCCAAAATGTCAAGGCAAACGGTTAAAAAGCCATTGCAAATTGTTCACTGAAGATCTGGAACCAACCTAAAAGCCCAAATGGAAAAAGACATATAGAAACAGGAAGACAAAGTCACCAGGAGCCCAGCCCAGAAGTTGCAGAAGCCAAATCTTCCTTTTGGCCGCGGAACCGCGGCCAAACCATGACTCGGGCCGCGGTTCTGCGGCAGT
The DNA here is from genome assembly GCA_030015575.1 of Agapanthus africanus. Classification (NCBI taxonomy): domain Eukaryota; kingdom Viridiplantae; phylum Streptophyta; class Magnoliopsida; order Asparagales; family Amaryllidaceae; genus Agapanthus; species Agapanthus africanus. The sequence goes on along the minus strand of CM057350.1, from coordinate 472,389,918 downwards.
TTTAAAGAAATAAAAAATTAATTTTTTAGCGAAATAAAGTGGCGGCGTTGACCGGTCTTCCTAGAGGGCTATTTTTGTAAATGCAAATATGCGAGTCATTGTAACCCTAGGGTTTCCTATCTTCTATAAATAGGGACTCTAATTTATTGTAAACTTTATGCCTCCTTTTAATAAAAAATTCCAGAACTCTTTTGGAGAGCATCGGTGTTTTCTTTTCCATTCAGAAATTCAGATCTGACAAACCTGCATGGATGATTGGAGGGATGCATTTGTAAGTAGATTTAATTTCTCGCCCTAGTTTAGATTTCAATTCTTTGCCCTAGATAGATTTAATTTCATGCCCTAAGAACTTGTTTAGGGTTTAGATTTGGGGAAGGATTTTGAGAGATGAGATCTCTCATCCCTTTCTTACCCACCAAATATTTACAATAGGACTCCATGCATATACGCACATACCGCGCCCTACGGCATCCTACCCTTCGAGGTAACGATGACACCGTAGTGTAAAAGCCCGGTTGCGCGCGTTTTCCATGGAGGTTAGGGTAAGGATCTCTAAAGGAAGGACAAGAACCTAGAGGAAGGAACACCTTCCCGAATGGATCTAATCCCCTTTATTGATAATTACCATAACTCCTCCCAGATCTTCATTCGGGTATAGAAAGCGTTGAGGTTTACTTGCATTTCCAAACCATCCCTAAACCTAGCCCTAGCAAGAATAGATCTAGATAATTAGTATAAAATAATTAGATTTTTAGATTTAATAACAACTCCGAACACCCTTCGGAATTAACTCGTAAGAACGAATCGGAGATTCACAAGATCCTTGTGGACCGACCCGTACTCACCGGCTAGCTGCAAAGCGACGCCGTTCTTGATTGCGGTTACAAATATTTTTTATCTATCTTTTAGAAAGCGCAAGCATGCTAAATCATCTTAATCACTTGCTCACTTGAGCTTGAGAATTAAAGAAAGAAAAAATTTAGTAAAGTATTCCTATATCACCGACCATCCACACCTAGCAAGTATGGATCATCGGTTAGAGCCTCCTCTGGTTTCCCTCGGGTGGATCGTCTTCGGCGGGGATGGTTGATTTTCAAGCGTGATCCCGATGGCTACGAGCTTGGAGGGGTCTTCCACAATTGGGTAGACACGCGACAAAGGTTATAGATTCTCAACTCTTGCACTCTTAGTTAGCTAGTTTAAGTTATTGGACTATATCTTGGGTTTTACGGGTGTTCGGTGCTCACGTGAATTTTTGTTTTCGCTTCCGCCTCGGCCGTGGTTTCTACGGCGCAGGCATCGAAACCCAACATGATATCAGAGACACTCCATAAACCTTATCTAGCTAGTTTGCATTTATTTAGAGTTTCGATCGATGGAATTTTTCGAATCGCATTCCCAAATCTATGCCCGCTGTTCGAATTTTAAAATTGTTCAAAAAATTGTTCCGATTGCCTTAAAATTATGTGTAGGCAAATTTAGTTTTGGTCCAGATTTGTTTGAGTACTGGTTTGTTCCGTTGTGCCCCAAAATTTTTCTGGTGCTCTATATCATGGAAATGTGATTTTTGGGATATTTGGTTTTGGCCCAGATTTGTTTAAGTACTGGTTTGTGCTTAGGGCCAATGTGGAAAGTTTTAATCGATCAAAATTTTGAATTCGTGGATTTCAGTGCATTTTTTAGTTTCTGCAACCGTGAATATCATAGCACGGTACAATCCGACTGGTTTCTATATGTACAATCAGACGTGTTTACGAACATGGTATTCATGTTGATGTTCTGTGTTGCGCTGATGTTCTGGATGGATTGTCGTGATGGATAGCCTTGTGTGCAATATTAGATGTATAGTTCAGATTCATTTGTATATTGATTATTACAGGGCGAGCATCCAATATGTGGACTGCCATTTCAGCCAGTTTATATATTCTTTTATTGGGGAGCGACCGGGTTGAGGTCGATGTCACCGTTGTATATAGATTTTCTTTTCTGTACTAGAATTATCCCATAGAGAAGTGCTCGAATGGCCGGGTTCTAGAGGGCAACGGGCCCGCATCTCATGGCGTTGAGACTGAGGGGTCTTACTCTAGAATTGGTGGGCTGTTCGCCGCACTCGTAGGGGTATAGGTTGACCTACGGAGAGGTGCTCAAGTTACCTGATTCCGTGAAGTGCTTGGTGGACCATTCACTTTGTTGATTGGGATTGCCTCACTTTGGGGATTGGCAGGTAACATGCCGTACTCGTAGGGGTCTAAGATCTTCATTGCATTGGCTATCCACACAACCGGGGAATGTCGCGTCACATTTATGGCTCAAATGAAACGCGGGGCTCCTAGATTATCCGATATTCTATATTGTTGTTCGCATACTTGTGATGATTTTTATCTGCTTGTGATGACTATTATCTTCCTGCGATGTTGATATATATATATATTATATTTAGTAGATATTTCTATATGTTTTGCATCCGTGCTAGTCCTACCCCTGCTCTGTCGTTAGTTTAGTAACCTAACAGTGCATGACGGGGCCTCGTAGAGAATGCAGATGGCATATAAAAAGCATGTTATTTTGGCTGTTTCTTTTGTGGCTTGGAAACTTAAAACGATAGGAACGCATTATCTGAATAATGCAAAGAAAAATAATCCTAAATGATTTTGTCGGAACCAATTTTAAAACTACTCGGTTTTCTTCAAATGGTCGTATTCTTTGCTTTGCATAGATGTATTCAGTTAGGAATATCCCGCACCTCATTCTTTGAGGGAAGAGCCTTGATCCTATCATCGGGAGTTCACTCTTAAGCAAAGGTTTATGTTACAGGTTTTAAAAATCAGAGCTTAAACCACTCCATTTCAAATCCACTCGAGTTCCTTCAAGGATATCAAGTTCATTACGTTAAATGTTTTTTGCCAAAAACCAGCCGTAGCCCTCCGTCATTTCAGATTACTATTGCATAGTATTCGTGCTACGTTTTTCGACCTTTGCCGAGGCGTAGTGTTCGATAGCTCTGTAATGTTTTTCTGCTGCATGGTAATGTGATTAGTTAGGACAGCCGTATGACTTTGTTGACCTTTGCCAAGGGTCGTACGGATGGGTCTAATATAATCCAGGATAATGGCAGGTTGAACTTGACTTATGACTTATGATTTGTTGATCTTTGCCAAGGTCATAAGTTGCTTGGGGGAAAAAATCATATCAGGAGTTTCAAACATACGGGAAACTTGCCAGGCATGCGCATACCTTCTAGAGTGTGGTGGCTTGAGTGGATTCCGTCAGATTATCACATGATGATAGTTGGGTCCCGATTCCCACTGATGAGTATGTATTACTCCTCGGGAGATTTTTCACTTCACAATTAGCTAACCTATTAGGTGTCTAGAAAGTGCTAACGAACTTACGCCTCTGCGGAAACGAGGTTATTAATTGGGTCCGTGTGAAAGCACGGGGGACCTCCCTCAGAGTACCAATACCGGCCTAGCTAAACGGTTAGCGAACTTGTAAAGTATAAATGATCCCGACTAATTCTCTTTCTAGGGTTTGAAGGAGAATTCAAGAAACAGTAGGAGCCATCCTGATTATATAAAGTGATAACCAATCTAATCTTGATAGAGTACACGCTGAGTGTTTCTTTTCTCTCTCTTTGGTACAATGACCCATGACTTACCTTAAAAACTCATGAACTAATTTAACCAAACCTTCTTACATCCTTGGGCTTCGGATTGTCTTGGTTCGTGACAAAGTCGCACATATCCCTGCCACTCCTACTCTACCCTTTGCATTTCTTCAGAACATATCATATTACTACGATGATCCATATTGCTTAGAACTACCATCGTATAGTTATATACGAACTCGAAGAAGTTACTTCAATCGAAGATGACCACATGTTCTAAAGTAATTGAATAGGATTATTCAGTTGTCTCTTCTCGTTACCTTCTCTCAGGTAGCGAGAGCTCCTTGTATTAAGAGAGTACACCTGTTACGTTTATTAGATAGTCTTTTTTCAAACCTTAGGCTGATGTCGAAAGGTAGGGAAGGAAGAAAACTATGTTAGCCTAAGGACGGTGTATAGAAAGTAAGATGTAGAGATATATATAAGGGATTGAAGTGAGGGCAAGAGAAATTGCGACTACTGTCATGAATCTGAATAATGGAAAAGGAATTACTACGAATACCTGACTATCCCCTATGAAACATTTTCATGTTTCAGTATTTCTGTGTACTTATAAAAGAGAACTGTTTTCCCAATCAATTCTGACTCCAGGGTATGTATTTACTGTTAGTTATATGTATGCCCTAGAGGCCATTACTATACATAGGATGTATATTGTAGTGGGTGCTTGGACATATATAGGGAGGACTTTCTTGCTCGACATGATAGTATGCTATCTGGTTGATCTTTACCTTAACGTGTACACTGATTGTCTCTCTGTTACATGTTGGTAAAGCCCTTAGGATGTGTACTTGATTACCTGGACTGTGATGCGGATCATACTAGTGGGGACATGGTAGTCCATAAGTACATCCTTCAAGGTCCCTAGTCGTGGGTATATCGAGACGGGGCATCGATATACCAGAGTAGACTAGCGTATACCTTCTCGACCCATACAGATGGGCGATGGATGATCCCATATCCATTGGTGTTTGACATCAGAGATGATATACGGGTGCTCAGTGGAGACTGGGTACACTGGACGGACTCGCCGAGAACTCCCAGATGGTATTATACCTTACGTCAGATGGCATTTCTCTGGTGACACTGGTACAGAGTAGTCTGTTGACCCGAGATCATCATAGAGTCTTGTGTGGTTCCCACTGTGCTTTGATTTCCACCTTACCACGTCCAAGAGGGCGTGCAAAATGGTGGTTTTTGGGTACAGCCCCGAGTCACATGGAGGCAATGAGCGATAGGAGGGGATTCGTCTCTCCCGGTATAGGGGGTTGATGTTGCGCTGTGTTCGATTAGCTATAACCGGAAATCCCTGGCCAGGGTTGCTGAGATTTACTGGTAAGTGTTACCAGTAGTTTCTCGAACTGTTATAGACCTCATATCGACACGACTTATCGAGCTGTTGGGGTCTGACGTTTACCACCCCTATGCGAGATATGCGACATATCAGACGACGAGACCGGACTGTACGGTAAGTGTTACTGGTTGGATTCACAGGAGTGTGAGCCGGCTTGCTCGTCGATCTTCTGATCTCTCAATACCCGGGTGGCCGTTACGTTTAGCAGACCGCTTGCGGCTTGTGGGTGTTTGATATGATCATCACCTGCTGCCGGCGTATTGACGAGTCTTTAGAGTCCTACACAGAGGTTTCCTGGCTCAAGCGAAACGAAATAGGAGCGCATATGAGATATGTGCGGGACCGAGAATAATGCGTGTATGTGATACCGTATTCTATTCTCGCGATGAATGTATCGAATGGTTGTATGTGATATAACCTAGTTATTGAATCAACGAATTATTCGATAAGCCGATACATTGGATACTAGTCGGTTATATGCGACATGACCGGATCATTGAATCAAGTGTTGATTTAATGATTTAATGTATAATTATATATTTGATGTATTACTTTGCATTAACTAGTATTGGTTCACTTTAAATGGTTTTTTCTTACTTGTTTGTGCACATTGTATATGTGATATATTTTTTGTGCACAAGTTTGTATCATGTTTGATGATGCATGCTAACTTGGGTTTGTGTAAAGATTAAACCATGGTTGTATGAATGGTTAGGGTTTTGTTTTCTTATTCATTTATTTATTTATTTATTCTTTTTGGAAAATAATAAGCATAAAGAGAAAAATGGTGGCTTTCTTTGTTTGTATATTGAAGCTTCATGAAGCTTTGAACAAGTCCACCATTTTTGCTTATGCTTAACCCTAACCATTCCACTTAACCATGATTCATTCTCTACACTTGAACATGGTTGGTTTATGATAAGTATTCATTTATTTTCTATTTGGAAAATACTTATCATAATATATTCCTTCTTCTTCTTCTTCACATGAAGAAAAGCTTGCTACCAACAATGGCATCTTGAGAAAAAGAGCGAGAAATCCAATTCTAAAGTGAACCCACCTCCTATTTCTTCATCCTCTACCTCTTGCCAAGTAGTATAGGGTGTTTTCTTCACAAGTTTCATGACTTGGTGAAGTGGGAGCTTGATCTTGTGATGCCTCGACGTAGATCATCTTCGGCATCGAAGTCGACGACCTAGCCCGCCCATTTCTCCGATGAAGCCGACGCTAGAGCCCGGGATTCGATTTGGACAGCAAGGAGACTTCATCATGGAGCTATGGAGGTGGAGGACCGGATCTACAAAGGTTGTATTTCCGTTCACTTAGTTAAGTTGTTAACTAGTTGCATGTTTCGCCTAAAATTCTAGTTAACGATCCGTATTAGGGTTTCTCGGCACTTGTAAAATTTTGAAATTGGCATGGTTGATGCCTTGTGAGACCTCATTAGTGTGCCTAGGAACCCTACAGTGGTATCAGAGCCTAGATAAAGCCTTAGGCGAAGTCTAGACGACGTTTGAAATCCGAACGAACCGAAACCCTAACCCAAAAATTGCTCTCTGTACATTTTTGAAAATTGTGGATTTTTGAGAATTAAAAATATGCAGAAAAATCAGCAGGAATATCTAAGAGTTACTGTAAAATTCGATGCCCTAATTCCATCAAGCCGTCGCGGTTCCGCGGCACGAGCATGGCTCGTGCGGCGGTTCCGCGGCCTATTTTTCTTATCATGCATTGAATTTTGCACAGTAACTCCTACTTTGCAGTGCTGGTTTTCCTGGGAATTTTTAATATCTATTAAAGAGTTGAAATTTCTGGGTTGTATTGGGAGTTCGTAGATTCGATCGGATTGTCTAATCTTGTCTATATTTTTTCCGGATAATTATTGAATATGTTAAAAAGTTCGACCGGATATAAATACCCACTTTTTCCCCTGCCGGAAAATTTCCAAGTGTTGGATTTTTCCGTGGTTTAAAGACGTTCTAAGTAGTGCAAGTAACGCGATGGACCCTCTAGAAGACAACAAACCTTAACTCGATTATGTGACCGTCTTGAACTGCCCTTTGAACCTTCGGGTTTGGGGCAGTACGGCGTGCCACATGTGAGGCGTTGGCTTGACCCTTCTACGGCTGGACCGTTGGTACTGAGGCATGAACTGGATGTTTTTAAACTTGCTTCATGTGTTGATCTGTTTCGGAAAACTTGGGTGTTCGAATGTTCGATCGGAAAGTTTAACATTTTCTGTTTATCCGGATTGTGATACAATAATTGGAATTCATAAGTAGTTATGTGATAACTGAATCAATGTTATAAACATAGCAGTTTAGTCTCACTTGATTGGTTGCCATAGAATTTTGATGTGATCAAAAGTCCGTCGCAATCACGTAGCGTACGCAGATACTCGCCGGGTAAACTTAATAGACAGCCTCGCCCCACAACCCCGACCAAGTGACTGTAGGAGAACCCCGTCGCCGAAAGCATCCGTTCGGGTGCTCGCGGTAGCGGTGTTCCGCCTTGGTGCACTTCGTCGACGGAGTCGGGGGTGCGGCCGCCTACTAAAGTTTGCGACGAGCATTCGATCAGTATGTCGGGAATCCTGTTGAATTGCCCGACTTGATATTGAAAAGTGTTTTCGATTTTGAGACTAAAATGCGGGGTTTATAATTGTTAGGCATGCGATGTTTAAGGAATTCATTTGATTAGGCATGCGATGTCTAAAGAGGTTGCGGATTCCAACTGTTGTAGTTTTACACTTTCTTTTCTGTGACCGTAAGTATAATATGTGATATCGCCGGTTTCGTTGCTATATGTCAACGACAATTGGGATGCGCATATTTACTTACGTTGATGACATGTGATGTTATGTGTTGCTGGATATGTTATATTGGATCGTAGTGTTTGAATAGCCGGGGGGTTTTTATGTGAGATGAGTGTTTTTCATTTTCATTCATGTAAAAACTTGTATGTAATATTCTTTCATTGGGGCACTTCCAGGTTGCGGAAGATGTCACCGTTTGTATATTATTTACTTTTCCGCACTAGGATAGACCCAAGGAGAGGAGCACAAGTAACCGGGTTCTGGGGTCCAGTGGGAGACCAACTCGAGGAGTCGAGTCCGGGTCTCCTGACTCCAGAATTGGTAGGGTTGCTTGCCGCTCTCGTAGGGGTCTAGGGGTGTGGGTTTGGTTATTCATCGCGACCGTGGAATCCGTGTTTTATACTGGCTCGTATTGAAAACACGGACGTCCTAGTATATCCAATATTTCATATGTTTCTTCTGCTGCGATATCTATGATGTGATCATGTGATATGTTCTGTGATAGATACTGTATATAGTATATATGATATATTATATAGACGTTACTTATGTTTTACACCCGCGCTACCCCTACCCCGCTCTGCCGTTAGTTACCTAACCTAACGGTGCATGAGGGGACATCGAGGCGAATGCAGATGACATAAGTGTACGTCGTATTTATCTGTGATGTTTAGGTACTTAAATGATGGGACTTCATTAATATGATTAATGAAATAAAAAGAAACCTAAACATGTTGTAGAATTGAATTTCAAAATAAAACAGATAGCTACAGTTATTGCTTTGCACAGTGGTATATATGATATATCCTGCACCTTATTCGATAAGGAAAGGACCGAGATCCCTTCACCGGGAGTGACTCCTTCAGCAATAACTGGCAGATGCTACACACTCGGTTTGTCTTTTGATTGCTTTTAAGAGTTTTGCTTTGCACAGTGATATATATGATATATCCCGCACCTCATTCGACGAGGAAAGGGCCGACGATCCCTTCACCGGGAGTGACCCCTTTAGCAAAACTAGAAAAGCCTAAAAAACACTCCATTTTAAAATCATTTGATTCTACAACGATATCAAGTTCATTACGCAATAGGTTTTCAGAAAAACATGTCGTAGCCCTCCTTCATTTCAGATAAGTACTAGTTAGTATTCGTGCTACGTTTGTTGACTATGTTAAGGCGTAGTGTGCGGTAGCTAATTAGTGCTTATCTGCATAAGCATATGATGCGATTGGATTAGGGTAGTCGTGCGATTTTGTTGACTATGTTAAGGGTCGTGCGGGTGGGTTTAATTCAATCGGGAAATGACGGGTTGAACTTGACTAGCACTTATGATTTGTTGACTATGTTAAGGTCATATAGCTGCTAGGGGCAAAATATTATCGGGAATTTCAAGTGTTGAAATTTGCAATGAGATTGCATACCTTCTATGAGATAGTTGGATCCCGATACCCGCTGTGAGTAAGAGTTACTCCTGGGAGAGTTTTACACATTACAATTAGCCGATCAAGTAGGTGTCTAGAAAGGTGTCAACGAGGTTACGCCTCTGGGAAAACGAGGTTTACATTAATTAGGTTCGTGCGAAAGCACGGGGAACCTCCCTCAAAGTACCGACACTGGCCTGGCTGAAAGATTGGCGAAGTTGTAGGGTGTAATTAATCCCGGCTAGTCTTTCCTTTTAGGGTTTGAAGGAAGATTTGACAAAAACAGTGGGAGCCATCCTGATTAGATAAAATAATAACCAATCTATTCTTGCAAGAGCGCACGCTGAGTGTTTTCTTCTCTTTCTCTCCAGGTAGCGACCATATCACGCCTTAATCAAGATAATAATACGGAATATTGACCGAACCCGCTTGTTATACTGAGCTGGGGAATGTTGGTCCCGCTCCAACTTATAATTGTTATAAGACGGAGCAGGAAATTGGGGATTACCAGAATTCCCGTGCCGCCCAAACGAAGAGAGTGCATGCTGATGCATCATCTTCGGGTGTGTTCATTACAAAGAACTGTTTCTCAGTATCCTCCGCATCCTGGGTATATGATACCGGATCAGGATCCCAGATATGTAATCTGTTACATAGGGCTGCAAAAAGGTAGAAAAACTGAGAACGGGTGATAAGTTTCATGAGGCAGAAAACGGGGCAAGTGTTGCAGCCAAGTCTGTTGGTCACTGTCACCATGTATTACCAATACATTGATTCTGAACAAATGCTATTAGATACCGAACCTGATATACAAAATCATATCCATCTCTTTATTAGTAAAGAAATGATAAAATTTTGTATAGTTGGATAATGTTTTGAACATTTCCTATATCAAAAGTTGATCGGTTCAGACACATTATCTAAAAGCATTGATGTTCTAAATCAAACTACAGTTCTTTAGTATACGGAACACACACAGGAGGAAGAGTTCAGAAATGAACGAATCCTTCTTGAGGTATTGTAGACTAGGTCATATCAATGCGATCCGACTGGCTGAAGTTACATTTTAGATGCATATTTAAATCAGTTTGAATTTACATCTTGTGAAACTTGCCAGTCATGTCACAGAGATAAGATGACCATAGCTCCGTTTACTGGAAACAGAGAAAGAGTTAGTGAACTCTTGGGATGATACATGTTGATGTATGTAAGGTCCCCTGTCTACACATGCCAAGACCGGTTCCTTGTACTTCATTACATTCTCTGATAATCTCTTTAGATTCAGACATATGTTCTTGTTGAAACACAAGTCCGAACCTTTTGAGATATTCACAGAATATAAGTTAGAAGTAGAGAACCAAAACAGGTATAAGTATTATGTCCTTTGATGAGATCAAGGAGAAGAATACTTGAGCACGAAATTCTTGGACTTTTCTAAAGGAGAATGAGATTCTCTCTCAGCATTACTCCTCCGTATACACCATAGCACGATGGTATATCGGGACGGAGCAATTGCACCCTATTCGATATGGTGCGCTCTATGATGAGTAATACTGAGTTACCTGTTTCCTTTTTGGGAGTTATGCGCTTGAGAAGCTGCATACCTATTGAATAGGGTTCGAATCAGATCACTGCCTACCAATCCATATGAGATATGGAATGGGAAGAGCCCATGTCTTAAGCTAGTTAAGATTTGGGGTTGTCCGGCCTATGTCTAAAAGCAAAATCGGGACAAGCTCGAGGCAAGATCTGTTATGTAGAACTGGAAATGTTCCAGCTATACAAACTGCAGCTGATGATTTGATAGAACTAAAGGATTCAGTAGAGACCAACGAACCTCAGCCTCTCCGCCAATCTAGTAAGGTTCCTCACCCGCCTGAGAGATACTTCGGTTTCTCTATGACAGTGGGAGCGAGAATTGCATCATGAGATGATGACCCAACTAGTTTCGAGCTGGCCATCAGGAGTAAGACTCTGTAAGAATGGCTGGATGCTTAGTGATCTGAGATGGAATCCATGTACACCAACAAAGTATGGACTTTGGTTGCTATATCTGAAGGGTTAAATCCCCATCAGGAGCAAGTATATCTTGAGAAGATTACTTGGTGTAGATGGAAAAGTTGAGACTTTCAAAGCTAGACTTGTTAAAGCTTTTCGTCATCGACCAGGCGTGGATAATGATGAAACCTTTTCAAGTGGCTATGCTTAAGTCCATCCAGATCCTACTTGCCACGGCTACATACCATGACTACGATATCTGGCGGTTGGGTGCCATGACTGCTTTTCTAAATGATGTTTTAGAAGAGAACGTCTATAAGTACACAGCCAGAGGGCTTCGTAGACAGTGGGAGCAGCGGAAACGTGTACAAGATACTTTATAGGATAAAGCAGGTATCGCGGAGTTGGAACATCTGTTTTGATGTGTTAGTCAAAGAGTTTGACATCATCCAAATGGTAGATGAACCTTGTATAAACAAAAAGGTAGTAGGGAGTATGGTGGCGATCCTCGTAGAGTACGTGGATGACATACTCTTGATAGGGAAGTAGTTTCCTATGCTACGCTCGGTCAATCTCCGCTTATCACAATGATTCTCCATATAGGATCAAAAGTGATACCTCCTAAATCCTGGGTTTTGGATCTATGAGATAGATCTAATTGGATGTTAGGATTCTCACTAGTTGTAGTGAGATGGTATCAACCGATCCTGGGGAGAATCACTGGAAGAGTTCCAGGGTGATAAGGACGGCTGAAAGTCAGTCACAGGCATTGTCTTTACCCTCAGTAAAGGGACGGTATGTTGGAAGAGTTCCAAGCTAGATACCGTGGCATACTAGACGATAAAGGCTCGATACATCGCTACTTAAGATGCTACCAAAAAGGCTGTTTGGGTGTATAATAGTTCATGAGATGAACTTCATTCCTACCATTGTGAGACAATGGAGTTGTGGCTTATGCCAAGGAACGCCGGTCCCATCAGTGATCCAGACATATTCTAAGGCAGTATCACCTGATCATGGAGATGGTTGATCTCCAGGGTGATCGAGGTTAGGAGAGTAGACTCAGAGGACAACACGGCGGATCCACTCACAAAGGCCTTTTCCCAGAGAGAGACTTTTATGGGATGGTTGAGTATGAGATACTACAACCACTGCTATCAGATGGCCCTAGTGCAAGTGGGAGATTGTTAGTTATATGTATGCCCTAGAGGCCATTACTATACATAGGATATATATTGTAGTGGGTGCTTGGACATATATAGGGAGGACTTTCTTGCTCGACATGATAGTATGCTATCTGGTTGATCTTTACCTTAACGTGTACACTGATTGTCTCTCTGTTACATGTTGGTAAAGCCCTTAGGATGTGTACTTGACTACCTGGACTGTGATGCGGATCATACTAGTAGGGACATGGTAGTCCATAAGTACATCCTTCAAGGTCCCTAGTCGTGGGTATATCGAGACGGGGCATCGATATACCAGAGTAGACTAGCGTATACCTTCTCGACCCATACAGATGGGCGATGGATGATCCCATATCCATTGGTGTTTGACATCAGAGATGATATACGGGTGCTCAGTGGAGACTGGGTACACTGGACGGACTCGCCGAGAACTCCCAGATGGTATTATACCTTACGTCAGATGGCAGTTCTCTGGTGACACTGGTACAGAGTAGTCTGTTGACCCGAGATAGTTATAGAGTCTTGTGTGGTTCCCACTGTGCTTTGATTTCCACCTTACCACGTCCAAGAGGGCGTGCAAAACGGTGGTTTTTGGGTACAGTCCCGAGTCACATGGAGGCAATGAGCGATAGGAGGGGATTCGTCTCTCCCGGTATAGGGGGTTGATATTGCGCTGTGTTCGATTGGCTATAACCGGAAATCCCTGGCCAGGGTTGCTGAGATTTACTGGTAAGTGTTACCAGTAGTTTCTCAAACTATTATAGACCTCATATCGACACGACTTATCGAGCTGTTGGGGTCTGACGTTTACCACCCCTAGGCGAGATATGCGACATATCAGACGACGAGACCGGACTGTACGGTAAGTGTTACTGGTTGGATTCACAGGAGTGTGAGCGGGCTTGCTCGTCGATCTTCTGATCGCTCAATACCCGGGTGGCCGTTACGTTTAGCAGACCGCTTGCGACTTGTGGGTGTTTGATATGATCATCACCTGCTGCCGGCGTATTGACGAGTCTTTAGAGTCCTACACAGAGGTTTCCTGGCTCAAGCGAAACGAAATAGGAGCGCATATGAGATATGTGCGGGACCGAGAATAATGCATGTATGTGATACCGTATTCTATTCTCACGATGAATGTATCGAATGGTTGTATGTGATATAACCTAGTTATCGAATCAACGATTGATTCGATAAGCCGATACATTGGATACTAGTCGGTTATATGCGACATGACCGGATCATTGAATCAAGTGTTGATTTAATGATTTAATGTATAATTATATATTTGATGTATTACTTTGCATTAACTAGTATTGGTTCACTTTAAATGGTTTTTTCTCACTTATTTGTGCACATTGTATATGTGATATATTTTTTGTGCACAAGTTTGTATCATGTTTGATGATGCATGCTAACTTGGGTTTGTGTAAAGGTTAAACCATGGTTATATGAATGGTTAGGGTTTTGTTTTCTTATTCATTTATTTATTTATTTATTCTTTTTGGAAAATAATAAGCATAAAGAGAAAAATGGTGGCTTTCTTTGTTTGTATATTGAAGCTTCATGAAGCTTTGAACAAGTCCACCATTTTTGTCTCATGCTTAACCCTAACCATTCCACTTAACCATGATTCATTCTCTACACTTGACCATGGTTGGTTTATGATAAGTATTCATTTATTTTCTATTTGGAAAATACTTATCATAATATATTCCTTCTTCTTCTTCTTCTTCACATGAAGAAAAGCTTGCTACCAACAATGGCATCTTGAGAAAAAGAGTGAGAAATCCAATTCTAAAGTGAACCCACCTCCTATTTCTTCATCCTCTACCTCTTGCCAAGTAGTATAGGGTGTTTTCTTCACAAGTTTCATGACTTGGTGAAGTGGGAGCTTGATCTTGTAATGCCTCGACGTAGATCATCTTCGGCATCGAAGTCGACGACCTAGCCCGCCCATTTCTCCGATGAAGCCGACGCTAGAGCCCGGGATTCGATTTGGACAGCAAGGAGACTTCATCATGGAGCTATGGAGGTGGAGGACCAGATCTACAATGGTTGTATTTCCGTTCACTTAGTTAAGTTGTTAACTAGTTGCATGTCGCCTAAAATTCTAGTTAACGATCCGTATTAGGGTTTCTCGGCACTTGTAAAATTTTGAAATTGGCATGGTTGATGCCTAGTGAGACCTCATTAGTGTGCCTAGGAACCCTACATTTACCAGATTTGGATTTCATATATGTACGGTGTTACAGATGATGAGTAGGAGTAGAATATTTGGAAATGGGCGATTTGATCCTCAATATCGGAATTTGTTGCAATTGGTGATATTGGATTAAACCGTCTGGCTTTTGCCTGACGACAAATATTTGGTATCGAATAACTGTTGTTATTCACCAAATTTTAAAATGAAATATATGTACCTTTATTTTATAAAGTGAGATATACATTTTGAAAATTGTGTTATAAACATTTACCTTTATCAGTTGAGGATAAGGTAAGGTGCATTGAATGACGGTGTAAGACATTCTTAACCAAGATACATGTTTCAATTTACAAAACACGGAATTTGAGTTGGTATACTCTCGGGACTTATATATAGAAATGTATGTTGTCCATTGTCCTTCAGGATAAGGGGTTGGTACTCTTGCCTCATTCAAGTATACCCATGAGTTCTCTAGTTTTAAACACGTATTCATAGTAATGCAAGGTCTAAAATTTTTGAGAAGATTGTAAGTATAAGAATAAAATGGAGAACCATGCGTAGGAAGTATCGGGATTCTTCGAGGTGATCGAAGATATAGATACTTATGCTAGGTATTCTATCATAGTAATATTGAGAACTTGATTCTCTCATAGATTACTCATCCGTGGACACGCTCCATGATAAGTAATGCTGTAATGGCCCTTTTCTATTAGGTAATATGCACTGGAAATAGCTGCATGACATTTGAATCTGGTTCCATCTATATTAGTGTCTTAATTCTATAAGAACATAGAATGGTTACATATCTTGAGGTGGTTAAGATATAGAGTTATCCGGTTTCTGTTTAAAAGCAGAATCCGGACAAACTCGAGGCACGCTTCGGCAATGGTGGTTTATGGATTATCCCAAGCATTCGTAGGATTTTATTTCTACCATTTTCAAGATCAATAGTTATATTGTTCTTGACTCTCCACCATTTTATAAAAGGACCTTTTTGCAAAAGAAACTAGTGGGAGTATGGTAGAGTTCGAAGTGATTCCAGAACCACAAACAGTTACCGAAAATTTACTAGAACTTAAGAATTCAATTGGACTTGACAAACCGTTAGCCACTACGCATATTTTAGTAGGTGACCTCAGAAACCCGAGAGATACTTCGGTTTTCTCATAGACGGTGGCAGGGAGGTCAACATTATGGTGATGATGACTCTACTAGTTATCAGTAGGTCATAAGAAGTGGTAACTTCCAGGTGACCAGATGCTTATATCCAAGATGGACTCCATGCATTTCAGCAAAATTATAGATTCTGGACTTTGCTGGGTGCTTCTAAAGGGGTAAAACCCATAAGGAGTAAGTAGATCTTTCGAGATCTGTGCAGGTGGAAATTAACCTAATAAGGATAGACTTATTATAAAGAGTTTTCATCAAATACCTATTGTGGATTGTGATAAGGCTCTTACTTCAGTGTCTATACTGAAGTCCATATGGATATGACTTGGCACTGCTATTTTCCCTACTTGTTATCAGCAGGTCATACGAAGTGGTAACTTCCAGATGACCAGGTATTTCATAACCAAGATGGAATCCACGCACTTCAACAAATCGTGGATTTTGGACTTTGTTGGGTGCTCCTGAAGGGGTAAAACCCATTAGGAGCAAGTAGTTGATATCTGTGCAGGTGGAAAGGTACTAACCTAATAAGGCTAGACTTGTTGTAAAGAGTTTTCATCAAATACCCGTTTTGGATTGTGATGTGACTTTTACTTCAGTGTCTACGCTAAAGTCCATATGGATATGATTTGCCACCGATGCGGTTCATGTCTATGATATCTGACAGGTGGGTGACTATAACGTCTTTCCAAATGGAATTTTGAAGTGCAAGTGCATATGACTCTACTAGAGGGTTATCGTAGTTAGTGGGAGCAGCGAAAGGTATGCAAGTTGCTTATGTCTATTCATAAACTGAAGCATGGATAGCGGAGATGGATCATCAGTTTTGATGTGACAGTCAAATAGGAAGTGATGTTCCTATATTACAATCGGTCAAAGTTTGGTTGTCACACAGTGTTTTCTCCATGTTAGATGTTGATAGTATATCAGGAATTCCGGTGACTAGATCTAGATTTGGAAAGTTTCCCAAATCGGGTACTTATACATCATTCTAAAAGTATTTTAGAATGGACGACTTCTAGCGTGGTAGTGTGCCCGCAGGTGATGGAGTCACCCTCTCTAAAGAGATGTCTTCTAGATTGATGAAGAGAGGGACTGACATGAATGACATATCATTTGTTTAGGCAATTGAGTCAATCATGCAATGTCTTGTACAAAACCAGATGGATAATGTATCAGGGATTCTGGTTTTAGATCTAGATGTGGGAAGTTTTTCAATTGGGTACTTGGACAGCATTCTAAAAGTATTTTAGAATGGACAGCTCCTGGCGTGGTGGTGCACCCGCAGGTGATGGAGTCACCCTCTCTAAAAGGGATGTCTTTTATACTGATGAGGAGAGGGACTGACATGAATGATATATCATTTGCTTAGGCAATTGAGTCAATCATGCAATGTCTTGTACACCACTAGATACTACTTTTGCACTAACTTCAATAAACATATATTAATCCAATCCTCGAGAAACAAAGAGAAGCTATCATGAATATATGTGGATGTTATTGGTATTAGATAACGGCAGCCTCCTTTGAGAGACGGTTATCGGTTAAGGCTTCCAAGGTGACCTAGATGACAGAGATGCATTCAGAGTTTTGAGTTTAGCTTCTTCTAAGGATCAATATATTGGATAGTATTCCAATAGGGATACTGAGGTAATCATGGTGCAGGATGTTAGTTATGACTCAACAGAGAATATAGCCCAAGAAGTTTGTTGGATAGGATTTGTTCATTGATGAACTTGGTCCCATCAAGTATCCAAACAAATTTTTGAGGCGGGGTATCGCTCAGTTTGGGAGACTGTTCCTCTCCGTAAAGTTGAGATATAGAGAGATGAAGTTGGAACATTGTAGCGGATCCACTCACTGAGGCTATTTCTTGAACAAATTAAGTTTCACAAACATGGTTTGTGAAACTGATTAGTAGAGAAGTTGGGTATTCGCTAGCACACGAGTTGTGGGTACGCAATACCGCAATAATTGGCCTTAAGTGAAAGTGGGAGATTGTTGGATATAGTGCCCTCAAGGCAATTATTGTGATCGCAAGCAGGCGATTATGATAATTGAAGGAGAACTTATACAGGTATGACAGTCTTACTTGAATTGATAGTATGATATCCGGTTTATCTTCATCATTAATGAAGCTCGTAGGATTGTTGCTTGACAACCAGCATGATGATGGCGATCCTATATATGGGAGCTGGGTTGTTATATAAGCACATCCTAAAATGTCCCCTGACAGTATCAAGAGTGGGCATCGATATTCCGGAGTAGACTAGTGTATACGCTTCTAGACCTCGACGAGGGGCGGTGGTTGTTCTCTCAAGCTATTGGT
Source organism: Agapanthus africanus (assembly GCA_030015575.1). Classification (NCBI taxonomy): domain Eukaryota; kingdom Viridiplantae; phylum Streptophyta; class Magnoliopsida; order Asparagales; family Amaryllidaceae; genus Agapanthus; species Agapanthus africanus. The sequence goes on along the minus strand of CM057350.1, from coordinate 472,371,771 downwards.
GTTGTATCACCTAAGATAGTATACAAGTGCTCACTGGAGGTTAGTACACTCGATGGATTCGCCGACCGAGAACTTCTATATGGTATTATATCTATCGTCAGATAGAAGTTCTCAGGTGGCATGAGTACATGTTAGTCCTTTGACCTGAAGTCGTCATTTTGCTTGTGTGAGTTCCCACTGTACTTTGATTACTAACCTACCATGGCTCAATGGAGTCGTGCAAACAGGTTTTAGTTGGGTACAGTCCCGAGCTACATGGAGGCAGTAGTCGACCGTCAGGGATTCGTCTTTCTTGGTATTAGGAGTCGATGTCGTGCTGTACTCAGTTGGCTATCACCAGAAATCTGTAGCCACGGTGGGTGAGATTTACTGATAGTTGATCAGTAGTATCTCTGTTGGTGATGAGCTTGACTCAAATACGACTTATCGGGTTAGTAAGAGTTTGACGTTATTCACCCCTAGACCCGATATGCGATACTCTTTGACGAAGAGACCAGACTATACGGAGATTGTTACATTCAGACTCAGTAGGGTAAGAACGTACATGATTGTCGACCCCCTTTCTATAAGTATCTGGGTAGTCGTTACGTATAGCTAGCGCCGCTAACATGCTTGTGGTTAAACCCACTACCAGCGTATTATCGAGTCTTTATAATCCCACACAAAGGGTTTTTCCGGTTCAGGTGACAAATGTAAGAGCCGTACGTTGGTACATGCAGGTGTCCGATTAAATACGTGTACGTGATACACGGAATTTAATCGGACGGTTGATAATACTAGCCGGCTTAGGATTAAGCCGGATTATTAAATCAGGATTTGATTTAATAATTTATATATGTATTTTGATACATATATTTTAGTATTGTTGTTCACTATTCATTTTCTCTCTTTGGTGCTATCCGTATTTTTATATGGATACACGTATGTACAACAATACATATACCGGATGAAGTATTTCGTATTTATACGGGAATACTTCTAGAAGAAAGACACCTCATATTTGATTTTCTTTTTAGAAAATTAAATAAGAAAATGAGGTGTAAAGTGAGGAGTTATGAAGCATGGTTCTTTGCATGCAGAGAGGTAGGCTTGAGGATTTTATACTGGAAAATTCATTTGGATGCACTATTGCACCATAGATGTAAAAAGGCAAGCCATCCTCATTTTCTACACTTGATGTTTTTCTTCATTCCTCACATGAGCTTCATGCTTCATGGTTTCATCCTCATCTCTTCTACTTCTTCTTTCTCTTGCTCACTTGAGCTTGAGAATTAAAGAGAGAAAAATTTAATAAAGTATTCCTATATCACCACACCTAGCAAGTATGGATCATCGGTTAGTGCCTCTTCTGGTTTCCCTCGGGTGGATCGTCTTCGGCGAGGGTGGTTGATTTTCAAGCGCGATCTCTGTGGCTGCAAGCTTGGAGGGGGTTTCCACAATTGGGTGGACACACGACAAAAGTTGTAGATTCTCAACCTTTGCACTCTTAGTTAGCTTGTTTATATTATTGGACTGTATCTTGGGTTTTGCGGGTGTTCGGTACTCATGTAAATTTTTGTTTTCGTTTCCGCCTTGGCCGCGGTTTCCACGGCGCGGGCACCGAATCCCAACAGTATTAGTTTTACATTCTTTTCGTGATGTAATTATTCATGTGATCCAGTTCTATAGCTTACATAATTTTGTCAATATGCACAAATATAGTCATGAAAACAAATATCTATGAGCAATAAAGTCTACACACATAACCATATAATGTTTGGAAAACTACAACATGACGGGAATCATGGATTCTGAAAAGGAAGAGAGAGGCAGAAAGAGAGAGGAAGAGAAGAAGAGATCAAAGAGATAATGGGAAGAGGACTTACGGATTTTCCGCTCTTACGAATACCGCGAGAGATGAAGAGAAGGAGTCTCGGTTTGAAGAATCGAAACCACTAATGCGACGTAGAAGGTGATCTTGATCCATCTACATCCCCTTGGCGAGTTGTAGAACTACGTTGAGGGAGGAAGGAGTTTCATTAGACTTGGAGACTTGGCTTCACTAGGACTAGGACTAGAGATAATTTGGACTTAAGAGAGAGAAATTTAGAGAAAATTTTTAGAGTATTACATAGGGGGAAAGTATTTGAGTACCCATGGGTATTTATAGGAGAAAATCAATGAAGTGTTGGTGTAAAAAGAAATCAAAGAGTATTAAAATTTTATTTAATGATGAAAATGAAGGAATTAGCAGTTCTCGGGTTGAAAAGGAGAAATTGTGTAGCTAAAACGAGCAGAGGGGAGCTCAAGGATCATACATACACTGGTTGGGCCCATTTGGAGGAGCTTAGGCTACCCAAACCCGGTTCTTAGCCGCCTGGGTCTGTTAGGATGTGGAGGATGGGGTCGGGTCTCGTATCGTTGGCTCGGACCAATTTAACTAGTCTAAAAACATGTCTTTTCTTCTGAAACATTTCGTAACTCCGTCAATAACCCATAAAACTTTTAGGAACTCCAAAACGTCAAAAATAAATTAAAATAAAATAGTTAGAATGCAAGGATTCGAACACGCGGGCTACGGAACAGCGGTGTAGAAGCTTAACCAATAGGCACTTATTTAACAAGAATTACTTATAATTTGAACTCAGAATAGAAAACATCTTTTATTAGTTAAAAAATGGGATGGTTTATGGACTTTAGGGTCATTACATCCTACCCACCTTAGAAAAAATTTTGTCCTCGAAATTTACACAAGGAGGATGTTTAATCGATTCAAAGAAAAATTTTAGTTTAATGTGATCATGAAGGCTGGAGTATGGATTATGTGGAATAGTTTAGGTAATAGAAAGAATCAAAAAACGCAAGAATTTGAAATGATTGAAAAAGATGGAAGGTAGTTTTACCAGTGACAACCTGATACATGGCTTCGGCCTCGACGGCTGACCTATTAAAAACCTGGCGTCTCGGTATGATCCTTTGTGTCCGATGGTACACTTGTTGCTGAGGGGGTAAGGGTTGTTCGCGCTGAGTTGGTGTAGGAAGAGCTAAACAAGGAGCGGGTGCTTGTATAATCGGTCTTGGTATGGGGGCTGTTCCAGTTTTGTACTGTAGGCAAACTTCCATAGCTTGCGTAGACGATCTACAGATCAGACAGAGACTGTTAGCTCATCTGCAATCCTTTGCTAGGTGCCCCGACTTCTTGTAGCAATTGCAGACTTTTGATCTAGTGTTAAAAAACGATCCTCCTGACCTCTTGGGTGGCGCTGTAGGTTCTGGTCTCGTGGAGGCTCCTCCAGTAATTTTGCTAACTGGGCATTTCTCTCCAGCCTTCCCATCTTCTTGACAATGGCTTAATAGCGACAGGCTTCCTTCAAAGCAAGTTCATGAGTAGGATAATCTCTTATTGCTAATGCAGCAAGGATCTGGAGGTCTAGGGCCTGCTGAAAATGTCTGGCGTGGATCTCGACGGTGGGAATCAGATGTGCATCGAACTTGCCAAGCATAGTGAAATCGGCATCGTACTCATCCACCGACTTTTCCCACATGGATTCTTGTTGTAAGTGGAGAAATCATTGCTCCATCTCAAAACGAGCAGTCTCAGGAAAGTATTTTGCGTCGAAGAGTTCACAAAACTTCTTCCACTCGATAGGCTGGATAATCCAACTTTCTTCGTCCTTCAACCAGACCCTGGCATTATTGGTAAGCTGGAGTTTTGCTACTCAAACCCAAACCGCTTCTGGAACCTGGGCTGCCGCAAGATCATCTTCCATACTCTGAGCCCATTCTTCAGCTTCTAGCGGGCTCTCTTTTCCAGAGAAATTCTTCGGGTGCAATGCCTTAAATTGCTTCATACCCGGTGCCTTTGCTTCAGGGCGAGCTAGTCCTTGATGAAGGAAAGCATTCTGCCCCTGCTGAACCTCAAGTATGCTCTTGATAGCCTCGAGAAACACCGTCTGTTCAGTGATTGGAGTTACAGCAGTAGGTGGTGGTGGTGTCTCGCCATTGATATTGATCGGGTCGGAGAAAGCCATTACCTTGGATATAAAAGATGGATTAGGATAGATTCAATGAAATTGAAAGACAAGAATGTAAAAATTGTCAGATTTCATCTTCCTTGTATCATATTTCTTACAACTTCATGCAGAACATTCATGCATGGGCCATCAATACAATCTGTCACACTCCGCTTCCCAAAAGATGGGAGCAGAAACTTGACAAGCCCGCGACGTATTTATTCCGAGAAGGTACTTTCTCTAAATAAATACGCTAAACGTATATAAGCAATATAAAATGACACAAGAATACACATGAGACCGAAATTTCCAACAACTATTTTATTTACATTCAAATTTCATAAGTTTCAAACTGATACATGATGTCTGAAAAACAAAGACACAAAACATAAAAATGCCTAAACAAGTGGCATACTAAATCTGAAATAACTGGAAAAAAAACTAAGGATCGGTTTCAGAAGCAAGCTGGTCATATTCTTCTGTAGTCGATTCCACCTCTCAGTCTCTAGATCATCTAATGAACATTTCAAAGAAACAAAAAATGGGTGAAATGCTCGTCAGTGAACTTGTGCTCTGTAAGTCCCCAAGATAGGTGTGAATTATATGATTTAAAGTGCAAAGTGATGTATGATATAGAATGAATAGAAATCATGAAATATGAACAAGTATAACATGACGACTATGTAAGCAAAGTAATGTAACAGGAGCATGACAATAAATATAGCATGTAATAAGTGTGTAGTGGTGAACATAAAGTGAATAGAAATGTGTCCTAAGAGGTCTCTACAAGGTAAACTAACTAACGTAAGTTTAAGTGTGAATATCAACAAATCTCAAGAGTTTTCTCGAACCCAAGGCTATCGTCCACGGGTAAGAAATCATGGGCCTAAAAGTAATGGGATTTCAATTGTTATTGAAGTATTCACAAACCCAACTGGCTATCGTACAGGAGTTTGGAAACATGGGCCCTTATTAGTGAATTCATGATGTACGTTTCAGCTCGGCACCACTACAACATGATTTGTACCGTTTCAGCCCGGTGCCACAACAACATGATTTGTACCGTTTCAGCCCGGTACGACAACAACATGATTTGTAGTAATAGGACTCATGAGATTCCGTTGGATTTATAATAAAACTATCCTAACACCCCGTGTATATAACTCTATGATTAATGTTACGAGTCTTAATCGAATCCATGAATACAAAAGGTGATGTATAGTATCAAGTTTTCAAGATTGAGTTCATGTTAAGAATAATATAGTCATGTCAATTGTATTCATCGTTCAAGTCAAGTTGGATCAAGCTTGATGGTTTAGTACAAGTCGAGTTAAATGTTCATATCAAGTTCAAGTATTCAAGTTCAGGTTCAAGTCAAATTTGGGTTCAAGTCGAATCTAGATTGTAATAGATTTAATCAAGTGATTTCAAGTATGGGATTCAAGACATAGGACCATTATGATTGCATATGTGATTCAAGTTAGAAGTCAAGTATAAAAATCAATTTCCATTTTGAGTTGATACGAATTGATTTGTTTAAAAATAGCTAGGCAAGTAAATCACATATTGTCTCCAGCTTCCCGAAGCTCAAGAGAGAATAGGTCACTTAAACCATCTGTTCTTCAATACTAGGCTTAGAAATTCTATGGTATTTTTGTGAAAGATGGCATTTTGAAACTTTATGGTATTTATATAAAATAAGCAATTTTATTTTCGAGGGGTTTTATGTAAAATATTATAATTTAAAATTCTTGAGACGGTTTTGATTTAAATAAAATGGCGAGAGTATTTTGATAAAATATACTTTTGGGAGGTTAGGGTATTTTTTTGAAAAACCTAACTTTATGGTATTTTAGTAAAACTTAGCCTTTCAAAAGTTAATGGTATTTTCTTGAAAATTTTAATTTTGAAACTTTGGTTTCTTTAAAACTATTTATAAGTTATAATAATATATATTGACTAATTTAACTTAATATATATTGTTTTTTTATTTTATTTTAATTTTCATAAGAATTGTATTTTTAAAATTCGTTTTTTCTTTCCTCTCAAGACCATGCTCGATGATGAGCTTTGTGTCTTTCCCTACTAGACCCAAGATGTGCTATAACTAGCACCATCTTTAACGGGTTCCCCCTACAAAGGTTGCAGAGATGAAATTTGCAAAGGAAAGGGTTCTAGTTAAGTTATTTTTAAACATAAGGTATTTTAATGCAAGATCAAATCTTTAGAATTATTTAACGAACATATGAGTGTATATTGATCCAAAAGTGGGGGGGGGGTGTAAGTCGTTACCCCATGTACCATTGATAAAAATACTTAACCATTTAAAATTCACGTTAACGAATATAGGTTAATAGATGTTACGTGAATTACATGATGTAGAAATATTTGTGATGAAGCGATTTCATGAACTTGGATAATATTGGTTTTACATTCTTTTCATGATGTCATTATTCATGTGATCTAGTTCTATAGCATATATAATTTTGTCAATAAGCATGGAAACCATATACGAATATATTCATGAAAACAAACAACCATAAGCAATAAAGTCTATACACATAACCATATAATATTTGCGAAAGTACAACAAGACGGGAATCGTGGATTCTGACAAGGAAGAGAGAGGTGGAAAGAGAGAGGAGGAGAAGAAGAGATCAAAGAGATGATGGGAAGAGGACTTACGAATTTTCCGCTCGTATGAATACAGCGAGCAATGAAGAGAAGGAGCCTCGGTTTGAAAAACCGAGACCGTTAATGCGACGGAAAAGGTGAGCTCGATACACCGACATCCCCTTAGCGAGATGCAGAACGACGTAGAGGGAGGAAGGAGCTTCACTAGACTTTATAGACTTGGCTTCATTAAGAATAGGACTAAAAATAATTTGGATTTGAGAGATAGAAATTTAGAGAGAATTTTCAGAGTATTACATAAGGAAAAAGTATTTGAGCAACCATGGATATTTATTGGAGAAAAGAAATGAAGACTTGGTGTAAAAAGAAATTAAAGAGTATTAAAATTTTATTTAATGAGGAAAATGAAGGGATTAGCAGTTCTTGGGTTGAAAGGGAAAAATTGGGTAGCTGAAACAAGAAGAGGGGAGCTCAAGAATTGCACAGACACTGGAGGGGCCCGTTTGGATGAGCTTGGGCCACCCAAACCCGGTTCCTAGCCGCCTAGGTCGGTTGGGATGTGGAGGATGGGGTCAGGTCTTTTGTCGTTGGCTCAGGACAAGTTAACTAGTTTAAAAACATATATCTTTTCTTCTGAAACATTTTGTAAATTCGTCAATCCCTCGTAGGACTTTCAGGAACTCTAAAACGTCGAAAAGAAATTAAAATAAAATAATTGGTATGCAAGGATTCGAACGTGCGGGCTACGGAACAGCAGTGTAGAGGCTTAACCAATGGGCTACAAGTTGTTTCTTTCACTTATTTAACAAGAATTACTTATAACTCGAACTCAAAACAGTAAACATCTTTTATTAATTAAAACAAATGGGATGGTACATGGATTTTAGGGTCGTTACATGAACCTTATCTATCAGAGGCAACTATTCTGCTTTCTTTAAACTTTCTAGTCTGAGGGGTACACCTAAATAAGTAACATAGAAATCCTCCAACTTGCAATTGAAAATTGAGACTAAACGTTCTTCCTAAACTAACTTTTCTCTTAAGAAAATCACTGAGCTCTTGTGGAAGTTGATGTTCAGGCCCTGACCAGAGTTCAAATAAATATAAGATCTATTTAAACACCGCAACCTGATTCTTACAAAGTCTCCCAAACAGCAAAGTATCATCAGCAAACTATAAATTGATAACCTCCGTCCTTATGTCCTCAGGACCTTATCCCTCCAACAACCCCTTATGCCTGCATCTTTGAATCACGTATGCAAGACCATCTGCCACCATCAGCTTACTGTAATTTATATATTTTGGTGAGCATGAACTTATGATTGGTTTGTGAAAAGGTGTGTTGTGTGTGTTTTGTAAATAACTGTAATCAAGACGGTGTCGCAAATAGCTAGCCGCGATGAGTATGGGTCGTCCGCAGGGTAAGGTGAATTTCTTTTTTTGTTTTAGATGAGTTGATAAAAGAGATGAGGGATTGTTATCGTTTTAAATTAAAATGGGTAGAAAATTTTATAATAGAAAGGCTTGTAGGGTTTATAGGACTTAGCAGTAATGGATGAAAGTTTAGAAATGATTCTTTTTATCTTTTAATTGTTTAAAACTAGAGAGATAGCGATGAATATGGATTAGGGTTCTTAGATGGAATTAGGATTTCTTACTGCTGCCCCTTGTCCTTCCATCGATTTCTATTTATCTCAAGCCCTTAACAAAATACGTATTAACTAATCTCAAATCGTGGCCGTGACTATCATTAATTGATAGCGTGCCCGATAAGAGAATTAACATTTATTATGCTAAGATTTATAAACATTAAAATATCAAAAGAAGTTAAGAGATTTTTCGTCCATTATTCTACCTTATCATACAAACCCTAGCAAGCAAGAAACTACTCGTTCATGATTATTAGCGATTTAAAATAGAGGTGGAAAATGAATGAAACCATATTAAAATAAAAAGTGCAAAAAGTAATGCTGAAAGTAATACAGAAAAGTAATGCTTAAAGTAAATGCGAAAAGAATTAAAATAAAAGACCACCTTTATTTATCAACTATTGTATTACAAAATTTCTTCTTAAAAGGTACATTACAAGAACCCTAGTTTTGCTCATAGATCTTTCTCTTGATCGAGGTAGATGAAAAGATTTTTAGATTTGATTAAAATTTTTGGAATGCACAGCTCTCGGTCGTTTATATAACCTCTAAAAGTACAAACACTAGATGCCATGTTGGAGTAGGTGAAGTTACGATCATGCCCCCAAAATTCCACATCCAACGACTACCAAAAGACCGCGGTTCCGCCGCCCTTGCCCTCGTTTGACCGCGGATCCGCCACCTTCTAATGGGTTTGGGACTTGGGATTTTTTCTGGATTTTTCTCTAGATATTTGGAGATCCTATTGATATACAAATTCTGAGAATATTGCTCTCAGTCTCTGCCATTGCTAGATTTTTTGATTTGCTTTTAATATTTGGCAGATTCGGTTTGATATTCCGATTTGACTTGGATCTCCTACTTAGATTTTAGACCTGAGCTAATACCTGCACAATATCTCAAATCAAATTGTTAGTAGTATTTGGTATTTTTGAGATATTATTACAACCATTTATATGATATGATATCTTAAGAATATTGATTAGGAATATTTGACATGATATGCATATTTTAATTACTAATATTTCATTTAAATATTATATGCATATATTTTCCCTAATTATATTAATTATAAATGAAGAAACATATGATAATAATCTTTTTACAAATAAACCCACATATGTTCTTTATTTACAATTAACACCTTTTAGTAACTAATAATAGTAGGGAAATATCCATACAAATGTGCAATATTTTTTACCAATCAAATACCCCCTAACTTATTTTTGATCGTTTCGAGCAAACTATTTATTAAAAAGAAAAAGAAAAAAACCTAGCACACTTTCATAGGCAACACGATCGCACTTAGCTCGTGCAACAAGCCTTTAAATATCTAGGTGTCTCTAATAGGAAGAGTGTTGTCTCCTAAAGGTTTTCAGTGGATTACACCCAAAAAATCCCAAAATAAAAGAAAGAAGACAAAAATTACATGCAAAGATAAGGAACATATAAAAGAAAAAAACTTAAAAATAAGTGTTTCTAAACTACACTAGCTTTTTAGTTGTCATGAGCCCTACCTTAATGGTGTTGAAAAGATATCTGAAATCACATCATCCTTCAATAAAACTTCGTTTTTAGTCTTCCTCCCTACTTTTCTTCCAAACATCGATCATATACTCCTACGTGTATGTAAAAGACATCCCTACATTTGGAGAATTCAATTCAAACTATCATACCCTTTATCCATATACCTTAGTATTTTTTAGTCGGTGATATTTTATATGGATTTGCTCACACATTCTTCATGCGATCGTTAATATTTATTGAATTACTAACCAACCGATTACCGAATGTGCTCACTTATTAAGGCGTAATTAGCAATATCCTAGTCTTACAACACCTAAGACTTAGCAATGACTCTCAAACCAGTTGGTCTAAGGCACTAGGTGATAAGGCACTCTCGCTATATTTTTATGCTGCCTTAAGTAATTACAAAACCAGTATTCTTTTTTCTTTACCATTTACATTTTATGTCATTTATATTTTTGTTAATTTATATATATATTTTTTCTTTATACTAAGGATTTTAGACGCGAGCATTTCAAGGTATCCTCTACTATCCCAAGTTTCAAGATGTGTGTAAGTGCGTACAGTAGGGTATCAATGTTCAGAAGTTTGGACTCAAGAATATGGACTATTTTTCAGACTTATTTCTATCCATATATGAGTGATTCCTTTATCTTACTAACCTTTGGGACAACAACTCATGACTACCTATTACTAGGTTTGTTTTAAAATATCTAATTTTCATGCTTTACTTAAATCTCTTCCTTTCTTTCATATGTATTTTTCACTTTCTAACTTTTATTTTCTAAAAAAAATACTATGCAATGCAATATTTATATATGATGCGTAGATATATACAAACCATCCATAATAGACCATCCCCCCAAACTAGTTTGCAGTAGTGTCCTCACTGACGCTGTCCTGTAAGCTCAAAACCTGAAGACTAGGAGGAACAGTTCAATAAGATGGTATAAAGAAGGGGTCAAGTGTGAATAACTGTGAAATCCTACCCCAAACTTGTTTTTGGCTCACAATTGTGAAAAATTTCTTTTCGTTCAAGAACCATAATATTTTTCTTCTCCCCCCCCCAATTTGAGTAAAACTGTGTTTTTATTATTAAGCATTGAAATTCAACATAAGAGGAGGGTAAATATTATTGGTCTATATAAAAATTTACAAAGACCAAAAGTCAACACCAACCATTCAAATATTTTATCAATTTAACACCATGGTTGGTAGAAGATCGTGTAACGGATGTACGTATAGAAGACTCGAGACTATATAAGAATGGAGTTTGCAACATGTCTCAAGTAGAAAAAACATATAAAAGTATCGAGAAGAAATTAAGTAGGGGAAGATGAGAAATGTATTTGAAAGGTTTTACGTCTCGGTTGGTAAAGACGAAAAAGTGACGGTGAGTGAAAACGAGTATGTGTAAGATAAGAAATGGGTGAAATAGTCGCATTCTCGTATGTGATTAGAAGAAGGGGTGACGGTTCAACTTCTTCGGCCTCAAACAGAGGCGCACGAATTTCCGGTGGAGATTGATTCATCACAACATCCAAGTCATTAAGGAATGCGAGTTCTTCGACGAAAATACTTTCGAAACTTTCCTCGATGTTCTAATTGATAATCTCATCGGAAAGAAAGAAATCGATATTTATATCAGTGGAATAAGCAGATCTTCTAGGAAGATTGAAAGTTTCAAGATCAATCTTTTTCGCACCAAGGTTCAAAACACTCGATTTGTCAGGAAAAAACTTATCTACCTTATTCGTATAATAAATAGATGGATCAAACAACAGCGCACTAGTGGCGTCGAGATGATAATCGTGGAGCAAAAACTCCTCCAATTCGCAACTATCGAAAGTTATCTTGTTGACAGAACATATATTAATTATATGAGCAGAAGGTTCGGAGGGTTGACTTCTTACCGTGAAAATGTTAAGCTCAATTGTCATCTTCCCGAAGGATAGGTTCATGGACCCGTTATGACAATTGATTACTGCATTGGAAGTTGATAGAAAAGGGCGATCAAGAATCAACGGGATTTGGTTCCGTGGGTTTGCCACAGGCTGTGTATCTAAAACTATAAAGTCCACGGGGAATATAAATTCCCTGACTTTGATCAACATATTCTCTAGCTCACCCCTAGGATGGGTGATAGATCGATCGGCCATCTGGAGAGTGCAGAGCGTAGGTTTCAACTCTCCTATGCCTAATTTCTCATAAACAAAATACGGGAGAAAGTTAACACTAGCAACTAGATCGAGTAGAGCGCGATTGATATTTTTACCCCCAATAGTTATAGATATTGTAGGACAAACGGGGTCCTTATGTTTCTTAGGTAAATGTTGGGTAAGAGCATCGCTCACATTGCTCGATAAAAAAATCTTTTTAGGCACTTGAGTTTTCCTTTTCCTAGTGCACAAGTTCTTAAGAATTTTCGTATAGAACGGAACTTGTTGAATAGTATCTAAGAGAGAAATATTTATGTTAACTTGCTTAAAATTTCCACAATCTTCTTCCTCTGTGGACTTCGTTTGTTGGGCCTCAACCGGTTTGGAAAAAGAATTTTATCAATAGGGATTAGGTCCAACATTTGAGGAGAAGTTTGTGAGGATGGAATGGATCCCAATATTAGATTTGGGATGGTCTGAGATAGTAATTTATTTAAGAAAGTGGACTGAGAGTTCGAGCCTAGTGGAGAACGGAGAATAGGCTTGGAAGAAGATGTTGGATTAGACAAAGTAGGAGTAGAAGTAGTAGCCAGGGTATCATCTAAATCATCAACTTATTCACCAATATGGTTTTTCAGCACTCTTCCCGATCTCAACGTAGTTACGTCACTCACGTTATGATTTTGTTGGTGAAGGATGATATTTGCGCTTTGTGAGTGGCTGGAATTTGGTAAAGGTTGAGATGAAAGTTTCCCTTTCTCTCTGTCACTCATTACGGCATTTAACTGTGTAATTTGTACTTCGATCAATTTTATGCATTCACCATGGGAAGTAGTGTGTTGCATTAGCGTTTGGATAGAAGACGTTAAATTAGCCGTCGTTTGTGTAGATTGTTTAATAAACGTTTCTAAGTTTCTTTCGAGTGCAAAGATTTTATCAGTGCCGGCCGTTGGAATATTAGTCTGTGGTTGGTAAGAATTATTATAAGGTGTAAAGTTGTTGGCCGAATTTCGGAAAGATTGCTGTTGAAAGGGCTGCTGAATTTGTTGTGGTAGCTTTTGTTGCTGTGGGGGAAGCCTTTGATAGTTATTTTGGCTTGGGAGCTGATTTTGATTTTGAGATTGGTTTTGGTTCCAAGCAAAATTAGTTAGATTTCTCCATCCCTGATTATATGTGGATGAATAAAGATCGTTTCAAGGTTGTTGCTGAAAAACTGCATTGGTTTGTTCATGAACTTGAAACGGAGGATTCAAAGGATATTTTCCCATTAAATGTGATGAGTCAAAACAGCAACCACATACGGTTTTGGGGAGCGTAACTTGGTTTAGGGAGGCTAAAGAGAACTTTCTCTCCCTAGCTTTGAGTTTCTTTTGCATTGCAGCCATTTCGGATTTCATTGCTATGGAAGTGTCGAGCTGATGGATACCTGTCCTAGATGAAGACGATGTTGTTGGTTTAGTGCTCTCCCACTGTAATATTTGTTCGGCGAGATCTTCCAGAAATTTTCATGCTTCGTCATCGTCTTTTGACATGAAATGACATTGACAAACGGTTTCTAGCATTTGTTTTGTAGCTGGATTGATATCATCATACATAATTCGACAAAATTGCCATCTGTCGATTCCGTGATGAGAGCATTGGACAAGGAGATCTTTAAACGGTTCAAAATATTTCCAAAAGGGTTCGTTGGGAAGTTAGGCAAACTGGTTAATCTAGCTCCGAATACGGGCGGTCTTGTAATGAGGATAAAATTTCTTAAGGAATGCTTTAACGAATTCATCTCATTTAGCGATAGAATGTGCGGCGGTTCTATAAAGCCACTTCTCTGTTAGTTTGCACAAGGTAAAAAGGAGAAGACGTAATCGCAGAGCATCCCCTGAAAATTGGGTGGTGCTCATCATTTCACATACGTTTTTGAATTTGGTTATAAAAACGTATGCATCTTCAGATTCAAGCCTGTGAAATTTGGGCAACAAGTTGATGAAGTGGAGTTTAATTTCAAAATTATCCCCATTGGCTGGTAGAAAAGACAGACACGTAGGAAGGGGTCCGCGTACGGGGTAGCATCGGTCTTGAAGAGTGATATGTGGTGGATTCTGAGTTTGCGCACCTACAGGTGGTGGCAATGTGGTATTGTTAAAAACCAACGGAGATCCGTCCATCTCGGGAGATGTGGTAGGTGATGAGAAATAGAAGTTGAAGAAGTATCGACTTCGGAGTCGACAACAAAAACGTGGACTAGAAGGGTACTAGAATCCTGTGTCCAGCCGATCATGCATTAAGCGGGTTTAGTGCACGTGGCAGCATGTGATATGTGTAAGAACGATTTTAAGAAGGCTTGTTTTGAAAAAAATGTCAGGCGTGAGACTTGACTCAACCAATCAAAAAATGCACAATCAATCCCTAGAGCTAGGGTCACTTAGGTCAAGTCACTAGACCGCTCCTAGACTTCCAAAGGACAAGACGTAGGATCAATCCTCTACCACCTCCTTATCAATCTTGCGACCAGGTATGTGGAAGGTATCCGCTATACGAATCGATGAAATAACGGGCCTAATTAAGCAACCACTTTCTTTAGTCACAACTGCCTAGATATCACAAAAGAAATGCGGATAAGCCATAAATTACCCACGACCCTCCTTTGTCCTAATTGGGCGCGAATGTCCTTAGAGGCTTGGTCTAGATATTTTTTATTAATGTAGGGTGATAGTATGCTCGTTTGTGATTTGTGAGGCCTAGGAAGGGTGATGAAATCCCCACCTGATCTGAGTTTGGGTTTATTGCCCCTTAATGTCCGGTTTAAGTATGCAAAACAACCCGAAATCAAAACAGGCAAAAAGATTTTTTTAGCGGCGCTGTTTGCAAAGACTCCTGCAGGTAAAAACATTTTATTGGAGCTTTAGAGGAAAGAGGGAGACGATAAGAGAATACCAGAGAAGTTTGGAGGCCTAACTTCTCAATACAACCGTGCTTCCGCCGCCGAATGCACCTATGGGCCGCGGTTCCTCCGTCTCTTGGCAAGTTCTTCTCTTCAAATTTCTTCAAAGCACTCCGATGCTCATCTGGTCCAAGTTGAAAGTCTCCAAATCTCCAGAATGGAAGACTCATCATTCCAATCTAACCCATTAAATATTATGTATTGAATATCTTGACTATGATAAATTTAATTTCATTTACAGCTATGTAATTTTACTTAATCGTTTCTTGTAATTGTTATTGTATATGTATATTGCATTAGTTATTTTTCAGGATATGAGTTCATGATCGAGACATGGACGGACTGAGGAGGACGCGGCATCCAGTTCCTCCAGTCGGGGTCCTGGGAAAAGAGGCCCCACACAACCAAATGTTTGTATGTTGTTGTATTGTAATTTGGTGGATATATATACTCGTTAATGTACATGCAATTAGTAGTTTCTATTCATGTATTTGTAAGAGAGAATAAATGAATCCACGAAGATTTGGACAATTATTGCACCAATGCGCAAGTGCGAAGTATTTGAGTCTCTTTCATGATATAAATTAAATTGCTTGATACAACCAAACACATTGGGAGTGGCAGCAAAATCTTTTCTAAGAAAAAAGAATGAAGAATGGGAGGAAACCAATAATGCTGCATCCATAGCGGTAAAGATGATAGCGGATAAAAGGAAGAAAAGGATTTAATATTTGAAGCTCAGCGTTCAATCCTAGTAATTGCTTGTTATAAGGAATCGAGAGGAGCGCGTCACTCTGCTCTTAAACCAGAGAAGCCTTCAACTATGCTTGTATCTGAAGCTCACAGTTCAATCCCCCAGCCCTACCCTGGGAGAAAAATAGCAATTTATTTGAGAAAAGTTTTTCTTTTTTGAATCACAAATGTTAGGAAAATTGACTCTACCATTATATATAAACCATTTTCCTACGAAGGAGGTTGAGATCTCCTTCAGATGTTGTCTTTCGTCGATCTGTCGCGAGCGTTGGTGAATGGGCTAATACTGATGTTGAGAGTTGCCTTCTTAAGCGTGTGGATCTCAGTGAGCTTGTTTTGAGGCGAAGCCGAGCAATCTGCAAAAGAAGTCTCAGGGTGGTTGTACCACCGTGGACCCTCCAACGATCAAGTTAGCTGAGGAATTTGGGTAGAGTAGAGGCTTATTGGAATGAAATTGCCTTACCTGAGTCGTCTGAGAGAGGGGTTTTTATAGTGGTCGCTTGGAGCGAGCCGGCGCGAGATCTTCACCGTTGGTTACACCCCTGACGTTACGCCTGAGTGAATGACGGGATCCACCCATTAATGACGAGATACGCTCGTTAATGGAGGGATACGATGGTGTCGAACGCGGGATGTTGGGTGGCGAATATCTCGCCTTTCGCGAGATACGCGTGTTGGGGTCGAAAATTGCACCCCGGTTGACCAAGTCAAAGTCAATGCCAACCCCAAGCCAAGTGGGCCCAAGCCCGGATCAAGTGGGCCCATGCCCAGGTCGAGTCCGAACATGAAGCGGCCGGCCCTCCTCCATGCCCAAAATGAAATCATGTAATAAATAATTTTTATGTAATTTTTTTTATGCATGAATGGGCATAAAGCCAACTTTATGTAAAGCCCATGGCTTATGTGCAAAAAGAAATGGCACATGAGCCATGGGATGGCCAAAATGCCATTTTTGTAAAGCCCAAGGGGCTATATGTAAAGTGTATAGCATATAAAGGCAAAGATAATAAAATATCTCAACAACTTTTTCTCTCTCCAAAAAGAACCAAGATCTGAGAACTTTCTCCTTTCTCAATATTCTAAAAGCTTCTTCTTTCTTGAATTAAATTAAGAGTTTTACTCTTCTTTTTAAAAACTAAATAGTTTTTCACCACAAAACCCACAAAGGAGAACTCAGATTTTCCATCAGATCTAAAAAAGAAGAGATTTTTAAAATCTCACACTTCTTGATCTTCAAAATCCGGCCAACAAAGGAAGAAGAAGGAGACCCATCTCCAGAAACCCCACTTTGGGGAAGAACTAGGACTCAAGGGGAGAAGCCCTTCATCAGCTTCAAAACATTTTAGGAGTTTAACTCCACTCTAATTTCTCTTTCGAGAGTTTCTGAGGCTAAAAGCCCCTTTCTCTCGCCGGAGCCCAAGCGCCCGAGCGCTTTGCGCTCAAGCGCCCAGTGCCCACGTGCCGACATGTGGCACGCTAGTGCTCGAGCGCTTAGCACTCCAGCGTCCAGCGCCCACGTGCCGACACGTGGCGCACTAGCGCTCGAGCGCCAAGCGTCCACGTGTCGACACTTGGTGTACCGGCGCCCGAGCGCCCGGCGCCAGGGCGCCACGCGTCCGGCGCCACGCATCCTTTGGGTGCTTTTTCCTTTTTTTATATATATGTATACATGTATATATATGTATAGATACACACACACTCCACAACACTGTCCCTCCCAAAAAATTTTGGGCCGGGGTGCTGCCCCGCACCCCGCAAGGGGGCTGCTAGCCCCTTGACCCCCAGCCTGCTATCCGGGTAGCGAGACCCCCGTAAAAACTCTGCGTGGCTCCCGATATATCCAAAACCCCTTTTAAAACACAACACACGCACGCTGCACATTGAGTTCGCATGACCAGTTTAACCCGTCAATCAGAGCTTCCCTCGCTCCAAAGGCGAGGAGTAATTAACGGCAGCTTAGTCCGCGGCTGCCATAGATTCGGATCCCCACAATCAATAAAACCCCGCCTTCCCTAGGCAGGGGGAATCTGTAGTACGCCTGACAAGCGCGCGCGTATTCCCATCTCAATGGGGTGAAGAAAAACACTCTACAGATTCTGGCACGCCCGGTGGGACCAATCTCTCCTCCCATATTTCGGGTTAAACGTTCATGCGAACTCAATCAATATACGTATCTATATTTATACTAAAATAATGCTCTTTCTTGCAGGTTTTCCAAGCAATCACTTTTCAACAATGTCTCCAAAGATGAACCCATCTCTCAACACGGCTCCCATCTCCTACACGATGAAGATGGACGTCAGGACGGTTCTTCCGGCCAGTCTCGGGCGACAGTGGGAGGAGCCGCCGCTACCATTTGGCTCTATTCTATTCGTGTCAGCTAACGCCATCCCAGCTCCTCAAGCCCCGGTGACAGAAAAACCGGTCTCGAAGGGCAGGATGCCAAATGTGGTGGTCTCGAAGGCGCCCCAATTCAAACGCAAGTCGGTGTTTGAACGACTCTCCTTGGCCCCAGCTGGGGGCAAAGCCATTAACACCAACAAAGCAACAAGACCTCTCAAGCAAGCTCCGGTGGTACCCCTGACAACTGCTCGATCGGGTGTTTTCTCTAAGCTCCCCGTTAATCGACTCACGGTGGCTTCTCAGGAAACAGATTCCCGCCAAGCCCTTAAAATTGAGAAGCTAATGCAGAAAAGGCTCAAATATAGAGTTAACAAAAGGGCTAGGGCTCTTGCTGGGCCGAACCTCATGAGGTTCGAGGAACAGGGTTACCTCGCCAAAGATGAGGGGATGGCTGAATGTGTTATTCACACCGTCTACATGGTGGGCACTCGTCCCAGCGACAACCTTCGCAGCAAAAACAAGGATGAGGCCACCACATCTCAAATCCAACCTGGTGTGAATATAGCTGTCACTTCTCAAGACCAGCATCCTCCGGAGGGTGATGAAAATCCTCCCAGTGAGGCTGATAGGCAGAGAGAGCCCTCAGTTCATGAGGAGTCGGGCTCGGAAAGTGAAGATGAGCCAACTTTCCATCTTAAGACCGCAGAGCAGCAACTTCTCCAAGAGCTCCGAAAACAGCTCAGAAGCAAAGACAAGGAGATGACCAAGCTCTACTCAAAGATCGACGACTTAACAAATGTCGTCTTACGGCTTACGGCCCAACTTGCCTCTCAGCCGCCCAATCAAGCACGGGCTCTGCTCATGAACTAGGAAATGGTGTCCCGAGACAGCCGACGCCTATTCCCTCAAATCCAAAGGTGGGCGGACCGCACGAAAGCCAGTCGCATCTTATCTCGGGAAATGTCTTGGCGGCCGATGACAGCAACCCGCTAACTCAAGGTCAAATCATTGATTTGGTTGCTAACAAAGTCAAAACATTGGTAGCAGAAGCCAGAGAGCAAAAAGATGCCAGCGGTAGTGGGAGACCATATCGTGCTCGGTACGATCATGTGGAGTTTCCCACTGGCTATGTCGTCCCCAAATTTGAAAGGTTCGATGGGACGGGAAATGCGAACCGGCACATTGCTCAATTTAAAGCATCATGCGCAAATACTGGGGGCAATGATGCGCTCCTTCTCCGTCAGTTTGTTAATAACTTGACGGATGTTGCTTTCGATTGGTATGCAAGCATACCAGATGACTCGATCACGACGTTCGCTCAAATAGAATCCATGTTCAAGCAAAGTTTCATGAGTGTCAGCGATAAAATCACCATTACCGACCTCATAAGGACAGAGCCAAAGGACAACGAAAGCAACATGGATTTTATAGTCCGATGGCGCAATCTCTCTGTCAAATGTGAACCGCCATTGGAGCAAGACCAATCTGTCAGTCTTCTTATAGAAAATATGAAGGACTGGGTGAAACCTTTCCTGTGCACCGCAGGCCTCAAAACATTCCAAGAGTTGACCAAAAAGGTCCAAACGTTGGAACGCTCAAAGCCCGAGTCCACTCAGGATCTTCAGTTCACAAACAGACCGAAACCTTGGAGGGACGACAACCGAAAAGGCGGAAGTTCTAACAGCACCGATTCTCTAAATAAGCAGAGAGCGGGCGGAGGAAAAACTAACAAATCTCGAGAGCCAACTTTGGAGGAAAGAAGAAATAAGGTCTACTCATTCCGAAGGGACAAGGTCCACAAAATTTTTAAAGATGCTCTGAAGAATGGTTTGCGGCTACCAGAACCAAAAAGGCTAAGTGAAGCGAACAAGACTGATCATCCCAACTTTTGCCCATACCACCGAGTGCTGGGACACACTATTGAAGACTGTTGCATCTTCAAGGATTGGGTCGAGAAACAATACAAGGCGGGAGAAATATCATTGTCCCCTGGTGTGTTAAAATCAAGCTGCGACCGCCAATTTCATACAAACGGAGACCGAGGTCCTTCAGGGACCTGATTCTCTCAGACATCTGCCTTTCTCTAAAAAGAGCGGACCAAGGAAACATGCTAAAAGGCGAGTGAGCAGCGTTGCCAATGAAGAAGCAATAGACGGGTACACAACCCATACAGTCTATATGATGGATCTCAGAGGAACAAGTCCTCCTACGCCTTATAACTATGACAATGACGCGGTTGTTGCCATCCAACATCGGCCCGATCCAAATGATGAAGAGCTCGCTCGGGCTATTAAGCCAAAGGAACCCGTGGTTCATGCTGAATCAAGTTCAGGAGGTAGGGATGACCCCGTTGTCATACCCGGAACTATAAAACAAGCATTATTCCAATGGCTTCAAAGGCAACTTCAGGACAGGGATGAGAAGATGGCCAAGGTCCATTCTAAAGTTGACGAGCTGGAAAATGTTGTGGCGGATCTCACGACCCAAGTCGCCCGATTGCAATTACAGCAAAATCAAATTTTGGTTCATGAGCTGGGAATTGATATCCGGAAGCAGCCGACCGATGCTCCCTCCAGCCCGAGAGCGGAACACCTTTATGAAAAATGGACGCGATCAGCCTCCAGCCCCTCCGATACGTACACTGAACATGGTAAGCGGACAGTAGGCGAACCAAAGACTTATCATCCTCAGGGTCCAGCATCAGTAAGGGCACCTACTCCAATAGAGAGAAAGAAGAAAGTATACTCCTTCAGGAGGGATAAAGTCCGCGAAATATTCGAGGACGCCTTGGACAACGGTCTTCAATTGCCTATTCCAAAGAGGCCACACGAGATGAACATGACTGGCAATCCCATATACTGCCCATATCATAGAATGGTGAGTCATACCATTGAAAACTGCTATATTTTTAAAAATTTGGTGGAGAACCAATACAAACTCAGGAAAGCCTCACAGTCGTCAGATGTACCGACAAGCCACAGAGCTACGGTCATCAACACAGCCCCGCCAAGATCAAAATTCGAGGAGCTGGGATAAGCAAACCACTGACCACCACGTCGTTAAACTGGGAATGACAGACTACCAAGTCTTTAAACTGGGAATAATTGACCACCACGTCGTTAAACTGGGAGCAACCGACCACCACGTCGTTAAACTGGAAACAACCGACCACCATGTCGTTAAACTGGGAATGTAAAAAAAATGTGTAAATAAAAAAAAAAGGGAATGTGTAAATAAATAAATAAAAAGAAAATCCGAAATGATGGGGCAACTTGCAATAAAAATCAGCGAGTAAAATAAAGAGGAAAATAAAGCCGAAATGATAGGGCAACCGCGAATAAAAGCCGAAATGATAGGGCAATCGCGACCTTCGCGATAAGAAAAGCTGAAATGATAGAGCAATCGCGGTAAAACAAAAAAAAAACGGCGAATGATGAGTCGCTCCTGGTACCATATTCCAGTGCAGCGATGCAGACGCCAACCAAAATCCAATTTTCCAAAATTCCCCCGGCCCTACGGTTAGTCCCCAAATTGAATACCGTATACAATCCATGGGCTCAAATAATTCTCATCACACTCATGCCCCACTGCAATCACCAGTCCAGCGGCCGGTCTCCGCCCTTGGAATTATACTCCATTGGGAAGACCCACTCATGTGTCCTTACGACGCATGAGGAGAACAAACCTTCGTGGGATCCTTACGTCTCACAAAGGAAAAACACACTTGGGGGTCCTCACGACTACTAAGGAGAAAACGTACCTACGGGATCCTTACGACTCGTAGGGAGAAAATGCTTTTATGGGACCCTTACGGCCCATAAAATTGAAAAGCCTTAGGTAATAGGGATCCAAAACTGTCTCCTAAGCCATCGCTCCCCAATTCCCAAGTGGCGAATGATGAGTCGCTCCTGGTACCATATTCCAGTGCAGTGATGCAAACACAAACCAAATTCCAACTCCCATACCCCAACGGCGAATGATGAGTCGCTCCTGGTACCATATTCCAGTGCAGCGATGCAGACGCTAACAAAGTCCCGAAATTTTTTCGGCCCTACGATCTGGATCATACATCCTGCAAAATCGTATACAATCCACGGGCGTAAAACGATCCCAAAAAAAATGGTATGTCCACAAGCAAAATGGGCACGGATGAAAACCCGAAAGGGCTTCGTGAGTAAAAACAGCATGACTGCCGGCGAGTTTGTGAAAACCCGAAAGGGCGCAAACTCGTGAAAAGGAGATGAAATGCACTCACAAAGTCCTCTCGACTTTGTGAGGAGAAAATTCCCGCGTGAGATCCTTACGACTCACAAAGGAGCAATACACTTAGGAGTCCCTACGACTCCTAAGGAGAAAATATACCTACGAGATCCTTATGACCCGAAGGGAGAAAATGCTTTGTAAGACCCTTACGGCTTACAAAATTGCAAAGTCTTAGGCGATAAGGACCTAAAACATGTCTCCTAAGCCATCGCTTCCTGATAAGCAAGCGCAAATGATGATTCGCTCCTGGTACCATATTCCAGTGTAGCGAAACTGATGCCAAGCAAAAAAAAACCAATTCCCAAATCCTCCCGGGGCAAATGATGAGTTGCTCCTGGCATTATTCCAGTGCAGCAATGCAGATGCCAAAAAAAAAACTAAATCCCTAAATCCACTCATGGCAAATGATGAGTCGCTTCTGGTACCATATTCCAGTGTAGCGATGCTGATGTCAATCCAAATCAGATCAAACCAACCAATTCCAACAGTGACACTCTGTGCCGAGGAAACGTCGACCAGCGACACTCCGTACCAGGGAAACGTCTAATAACAGACACTCCGTAACGGGGAAACGTCAAGCAGACACTCCGTGCCGGGGACACGTCAACCAGCCGACACTCCGTACCAGGGAAACGTCCAACAACAGACACTCTGTAACAGAGAAACGTCAAGCAGACACTCCGCCTCGGGGACACGTCGACCAGCGACACTCCGTACCGGGGAAACGTCCAACAACAGACACTCCGTAACGGGGAAATGTCAAGCAAACACTCCGTGCCGGGGACACGTCAACCAGCCGACACTCCGTACCGGGGAAACGTCCAACAACAGACACTCCGTAACAGGGAAACGTCAAGCAGACACTCCGTCTCAGGGACACGTCAACCAGCGACACTCCATAACGGGGAAACGTCAAGCAGACACTCCATGCCGGGAACACGTCAACCAGCCGACACTCCGTACCGGGGAAACGTCTAACAACAGACACTCCGTAACGGGGAAACGTCAAGCAGACACTCCGCCTCAGGGACACGTCAACCAGCCGACACTCCGTACCGGGGAAACGTCCAACAATAGACACTCCGTAACAGGGAAACGTCAAGCAGACACTCCGTCTCGGGGACACGTCAACCAGCGACACTCCGTCTCAGGGAAACGTCCAACACAGACACTCCGCATCGGGGAAACGTCCAACAAACGACACTCCGTAACGGGGAAAAGTCAAGTAGACACTCCGCCTCGGGGACACGTCGACCAGCGACACTCCGTACCGGGGAAACATCCAACAACAGACACTCCGTAATGGGGAAACGTCAAGCAGACACTCCATGCTGGGGACACGTCAACCAGCCGATACTCTGCCTTGGGGAAACGTCAAGCAGACACTCCGTGCCGGGGAAACGTCCACCACGGATACTCCGTATCGGAGACGCGTTAAGTGTCGACCGCCCATGTCGTAAAAGAGCAGTGCATCCCAAAAAGTGGGAACCAGAGCAAGACGCCTCCACGCGAAAGAAGATCCATCAATTTTATGCACACGACCCACATATGTGGTGTGAATTTATTGATGGGGGCACTTTGTTGGGGTCGAAAATTGCACCCCGGTTAACCAAGTCAAAGTCAAGGTCAACCCCAAGCCAAGTGGACCCAAGCCCGGATCAAGTGGGCCCATGCCTAGGTCGAGTCCGAACATGAAGCGGCCGGCCCTCCTCCATGCCCAAAATAAAATCATGTAATAAATAATTTTTATGTAATTTTTTTTATGCATGAATGGGCATAAAGCCAACTTTTTGTAAAGCCCATGACTTATGTTCAAAAAGAAATGGCACATGAGCCAAGGGATGGCCAAAATGCCATTTTTGTAAAGCCCAAGAGACTATATATAAAGTATATAGCCTATAAAGGCAAAAATAATGAAATATCTCAACAACTTTTTCTCTCTCCAAAAAGAATTAAGATCTGAGATATTTCTCCTTCCTCAAGGTTCTAAAACCTTCTTCTTTCTTGAATTAAATCAAGAGTTTTACTCTTCCTTTTAAAAAAGTAAATAGTTTTTCACCACAAAATCCACAAAGGGGAACCCAGATCTTCCATCAGATCTCAGAAAGAAGAGATTTTTAAAATCTCACACTTCTTGATCTTCAAGATCCGGCCAATAAAAGAAGAAGAAGGACACCATCTCAAGAAACCCTACTTTGGGGAAGAACTAGGGCTCAAGGGGAGAAGCCCTTTATCAGCTTCAAAACATTTTAGAAGTTTAACTCCACTCTAATTTCACTTTCGAGAGTTTCTGGGACAAAAAGCCCCTTTCTCTCTTCGGCGCTCAAGCGCCCGAGCGCCTTGCGCTCAAGCGTCCACCGCCTACGTACCGACACGTGGCGCGCTCGCGCTCGAGCGCCTAGCGCTCAAGCACCCAGCGCCCACGTGCCGACACGTGCTGCCCCAGCGCTCAAGCACCCAGCGCCCACGTGCCGACACGTGTCGCACCAGCGCTCGAGCGCCAAGCATCCATGTGTCAACACGTGGTGCGCTAGCGCTCGAGTGCCTGGCGCTCAAGCGCCAAGCTCCCACGTGTCGACACGTGGTGCACCGGCGCTCAAGCGCCCGGCGCCCAAGCGCCCGGCGCCACGCGTCCTTTTGGTGCTTTTTCCTTTTTTTATATATATGTATACATGTATATATATGTATAGATATACACACACTCCACAACACTGTCCCTCCCAAAAAAATTTAGGCCGGGGCGCTGCCCCGCACCCTGCAAGGGGACTGCTAGCCCCTTGACCCCCAGCCCGCTATCCGGGTAGCAGGACCCCCGTAAAAACTCTGCGTGGCTCCCGATATATCTAAAACCCCTTTCAAAACACAACACACGCACGCTACACATTGAGTTCGCATGACTAGTTTAACCCGTCAATCGGAGGTTCCCTCGCTCTAAAGGCGAGGGGTAATTAACGGCAGCTTAGTCCGCGGCTGCCGGAGATTCGGATCCCCACAATCAATAAACCCCGGCCTACCCTAGGCAGGGGGAATCTGTAGTACGCCTGACAAGCGCGCGCGTATTCCCATCTTAATGGGGTGACGAAAAACACCCTACAACGCAGAGCCATGGCGAAGGCGCTTGGGCTCTGTGTCCTTGGTTGCTCGGTAGAACCGGGGAGGCTTAGCTCGGCGGGAGGCTCGGAGGCGAGCGGGAGGCCGAGGAAGATCGGTTCTGTGATAGCTTAGAGGTGAGAAGGGAGGGCTGAGAAAGCTCAGCGTGTAGGAAGGCTCGAAGGCCAGCCGATGGTTATTTGTAAGGAGAGCATATGAGTGTTTAGGGATCTATCGAAGATCGGGTCATGCCTCCGGACGATAGCCCGGGGGACGCCTCCAATGTATGGTACTTGCCCTATTTCCACGAACCCCGGGACACGTCATCTTCCACTTGTCATGATCCAGGGAGTTCCCACTAAGGATATCATCATTAGCCCCCCACTCTTATCCCGACCTATTTATGGGTCGGGTCGAGAGTGGTCCGGATCGGTTTCCCGGACTCAGCCTATTGTCAAAAATTTATCAGCGCAGATTTTCGGGGCGACTCGACGTAGGGCGGTTGCATCATTCAAATCTTTGAGCCCGCCTGTCGTATCCCGGGTACTTGGATCTCTGCGCGTATCTTGGATGACGTCAGTGGATCAGGGGAAAGGATCGTGCATTTAAAGAGGAGTGCCGATTCGCTTGCATGTCTGTTGAGGTGTAAGCCACACGTCCGACGCGGATTGGCGGACGCGACAGGTTGTCGTTGTCGCCTGCGCCCGAAGGTACGTCTCCAATGGTCGTTCGACACATGGGGCGTCGACGACTGGTAGACGTGAAGCTTTGTTTTGGAAGGAAATGATTCGAGCCGTCGGATGCGACCCCCCAAGCAGTATAAATAGGAGTGGGATCCTCTTAGGGTTCATACTTTTGCCACTATTTTCCTTTGCTGCGAGAGATTGCTCGGCGTTCCATCCTTTAGACCTGATCCTTTGCGCTCTTTCATCGGAGAATTCCTTCTTCCTTTGAATCAGGTTAGATGTCTTCTTCTGAGAAGTCTGTTGAGATAGTTAGGGTAGAGTCTAGGGAATCTTCTACCTCTTTGCAAGAGGGTTCCCTTGCTACTTCCTCAGCACCGGGCCCGCCCCATAGAGTCAGGACCACCGGCGCCGCTAGCCGCCCGGCTGTGACGAGGTCCTTAAGGTGCGCATCGGGAACGCCCGCGATGCGCCCTCCGTCTTGAGCGATCTAGGCGAGCTTGCCGAGATTCGGTCTCATTTCCATATCCCCTCTAACTACTCGCTCCGTTTGGCAAAAGGGAGCAAACAGGCGAACCAGGTGCAGGGGAAGGAGATTGCCCTGTATTTGGAGGCGTTCCGTACGGGAATGTGTCTGCCCTTTCCAACCGAGATATGCGGGATAGTTCATTGTTTCCAACTCTCGCCGGGCCAGCTTGCACCGAACTCATAGAGAATCCTTCTCGGGTTTCTGGTCTGGCTGAAGCTTGAGGAGATCCCCTTCAGCTTGACCCTTCTTACTTCCTTTCTCTACTATAAAAATCACCCCTGCACCAGCAAGAACGAGCCGAGCTGTGTGTACTTTTCCTTTAAAAAACGCAAGGGTGGGGTGGCCGGGTCGGGTGTGGTTGTCGTTCTTTCTTCCATCCATGACTGGAAGGTTAAGTTTGTATTCGCCAGGCCATCCGAGGGTAAGGACTAGCCTGTGCCTGTATAGTGGCACAGGGCCGACTGCCTGTGTGTGAAGCAGTCGTCCTCTCCCGAGGCGAGGGCGGTGTCCTTGTGGGAGCCAATCCAGTGGGCCGACGTCTTGCTTTTCGAGCAGGTCCTTAGCCGGGCTAGGCTCAGCCCCGTGCGCTTTGTAGGTAAGTTAGGAGATTGGACGACCTGTTTAGACTTGAGTAATTTTACTTTTTTCCCTTCTTGTACCACTAACTTCTCTGTGCTTTCTCCCTTTGCAGGACACATGGACCGGTCCAAGATTCTAGCCGCCATATCCACCATGGCCTGGAAGAAGGCCGGGGCCATGGTCTTGTTCCGAGCAGGCCCGAGCTCACCCCTAAAACTGTCCCCACCAGCGAAGTCCCCCGCAGCGCCCCGGGCCCCCGATGACCGCCGCGGAGGCAATCAGAAGCACGCCCGAGACCCGGAACCCCGGGTGAGGGAGGAGGAGGAGGTGACCGATGTCCCCTTCAAGTAGAAAAGGACGGTTTCTCGCATGCCGTCGGCTGATATCCCGGAGGGGATTCTGGTGCAGGAGGGGAATGTCTGCTTCGTGGTCCCCTCGGTGCTTTCCGTCGCCGACAGCTTGCTTGCGGACATGGAGCAGTCGGTCGGGGGAAAGATTCCACGGGGGACGCTAATGGCCCAAGTGGCCTCCATCGCTCAGGAGGCCGTTCAAGTCGGTATTCGCTTAATTGCCCTTTCTTAGCCCGGACCCTTCTAAATCCATCTTTTGCTTATCTTAGATCCTCCAACACTGCGCCCTCATCATCAACATGGAAGCCGAGGAGATCGCCCTGGCCATGAGGAAGGTGGGGGAATCGTCTTCGGAGGCGGAAGAGCTGCGCCTCCTGCAGCTGCAAGAGAAGGAGAAGACAGCTGCCCTTAAGTCTCGGTTAGTCGCAAGGGAGCTCATGCTCTCCAAGAACCAAGAGTCCTACCGGCTCCTGAGCGAGTCCCACCGATCCATAGAGGGCAAGTTGGAGGAGCTGGATAAGCTCCAGGCCTTAATGAAGAAGGCGAGGGACGCTAGCAAGAGAGAGACCGAGGCTGCGCTTGAGGCGGCGAAGATGCCGAAGTTTCGGGCCCGCAAGTCGGTTGACGCGTACAAAGCGTCATAGCAGTTCTACACCAACCTCGGCGAAGCCTCTGCCATCGTTTGGCATGCAGCCCTTGATTCCGTCAAGGAGTTGATGCCGAAGTTTACGGACGGTGAGCTCCATTCTTGGGTCCCTCTCTCGGTGGAAACACCGCAGGAGGCTGGCGCTGGAGGCGGGATGGCTACGGATGCAGAAACCCCGGCCTTTGAGGGCTGTGCCAAACAAGGCGAGGTCCCGGCGGAGCCTGCTGCCTGAGCTCCTCCTTTTTTTTCTTTTTTTGCTACGAACAATTTTGTAAGCCCCCAGGCAATTTTGTAAGGCTGAGGAGCCCTGAATACCCTGTAAAGGCTTTTTAGCACATAAATAAAACCGAGTTTATTTTCCTCTGCATGGCAATGTGCGTCTTGTGTGAGTACTTAAGCTTATCGGTCTTTTCCTTGATGCAAATGTTAGGCTGTAAGTCGATGACCGGCCTTTTAGACGACGATCGCGCGTTGAGTGTAAGTCAATTAATCACCAAGTGCAGGAAGGTCGGTGTCCTTCCAGCCCCCGGAGTCGAGGTGGCGATCATTCACTTAGAATACATCGGAAGATCCCTCATTGTAGGAAGGTTGGTACATGCCCAATCCTTGGAGTCGGACCGACGACCATGTCTCTTAGCGTGAGTTGAATAATGTATAAGTTAGGATTGGTCGGGGCTGACCGACGAGGGCTCTGGATCCTTAGCGTAGGTGGGCAGGAGCTACCCGCCAGGGATTGGCCGAGCAGGAAAGCTGCTCGGTGGCCTCTTGGTGAGGGCTTTCGATCCTTGGCATGGATGGGTAAGAGCTACCTGCCAGGGATTGACCGAGCAGGGAAGCTGCTCGGTGGCCTCTCGATGAGGGCTTTCGACCCTTGGCATGGATGGGTAGGAGCTACCCGCCAGGGATTGACCGAGAAAGGAAGCTGCTCGGTGGACTCTTGGTGAGGGCTTTCGATCCTTGGTGCGGATGGGTAGGAGCGACCTGCCAGGGATTGACCGAGCAGAGAAGCTGCTCGGTGGCCTCTTGGTGAGGGCTTTTGATCCTTAGCGTGGATGGGTAGGAGCTACCTGCCACGGATTGACCAAGCAGGAAATCTTCTCAGTGGCCTCTTGGTGAGGGCTTTCGATTCTTGGTGTGGATGGGTGGGAGCTACCCGCCAGGGATTGACCGAGCAGGGAAGCTCCTCGGTGGCCTCTTGGTGAGGGCTTTCAATCCTTGGCGTGGATGGGTAGGAGCTACCCGCCAGGGATTTACCGAGCAGGGAAGCTGCTCGGTGGCCTCTTGGTGAAGGCTTTCGATCCTTGGCGTGCATGGGTAGGAGCTACCCGCCAGGGATTGACTGAGCAGGAAAGCTGCTCGGTGGCCTCATGTGGAGGGCTTTCGATTCTTGGCATGGATGGGTAGGAGCTACCCGCCAGGGATTGACCGAGCAGGGAAGCTGCTCGGTGGCCTCGTGAGGAGGGCTTCGATCCTTAGCGTAGGTGGGCAAGATGTGCCCGCTAAGGATTGACCGAGTAGGGAAGCTGCTCGGTGGCCTCTTGAGGAGGGCTTCGATCCTTAGCGTAGGTTGGCAGCATGTGCCCGCTAAGGATTGACCGAGCAAGGAAGCTACTCGGTAGCCTCTTGAGGAGGGCTTCGATCCTTAGCATAGATGGGCAGGATGTGCCCGCTAAGGATTGACCGAGCAGGGAAGCTGCTCGGTGGCCTCTTAGTGAGGGCTTTTTTAGACTTCGCTTCGCCTTCATGGGGCGTCGTTCAATTTCCCTTGACCCGTAAAATCTGAGAGAGAGGCCGTCACAGACAACACGTGGCAGAAACGAGCAGGCAAGGCGTAACGCTCCGTAGTGCGCGTCGTTCCAACTTCCAGTGATCGCTTGAGGGCATGGTCGCCACGTGGTAGCTCTGTATAGGGAATTTTGAAAAGATCCCATGATTCGAGCTGCTGCGGGGGCAAACTTCGGCCTTTAGGGATTCTGTTGTAGCTATAAATAGCGAAAGCATGTTGGTTTCTTTTAGCCTTGCATTTCTGAAAATGGCTGGACGTCCATGTGTGCTCATTAGCGAGATGATTTCCTGGGACGATGTGAACCTCTGCAATCTTGATCGGTCCGAACAGACGTACGGGGCAGTGATAGACCGCGTGGAGGCCCACTTTGGATGTCTTCTTCCCCGGCGATCTCCACTCCTCCAAGTGCTTATTTATGTGATCTGGAGGAGGTCCCCGGGTCTGCACAACGCTTTGTCTCCGCAGTTGAGAAATGAGGCGATCGAGAAGTTGCACTCGCTTTACCACCTTGGCCTGATCTCGAAGAGCGGGCGGGATCGATCTGCTGGCCTTCTTCTGGAGCGTTTCCAGAAGAGGCTGATCGTTGATTTTTGTCCGGCGGGTGGCGCTTCAGAAGCGGCCGAGGAAGCTAGGGCTCGGCTGACAGTGATTTCGTCGGAGTATCATCAACAATGCTTCCTCCTTCCCCGGCCCCCTTTGTTTTAATTTTTATCATAGTTTTTGTGTAAGGCTGAGGAGCTCATAATACCCTTTAATGAATAAAGTTCTTCCTTTTCTTTCCTCGTTCATTCTACGGAATTAATTAAGTGCCGACAAGAATTGCATTATTTTAAAAAGGAATACACTTTATTTAAACAACTTACACTTTGTAGCGTTGTAAGGCCGGAGTTTCCTGAGCAGGGTCCTAGGTTACGACCATAATTTGACCGATGGTTAATTCCTCGGGAGAGATCGGGTCTTTTTGTTTTCGTTCCGCCAGCCACTTGTCCCGCAGATACTTCGCCAGGTGGCCAGAGTGGATCAACTCCTCGATGTAGTCGTGGAGTTGTTAGCAGTTTTCGGTCGGGTGGTCCTGCGACCTATGGAAGGCGCAGTATGGGCCCCGGATACTTTTAGCCACTCTATGAGTGGCCAGCGGGAGCTTGAAGAATCGCTCGCCCTTCGTCTTCTCTAACAGCTCAGTCTAGGAGATTTTATGTAACAACCCTAAACTTTCTGTATATAATTTTTTCAAAATACAGAAAGGGACACCTAAGTCTGAGCAAAAGTTATAAATTTAATTTGCTTTTGAACAACAAGAAAACAATTGTAGCTCATTGGTAAAGTCTTGCACCGCTGTGATGTAGCCTTGTGTTCAAATCCCCCCAGCCACATATTATTGTTATTGATTTTTCATTTAAACATTTAGAAGCCCAAAGGTTAACACGTGCATTACACGTAAAATGAAAAGTCATAAATAAAACAAATATGTGGAAAATGTTGTACACACTGAACATGACATGCGGCAAACATCCCAGCCCCGACCCCACCAAACGACCGGTGAGATCGAGCTTGGGGCCGGTGCCGCTGGTCCCCCCATGGCTAATGCTTCAATTTTTCTACCCTGGCACCTTTTGGCCTACCCCACTTCCCCTTTATTGTTTGATTTTTCTGCACATTTACAGAGAGATTAAAATCACATCTTTAATCCATTTTAATGCACATTTTTAAGTCTACAATTCAATACCCTAAACCCTAATTTTTCCTATAAATACCACACTACATTTCACCCCTCCTCATTCAGAAATACTATACAAAAACTCTCTAAAAATTCCAAGTCCAAAGTTGTACAAGTGGAGTTAGCAAAGGTCGAACTTCCGGCGACGTTTCGGGAAGATTCCGGTGACGAAATGACTCCCCAATGATTCAAATAGCTTCCCCTCTCTCTCCTCTTGTTTTCCAACCAGTAAGTCCCCTCTTTCCTCCTCTTATGCTATTCTAAAACTTCTCTTTTTCAAAACTCGTCGGAAGCAGAGTTATTCCGGCTTCCGATTCTCTTTTCTTTAAAAATCTAATTTTTTCTTAATAACAAACCTACATATTTTTAATAGATTGTTTAGTAATCATTAACAAACACATTAGAACAAGTTTCATCTCAAAAGAATCTATTATGCAACTTTTATCGTATTTTTACGGTTAAATACCATATACTTTACTTTCGCCACAATTCAACATATTCTCTTGTAATGCCTTTAGAAACTTACGAGGTAATGACCTATCTCATCACAACATACATTTTTGACATAACACGATAACTCTTTGGATATCAGTTTGTGGGAAAATACGAGTTTACATTTAAATACCATAAACATTCAAAAAACCGTTTTCTGTAAAAGTGTATTACTTAATTCCTTACAAATACGCCTCTACAACCCATTTTGGGGAACCCCGATCAGGATGGTGCAGGTTATCGTACATCCTCAAGCCTAGTAGAGCGAGATACAGACCTCCGCAAGGAGCATTCGATCTCGATGGAATTTTTAATGCAATTTTTAAGAAAAATGTGATTTCTATTTAATAAATAAGTTCTATTTTTATAAATATATATAAATACTATCAAAATATCTACTTTAAGTATACAATATAGATTCCATGTTTTCTAAATCAAAAGAATCACCAATTTCAGGAAACTACCATTACAACTCAATACAATTCCAAGATTACACTAAAATACCATATACAATAAAATTTAGGTTATATCCACTAGAATATTTCACTTCATAAAAATTACAATTATGAAAACCCTAAAGTCGATAATTAAATATTTGAGGTGTATTTTGAAAATATATCAAAACTATTTTTCATAAAATCCCCTCAAGTTATATTAATTTATAATAAGGACCCTAGTGAACATAGGTTTAAACGGGACCAGTTCTCTTGAGTCTCAGGGAGCCGGAGAATATGGGTGCTTGCCTATCTAACGTAGACAACCTAAAGACGGTGTTATCAACATGGTAATTGTCTTAGAAAAAGACACAAATCCTGTCGTCCATGTGCAGCAGTTACCAATAACTCCAAAACATAAATCAAGACTTCAATTCTGTTTGAAAGTCTGACTCGGTTCTGTTGGGGTCAAAATTTACACTCTGGTTGACCAAGTCAAAATCAAAGTCAACCCCAAACCAAGTGGGCCCAAACCCAGATCAGAACCGAGCATGGAAAGGACCGGCACCGTGACAAAAGGAATGAAGCCATAAATTGGTTTAATGTAATTCTTTTTTTATATATATGCATAAAAATAAATGTATATAAAATAAGCAAAAAGCCAAAATTTTGTAAACCCCATGACTTATGTGCAAAAAGAGATAAGTACATAAGGTATGGGGTGGCATAAGTGCCATTTGGCAAAGCCCAAGAGCTATATGTAAAGTGTGTAGCCTATAAAGGCAACAAGATGAAAAAATCAATGATAAATTTTTTCTCTCTAAAAAAAACTAGGGTTTGTACCTCCTCCTCCTTCCTCAAGGTTCTAAACCTTCTTCTTTTCTTTTGAATTAAATCAAGAGTTTAACCCTCTCTTTTTCAAAAATAAATAGTTTTTCACCATAAAACCCTTGAAGGGGAGCTCGGATCTGCCATCAAATCCCTAAAAGAGGAGATTTTAAGTCTCACCTTTCCATTTTCCCCCAAGATCCAGCCAACAGAGAGAAAGAAGAAGGATACCCATCTCAAAAAATCCCATTCCAGGAGGATCCGAGGATCAAAAGAAGATCCAAAAATTTCTAGGAGTTTAACTCTATTTAAGATCTGTTGGAGTTTAACTCCATAAATCTATCCCCTTTTTTGGAGTTTAACTCCAAATCTTTACATAAACCCTGTTAGGAGTTCAACTCCAAAGCCCCATTGGGAGTTCAACTCTTAACCCAAGGGCTAAGCCTCTTTTCCCGCTGGTGTTTCCAGTGGTTGCGTGCCGCGCACGTGACCTGCGGGCGCCCAGTGGCCGCGTGCAGGGCACTTGATCCGCGGGCGCTAAGCACCCACGTGCGCCTCAGGCTACCCGCGGGCGCTCAGCGCCCAGTGGTCGCGTGTAGCTCACGTGACCTGCTCGCTTCCAGCGGTCGCGTGCAGCTCACGTGACCCGCTGACGACCAGCGGTCGCGTGCTGCGCACGTGCCCCGCTGACGCCCAGCGGTCGCGTGCTGCGCACGTGCCCCGTTGGCGCCCAGCGGTCGTGTGCTGCGCACGTGACCCGCGGGCGCCCAACGCCCATGCTCCTGGCACGTGACCCGCGGGCGCAAAGCGCCCACGTGCCTGGCACGTGACCCACGGGTGCCAAGCGCCCACGCGCCTGGAACATGACCCGTGGGCGCCCGGCACCCATATGCCATGCACGCGTCTTTAAGACGCTCCTTACCCCTCATTTCCGTGCACTCCAAAACCTCCTTACCCCCAGCGGGACCCCCGTAAACTCTGCGAGCCCCCGATATATCCAAAACCTCCTTTTAAAACACAACACACGTACACTGAACACTGAGTTTGCATGACTAGTTGATCCTTCAATCGGAGGTTCCCTCGCTCCAAAAGCCAGAGGTAACTAACGGCAGCTTAGTCCGCGGCTGCCGGAGATTCGGATCCCCACAATCAATAAACCCCCACCCACCCTAGGCAGGGGGAATCTGTAGTACACCTGACAAGCGACGTGTATTCCCATCTCAATGGGGTGACGAAAAACACCCTACAGATTCTGGCACGTCTGGTGGGACTGATCTCTCCTCCCATATTTCGGGTTAAACATCCATGCGAACTCAATCAACATATACATTGATTGCCTGTATTGAAATCATGCTTCTATTTACAGGTTAACAACTTTCGAATACAATCTTCGGACGCAACAAAATGTCTTTAAGGGCAAGCTTAACTCTCAACAAAGTTCCCATCTCCTACACGATGAAGATGGACGCCAGGACGGTCCTTCCGGCCAGTCTCGGACGACAGTGAGAAGAACTGCTGCTACAATTTGGATCTATTTTATTTGTCTCGAATAATGCCGTCCCTGCTCCTCAAGCCCCGGTTGCGGCTAAACCGGCCTCAAAAGGGAAAATACCAAATATCATGGTCGCGAAGGTGCCCTAACCCAAACGCAAGTCGGTGTTCGAACAACTCTCCTTGGCCCCAGCTGGGGGAAAAGCCTCCAGATGTCATGGGCAAGCTCAGGCAATGGTTTCGACGAGTGCGCAAGCGGATATCTTTTCAAGGCTCTCTACCAACCGGCCTACGGTGGCTTCCTGTAGAGCAGAAGCCTGCCAGACGCACAAAACAGAGAAGTTGAGGCAGAAGCGGCTCAGATACAGAGCCAACAAAAGGGGCAGGGCTCCGGCCATGTTAAAATTTATGAAGTTCCAAAGCCCGGACTTCTCCGCGACCACAGCCGTGTCAGCCGTGAAAATCCGCAAATCTTTTGAACCCTTAAAATGGGTCCAAAAGAATGCGATGTCTGCCAAAATCAAGAGGACCGCAATTCGAACTGTGCTACAAAGGGATGTGTCCAAGCCCCAGCACAAAATGCGTGACACCCACTCTTCAGAAGTCGACCAAGCACTTCGTGCCGTGCGAAAGCAGAGGGTGAGGCCAGAAATGTTGTACCGGCGCCACCCGAGAACCCGGCCAGGTAGACCGTTTTTAGTCGATTGTCATTTCCCAAAGTGGAAGGGCCGCGACAGCGGTCCACAAAATTAGCTACCAATGATGAAAAGATGGCCGAATGTGTTATCCACACTGTCTACATGGTGGGCACGCGCAGCAAAAGTAAAGATGGGGCCACCACTTCTCAAAACCAATTGGGAGTGAATGTGGCTGCCACTTCATAAGACCAGCTTCCTTTGGAAGGTAATGAAAACCCTTCTAGTGAGGCTAATAAGAAGAGAAATCCTTCAGTCCATGAGGAGTCGGGCTCGGAAAGCGAAGAGGAGCCAATCTTCCGTCCCAAGACCGCAGAACATCAACTTCTCTAAGAGCTTCGAAAACAGCTCAGGAGCAAAGATAAAGAGATGGCCAAGCTCTATTCAAAAATTAACGACCTAATAAATGTTGTGATGTAGCTCACGGCTCAAATTGCTCAGGCGCCTCCCAATCAAGCACAAGTATCTACTCATGAGCCGGGTGATGACAACCGGAAGCAACTGATGCATGTCCCTTTGGGTCCAAAATTGGTCGAGCCGCACGAAAGCCGGCCACATTCCGCTTCTGGGGACGCCTTGGCCCCAGATAGCACCATCCCGCTAACACAAGACCGGATAATGGATTCGGTCACTAGCAAAGTTAGAACATTGGTAGCCGAAGCCGAAGCTCAGAAAGAAATCGACAGTAGTAGGCGGTCATATCCCGCACAGTACAATCTGATCGAGTTCCCGAGCGGCTACGTCATTCCTAAGTTCGGATGATTTGACGGATGGGAAACGTAAATCAGCATGTCGCCCACTTTAAAGCATCGTGCGGAAATACAGGGGGCAATGATACACTCATTCTTCGCCAGTTTGTCAACAGCCTGACCGGTGTCGTTTTTGACTGGTACACAAGTATACCAGATTGGTCCATCCCTACTTTCGCCTAAATGGAGTCTTTGTTTTGGCAAAGATTCATGAGTATTAGTGAAAAAATCTCCATCGCTGACCTCGTAAGAACTAAGCCGGGGAAAAACGAAAGCAACACGGACTTTATTGCCCGATGGCGCAACCTCACTGTCAAGTGCGAACCTCCGCTAGAGCAGTACCAGTCCGTCAGCCTTTTTATTGGGAACCTCAGCAATTGGATGGTCCCATTCTTGTGTACAACAGGCCTCAAGACATTTCAAGAGCTTACCAAGAAAGTCCAAATGTTGGAACGCTCGAAGTAAGAGTCTACCCCCGACTCTCAGAGAGACAAGACTTAGAAAAGCAAGCGGGACGACAACCGTAGAAGCGGGAATTCCAGCAATGCCAATGTCTTCAATGCATTCGACAATGAAGACAAGCGAAAGGCAGGCGAATCCAAAATCAACCGGTCTCGAAAGCCAGTGCTGGGAGGAGAAACGCCTTCCCTAGAGGAGAAAAAGAACAAGGTTTACTCTTTTAGAAGGGACAAGGTCCGCAAGATATTCAAAGATGCCTTGAACAACGGGGTACAATTGCCAGAGTCAAAAAGACCCCATGAAGCAAAAATGACCGACAATCCCCTGTATTTCCCATACCACAGAGTAGTGAGCCATGCGATCGAGGATTGCTATATTTTCTAAGACTGGGTCGAGAAGCAGTATAAGATTGGAGAGATCGAGCTGTCTAAGAGTGTGTTGATGAACAATCAAGTTGCAACCACCAACTTTATACAGACAGAAGCTGAAGCCTTCTGGGAGCAAACAGCTGAACCCGCTACCCCAAGGAATTAAACCGACTCGCCGGAGCCTCCATGGAGTACGCACATGTTTAATAAGACGAAGAAGATGCTAAAGCTACTTCGGAAAGAGCCCAGAACAGAATGGGAAGGGAAGAAGAAGCCTACCATTCCAGCTGCCAATTCGGCTCAATCAGGCTTAAAATCCAAAAAGCTCAAGAAGAAGAAAAGTGCAGCTCAATGTGAAAAGGAGTCTGTAGGGAGATCGACCATTCAAAAATATATCGATTCCCTCGAAGACTATGAACAAAAGGAAAGAACTCTAATTTGATTAAAAGAGTTCTTCCCTGTAGAAGCAGCTGAGATTCTGGAGGAGCTAGAAGAAGACTCCAATGAAGAGATCCCTATAGTGACCTGCTATGCCATCCATCTTGGCAGCGACTCTGAGGAGAAGCTCTGTTTTCCCAAAGAGGACGAGGAGCTCACCACAAAGGTCAACCAAATCCAGTTCAGAAGTGGCAGGGCACTACCGTCAAATCAGGGCAACGCCCCAAAAGGGAAGGAAAAACAAGTTGTTAATGAAGAAGATGGCGGAGAGCCGGCTCATGAAAATTTGAGTCCTTCCTCAGTGGACTATAATGTCTTGGCTCATCTTCGGAAAATTCCGTCTCTCCTGAGCATCTACGATGCCTTGGTTCTATCTAAGGAGCTTAAAGATGTTCTCATTCATGCTCTACAAAACCCCAAACGATATCAGGCTCGCTTTGCGGAAATTAATATGAAAGAAGACCAGTATGCTCTGCATGCCGCCGCCGTCACATTTAAGGATGAAGACTTGCTACTGGAGCTGAGCATAATTGGCTGCTTTACGTGACCGGGTACAGTGATGGAGATCGGATTAATCATGTATTGATTGATCCGGGATCCTCGGTGAACATCATGAACTTGCGCACTCTGAAGAGTTTGTCATTGGACATCCGACACCTGTCAAGGGAAAGGGACAATTCAAGGCTTCAATCAAAACTGCCAGTAAGTTTGGGGGTCTGTAGCTCTGCCAATCAAATTTGGGAATCTGCAAACCGAAGCTAAAATATACATGATCGACGCTGACACGTCTTATAAGGTTCTTCTGGTACGACCGTGGCTCCACGATTATGGCATCGTTCCGTCAACTCTCCATCAGTGCATTAAATATACAAAAAATGGAGAAGAAAGACGCATTGATGGAGACATCCAGCCATTCGGTGTGCATAAAGTCCGATATGAAGATTCTCAGTAATTTTTTAATCTCCAAAGTGCTGAGCCACAACTGACCAAAGACAGAACGGTCCCGAAACTCAAATGCAAATCTAAGCCGGCTGTCACTTTCAAAAGCAAAAAACCCTAAGTAGGTCCACATTTCGGCAGTGACACTCATGAGTCCGACGCTGGAAGTCCATCCTTCCGTAAAACTCGCCCACATTTTGGTAGCGATACGGAAAAATTTGATACTGAAAGCCCATCCGACAGCAAAATTCGCCCTCATTTCGGCAGCGACACTGAAGAGTCGAAGGAAGAAGACCCGTCTTACAACAGCTATACAGATTGGGCGCTCATGCAAAAAGCAAAGCTAAGAGAAATCTTCGAGATTATAGAAGGGTCCTTAGCTATCACAAGGGTGCCGAAGCAGATGTGCAAGGAGCTAGATGCATTGTCAGTCTCCACCGTGGACCAGCTTAGAACCTTCTACATTCCTGAAAGAAAAAGTGGATAGAAAGGCATCCTGTCTATGGGTCAAACCCTATCACGCACCCAGATGATTTGTCTATCACGTGCCTTCCATATAGGAGAGGCATAAGAGTTGTCCTCAATCCCAGATATTATGCACCCGAGATGCGGGAATATTTAAAAAATTGTGGATGTCGGTTATATCAAATAAACTCCTAAGTAAAGTTTTATGAAGGGCTATGACACCCGCCTCAGGTCCGAGTACTCATCGATGGACGAATTCCAGATAGACGGGGCATAGCTTTCACTCAACCTGATTCCAAAGCATGCTACATGATTCATATTGGTGAAGCCAACGAAGAGTCAAATGATGAAGACGAGCTAGCCAAGCCAGAAGAAGCCTCTCAAGAGCTCGAAGATGGCAGACAAGCAACCTTCGATGAGCTAACCGAGGTCGATTTGGGAACGCCTGATAGTCCAAGACCGACATACATCAGCTCACTCTTGTCAGAAGAAATGAAGGAGCAGATAATTGCCCTACTACATGAGTTCGCCGACTGCTTCGTGTGGACGTACAAAGAAATGCCTGGCCTTTCCCCTGAAGCGGCCGTGCATAAGCTGGCTATATCTCCTGATGCCAAGCTTGTCAAACAACTCCTCGAAGAATGAGAAGGGAGATAGAAGAAAAGGTCATCGAGGAAACCAAGAAACTCATCGATGCTGGTTTTATCAGAGAAGAGATATATGCGGACTGGATCGCATGCATCGTCCCGGTGAAAAGGAAGAATGGGCAGATCCGAGTCTGCGTCGATTTCAAAGATCTTAACAAGGCATGCCTTAAAGATGATTTCCCGCTACCGGTCATGGAAATGATGGTCGATGATACCTCAAATTACGAGCTATTCACCTTCATGGATGGCTCTTCTGGATATAATCAGATCAAGATGTCGCCCGAAGATGAGAAACACGCAGCATTCTGAACCCCGATCAGAATATACTGCTACAAGGTGATGTCGTTCGGATTAAAGAACGCGGGTGCTACTTATCAAAGGGCAATGACCAATATCTTTGATGACCTAATCCATAAAGTCGTAGAATATTATGTTGATGATTTGGTGGTCAAGACTAAACCCAAGACCAATCATATTGAGGATCTTAGGACCGTTCTCACTAGACTAAGGGAATACGATCTGAAGATGAATCCTCTGAAGTGCGCTTTTGGCGTGTCATCGGGAAAATTCCTAAGCTTCATAGTCCGACATCGAGGGATCGAAGTTGACCCATCCAAGATAAAGGCCATCATGGAGATGCCCCTTCCGAAGAATCTGACGCAGCTAAGATCTTTTTAAGGCAAGCTTGCTTATATATGAAAGTTTATCTCAAATTTATCGAGAATATGTATGCCCTTCTCAAAGCTCATGAAGAAAGGTGCTCCTTTTGTCTGGGACTTCGAATGTCAAGAAGCGTTCGAAAATATCAAACAGTACCTGTTGCACCCTCCGGTGCTTGCTACTCCTATTCTAAACAAACCATTGATTCTCTATACTACCGCGCTAGATGAGTCACTCGATGCGCTGCTTACCCAGAACAATGAGGAGGGAAAAGAAAATGCCCTCTACTACCTCAGTCGAACTTTAGTCGGGACGGAACACAGCTATTCCCCAATGGAAAAGCAATGCCTGGCTCTGATATTCGCTGTTAAGAAGCTGAGGCACTACCTGCTCACTCATCGGGTTATGCTGATCTCCAAGGCCGACCCGCTCAAACACTTGATGACCAAAGCAAGCCTAGCTGGTAAAATAGCAAGATGGGCTGTCATACTGCTTGAGTTTGACATAATCTATATTCCTCAGAAAGCAGTAAAAGGGAAAGCCCTCGCTGATTTCATTGCAGCTCATCCCATACCAAAAGAGCCACCGCTCAATTGCGAGTTACCCGACGAACAAGTGCTGCACCTCGAGGATGACGATCCATGTTGGGAGCTCTACTTCGACGGAGCTTCATCAATTAGGACCTCCCATAAATCAAGTGTCCCACAGGTAAAAGCAGGGATAGGATTGGTGTTCATCACGCCATCGGGAGGAACCCTACGACGTTCTTTCACTCTCACCGAGCCTCGCACAAACAACGAGGCTGAGTACGAAGCTCTGATAGCTGGTCTGGAGCTCGCCATAGAAATGAGAACCCTTCGGCTATGGGTTTATGGTGATTCCAAGCTTGTCGTCAACCAAGTAAGTGGCGACTATAAGATATACAAACCCAAGTTGGCTCAGTACAGAAGCCGGGTGGTGGAGCTCATGAAACAGTTCACCCGCATTGAACTAATGAGATTCCTTAGGGCGTTGAACGGAAAAGCCGACATACTCGCTCGCTTAGCTAAAGAGATAGCTGATCCTGACATAGACGAAATTCTAATCACAGTCAGAAGCCGGCAAATTCTTCCTCTAGTCTCTTTGCGTGAAGAAGAAAGCGTAGAACATAAGAACATTCCTGCCGAAGAAGTTTCGATCATTCAAGAGGGGCCCGATTGGAGAGAATCCTTCATAGAGTACCTCCGATACGACAAGCTTCCCGAAGAAAAACATGCGAGGATTCGGCTGAAGAAGAGAGCTCTCCGATACGTGTTTGTAAATAATACGCTATACCGCAGATCATATGACCAACTCTAGCTCAGGTGCCTATCATCGGCCGAAGCCCAAAAAGTCATGAAAGAAGTTCACTCAGGCGTCTGCGGAGCTCACCAATCGGGCCCCAAAATGCGGCTTCAAATTAAACGGCTTAGGTATTACTCGCCTGCTATGATAACGGATTGCGTAGAGCATGCGAAGAGGTGTCATCTCTGCCAAATTCACGGTGACTTCATTCATAAGCATCCCAATCCGCTGCATCCTACGGTGGCGTCATGGCCCTTTGAAGTTTGGGGCACCGACATAGTTGGTCCAATTGATCCTCCGTCATCCAAAAGCCACCGATTCATATTGGCTGCAACAGACTACTTCTCCAAATGGGCTGAAACTGTCCCGTTAAAAGAAGTCAAGACAGAAGATATTCTAACATTTTTCTGGCATAATATTCTATACCGCTTCGGTATACAAAGAAGAATTATATCTGACAACGGGCCTTCTTTCAAGATCTTCAAAATTTCAAGGTTCGCTACTCAACACAAGATAGACTGGAGATATTCCTTCATCTATAATCCAAGGGCCAATAGGCTGGCTGAAGCCTTCAATAAAACTCTGTGCAAGGTTCTGAGGAAAAATGTTTCAGCCAACAAGAGAGACTGGAATCTCAAACTTCATGAGGTGTTGTGGGCATATTGTACCACGCACCGTACTCCAACTCAGTCCACTCCATAGTCATTACTCTTCAGAGTGGAGGCGATCCTCCCCCTCGAAGTTGAAGTTTCAAGCTTAAGAATGGTCGTCCAGCATGAGTTGACGGAAGAGAAAAACGTGCTTCTTCGTCTCGAAGAACTTGACACCCTCGAAGAAAGGAGGCTCGCGGTACAGCAAAATCTGGAGCTATACCAAGCCCAAATGTCACGATCCTATGATAACATGACCCGTCCCCGCGCTTTCAAGAAAGGCGAATTGGTGTTGATCCTCAAAAGGCCTATCATCCCCAATCGACATGCAAAAAGAAAATTCGAGCCAAACTGGGAAGGACCATACGTCATCGAGAAACTGTTCGATGGAGGATCCTACCAACTAATAAGTGCCGAGGGAGAAAGGCCCATGCCGCCCATCAATGACCGATATCTCAAGAAGTACTATACATGAATGCTCCAAGTCGTAGACGAATTGGGCACACCGGCCCTACGGTTTGGATCATACATCCTATAAAACCGTATACAATCCACGGGCGCAAACGACCCCTATCTCCCAAAGTCCTACCGGCGAGACGACATTTAAAGTCCAAAAAAAAAAGAAAAAAAGGAAAAAAAAAGGTATGTCCACAAGCAAAACGGGCACGGATGAAAACCCGAAAGGGCTCCATGAGTAAAAATAGCTGGACTACCGGTGAGTTTGTGAAAACCCGAAAGGGCGCAAACTCGAAAAAAAAAGAGATGAAATACACTCGCAAAGTCCTCTCGACCATGTTTGGAGAAAAACCCCGCATGAGATCCTTACGACTCACAAACGAGCAACACACTTAGGAATCCCCATGATTCCTAGGGAGAAATACACCTGTGGGATCCTCTCGACTCGTAGGGAAAAAATGCTTTTATAAGACCCTTACGGCTCATAAAATTGAAAAGCCTTAGGTGATAAAGATCTAAACCCGTCTCCTAAGCCATCGCTCCCCAACGAGCAACGGCAAATGATGAGTCGCTCCCAGCATTGCTTCAGTGTTAGCGGTGCTGATGCCAACCCAAAACCTAAATCCCAAGTTTTTCCAACGGCAAATGATGAGTTGCTCCTGGTATTATTCCAGTACAGTAATGATGATGCCGACTCAAAAACTAAATCCCAAGTCCTTCCGGGGCAAATGATGAGTTGCTCCTGGCATTATTCCAGTGCAGCAATGATGATGCCGACTCAAAAACTAAATCCCAAGTCCTTCCGGGGCAAATGATGAGTTGCTCCTGGCATTATTCCAGTTCCAGTGCAACAATGCTAATGCCGACCCAAAAACTAAATCCCAAGTCCTCTCGGGGCAAATGATGAGTTGCTCCTGGCATTATTCCGGTTAGCAATGCTAATGCCAAACAAAATTCAAATTCCAAGTTCCTCTCAAATTCAAAAGTCCCGCTAAATAAGAAAGAAATCAAATAGATCAAATTAATGTCCTACCCAGT
Organism: Agapanthus africanus; assembly: GCA_030015575.1. Taxonomy (NCBI): domain Eukaryota; kingdom Viridiplantae; phylum Streptophyta; class Magnoliopsida; order Asparagales; family Amaryllidaceae; genus Agapanthus; species Agapanthus africanus. Next base: position 472,328,001 of record CM057350.1, on the reverse strand, counting down.
AGCGCTTCCAAGCTCAAAAGTCCCGCTGGACGAGTAAGGAACTCCCAAAATAAATCAAATCAAAAAAATCAACCATGACACCGTAGAAAGCGGAGCAAGTCAACTTCAACCCTGACACCGCAGAAATCGGAGCAAGTCAAATCAAACCCCGACACCACAAGAAGCAGAGCAAGTCAAATCAAGCACCGACCGTCCAAGTCGCAAAAAGGGCAGCACTGACCGTCCAAGTCGCAAGAAGGGCAAAACCAACCGTCCAAGTCGCTAAAAGGACAGCACCGACCGTCCAAGTCACAAAAAGGGCAGCACTGACCGTCCAAGTCGCTAAAAGGGCAGCACCGACCATCCAAGTAGCAAAAAGGGCAGCACCGACCTTCCAAGTCGTAAAAAGGGCAGCACCGACCGTCCAAGTCGCAAAAGTGGCAGTACGGACCGTCCAAGTCGCAAAAAGGGTAGAACCGACCATCCATGTCGCTAAAATGGCAGCACCGACCGTCCACGTCGCTAAAATGGCAGAACCGACCGTCCAAGTCGCTAAAAGGGTAGCACCGACATTCCAAGTCGCTAAAAGGGCAGCACCGACTATCCAACTCACAAAAAGGATAGAACCGACCGTCCAAGTCGCAAAAAGGGCAGCACCGACCGTCCATATCGCTAAAATGGCAGAACCGACCATCCGCATCACAAAAATGGCAGCACCGACCGTCCACGTCGCAAAAAGGGTAGCATCAACCTCCAAGTTGTCAAAACGGGAACCAGATTAAATCAAGCTCCACGCGAAAGAAGATCCATCAATTTCATGCACACAACCCACATATGTGGTGTGCATTTATTGATGGGGGGCAATTTGTTGGGGTCAAAATTTACACCCCGGTTGACCAAGTCAACCCCAAGCCAAGTGGGCCCAAGCCCAGGTCAGAACCGAGCATGGAAGGGACCGGCCCCGTGACAAAAAGAATTAAGCCATAAATTGGTTTAATGTAATTCCTTTTTTATATATATAAATAAAAATAAATGTATGTAAAATAAGTAAAAAGCCAAAATTTTGTAAACCCCATGGCTTATGTGCAAAGAGAGATAAGCACATAAGGCATGAGGTGGCATAAGTGCCATTTAGCAAAGCCCAAGGGGCTATATGTAAAATATGTAGTCTATAAAGGCAACATGATGAAAAAATCAATGATAACTTTTTTCTCTCTAAAAAAAACTAAGGTTTGTACCTCCTCCTCGTTCTTGAAGGTTCTAAACCTTCTTCTTTTCTTTTTAATCAAATCAAGAGTTTAACCCTTTCTTTTTCAAAAATAAATTGTTTTTCACCATAAAACCCTTGAAGGAGAGCTCGGATATGCCATCAAATTCCTAAAGGGGAGATTTTAAGTCTCACCTCCTCTTTTCCCCCCAAGATCCAGTTGTTTCCCCCAATCAGAGCAAAGCTCTGCTGGAAATTCAAAACTCAAATTTTGAAGCAACGCTTCAAATCCCGGGCGCAACGCGCCACGTGTCAGGCGCAGACGCATCAGCGCAGCGCCCAAGAAGGCGAGCCCAATCAGAGCAAAACTCTATTTTAAGTAAAATTAAAGGAAGCAACGCTTCAGTTGCGCAAGCACTGCGCTGCGCGACACGTGTCAGCGCAGATGCGCTAGCGCAGTTGCGCTGCGCGACACGTGTCAGCGCAGATGCGCTAGCGCAGTTGTGCTGCGCTGTACGCTGCGTGACACGTGTCACGCGCTGGGGCATTTGCGCCAAACAGAATAAAGATTTTAAAGAAATCTTTCTGTTCTTATTAAAACAAGAAGATTTTCTTCTGTAAAACAGAAGCCCTTGGATCAAAAGATCCAACGGTGGGGAAAATTCCCCAAATCACTCAGAGAAAGATCTCTTTAACAAATTTAACTAATTTATGGGCACTATAAAAAGGACCCTAGACCTCAATTCAAAGGCATCAACATTTTCTAAAATAAAAAAAGAAGGGAAAGAGAACTCTGAAGAATTCCTCAAGAACAAAAAGGTAAAAACCTTTAGAAGAAAGAGAAAGTTCTCTCATGAACAGATCATAGATCTAAAAACAAGATCAATAATCATTAATAAAAATAATAATAATAAAATAGTGCTTTGCACTTTTATGAACCTTTGGTTCTTTGAGATAAAAAAAAAAAGAAAAACTTATCTTTTCTTTGATCTAAATTAGATCAAGAAATCAAATAGTGCTTTGCACTTCTGTTCTTGAATCTAAAAGATTCTTAGTGCTTTGCACTTCCAAACTGCGCTGTTGCGCTCTTGGGAGAGCGCCACGTGTCAGCTACAGAAACAACTTGCGCTACGCGCTCTTGAAATAGAGCTTTGCTCTCTGGAATTGGCGTAACTCACCAAGGTACGCCACGTGTCAGCAGCGCAAGCGCAGCGCACTGCGCTTGCATGACACGTGTCGTCATCACAAGCGCTTGCGCTCCCTGATTGGCGCAAAGCGTCTGACAAATGCAATGCATTTCCTAAAGGGCCAGGCCCAAATCAAAAAGACCAACAGGCCAAAATAAATTGCAAAGCAATAAAAAAAAAAAAGAAGAGGAGAGCCCAAACAAAATGGATGCTCTGCATCATTTATAAAAGGGCAGAGCCCAGTCTAAATAAAAATAGAAAATAATGCAATGCATTATTTTAAAAATGGGCCAAGCCCTGGCACAGGTCTGACAGACCAACAACAAATAAAAGTGTTGAATATTTTTTTTTAACTGGACTTAGCCCAATTTTTGGCCGTAAGTCCTCAAATTAAATTGACTGAGCAGGTTTGCTCTCTCTTAAATCAATTTACGACCGGTTCGAGGGTACATCTCCGAACTCCTCTGACTCCCATCGTTGTAATCCTTCAACGACGTTAGAGAGGTGACGGGTCCCGACGACCACACATCGATATGGACTGCGGGGTCCTTAAACTCGTGGACCGAAACGTCCCTAAACTAATATTGGACCGAAACGTCCCTAAACTAATGGTGGACCACCACGTCCCCAAACTGGAATATGGACTGAAACGTCCCTAAACTAATGGTGGACCACCATGTCTTTAAACTGGAATATGGACTGAAACGTCCCTAAACTAATGGTGGACCACCATGTCCCTAAACTGGAATATGGGCCGCAATGTCCTTAAACTACCAATGGACCACCATGTCCCTAAACTGGCAATGGACCGCAATGTCCTTAAACTAACTATGGACTACTACGTCCCTAAACTGGAATAAAAGAGCCCCCAAACGCTCTTTTGTCGGATCTAAACGATCCCGTTTAAGTTGATCTTAGCCTCAAATATGGCTAACGTATCCTTAAACATTCAAACAGACTTTAGTCCCAAATTGGACTATAAGACTCCCAATCAACTTTGGTTCAAGGGTACATCTCTGAACTCCTTTGACACCTGTCGTTGTAATCCTTCAACGTCGTCAGAGAGGTGACGGGTCCCGACGGCCATATATTAAATGGACCACTACGTCCCTAAACTGGAACAATAGAGCCCCTAAATGCTCTTTCTGTTAAGTTGATCTTAGTCTCAAATCAGACTAACGTATCTTTAACGAACGTTTAAGTTGATCTTAGTCTCAAATGCGGCTAACGTATCCTTAAACTAAAAACACCAAACCCAAATCTAAGTAAATACGGATTTGGACTAATCCACGTCCTACGGGCAACGGCATTACTCAGTCTCCATATACAATCCACGGGCAACCACAAACAAAACAAATACCCACGACACGAAGTGAAATTCTGGAGAAGGAGAAAGTTGTTACCGCGATGCGGTAGCGTAATTAACTGCAGGGGCTTACGCCTGCAGGGAAGAGCGTCCCCACAATCAAAAACCCGTCAAGCGAGGGGGAATCTGACGAAGTCTGCTACATCGGCCGCATCCGTCTAAACCTCCGATACACGGTGCCATAAATCAACTTGGCATCTTCGGAGAGGTGGACGGATAAAACCAAATAGCATCTGCCCCGAATCTCAGGCAAGACGTCCTCACGTCGTCGCCGTCTTTCGGAGGGGAACAGATTCTGGCACGCCCGGTGGGACTTTTTCCTCTTTCCACTCCACACTTCGTGTGTCGTCTTCGCGAACCAATCGCGGTTTGTTAACGGTTGCCTTTGGATTTCAAGTTACTAAGGTTTGGTCTTTTGCCTGGCGCAGAACTCAAGATTCAATGGCATTTAACTGCACCAACTGCTCGAAATTCCACGGCAACGGACGCTCCACCTCACCAGGAGGTGTAGCATATGGGCCCCAAGCGGCTTCCTTCCTCGCTCTGCCGGTAGACCAGGTGACCCAAGCTACCACTGGCCTGTTCTTCGGGACTATGATCCCACCTACAAGCTTCTCTGAGCCAATACCTGCACCGGAAGTGAACAAGAAGTCGGTCTTCGACCGGCTCACTGCTACGACGACCCCTGTCAACGGGTCGCCCACTACCAAACCGACAGCCTCTGTTTTCACCCGGCTAAATCAGAACTCTAAATTGGCTGTCCCAAGGAAAGCAATAACTGCTGCTCCAGAAGTCGTCAAGGCGGCTTCCCCTGTCAAAGAGTCAGTCTTTTCAAGACTGACGATTCCTGCTCCTGCCCCTGCCCGAGGATCTGTCTTCGACAGGTTAAATATCATCCCTCAAAGGACAACCTCAGTCTTTGAGAGGTTAACACCAGCGACGCCTCATTCAGACAGGGGGCAAAAAGAAGCTGTCTCTATCTTTGAGCTAGTCCCAACGGCTCGTCATGCTCGACGTCGCCATTGGCGACGAGTGAGGAAAGCAGGGGGCAACTCCCCCTCAGGGCTAACTCCACCAACTCCAGAGGTGGAAGTCAACGCTGCTGTTCCAACTGGGAACAGCTTTGAACTGCTGAGGAGGGTACGTAAGAACTCTCCAACCGCTACATTGAAAAGATCTCCTCCACCTGCGGAGAGAGTTCCGGAAACGAAGCAAGAACAGCCCCCTCAACGGCTGTCCTAAAAAATATACAAGGTTTGGCGTAGGGTTCAAGACTCCGTGATTGACCCAGGTTATTCTCGTCAATAGAAGAAGGCAAAGGTGCAAAAAGAAAAGGACCGTCCTATTAAACAACAGAGGACAACAATCACCAAGATGCCCACTGCAACGGCCCCCTCCACTTCAACGGCCCACAAAAGAAGAAGGCCGGAGAAAACCCCCGCGCCCGCGGCAAATGCCAAAGGTGGTGAGCCTAAACGCCCTAAGTCCGGGGGCATGATAGTTCATACAGTTTATGTGGCATCGGGAAAAGAGGATAGCCGCATATCAACAGGTCATAGACCGCACACGAGGTCAGTGACCAAGGCTCAGGAGCAGCAACAGAAGCTCCAAGAAATGATGACGCTATGGCCGCACTTACAGGGCCAAAAGAAAACCCTGAAACGTCTTCGGATGAACGCCAAGAGGAAGAAACCGACGCCGAATTCCTTCGCCGTATATTGGAGAAGAAGGACAAAGAGGCTGCTGAACAAGCAACCAACATACAGCGTATGGGCCTCCTCTTCCAAGACATGATAGGGATGATGATACAACAAGATCCTCCGACCGAAGAGCCCCCGATCGTCCTTGGAGATGATAGGGGAGAGACATCAAATCCTCCACCAGCTCTGTCGACGGCTAAAGCGGATGCAATCTCCAAAGCTGATTTGGACGAGTACATCGCCCAACAAATACGGGTTCATCATGCGACCGAAGCAGCTGGCCAGGTCGTAAAAACAGGACGACCATATCCAAGTTGGTAAGATCAAATCAAGTACCCACCCGGTTACACAATTCCCAAGTTCTATGTCTACAAGGGGACGGGCAATCCTCACCAACATGTTGCCCAGTTCAGGGCACTCTGCAGCAACACCGGTGGTGATGACAAACTTTTACTTCGCCAGTTTGTTGGAAGTTTATCGGATACGGCGTTCGAGTGGTACTCTGAGCTCCCGAACGACTCTATTAAAACCTTCGCGGAAATGGAGCTGTTGTTTACTCAGCGTTTTGCAAGCACCAGTGAACGTACCCCGATGACGGCACTGATTAACGCCAGGGTAAAGCCAGGCGAGACGTGGGTTCAGCACGCTATACGATGGCGGAACTTATGGTCGAAGTGCGAGCAGCGCATTGAAGAAGCTCCCGCAGTGGGTATGTTTGTGGGAACCCTCGATCCACAAGCAACCATCTCGCAGTTTATGATGTTTTTCAAGCCGACTACCTTCCAGGCCTTGATTGACAAGCTAGCACAGATGGATCAGATGGGCCATAAACCTCCTCTTCCAAAGCCGGACTCCCGAAATGACAAAGGGAAGGGAAAAGCGATCGTCGTCGCTAATGCTCAACAACAACCGAGCAACTCGAAGCCGGTCGTGCGTCAAAATAATATGCGCTCGTACGTAGACCTTGAGGAGAGACTAGGGCGTACTTACTCGTTTCCCCGCGATAAAACGAGAAGGTTATTCGAGCTGGCATTGCGCAACCGACTCATAAATCTGCCGGATCCAAAACGTCCGTTGCAACCAAGTGATGTCAGCGAGCCTAACTACTGTCCTTATCATCGAGTACTGGGCTATCCGATCGAAGATTGCTACGTTTTCAAAAATTGACTTGAAAACCAGTACCGACAGGGCAAGTTCGCATTGTCTGACAAATGGAAGGTGAATCCCCCGCAGCCTCACACAGCTAAGGGGACGAATACACCGGGGGCAACATGCTCCTTCGTTGAAGAAGCTCCTTGGGAAGTTGTATTATCAACCAAGACAAAAAGGATGCTAAACAATCTTCAGACATGCCCAGCGATCAAATGGAAGAACCCGTTGGAGCCGCAGATCATTTAAGGGATGTTGAAGCTTCGTCCAACTCAAAAGATTGATAGAGGTGGCCCGAGCATTCATAGCCAGCCGTCGAAGTCTTCAAAGAAGAATAAAAAGAAGTCAAAGAAGCCCGTGAAGCTTAGCGACAAGCGTACGGACTTGCAAAAACAAATTGACGCGCTGGAGGAATACAACCAGAAGGCACGGACTCCCATTACATTCCAAGAATTCCTCAATCACGTCTTTCAAAAGGAAGATGAGGGAGAAAGTTCATCTGATGATTCTGAGGAATGCGTGGCGAGCTGTCATGTGATTTCCCACTCGTTCATAGACGATGAGGAAACTTCTTGTACTGAAACGCTAAGGGCAGATCCCGAACCAAAAATTCTAGAGCCATCGGATGAAGTAATCGATGCATTCCTCAATGAAGCTCTCTTAAAAAGCAAAGCTGATCGGGAGCGCGAGGAGGTTATATTCGAAAGGGCCAAACGCCAGCGCCTTGACGAAAGAATTGAGATACTCCCGCTGGAGCGAAGTACACCCACTGCGGACAAAAGCAAATTCAAGATAAGGAAAAAGTTTGCTAAGGCCATATCAATGGGCATGAAGCTACCATCCTCCGAAGGAAAAATTACTGGTGAAGCGGAAATGCACCCCTCCTATTGCTTGTATCATCGGAAGATTTCGCACCCTACTGAAGAGTGCAAAGCTTTCGATAGATGGTGGCAAGGATATGTTGCTCACCGGCAGCATTTTAAGCGGGAAAAGCGCAAGACTCGCCAAGAACGGAACGATACGACCGAAGGGCTTAACAGAACCACCAGCAATTGTCGCATAGTCAACACCGGGAGATCACAAGTGCTCACGTTCGGGAGCGATTCTGATGAAGAGCTAGAACTTGCCCCTCTCTTTAAAGAGTCCGCTTCAGGAAAAGAAGAAGAACCGAAGGTCTGCGAAAATATCCGGCTGCGGAATCGGACGCTGCCTGAAAAGAACCTTGGACCCTTAAACAGAAAAGATAAAGGGAAAGAAAAGGTCTCTGAAGATATCGTCTTAGATGACCAAGTGGTGGAAGAGCTAAGCGCCAAGGACCCGCCGAAGAAGAATAAGGTGGATTACAACGTCTTAGCGCATCTGAGGAAGCTACCCTCACAGCTCAGCATTCTTGACGCTCTTTTGCTATCAAAGAAGGCGAGAGATTCGTTAATTAAGGCACTCCAAGATCCGGAACAATTCCAAGCATGCCTGGCCGAGGAAAAGATGAAGGATGAATTGGAGGAAGTGCACACGGCCGATGTCACTTTCGGCGACGAGGACCTTCTCCTTGGGACGTGCGAGCACAATCGCCCCCTCTATGTCTCAGGATACTGTCACGATATAAGATAGGCAAAATCCTGATCGATAATGGATCCTCCGTTAATCTCCTCAATGTACGGGTCTTAAAAGAAATCTGCATGAGCGTCCAGCACCTTGCTCATGACAAGATCACCATCTCCGGGTTCGACTCCCAGTCATCAAGAACTCTTGGGTCTGTGATACTGACGCTACGCTTCGGGCTACTCGTCACGGACATTAAGTTCCATGTCATAGACGCCAAGACATGCTACAACGCTTTGCTCGGCCGACCATGGTTACACGAGTACAACATCATCCCTTCTACACAACATCAGTGTATGAAGTATTTTAAGGATGGTTTCGAGTATACCGTGACGGGAGAACTGAACCCGTTCTCTGTGAACGAGGTCCGCAAATACGAAGATGCCAAATACTTCTTACCGGATTTCGAAGATACGGAGAAGTGTCACAAGCCGGAGAATAAAGCTAATGCCACCATCCCTGTCTTCGGCAGTGATACCGAGGAGGAAGAGGAGATAGTGTATTCGGGTCCGCCCCAACACAACAAGCCAGGACCGTCCGCTCCTACGTTGATCTTTGGTAGCGACTCGGAAGATGAGATCCATGCTGTATTCTCTGCTCGACCTTCAATTCGAAAGTTCGCTGACGAAGAACAAAGTCTACAAGTCGCCATGGTGCCGTTTAAACACCATAAAGAACTGGATGCGCTTAATATTTACAATGTAGCAGAGCTGAAAACGTTCTATATCCCTCCCAGGAGAGAAGGCGAGAAGGCAATTCTATTCTACTGCTCTGAAGAAAACAAAGTGGAGAAAGAAATCTGGCACGGGGCAGATCCTACGCCGGACGGACTTCAATCCATCCGTCTACCCAGATATTATACAGAAGGCTTGAAGAAGCTGTTGAAGCGCCAAGGGATACCCTTCAAACAGACCGTTAGAAAGGCCAAATTCTATGACAGGGTCTGGAACGTTCCTGGGACTCAACGCAAGCTGCTTATTGGGAGGATGGAAACGATCGGGCTCGGATACATTCGCCCCAAGAAACGAGAACTGCTCCGCGACTGTTACGTCGTGCACGACTTCAATGAAGAAGCAGATGCGCAACGGGAGGACACTAATCCTGAACCAGTAAAAGTTCCTGATGCAAAAGTGCCCGGTCCGTCGTTTGAAGAACAAATGGACAGGCTTATAAGGGAAGCTGGTCAGAAGGTCCGAGATGATCACAATCGCGAAATGGCCATCTACGAAAGAGCCAGAATTCAACGCCTCCTTCAACAGGCCGTCAAAAATGAAAGTATCACTCCGTGTCAACCTGTTATGAAGAAGGCTCGACGCAGAAGCAGAAACAAGTCGAAAGGCCAAAAAGGCGCTCAACAGCAACAAAGCAGGGCTGAGAAGCCACGCGAGCGGGAGTCGAGCGTTATTGATCTATCCCTCATGAAGAAAATGGGTCGAGCATACTCTTTTCCTCGGGATAAGATGAAGAGGATACTTGATCTTGCACTAAAACATCAAATGCTTACACTGCCGGAGTCCAAAAACCCCGAATGAGCAGGTGAAGTCTCTGACCCAAATTATTGCTCTTACCATCGAGTAATAGGGCACCCTCTCGAAGACTGCTTCACCTTTAAGAATTGGGTCGAAGATCAGTATCAGCTCAGCAAATTCGCTCTGTCCGACAACTGGAGGGTAGCGCCGCCACAGAAGCACGAACCCAAAGCCACAAGAACAGAACCAACTCCACATTGGGATTGGAAGCGGATTCGCACTTGTCACATGATAACAATATTAAAAGAAGAGCCCGAGAACATGGATGACCTTCCCTGGTGCTTCGAAAACAGCAACGATGAGGTAATCTCAGAATTTCCACCAGCGCCAAAAAAGCTGGAAGATGGAATTCATACCACTGCAGATAACCTTAAGAAAATTGAGTTGGGAACAGCGAATGACCCGCGACCGACATTCATCAGCGAGCTGCTATCTGAAGAGAAGGTGTCTTTATTAAAAGACCTGCTTATGCAGCACAGAGATTGCTTCGCATGGAACTATTCCGAAATGCCGGGACTAGATCCAGAAATTGCCGCGCATAAATTGGCGATATCCCCGGACGTCAAGCCAGTCAAACAGGCGCCGAGAAAAATGCGGCTCGAGCTTGAGATGAGCATCAATGCCGAGGTCAAGAAGCTGATCGACTCTGGCTTTATTCAGGAGGTTCAATATCCGGAATGGATCGCCAACATTGTCCCAGTGATGAAGAAAAATGGGACAGTGCGTATATGCGTGGACTTCCGGGATCTCAATAAAGCCTGCCCGAAAGACGATTTCCCAGTGCCAGTCACCGAATTGATGATAGACAACACGTCCACTCATGAGGTTTTCTCCTTCATGGACGGCTCGTCAGGTTATAATCAGATAAAAATGCATCCCGAAGACCAGAAGCACATAGCCTTCAGGACCCCTTTGGGAATATTTTGTTATAAAGTGATGCCCTTCGGATTAAAGAACGCCGGTGCCACTTACCAAAGGGCCATGACGAAGATCTTCGATGACCTTATACATGAAATCATCGAGTGCTATATCGACGACCTCGTGGTTAAGAGCAAATCATATGAGGAACATCTCGAGCATCTAAAGACTGTATTTCAACGCCTTCGACAATACAGCTTGAAGATGAACCCTCTTAACTGTGCATTCGGAGTTTCCTCGGGAAAATTCTTAGGATTCATCGTCCGACACCGGGGTATCGAAATAGATCCGTCCAAGATCAAGGCGATCATGGAAATGCCTCCGCCAAGGACTCTCAAACAGTTGCGGTCTCTCCAAGGAAAGCTCGCATATATTCGGCGATTTATAGCCAACCTCTTTGGCAAGTGCCGCCCTTACAATCACCTAATGAAGAAGGGAACTCCATTCATCTGGGATCAAAAATGCCAAGACACGCTGGACGAAATTAAACAGTACCTGCAGAACCCGCCGGTGTTGGCTGCTCCGGTCAAGGGAAAACCCCTCATTCTTTATACAACCGCCCTCGAAAGTTCCTTAGGCGCATTATGGGCATAAGAGAACGATCAAGGGAAAGAAAGAGCACTCTACTACTTAAGTCGAGTTCTGCTGGGGGCAGAAAGCAACTACTCCCCCATTGAAAAACACTGCCTGGCGTTGATCTTCGCGATAACAAAGCTCAGGCACTATGCGTTGGCGCATGAGGTCCGTCTCATTTCGAAGGTGGACCCTCTTAAGTATTTAATGTCAAAGGCCATACTGACAGGTCGACTCGCTAAATGGGCTCTGCCCTTGATGGAGTTCTCAATAACGTATCAACCTCTCAAGGCAGTGAAAGGCCAGGCCATCTCCGACTTCCTTGCTGAGCATCCGATACCCGCCGATTCTCCTCTAAGCTGCGATCTACCAGACGAGCATGCGTTCGACGCAATCGACGGTGGTGATACCCGATGGGAGCTCTTTTTCGATGGAGCGTCTTCCATGAAGAAACGTAAACAAAGTACCCCTATAATCAAATCGGGGGTAGGCCTCATCTTCATGACTCCACAAGGAGGGATAATGCGTTTCACTTTCTCCTTAACAGAGCCGAGGACGAATAACGAAGCCGAATATGAAGCCTTGATAGCAGGTCTTGAGATCGCCATCGACATGGGAATTGAAAACCTCCTCATATACGGAGATTCTCAACTGGTCGTTAGTCAAGTAAACGGCGACTACCAAACGTGCAAACCGGAGTTGGTGAAGTACGGGGAAAAGGTGCAACAACTGTTGACCCAAATTCCCTCCTATACTTTGGAGAACATACCGCGCACGGAAAACAGCAAAGCAGACGCGTTGGCCAAACTTGCTAAAGAGCTGGCTGACGAGAACCTCGATGACGTCAGAATCATGGTACAAAGCCGTCGGGTGCTTGCCCCAGCAGAAATATCTCCGGAATCATCCGAAGAAAAAGGAGCGAGCTAGCAGACGACCTTGCAAGTAAAAGATTGGGAAAATACCGAGGATTGGAGAGAAGTCTTCATAGACTACTTTAAATCCCACCGAATGCCTGAAGAAGCGTCCACAAGACATCAGCTCATGAAACGAGCTCTGTCTTTCGCCTTCGTCAATGATACTCTGTACAAGAGGTCGTTTGATTCTCTGTGGCTGAGATGCTTAGGACCTGACGAAGCGAAAAGAGTCGTCCAGGAAGTTCACGATGGACTCTGCGGTTCTCACCAAGCGGGCCCAAAGATGAAGTTGAAGATCAAACGGATGGGCTACTACTGGCCCACGATGATTCAGGACTGCCTCGGATATGCGAAGCAGTGTCACTCATGTCAAATTCATGGGGATTTCATCCATCAGCATCCAAATCCATTACATCCGACGGTGGCTAGCTGGCCGTTCGAGATGTGGGGAACTGACATAGTCGGCCCTATCGAACCAGCATCGTCTAGGGGACATCGTTTCATCCTGGCGACGACTGACTACTTCTCTAAATGGGCAGAAGCAGTACCGTTAAGAGAGGTTAAGACGGAGAATATCCTCCATTTCTTCAAGACGCATGTCATATATCGGTTTGGAACTCCGCGACGGATCATCTCCGATAACGGGCCAGCTTACAGAAGCCACAAGATCAGTCGCTTTGCGCAGCAGCACAATATAGACTGGAGATATTCCTCGGTTTATAATCCGCGAGCTAACGGTCTAGCTGAGGCCTTCAACAAGACCTTGACGAAGATCATAAAGAAAACGGTGTCCCGAAATAAGAGAGACTGGCACGAGAGACTGCAAGAGGCTCTTTGGGTGTATCGAACTACGTTCAAGACGGCCACGAACACAACGCCATACGCGTTGGTATTTGGGACGGAAGCAGTGCTCCCCCTTGAGATAGAGTTACCCTCTCTACGAGTGGCAGTCCACTACGAGCTAACGGATGAAGAAAATGCTCACTTTCGGATTGAGGAGCTTGACGCCCTTGATGAAACCCGGCTCATAGCGCAACAAAATCTGGAAGCTTATAAAGCAAAGATGACGCGCTTATATGAAAGATTAACCCGACCGAGGACATTCCGCCAAGGGGAACTTGTGCTAGTGGTCAAAAGGCCTATGATCCCCAATCGCGCCAAGCGGGGAAAATTCGAGCCAAACTACGAAGGCCCGTATATCGTAGATAAGGTCTACCAGGGTGGGGCCTATCTACTCATGGACATGCACGGTGAAAGGCCTTTCAGGACAATAAACGGTCGCTTCCTAAAGAGATACTACGCTTAATGAGCCACAGCCTAGGTCAATGATAGATGACGACGACTATGTCCGCTCGCTATCTTCCTAAGCTCAAACTCTATCAGCAGTAACCAGCCTTCTCAAAGTCGGACCGAAATGTCTTTAAACTAATAGCAGACCGAAACGTCTTTAAACTACTACCGCAGCATCTTTAGGCTGACAAGATATAAAAAAAAACAAAAAAAATATATAAAAATAAAAAAAAACGGTATGTCCATAAGCAAAAAGGGCACGGATGAAAACCCTAAAGGGCTCCGTGAGTAAAAACAGCAGGGCTACCGACGAGTGTTCGTGAAAACCTGAAAGGGCGCGACCTCGTAAAAATATATATATATATATATAAAAATAAAAAGAATAAAAAAAAATGGTATGTCCATAAGCAAAATGGGCACGGATGAAAACCCGAAAGGGCTCCGTGAGTAAAAACAGCATGGCTACCGGATAGTGTTTGTGAAAACCCGAAAGGGCGCAACCTCGTTAAAGAACACTTACAAGATCCCCTCGACCTTGTAAGGAGAAACCACCCGCGTGAGATCCTTACGACTCACAAGGGAGCAACACACTTAGGGATCCCCACGATTCCTAAGGAGAAAATACACTTGCGAGATCCTCACGACTCGTAAGGAGAACTCTCTTATGGGACCCTCACGGCTCATAAGAGTTGAAAGCCTTAAGTTACAGAGACCTAAACCTGTGCTTAAGCAACTCCCACAACTCCCGATATTGTCCTACAAGTGGCTCAATACTGACCCTTGTATACAATCCACGGGCGCGAATAAACATTTCCCTAATCAAGTCCCATCCGAGACTGGGGATATGTTCGCATGATGAACAACCCTTATAAGTCCTCTCGACTTACAAGGAGAAAACCCTCTTGTAGGATCCTTACGACTTACAGAGAAACATACACTTAGGAATCCTCACGATTCCTAAGGAGAAAATACACCTACAAGATCCTCACGACTTGTAGGGAGGAATACCTTTGTGAGACCCTTATGGCTCATGAAGTTAAAAGCCTTAGACGACAGGACCCTAACCCTGGTCGCTAAGCCACCTTTGTTCAACATTGACAGAGGCAGATGATGATTCGCTCCTGACAATATTCCAGTTGTAGCGGTGCTGATGCCGAAATCGGTGTTTAATTTCAGGTTTACGGCGAAAGCCAGTAGGCCGCTCGTGCTTATGAAATAGTCGAAATGATGGTGCAACTTGCAATAAAAGCAGCAAGTAAAAATATATGCATGCGAAATAACCGAAATGATAGGGCAACTCGCAATAAAAAGCAGCGAGTAAAAATAAAATAAAAAGCCGAAATGATTGGGCAAATCGCAATAAAAAGCAGCGAGTAAAAATGAAATAAACAGCCGAAATGATTGGGCACCGCGAAAAATAGCCGAAATGATTGGGCAATCGCAACCTTCGCGATATAAAAGCTGAAATGATAGAGTATCGCGGAAATAAAACAAAAAAAAGGAAGATGATAAAACTTTGGCCCTACAGTTAAGATCACATCGATCCCTGTATACAATTCAAGGGCGTAAACAAACAAGAGGGAACCATACTTTCCCAACAGGCTCCACCAGAAGACGAGGCCAAATCTCGACGGTTCAGTCCAACTCCGAAGAAACCAGTGTCTTCAGCAAATTCCTCGACTCACGGATACAAACACTCCTTGACGAGAGCCTCCTGATCCGCGTCGACTCGCAGAGCCACCAGTGCCTCCGTGGGAAATTCTCGACTCGTTTCAAACCCCAAGGAAACAAATAATCCTTGGCGCTTGGGAAACAAATAATCCCTAGCAAATTCCTCGACTCACGGATACAAACACTCCTTGAAGAGAGCCTCCTGATCCGCGTCGACTCGCAGAGCCACCAGTGCCTCCGTGGGAAATTCTCGACTCGTTTCAAACCCCAAGGAAACAAATAATCCTTGGCGCTTGGGAAACAAATAATCCCTAGCAAATTTCTCGACTCACGGATACAAACACTCCTTGACGAGAGCTTCCTGATCCGCGTCGACTCGCAGAGCCACCAGTGCCTCCGTGGGAAATTCTCGACTCGTTTCAAACCCTAAGGAAACAAATAATCCTTAGCGCTTGGGAAAAAAATAATCCCTAGCAAATTCCTCGACTCACGGATACAAACACTCCTTGACGAGAGCTTCCTGATCCGCGTCGACTCGCAGAGCCACCAGTGCCTCCATGGGAAATTCTCGACTCGTTTCAAACCCCAAGGAAATAAATAATCCTTGGCGCTTAGGAAACAAATAATCCCTAGCAAATTTCTCGACTCACGGATACAAACACTCCTTGACGAGAGCCTCCTAATTCGCGTCGGCTCGCAGAGAAACCAGTGTCTCCGCGGGAAATTCCCGATTCGTCTCAACTTGCAAGATGAAGCCTCAGGCAGCAGGGACTAAAAAACTTGCTTCCTGAACAATGGGACCCTGCAAGTCGATCCAATAAGGTCTCTTGCATACTATTCATGGGTCTCACTCTCCAAAGCCGAATCTTGACAAGGAGGGAAACAACCGCTTACGGGCCCTCTCGACTCGTAAGAGGGAAAAATTCTCTTATAGGATCCTTACGACCTATAAGAGAAAACACACTTAGGAATCCTCACGACTCCTAAGGAGAAAAACCCACCTGCGAGATCCTCTCGATCTGTAGGGAGAAAAAATCTCTACGAGACCCTCATGGCTCATAGAGTTGAAAAGTCTTAGACAGCAGATCTGAACCTGCGGCCTAAGCCATCGCTTTTTTTTTAAGAAAGTCAAGATGCGTGCTCTATTATCTGTTGACCATGTTTACTAAGGTGGCATGCTGATAGTAAAATAAAGAAAAGGCGGAAAAATGACACAAGACATTACAGAAAATGTGTATCTTTTATTCATGAACTTGATTGAGTACAGGATACATTGTGCTAAAGGATGAAAAATATATATATACATTTTTTATTTATAAGTACAAACGATACAAGGAGAGTTACTGAGAAGGAAGCGTCCTTCATAGCTCTAGCAATTGTTCACGCACTTCCTTCCCCACTTTCTCCTGATTGGCCACCACTGCCAACTCCGCCTCCACTTGGGCCCGTTGCTGCGCGACAGATGCAAGCTGATCCCTGACGGATTGATGAGCATCTTCACGGCCTGGAGTGTCATGCTCGGCGACATCAAGTGCCCGCTTTAGTTTCAGCCCATTTGAGATGCTCTCCAGAAGGCCCTCGAAGATGGCCTTTACCTCAGCGGCGTTCGCCTCAACTTCAGCATGCAGGCGAGCAGTTTCGCTTGAAGACTCCTGGCACTCCTTCAGCCTCAAAGCTGCTTCTTGTTCCAAATGACGGAAATGAGAAGTGCTTTGCTCGAGCCATGCTCCCCGTTGAGTGCTCACGGCCAAAGTCTCAGGGGATAGACGCATCGACTCCAGCTGATGAAGGCGAGCCACAATCTCCCGACAATGGTTAACCCAAGAGGCGACAATGCCCTCGTCATGGAAGGTGGCAAATATCACCAACATCGGGTTAACCGTCGTAGCGAAGTCCTCAGCAGATGTAGGAGTCTCGATGTCGAGTTCCTCGATGTAGTCGCTCAACATGCGCAGACTATTCGCCGCACCTTTTGAGGACGGACGTCTCTGGGAAGGGCCGCCCGGTATTGTAATATGAGACTCAAAAGGCACCGAGACTGGAACGACAGCTGAAAAAGACAAAATGCGATTAGATGATGATTCAATAGATATGGATAAAGTCATTGATAAGATAGTTTACTATACCGGTTGAAGCAGGTGGCAAGGCCGGAAGGGCCGGTGGCGCAACCGATCTTTCTTCTCCCCCTTCGATTTGTAACACTGCAGTCAGGACAAGAGAGAGTTGGAAATAATTCTACCACTGAAAAACAAAGATATCAATCGGGAACGGTACTCACCAGCGCCACCAGAGGAAGAGGCGAATTCGGATGAGAAGGAGAAGTGTGGGAGCAACACTTGATGGAGATGGTCAAAAAGCACTCCTGAAAGACACAACAGTGTGACTTTAGTACACAAATTATGCGTCTAGAAGATAAGATTAATAAATTGCAAACCCATACCTTCTAACATCTTCGACGGTATGAGAGAAGGTTGAGAGGTGACCACCGCCAAGGCAGTCGTTGAAGGCGCTCCCTCGAGCAGTAGGGCATCGGCACTGGCTGCACCTGCGTTACGAAAAGGTGAACTTGTCAGAAAGGATTGTGAGGTAAAGAAAGACAAAAACCTGGGATTTACCTGATAAGCTACCGGCTGAAACGGAGGCGACTCCCTCTTCTATTGACATGAGGCCACCGCCCGTGGCCTCATCACCAGACTCGATGGGGACCGTCATCGTGCTCGCGCGGCCAGGAGACGGTGGAAGATCGTAGACGGGGAGGGCAATGATCGGAGCATTACCAGACTCTTGGGAGAGAGCAGCTGACTCCTTCCCGAGAGTCGTGCTCATCTCACCCGCTACTTCTTCGGGCTTCGCGATCTCCATCGGCTCATCCACCGTCACCACGAGGTCGTCGGCCTCAAGCGCCTCGTCCGCCACTACCCTGGGCTCAGTTACGATGATCATTTCATCTGCCGCCACTTCAGGCTCGGCATCAATGACCTTCTCGGCTGAAAATTCCTCAACATCCAGCTCAGGCTCCGCAGCCCCAGTAACGTTGCCCACCGTCAGCTCGGGTTCGGTAGGTGCCGCCTCCTTTGCTTCCTTAGATTCAATGGTCTCCGCCTCCCCCTCGGTTGGCCTTGACCCTGCAGGGTAGAACATATAAGAACCGACAGTTTTATAAGTCTTATAACAAGATTCTGAAAGAAGTATTACCTGAGGTAGACTTGTCATTGGCCTCTCGATTGGCGCAGATCGCCTATCTATGAGATGTAGAAAGGGCGACCGGGGCCTCTTCGGATGGAGTATCAGCACGAAGGGCGGTGCTGGGGCCCGCTCCCATAGCCAAGGCAGCCCTGCACGCCTTCGCCTCACGCCTCAGCCGCTTTCTTTCCTCCCGGGCTGTCGCGATGGACCTCTGTGACGCTTCCTTCAAGGCGTCGTCATCCTCGTTCAGGGATTCCTCCAGAGCCTTTAAGGCATCTTTCATCGGCTCTTCAAAACGAACCTCCTGCGGTGGCCCAGAGGAAGCGGGAACATCGGCAGATGGCGGAACATCTGCATCACTTGGTGGGAGCGGCATTGAGGTTCCTGTGATAAAAAGGGAAAGTTAGATCGACTATAACACAAGGGAAATGAAAACTTGATGAATCGAAACTTACTGAGGCCTAAAGACGCTCTAAGGCGTTCCTCCTCCTGGAAGGTCTTGAGTGAAGCGGCAATGGCTTCCTCATCAGTGATGCCTATTGGAAGAAAAGAAAGAAAAACGTTAGTTAAAGGCAATGAGAAGAATATGATGCAATAAAGAAAATGCGACTAGTAGTTACCTGATTGCGCAAGCTTAGCTAGCCACGCGTCACGCTTTGCCAACCACGCTGAAGTTTCGAGAGCGGCTTCCAAGTCTGTGTCATCCGGCGGCGGCATGACTAATCCCTCGTTAGTCCCATATTCGATTAGGCCCTCGGCGTAGGGAGCATGGGGTTCCTGACCAAATACGACATCTGCAGCGAAGAGCGATTTCTTTTTCTTCTGCCCTCCGACCCTAGGCTCACGTGGGATCGACTTCCGCTTAGCAGCCACCTTGGGACGGCGGGTCCCGATGTCCGCACCCACGCCAGACTCCGGCGAGGATACAACCACTGTCTCCACTGGAGCACAGGGTGCGGGAGGTGCATCTGTGATATCAGGGAGCGGAAATCCACGTGGAGAGCTTTGCGCACGCGATGGTCTGCCCCCGGCATCTTTTAGAGGAGGAACCACTGGGGTCCTTGGCACTAAGGGAGCGTTACGGTCGGTGCCGGGAGGTGCACCTTTACGGTCGATCAACACTCGCCTCTTTTCCTTTATAACGGCCCCTGTCGCATGATTGTACCACTCTTTATATACATTAAGGAGTCGTGGAGCGCAAGCCGGCGCACTGATAAAAAAACGAGAACCCGTGTTCAGGCGCATGAAGTGATGTAACGCGTTCTCCATCCCTTCTTCATTGGTAGCAGGTTCCAGTAAGAAAGCTTCCAAGGGTACCCCTTGATCTTAGCCCAGCTGTTGGGCGAAACGATGCAGGTTATATCTCATGAAGATTGCCGCACCGCCCTACCTGAAGACTAGGAAGCCCGGTCTAATAGAATACAAGTGGAGGGTCTCCCGGACCGTCAAAACTGAAGCTCCATCCTTAAAGGAGTCCTGTAATGGTCGCACCACAGCGGTGGACGCTTTTCCAAAGGTTAATACCTTGTCAATGAAGGACATCCCGACTCCAATGGTGTGAGGGCGAAGCAGTAAACCCCTGGCGTTCCGTGGTGAAGGGGCCACGATTGATGCGCCAATCAACTGAATGATGCAAGGGAAACCACACTTGTCAAAGAACGAGGGCCTTTTATGCATACCGAAGACACCCGCCGTGTGTAGCTCGAGCCACGATACAAAGTAATGCATCGGGAAGACCACGTGCAGTACCCCAGGCTCATTAGCATCCGCTGCTCGGCTGAGGCCATGATATAAGTGCGCCAAGCCGGCGATCCCAACAGCCACCTTTACCCCGATAGTCATCCGGTGGGCGGGGTAAAAGACAGAGGGCTGCATACGATGAGAGTGCATTGAGATTGCAAACCAACTCAGCCACAATCCGAGAAATCCTAAGAAAAAGGCCTCCTCGTCCATCCCGGGGCCGTAATTTCTGCAAAAGATATAGTCGGGAAGTCCGGAAGGAAAAAACCCTTTTGATCTGTCTCCTTCGCCGGCAGGTTATCCAAACCTAGACCGAAAGGGTCATCCAGGGTAGCAAACTTGGCAGCTTCTGATAAGAGGACGCTTGGGCGAAGGAAACGAGCGATGAAATCCTCAAAATTAACTCCTCGACTCCCATGCTCGATAAAAAGAGACTCGTAGATGTTCAACACCTTGATCAGGCTTGGGAATTGGTGTTGAACAGCGTTTTCCGGCGTGATCCCCCTTACCACCGGCTTAGCACCGAAGACGTACTCATCTGTCGGGAGCAGCTCTTCATAGTGTTCCCCCATGACTGGTAAGCCGGATACCTCCGTGAACTCCTCCAAAGAGATGGACACTTCTCGATCCATGGCAAGGAAAGTATGGGTAGGAATATTCCACTGCTCCAGGAAAGCCTTGAACCACCAGGTGGGGAGCGTGGGATACTGGAAGAGAGAGACGTAGACCACGGTGTACAGTCCTAATCTTATCAACTGCGACTTCTTCGTCGATAGGATGTACCGGGCCCACGGCAGGTAGCCGATCGGGTGGCGGGGGATCAGACCAAGGTTATATGATTGTCCCTAGGGTCATGCTTCACCTTGACAGATACGGCGTCCTAGGATGTCCAAAACCATGGGACGCTGAACCGGTATCGCATCTATGGCGGGATGTAGAAAGCCCTTCGATGTCCAATCCACCAACTCCACGGCATACTGCACCGAGGGTGGGGTAGCATAATGAATCGCCGTGATGGGCTCGGACGGCACTGCGCATGTGAAGCTGCGTCGACCCATAATGATCTGGTTATACCACGACCCCCAAAGATGGAGACTCTTGTACTCTGGGTCGTATTCTCTAATCATGGCCAAGACTTCACGGTCCAAGAGCGCTTCGGGAAACCCTTCCTCCGAGCGGACGAACGAAAACGAGGTGTCGAGAGACATGATCGCTGCAAAAGAACAATCTAGCCGTTAGTGTTGTAATTCCAACGCTTGGCGTTTAAAAAAATGAAAAATACATTAATCAATTAATTAAATTAAAAACTAAATTAAAATTAACTAATTACACCACACAGCAGTGCGGCGGGTAGAAGACTGAAGGGGGACCCACAAAATCTGGATGACAATATGTCAGTTAATAAGACAACCTCATCATTGGATGGGATTGTCAGTTGGTCCCCAGGAAAACATTCCCATTAATAAAAAAAGGGGGGGAAGAATCCCTAGAGACAAGGAGAAAATCTCCTCTTTCAGAGCAAAACTCTGTCACAGAGTGACACTTGTCAAACTCTGGTCCCAGGGAAATAAGATTCCTTAAAAGAGCATAGCTCTATGGTAATAATGGAAAGGTCCATCAGAAAATGTTTACACCTAAAAGAATTAAAAAATTTGGAATCTTGAAAAATCCATGAAAAACTTATGAAAATTTCTTCATTTTTCAGATCTAAAAGATCTACAGATGATTCAAAGAGCAAAGCTCTGTCCATGGGTTAGAACCCATGAATAAGATCTCTGCAGATCTATAAGTTTTTGAGAGCAAAACTCTGTTTATGAAATCCCAATGGGGATCTCTTTAGATCAAAAGATCTGTAAGAGCAAAACTCTTTAGTTAAAGTTAATTTAAGTTAATTTGATTTGAATTAATTTTACCTAAAGTTTCTAACTTTGTAAATGAGCAAAGCTCTGAAATTCTCAAGCAAGAGCAAAGCTTTGGTAATTAAAATCTTGAAGATGGTGAAGATTTTTCTAAGGGCCATAGGTCATATTTATAAGGCGCTTGCGCCCCTTCAGCTCACCCCTTGATCCAACGATCAAGAGTTTGCCACCGCTGCACTCACGTGTGCGCCACGTGAGCACAACGGTGGGGGGGGGCATTTGTTTCCCCCAATCAGAGCAAAGCTCTGCTGGAAATTCAAAATTCAAATTTTGAAGCAACGCTTCAAATCCCGGGCGCAACGCGCCACGTGTCAGGCGCAGACGCATCAGCGCAGCGCCCAAGAAGGCGCGCCCAATCAGAGCAAAGCTCTATTTTAAGCAAAATTAAAGGAAGCAACGCTTCAGTTGCGCAAGCACTGCGCTGCAGATGCGCTAGCGCAGTTGCGCTGCGCTGTGCGCTGCACGACACGTGTCAGCGCAGATGCGCTAGCGCAGTTGCGCTGCGCTGTGCGCTGCGCGACACGTGTCAGCGCAGATGCGCTAGTGCAGTTGCGCTGCTCTGTGCGCTGCGTGACACGTGTCACGCGCTGGGGTATTTGCGCCAAACAGAATAAAGATTTTAAAGAAATCTTTCTGTTCTTGTTAAAACAAGAAGATTTTCTTCTGTAAAACAGAAGCCCTTGGATCAAAAATCCAACGGTGGGGAAAATTCCCCAAATCACTCAGAGAAATATCTCTTTAATAAATTTAACAAATTTATGGGTACTATAAAAAGGACCCTAGGCCTCAATTCAAAGGCATCAACATTCTAGAAAAAAAAAGAAGGGAAAGAGAACTCTGAAGAATTCCTCAAGAACAAAAAGGTAAAAACCTTTAGAAGAAAGAGAAAGTTCTCTCATGAACAGATCATAGATCTAAAAACAAGATCAATGATCTTTAATAAAAATAATAATAATAAATAGTGCTTTGCACTTTTATGAACCTTTGGTTCTTTGAGATAAAAAAAAACAAGAAAAACTTATCTTTTCTTTGATCTAAATTAGATCAAGAAATCAAATAGTGCTTTGCACTTCTGTTCTTGAATCTAAAAGATTCTTAGTGCTTTGCACTTCCAAACTGCGTTGTTGCGCTCTTGGGAGAGCGCCACGTGTCAGCTACAGAACAACTTGCGCTACGCGCTCTTGAAATAGAGCTTTGCTTTCTGGAATTGGCGCAACTCACCAAGGTACGCCACGTGTCAGCAGCGCAAGCGCAGCGCACTAGCGCAGCGCACTGCGCTTGCATGACACGTTCGTCATCACAAGCGCTTGCGCTCCCTGATTGGCGCAAAGCGTCTGACAAATGCAATGCATTTCCTAAAGGGCCAGGCCCAAATCAAAAAGACCAACAGGCAAAAATAAATTGCAAAGCAATAAAAACAAAAAAAAGAGGAGAGCCCAAACAAAATGGATGCTCTGCATCATTTATAAAAGGGCAGAGCCCAGTCCAAATAAAAATAGAAAATAATGCAATGCATTATTTTAAAAATGGGCCAAGCCCTGGCACAGGTCTGACAGACCAACAACAAATAAAAGTGTTGAATATTTTTTTTTAACTGGACTTAGCCCAATTTTTGGCCGTAAGTCCTCAAATTAAATTGACTGAGCAGGTTTGCTCTCTCTTAAATCAATTTACGACCGGTTCAAGGGTACATCTCTGAACTCCTCTGACTCCCATCATTGTAATCCTTCAACGACGTCAGAGAGGTGACGGGTCCCGACGACCACACATCGATATGGACTGCGGGGTCCTTAAACTCATGGACCGAAATGTCCTTAAATTACTATTGGACCGAAACGTCCCTAAACTAATATTGGACTGAAACGTCCCTAAACTAATGGTGGACCACCACGTCCCCAAACTGGAATATGGACTGAAACGTCCCTAAACTAATGGTGGACCACCATGTCCCTAAACTGGAATATGGACTGCAATGTCCTTAAACTACCAATGGACCACCATGTCCCTAAACTGGCAATGGACCGCAATGTCCTTAAACTAACTATGGACCACTACGTCCCTAAACTGGAATAAAAGAGCCCCCAAACGCTCTTTTGTCGGATCTAAACGATCCCGTTTAAGTTGATCTTAGGCTCAAATATGGCTAACGTATCCTTAAACATTCAAACAGACTTTAGTCCCAAATTGGACTATAAAACCCCCAATCAACTTTGGTTCAAGGGTACATCTCTGAACTCCTTTGACACCTGTCGTTGTAATCCTTCAACGTCGTCAGAGAGGTGACGGGTCCGACGGCCATATATTAAATGGACCACTACGTCCCTAAACTGGAACAATAGAGCCCCTAAATGCTCTTTCTGTTAAGTTGATCTTAGTCTCAAATCAGACTAACGTATCCTTAACGAACGTTTAAGTTGATCTTAGTCTCAAATGCGGCTAACGTATCCTTAAACTAAAAACACCAAACCCAAATCTAAGTAAATACGGATTTGGACTAATCCACGTCCTACGGGCGACGGCATTACTCAGTCTTCGTATACAATCCACGGGCAACCACAAACAAAACAAACACCCACGACACGAAGTGAAATTCTGGAGAAGGAGAAAGTTGTTACCGCGATGCGGTAGCGTAATTAACTGCGGGGGCTTGCGCCTGCAGGGAAGAGCGTCCCCACAATCAAAAACCCGTCAAGCGAGGGGGAATCTGACGAAGTCTGCTACATCGGCCGCATCCGTCTAAACCTCCGATACACGGTGCCATAAATCAACTTGGCATCTTCGGAGAGGTGGACGGATAAAACCAAATAGCATCTGCCCCGAATCTCAGGCAAGACGTCCTCACGTCGTCGCCGTCTTTCGGAGGGGAACACCAGTCAACAGAGAGAAAGAAGAAGGATGCCTATTGTTCAGTCGAAAATATTGCAATTTTTAACATAATAATTTCCTCACTTTTCTAATCATCTAAGTATGTTTGTTATAAAAATAACACACATTACAAGTTCGTCAGGAAAATATCAATTACCATGTGTTATACATTATAATCAACATTTTTGAAGGAAATTGTATGTTTATTATTTCACGCATAATATTGTATATCTCTAACATTCTTCATTGAGATCTTGTGCAAAAATTAACCCAGATCAGATATCGGAATCAGAATTTCGCCGATAAAATACAGGAAATCAAAGAGTTAAATTCTGGCAGAGACTCAGTAGAGATAAGAAGATTCCATATATCACATAAAGACCTTGAGATCAATAGAATAAGACTACAGAGAATTGAAGACATGATCTCACTAATCGGCCGCGGAACCGCGGCCGAGTCAGGCCGAGTCACCATGGATCCACGGCCGAGTTATGGGCTTCGGTGTCGGGAACTCACTGGAAGCTTCATTGCAACGTCCTAGCTTATTGGGGAAGCCTCGCTATAACAACCTCGTTCCGGAAACTTCTCTATAACAACCTAGCTTGTTGAGAAAGCTTGATAACTACCTAGCTTATTCTAGAAGCCTCTTTGTAACAACCTAGCTTATGGGGGATGCTTGATTAAGGGCTATAAAAAGGACCTAAGCCTTGAGGTGAGGGGTTCGAAAACTTTTGATCTAAAAACCAAATCAAGAAAAGAGCTAAAAAGATCCAATTCCATATCAAGATCCAAGATCAAGAATCATTGAGAAATTCATCGAGCGAGATCATTCAAGATTGCTTTACGCGAAGCCGATCGTCATCAACGAGCACGTGATCCTCGATAGATCCAAGACTCATGGTGATTGAGCAAAGTGAAGATCGACGGAGAAATTACCTCTTCAAGAGAGTGATCGAGAGCTATTCTTCTTGTAATCTCGGATTGAAAAAGTTGTAATTTGAAGTTGAATAATAAAGGTGGTCATTACTTTTAGTCTTGCTTTCTTTAAATTTTCGAATTATGAAATCTATAATTGTTGATTCTTCTATTTTCATGATGCGTGAGTAAATCTCCGCTTGCTAAGAATTCGAAGGAATTTGGTAGATCACATGGTGAGGGAATTCTATATTCATCTTAAGTCTTATGGAGATTATAAATTTTAGCAAAAAGAATCATTAATATCCAAATTGTGAGTGAGATCAATTTATTGAGAATTTCATCACAATTTGGGGATTAGATTGATGATCCTTCTTGTTAAAGTTTAGATAAGAATGGTAATCAATGAAAGGATAAGGGGCCATGAAGAAGAAACCCTAGTTTCTTCAAGGGATCCCTAATTCTCATTGTTAGCCATCAATCTAGTTTTAATTCTACCAATAGATAAGTTGAATCATTTTGAATAGTCATCCATGGCTACCAATTCCGTTCGAATCCTACAAGTCTTCTATAATTTTCTTGATAACTAAATCATGAACAATTTCTAGAATTTTCTTTCTTGAAAACAATTTCTTGAATTTCTTGAAACTATTACTTCAATCAAATCTTGAAACAATTTCTTGATTTTCTTTACTAGTTCTTTCGACTCAACTAAAGCAAGAATTTACGAATTCCACGAATCCTAGAAGACGACCCATGCTCACTAACGCTCGCTACACGTGACACGGTTATTGATTGTGGTTATTAAACTGCATACTACTATTCTTCTTTTCTAAACAAATCAAATGGCGCCGTTGCCGGAGATACGTGCGTAATTTGTTTTTTGCTTGCTATTTGGGTTGAAATATTATTATTCCATTAAAATTTAAATCAAAAATGCATCGTGTGCTTAACGATTAGTGTTTGAATTTTTTGCGAGGTCACTATAGTGAGGAAATAAAGATTCAGAGACGTTCTAGAAATTCCAGAAGAGCAAAGGAAGCTACAGTGTAAAGAACATTACCTAACTCCCCCGATCCACCGCGGAACCGCGGCGGATTCATGGTTTTTGCGGCGGAACCGCCGTTGAGTTGGTGAATCAGAGGTTGAATTTTCTCTAGTATATTCTCTTCTTTCTCCTCTCTCCTCTGATTAGTCCAATAACAACTTTTCTACAGGATTCTTTGCAAAAATTTGCCGCGTAAAAAATTTTTTGTTGTGTGTTTTGATATTGGTTGTTTGTGCATACTTTAATACGGAAATTAAGGAGCAAAGACCAAATTCAGATTAGGTGGGGATTTCATTACCCTTTCTAAGCCCCAAAAATCACAAAACTAGCATCCGCATCACCCTTCATTAATTAAAAAATATCTAGACCAAGACTCTAAGGACCGTCGCGCTCAATTAGGACAGAGAAAGGTCGTGGATAATCTACTGCTTATCCGCATTTCTTTTGTGGTGTCTAGGCAAGTGTGTCTAAGGCAAGTGGTTACTTAATTAGTCCCGCTATTTACATTGAGGATACTTAGCACTTATCTGGCCACAGGAGGGATAAAGAGGTAGTAGAGAATTTATCCTGTGATTTGTTTTCTGGAAGTCTAGGAGCGATCTAGTGACTTGACCTAGGTGACCTTAGATCTAGGGTTGATTATGCATTTTTGTAATTTTTCTAAATTCGTCTTTTTCAAAACAAACCAAAAACAAACCAAACTTTTCTTTTAATTTACACATACGCTACCACTTGCGCTAAACCCGCTTAGTGTATGCTCGGCTGGACACAAGATTCTAGTGCCCGTCTTGTCCGCATTTCTTCTATCGACTCCGAAGTCGGTATTTCTTCATCTTCTTTTTCCACACCACCCACAACATCCACCGAGATGGACGGTTCTCCATCGAATTTCAATAACACCACTCTGCCACCATCCGCAGGTGCGCAGAATCTACCGCGTATATCTCTCCAAGAGAGATGCTGCCCTATACGTGGTCCCCTTCCTACTTGTCTTTCTATTCCACCAGCCAATGGGGATAATTTTGAAATTAAACCCAATTTATCAAACTGTTTTCCAAATTTCACGGGCTTGAGTCTGAAGACGCATACGTTTTTATAAACAAATTCAAAAACGTATGTGCAATGATTGTCACGTCATAACTTTCTGTGGGTGCTGTGCGTTTACGTATTCTCCCATTTACTTTGTATGATCTAGCTGAAAAATGGCTTTATAACACAACCGCACACTCTATTTCCAAATGGGATGAATTTGTTGTAGCATTCCTTAAGAAATTTTATTCCAATCATAAGATTGCCCGCATTCGAAGAGAGATCAACCAGTTTACCCAACTTCCCAATGAACCATTTTGGAAATGCTTTGAACGGTTTAAGGATCTTATTTTAAAATGCCCTCATCACGGAATCAATAGATGGGATCTATGTCGAATTATATATGAGTGTATTGATCCCGCAACAAAACAGATGCTTGAAACCATGTGTCAATGTCAATTCCTGTCGAAAGACGATGGTGAAGCTTGGAAATACCTGAAAGATCTTGCTGAACACACTTTGCAATGGGAAAGCATTAGACCACCATCATCTAGGGAAGGTATCCACAGCTCGTTATTTCCATCGCCATGAAGGCCGAAATGGCCGCGATACAAAGGAAACTCGATGTTATCGAAAACAAAGTCTCTTCAGCCTCCCTAAACCAGGTGACGCTCCCTAAAACCGTGTGTGGATACTGTTCCGATCCATCACATCTGACGGAAGAATATCCTTTGAATTCTCCGTTTCAAGGTCAAGAACACACTAATACTGCTTTTCAGCAACGACCTGGAAACGATCCTTAGTCTTCCACATATAATCAGGGTTGGAGGAATCACCCTAATTTTGCTTGGAACCAACACCAAACTCAAAATACGGTTCCAAACCAAAATAACTATCAATGGGTTCCTCCACAGCAACAGCAACCACCACAGAGTCAGCATCCCTTTCAACTACAAACTTTCCAAAATCTGGCCAACAATTCTGTACCTTATAATTCTTTCCAAACGGCCGGTACCGAAAACTTATCTGCACTCGATCTGTTTATTAAATTTTCCATGCAAACATCGGCTGATTTAAAGGCTTCTATCCAAACATTAATGCAGAACTCCGCCTCCCACGGTGAGAGTATAAAATCGATGGAAGCACAAATTGCACAATTAAATGCCGTGTTGAGTGCTAGAGAGAAAGGGAAACTTCTATCTCAACCCCTACCGAATCCTGGCAACTTGCATCATAATATGAGTGCTATTACCACGTTGAGATCAGGAAGAGTGCTGAATAATCAAGTTGGTGAACAGGATGATAATGAGGAATCAATCAATGATACCCCGTCTTCCACTTCTTACCCTATTTCGTCTACTCCACCTTCTTGTGAGCCTATTTTCCATTTTTCCTAAGGCTCGAACCCTCAGCTCACTCCTTCTAGTCAACATAAGACGATCCCCGCTCCAATTCTGGGATCTGTTCTACACACACGAACTTCTCCATAAATGTTGGACCCAACTATTATAGATAAAGCTCCTTATCCAAATAGGTTGAGGGCCAACAAACCTAATACACAAATGGAGAAGAATATAGAAATGTTTAAACAGGTTAACATAAATATCCCTCTCCTAGATGCTATACAACAAGTTCTGGCTTATGCGAAAATACTTAAGGACTTGTGCACTGGGAAGAGAAATACTTGAGTGCCGAAAAAAGTATTCATGACGAGTAATGTTAGCACAGCTTTTACCCATCAGTTACTAAAGAAACGTAAGGACCCTGGCTGTCCTATAATTTCTATTTCTATTGGGGGTAAAAATATTAACCGTACTCTACTCGATCTCAGCGCTAGTGTTAACCTGCTTTAATATTCTGTATATGATCAATTGGGTATCGGAGAGTTAAAGCCTGCACATTGCACTCTCCAGATGGCCGATAGATCTATCACCAAACCAAGGGGAGAGCTTGAGGATGTGTTGATAAAAGTCGAGGAATTTATATTCGCTGTGGCTTTATTATTTTAGATACAGAACCTATGGAGAACCCACGGAACCAAATTCCGGTGATTTTAGGTCGACCATTTTTAGCGACTTCCAAAGCTGTAATCAACTGTTGAAATGGCTCTATGAACCTATCCTTCGGGAAAATATCAATTGAGCTTAATATTTACAAGTTGGGAAGTGAACCCTCCGAACCTTCTGCTTAATTATGTTTTTTCGAATTAATGGATGTCGACAGCAGGGAATTTAAACAGCTTCACGATACTGATCTAGACTCCCTCGATACGTTGTTGTTTGACCCCGCTATTTGTTATACACATACAGACTTATCTATCGAGCTGTTCGGGTCAACATCTAACGCTGATTATGAACCTTTTATAGAGTCTGAGTATCATCCCATTCTTTCCGATAAGATTATTCTTCGGGGTATCGATGAAAGCTTTGAAGAAATTTTCGCTGATGAACTTGCATTTTTAGAAAACACGGGAGTTGTGATGAATTAACCCCAAAAAAAAGAAGTTGAACCAACACCCCTTCTTCTTGACAATAACGAGCATGCGAGTAATCCATCATCATCATTGTGTCGTCTCTTCAAATTGAGACGCAAACCCGTTCTATTACACCACTTATCTCTTCCCTACTTCTTCTTGACTCTATATAACATGTTCTTCCACCAACCGGTGCGTTA
The DNA here is from genome assembly GCA_030015575.1 of Agapanthus africanus. Lineage (NCBI taxonomy): Eukaryota > Viridiplantae > Streptophyta > Magnoliopsida > Asparagales > Amaryllidaceae > Agapanthus > Agapanthus africanus. Next base: position 472,297,541 of record CM057350.1, on the reverse strand, counting down.
CATCGAAAAAATCTTTGAATGGTTGGTATTAAATTTTGGTATTTGTAAATCTTTGCATTGACTAATAACTTTGCCCCCTCTTATGATTTTAAAAGTTTAATATTGTTTAACTCAAGTTTGGGGGGTATATTTTTGGCTCTTGAAAATAAAATTTGTACACAAAATTGTGGGCCAAAAAATAAGTTTGGGGGAGGTTTTCACATTCATTTATTCTTATACCCCGTTAATAACTTTTCTTCCTAAGTCTACAAGTTTTTTGAGATTTAAAAGATGACAACAGTGAGGACACTGCTGGAAACAGATTTGGGGGAGGTTTGTGCTTATTTACGCATTACAAGTTGCATAAGCACAAAATTTTCAAAATTTTTCTTTTATAATGAAAGATTATAAAGTGAAAAATTACATTTGAAAGATTGGAAGAGTTTAATAAATCCAAGAAAATTAGATATTTTCTTAAACGAAACTAGTAATAAGTAGTTATGAGCCGTTGTCCGAAGGGTTAGTAAGATGAAGGAAGTCACTAATCTGAGGATAAAAATAAGTCTGAAAAATAGTTACTATTCTGGAAGCCAAACATTTGAATGTTGATACCCTACTATACGCACTTATACATGTCTTGAAACTCGGGATAGTAAAGGATACCTTGAAATGCTCTTGTCTAAAAGCCGAAGTATGAAGAAAATAAAAATGAAAAATAAAAGTATAAAATGGTGAAAAAAATGAACACTGGTTTTGTAATCACCAAGGCAGCATAAAAAATATAGCGAGGGTGCTTCATCACCTGGTGCCTTAGACCAACTGGTTTAGGAGTCACTGCTAAGCCTTAGGTGTTGAAAGACGAGGAAATTGCTAATTACGCCTAATAAGTGAGCACATTTAGTAATCGGTCGGTTAGTACCTCAAGAAGTATTAACGGTCGCATGAAGAATGTGTGAGTAATTCCATCCAAAATATTCACCGACTAACAAAATACTGAGGTAGATGGACAAGAGTATGACAGCTTGAATTGAATTCTCCGAGTGTAGGGATGTCTTTTACACACACGTAGGGGTATATGATCGGTGTTTGGAAGAAAGGTAGGGATGAAGAATAAAGGCGATATTTTATTGAGAGATGATGTGATTTCTAACATCTTTTCATGACTATTAAGATAGGGCTCATGACAACTGAAAAGCAAGTGTAGTTGAAAACCCTGATTTTCAAGTTCTTTCTTTTATAGTTCTTATCTTTATATGTAATTTTCACAGTCTTTCTTTTATTATAGGATTTTGTGGGTGTAATCCGCTGAAAACCCTCAGCAGACAACACTCCTCCTACTAGAGACACCTAGAGGTTTAAAGGCTTGTTGCACGTGCTCAGTGCAATCGTGTTGCCTACGAAAGTGTGCTGGTTAGTTTTTCTTTTTCTCTTCTCCTTCTCCTGAATAAAAGAAGTTTGCTCGGGACGATCAAAGTCAAATTTTGGGGAATTTGTTCAGTCGAAAATATTGCAATTTTTAAAATAATAATTTCCTCACTTTTCTAATCATCTAAGGATGTTTGTTATAAATATAACACATATTACAAGTTCGTCAGGAAAATATCAATTACCATGTGTTATATATTATAATCAACATTTTTGAAGGAAATTGTATGTTTATTATTTCACGCATAATATTGTATATCTCTACCATTCTTCATTGAGATCTTGTGCAAAAATTAGCCCAGATCAGATATCGGAATTAGAAATTCGCCGATAAAATACAGGAAATCAAAGAGTTAAATTTTGGCAGAGATTCAGTAGAGATAAGAAGATTTCAAATATCACATAAAGACCCTAAGATTAACAGAATAAGACCACAGAGAATTAAAGACATGATCTCACTAATCGGCCGCGGAACCACGGCCGAGTTAGGCCGAGTCGCCGTGGATTCGCGACCGAGTTGTGGGCTTCGGTGTCGGGAACTCACTGGAAGCTTCATTGCAACGTCCTAGCTTATTGGGGAAGCCTCGCTATAACAACCTCGTTCCGGAAACTTCTCTATAACAACATAGCTTGTTCAGGAAGTTTGATACCTACCTAGTTTATTCTAGAAACCTCTTTGTAACAACCTAGCTTATGGGGGAAGCTTTATTAAGGGCTATAAAAAGGACCTAAGCCTTGAGGTGAGGGGTTCGAAAACTTTTGATCCAAAAACCAAATCAAGAAAAGGGATAAAAAGATGCAATTCCAAATCAAGATCCAAGATCAAGAATCATTGAGAAATTCATCGAGCGGGATCATTCAAGATTGCTTTACGCGAAGCCGATCGTCATCAACGAGCACGTGATCCTCGATAGATCCAAGACTCACGGTGATAGAGCAAAGTGAAGATCGACGGAGAAATTACCTCTTCAAGAGAGTGATCGAGAGCTATTCTTCTTGTAATCTCGGATTGAAAAAGTTGTAATTTGAAGTTGAATAATAAAGGTGATCATTACTTTTAGTCTTGCTTTCTTTAAATTTTCGAATTATGAAATCTATAATTTTTGATTCTTCTATTTTCATGATGCGTGAATAAATCTCCGCTTGCTAAGGATTCGAAGGAATTTGGTAGCTCACATGGTGAGAGAATTCTATATTCATCTTAAGTCTTATGGAGATTATAAATTTTAGCAAAAAGAATCATTAATGTCCAGATTGTGAGTGAGATCAATTTATTGAGAATTTTGTCACAATTTTGGGATTAGATTGATGATCCTTGTTGTTAAAGGCTAAATAAGAATGGCAATCAATGAAAGGAAAGGAGGCAATGAAGGAGAAACCCTAGGTTCTTCAAGGGATCCCTAATTCTCATTGTTAGCCATCAATCTAGTTTTAATTCTACCAATAAATAAGTTGAATCATTTTGAATAGTCATCCATGGATACCAATTCCGTTCGAATCTTACAAGCTTTCTACAATTTTCTTGATAACTAAATCTTGAACAATTTCTTGAATTTTCTTTCTTATAACGATTTCTTGAATTTCTTGAAACTATTACTTCAATCAAATCTTGAAACAATTTCTTGATTTTCTTTACTAGTTCTTTCGACTCAACTAAAACAAGAATTTACGAATTTCACGAATCCCAGAAGAAGACCCATGCTCACTAACGCTCGCTACATGCGACACCGTTATTGATTGCAGTTATTAAACTACATACTACTATTCTACTTTTCTAAACAAATCACCCATCTCCAAAAATCCCATTCTAGGAGGATCCGAGGCTCAAAAGAAGATCCGAAGATTTCTAGGAGTTTAACTCCATTCAAGATCTGTTGGAGTTTAACTCCATAAATCAAACCCATTTTTAGGAGTTTAACTCCAAATCCATACATAATTCCTGTTAGGAGTTCAACCCCAAAGCCCCATTGGGAGTTCAACTTCTAACCCAGAGGCAAAGTCTCTTTTCCCGCTGGTGTTTCCAGCTATCGTGTGCCGTGCACGTCACCCGCGGGCGCCCAGTGGTCACGTGCAGGGCATATGTCCCGCGGGTGCTAAGCGCCCATGTATGCCTAGTGCCCACATGCCTGGCACGTGACCCGCGGGCGCCAAGCGCCCACGCACCAGGAACATGACCCGTGCGCGCCCAGCGCCCATATGCCATGCACGCGTCTTTAAGACGCTCCTCATCCCTCATTTTCGTGCACTCCACACCAGAAACATAGACCCCTGTAAACTCTGTGAGGCCCCCGATATATCCAAAACCCCCTTTCAAAACACAACACACGCACACTGCACACTGAGTTCGCATGACTAGTTGACCCGTCAATTGGAGGTTCCTTCACTCCAAAAGCGATGGGTAATTAACGACAGCTTAGTCTCCGGCTACCAGAGATTCGGATCCCTACAATCAATAAACCTCCGCCTACCCTAGGTAGGAGGAATCTGTAGTACGCCTGACAAGCGACGCGTATTCCCATCTCAATGGGGTGACGAAAAACACCCTACAAGTTTGAGTCATGATCTGAAATCAATCTGACTTGAATCCAATTCAATTATAACTACAATACAACATGAATCCGTTTATACCAGACTACAATCTATATCAATATGAACATGACTGAACCGAACCATGGATATACTCTAATTACATGACTATCCATTTATATCCATTCCGTTTACTGATATCATGGTTTCGGCAAGTCTTCCATTTACTACAAGACAATACAATACAATCAGTACAATCAATACAATCAATACAATAAACATTACGGGGTTTATAAAGGGATAGACTGGTACGGAACATGTTAAAGGTGGCACGAGCTGGTCACTAAAAGACGTAATTGCATCCATGTCGTTGTTCCGTGGTACTATCGATGGAATCTTGTACTACGGGTTACCAAAGTCCACGGTGTAAGTTGGACTCCTCTCGTATACATGTTCATATCAGAATTTTGCATTATTATATTCCTCATTCTTAATCATATTACAAATAAATAGGTGATTTTGATCCATGTCTGCTAAATAATTGCAGGTTACAGGTTCTCAGAACAATTCAGTGAAATTCATGAAAAGATGTTACAAAAGTGAGACTACAACCAACAATAGATGAATCCATATGATGCCGCATAACAGTTCAAGGAACAAATGAAGATCAACAAACAGTTCAATTGCACAAAGCATAAGGGCAGCACAAGATTCAAGACTTCAACGCGAAGCTTACGGTAAAAGTCCACAAATTCTGCACTGTTGAAAATCTGGAAGAGAATTGAAGAGATTCTGAGAGATCAAGTGAAGAAAACAGAAGATAAAAGCAACTTGAAGAAACCCTAAAGAATTGGGCCCATGAGCCCACCAATTGGCCGCAGATCCGCGGCCAAACAGGCTATTCTGCTGTGGTTCCGCGGCCGTGCAGAGCACGTGTCGGTGCAAAATGTCGGTGGTGTCAGTGCGTTGACCGGCTTTCTTAGGGTAGTCTTGTAATTTCAGATGTGGATCAGATGTAAACCCTAGGGTTTCTCCTATCTATAAATAGGAAACCCTACAGACACTTTTAGGGTGTGCCTCTTTTGGGTGTCTCTTTTGAGATGCCTCTCTTTAGTTCTTAATCTCTTTTCAATTTCTAGATTTAATTCTTATTTTGTAATGAATCGTTGAGAGGTCATCCATAAAGGTATTTTTTTTATCTTGCATTCTTTATCTGAATTTAATTCCTACAATTTTTTATCTGTCTTTTATTATCTGCAATTTAGATAGTTTTTTAAAATAAATTTATAAAAATGAATTGTATTGTTAATACCATAATGAGTGAGTAATTCCTCACTTGTTAGGGTTGGGATAGGGAAGGCTTGAGAGATGGAAATCTCTCTCATTCCTTTCATTGCTCGTATAAATGAATTAATTAGGACTCTATTTAAATTAACCACACACCGCTCACTACGGCACCCTATCCTATGAGATAGCGGTGATTCCCTAGTTAGATCGGTTGTGATTGATTTACATAGAGGTTAGGACTAAGAGCCAAGAAAGGACGGACAAGGACCAAAAGGAAGAAACTATATTTCTTCCTAGTTGTGCTAATCCCCTTTGTTGACTGTTACCCTAACACCTATGTTCTTAACTAAGGCAAAGAAAGCAGTGAGTAGAATTCTTTTTCCAAACTAACCTAATTCTAACCCTAGCAAGCCTTTTAAATCAATTTATTCTCATTCATAGATCTAAAACAAAACCACCAATTTTTTTGGACTTAACTCGTAAGAACATAAAGAAAAGGATTCCTTCTCCCTGTTGACCGACCCGTACTCAACCGGCTAGCTACCAAGAAAGACCGTCTTGATTTCGGTATATTCTTAAATTTGATTTTAAAACGCATACGCAAAAATTTCTCTCAATCAATGGGCGCCGTTGCCGGGGAGACGGTAGTCTCTTTCTTTGTGTAATTTCGGGTTAAAAAATAAAAAAATAAAAAATTTAAAAATTATAAAAATTGAAAAATTTTAAAACAAAAATTAAAAAAAAATTCATCTTGTTCTTTTTGAGAGGTATTGTGTGAATTGCGCAGGAAAAGAAGATGGACTGATTCAGATCTGGAAAAAACCAGTGAACAAATTAACAAACAGAAGATCTGAACAGACAGAGAAGAATCACAACAGACAACAGAAAATTTTTGGAGATCCAAACCATCTTAACCATCGCGAAACCGTGGCTAATTCAAGCGTTTGACCGCGGAACCGCTGTCAACTGCTGACGTCAGCACCCCAAAATTTCCTGTAAGTATTTTTGTCCCCTCTCCTACCCTGAGCTCCACTGAAAATTTTTCCTGCAGGGTTCTTTGCGCAAAATCTTTCTCCCTCTCCAATAAATTGTTTTTGTGCAGGATTCTTTGCGCTGCCAAATAAAAAAAAATTTGCAAGTGTTTTTGGTTTGTTAACTGCTTTGGATAATTAATACGGACTTTTAAGGGGCTATAACACCAATCTAGATTGGGTGGGGATTTCATTACCCTTCCTAAGACCCCAAAAATCACAAAAAGCATATGCATCAACCCTCAAGTCAATAAAAAAATATTTAGACTCAGCCAAATAAGGACTGTCGCGCTCATTAGGACAGAGGAAGGTTGTGGGCAATCGGTCGTTTATCTAAACCTGACTTTGTGGTGTCTAGGCTAAACAAGTGGGAAATGTAATTTTAAAAGGTCCGTCTCACGGTGATTCATGAGCGGATCTCTCCTTTCTTCATTTGTGCTTACTTGGCCACAATTGGCGGTGAAGAGGCGATTTGAGAGATATCTCACAACTTGTCGCTTTGGAACAGTTAGGAGCAGTCTAGTTGACTTAGGAGACCCTAGCTCTAGGCTTGATTGTGCATGCTTAAATTATGATTGTGCCGTAGCTCCATACAATTTTTTGTAAAAACTCTTTCTAAAAAAAACACTTTCAAAAATTTCAAAACTCCAAAAACAAACAATTTTTTTAAAAACAAAAAATATATATATAAAAAAATAAAATAAAATAAAATAAAATCATATTCTGTTTCTTCTCCTTTCTCTCATCACATCATGGGTACCCCACCTCACAAAACTCTTGCCGAACTTTGGTACCCTCAACCAGACATTACTTCCTACGCGCATTGTTTTGGTCGAATTTCGGACGACCCCTCCATGCCCAAAATTTCTTTGAAAGATCGAATAGACGCGTCTAGGATAAACAGTTGAACTCCGCAATCCACTTTGTATCAATCATTTCAACTTTCACCACCTTCTTACGTTGATACTCCTTTTTCGAGTCCTGTTGTAACTCCGAAACCCATGTCTATTGCTGAACATATTGAACAATCTCATAACCAATCTTTCACTCCTTTCAACACTTCCAGTTCTTGGGATCAACAAGTCTATTCACCTTTTTGTCCAAATGTTGATCCTACTCCTGTCCAACCATTCAATTCCTACCAGTCATACCCGACTTTCGCACCTTCCCTAGACATTGCTTCTACACAACTATTTTGGAGTTTCCAGTATCCAAATAACTTTGAATCTTTTACTGAAACCCCTTCACAACCCATGTCTAGTCTGGAACAGTCGTTGGAAGATTTTATGGTAGCGTCAAGACAACAGATTAAGGATTTGAATGCGTCCATGGCCGCCCTTATACAACCTACTGAACCGGTAGCTAGTTTCCAACTAGCTCCAAATTTTCCAATGTATGATAAGGCGGTTGGACAGATTGAGAATTTGAGTGGTGAGAGTGAGATGTACACCCTTACAAATCAAACCTACTCATCCTCTATTGAATCCCACAACTCCAGTTTTGAATGTCTATCAAGTGTTCCAAATGATTCACCAGTTGAAGATAGAACGATTAATGAGTTGTACGACTTTGTAGTGTTAGATTTACCTAATTGTGAAGGGTCCCTTTTGAGTGAAACAATCACTAATCCTTTCGACCTCTACACCTCCACTCTAGAGCCTAAATTGATTGATACCCATGCTTTTGTGAGGTGTCTGAGAAAATTAATTTTCACTTGATCGAGGATATTGACGCTGGGAATATTTTGGATGATGAACCCGCAGATTTGACCGAGTTTCTCTCTCCAATTCATCATCCCGAGTCATTAACTGTTTTTTCCGAACTTCATATGTGTCTTGATTTTGATGAGAATTGCATGGATAAGCTAAATTTTGAGGAGAGTATTGAGAAAATTATTGAGGATAAAGCAGTTTTACTTGAGGAGTCGGATTTTCCAATTCATTCTATCTCTTTCATTGACTGCGCACACCCTCCTGAATCTTTAACCGATACCCTTCCTCAATCACTTCCCTTCATTCTCGTTCCGACTTTGCAAGAAACTGTTACACTTCCATTTTCAATGTCTGGGTTACCAAGTTCGACGTACCTATGTTTTCTCGCGAATCTTGAGAGATTTGACCTCATTTCTCGACAGGTTGATAGATTAGCACAATCGCTTTTTACACATCGGTCATCACAATTTGTGCTAATTTATACACTCCATTTGCGCTCTCAAGTTCGTATTCCACTTCTTTCTCCCACTTTCTCTGGTTCTTCTTCTAATCTTCCTGCAATGATAGCGAGTGTTAATGAATCACAATCCGATATTTTGAGTTCGATAATTCTAAAAAAACAACTTGATTTAGACTCTTTTGAAAATAAGGTAAATGAGCCTTACGACTATCCTACCTTCATAATTTTTGAAAAATCAAGTGTGTAGAATTCTGGCGCGACACTTATTGACATTGAAACGTTCAATCGGACCATCGATGGAAGTTTCGAAGATATTTTCGCCGACGAACTCGCATTCCTAAACGACACGGATTTTGTGATTAATCAACATCTATCTGAAGAAGTCGAACCACCAGCATTTCTTTTTCCCTTCCACCATTCTTCTCCTCCACCGAGACTGTATATTGCTTTTATCTCTACACGGTCTCGTGTGGTTCTCATTTCTTTTCTCGACACTCCATTCTTTCACCAACCACACCATTATAACGATAAAATTTTAGAATGGTTGGTACTAACTTTTGGCATGTGTAAGGCCTTGTATAGCTTGATGCAGTGTTTTTCCCCCTAACTCTGAACTTTAACGCTTAAACAGTGGAAACACTGTTTCACTTAAGTTTGGGGGGCCTTTTGTGTATATATAATTTGTTTTCTTTTTCTGTTAAAAAAACTATAAAAAAATTACTAAATAAACAAAAAGGGGAGTGCCGACAATTTTGACCCTTTTGGTGTAGCCTGACAGTGAGGGCACTGTCAAGTTTAAGTTTGGGGGTGTTCTCGGTAAGCTTTCTTCCTTCACATTCATATGTATATTTTTGCATTTGCATACTTATTTTAAAACCCATAAAAATTGAAAAAAAATTTTAAAAAAATAATTTTTTTTCACTTTTGGCCATATTTGACTTACGTTTGACAAGACGGTTAACTAGCTAGGAAAAACTAAATCCTAAACTTAGTAAATTAAGAACCCTAAAAATAACCTTTCTTAAAGTTTAATTATAGAAAATATATGTCCTTGTAATTTATTTTAAAAGAGGCAAATTTTGAGTTCAGTTCTTGGGCAAAGTCAAAATAAGGGAAGTGTATTGAAATTTTTATTGAAGTGTAAGTCTGAAAAACAACTCCGAACCTTTAGTCTAAATTCTGAAAATATATACCCTACAACTCGCACATACACGCACCTTGAAACTTAGGATAGTAGAGCATACCTTGAAATGCTCTTGTCTAAAATCCTTAATATGAGAAAAAAAATTAAAGTATAAGTTTGAAATAAGAGAGATAAAAAAATGAACATTGGTTTTATAATTACTTAAGGCTGCATAAAATAAAAAATATATATATAGCGAGGGTGTTTTATCACCTAGTGCCTTAGACCAACTGGTTTGGGAGTCACTGCTAAAGCCTTAGGTATTGCAAGACGAGGAATTACGCCTAAATACGCAAGCGCATTTTGTAATCGGTCGTCTAGTACCTCAAGAAGTATTAACGGTCACATGAAGAATGTGTGAGCAATTTCATCTAAAATTCACCAACTAAAATTACTTTGGACATAGACAAGAGTATGATAGCTAGAATTGAATTTCCAAGTGTAGGGGTAAAAATCACACACATGTAGGGGTATATGATTGGGGTTTAGATGAGAGATAGAAATGAAAGATAGGGCTCACACCTTCAGTAGAGATGATAAAAATTTCTAAGTTGAGATGGAACCTTTGAAGGAAATTCAAAAGATGCTAAAAACTAAATAAATTTACAGAACATATACGATCTTAAATTAAATGATAAGTGAGTGTAAAAAATACGGGTTGATGATTTCTGAGTTGAAGATAATAGAATTTCTTGCTAGAACACCGAATTGAAGAATGAAAGCCAATAGGCCAAATTGATCGGATTTTGTGGGTAGTATCCGCTGAAAACCCTCAGGAGACAACACTCCTCCTACTAGGGACACCTAGAGGTTTAACGGCTTGTTGCACGAGCTCAGTGCAAACGCGATTCCTTGCGAAAGTGAGGTTAGGATTTTTCGAAAATAAAATTGGGTTTGCTCGAGACGAGCAAATGATAAGTTTGGGGGTATTTGTTCATATCAGAATTTTGCATTATTATATTCCCTATTCTTAATCATATTACAAATAAATAGGTGCTTTTGATCCATGTCTGCTAAATAGTTGCAGGTTACAGGTTCTCAGAACAATTCAGTGAAATTCATGAAAAGATATTACAAAAGTGAGACTACAACAAACAATAGATGAATCCATATGATGCCGTCTAACAGTTCAAGCAACAAATGAAGATCAACAAACAGTTCAATTGCACAAAGTACAAGGGCAGCACAAGATTCAAGACTTCAACGCGAAGCTTACGGTAAAAGTTCACAAATTCTGCACTATTGGAAATCTGGAAGAGAATTGAAGAGATTCTGAGAGACCAAGTGAAGAAAACAGAAGATAAAAGCAACTTGAAGAAACCCTAAAGAATTGGGCCCATGAGCCCACCAAATAGCCGCGGTTCCGCGGCCAAATAGGCTATTCTGCCGCGGTTCCGCGGCCGTGCAGTGCACGTGTCGGTGCAAAATGTCGGTGGTGTCGGTGCGTTGACCCGGCTTTCTTATGGTAGTCTTGTAATTTCAGATGTGGATCAGATGTAAACCCTAGGGTTTCTCCTATCTATAAATAGGAAAGCCTACAGCCTCTTTTAGGGTGTGCCTTTTTTGGGTGTCTTTTTTGAGATGCCTCTCTTTAGTTCTTAATCTCTTTTCAATTTCTAGATTTAATTCTTATTTTGTAATGAATCGTTGAGAGGTCATCCATAAAGGTATTTTTTTATCTTGCATTCTTTATCTGAATTTAATTCCTGCAATTTTTTATCTGTCTTTTATTATCTGCAATTTAGATAGTCTTTTAAAATAAATTTATAAAAATGAATTGTATTGTTAATACCATAATGAGTGAGTAATTCCTCACTTGTTAGGGTTAGGATAGGGAAGTCTTGAGAGATGGAAATCTCTCTCATTCATTTCATTGCTCATATAAATGAATTAATTAGGACTCTATTTAAATTAACCACACACTGCTCACTACGGCACCCTATCCTATGAGATAGCGGTGATTCCCTAGTTAGACCGGTTGTGATTGATTTACATAGAGATTAGGGCTAAGAGCCAAGAAAAGACGGACAATGACCAAAAGGAAGAAACTATGTTTCTTCCTAGTCGTGCTAATCCCCTTTATTGACTATTACCCTAACACCTATGTTCTTAACTAAGGCAAAGAAAGCAGTGGGTAGAATTTTTTCTCTAAACTAATCTAATTCTAACCCTAGCAAGCCTTTTAAATCAATTTATTCTCATTCATAGATCTAAAACAAAACCACCAATTTTTTTGAACTTAACTCGTAAGAACAATACACTGACATATTCTATACCAACCTACAACAACTATGTTAGTATAACAAATATAACATTATCTATTTCACCTGTTCTATTCTCTGTCTATTCTTCTCTTTCTTTCTTCCGGACTTACCGAGCGATTGTTCGCTGGCGACATTTTTCTTTCTTTCTTTGGAATGTTGTCAGGTGGATCCGACTCACTGGAGATCGAGCCCAGTACTAAGGACTTGTTTGCGATCGACCCAGAACTGTAGGCACTTGTATATACTTTTCATTTTAGTTATGCTATTTGTTAGGCATTGCTTTCTATTCATGTATTTACATTTCCAGTTGTACTTGTAAAGAATTATTAAATAAATAAAAGTTGTTGTTCGTTTATATTCATATCTCTTGTGTACATGTTACTTTATATTACTTAGATACGCTTAGTGTATTTACTTCTGAGTAAATACGTCGTGTGACCCGTCGTGTCTCCTTACCATAAATCGGGAAGCGGGACATGACAGGTTCTGTTGGCGGCCCATTCAGGTCAGTGCTACATGGAACCTACCATGCAGGTCAGTTCTGCATGAACATGCAGGTCAATTCTGCATGAAGTCCTAAACAATATAATACAAGAATCAGCAACTAAAAAAATTCTTTACATTTCATATTTCTTGAATCTTACAATTTCATATACTTTGAATCTATCCAAACCCTATTTTTCTTTCAAGGTTATGGATTCTCCAAACAATACCAGCACCAACTTCAACAACACACCACCACCTCTACCGCTTACGCCTACCGTTGTTGCTCCAATCAATGAGCAGACGGTACTGCTTGAGGCAATCCGAAGCCACTTGGAAGGACAGCAGCAGCAGACTACTATATTACTGAACCGTCCAGGAGCGGAAGCACCCGAAATAAAGCAATTCCGGGCATTGCACCCAAAGCAATTTTTAGGGGAAAAGAGCTCTTTAGAAGCTGAAGAATGGGCTCAGAGTATTGAGGATTATCTGGCGGCAGCATAAGTGCCAGTGATCGCTTGGGTACGAGTTGTGAAGCTGCAACTCACTGACAACGCCCGAGTTTGGTGGAAGGCAGAAGAAAGCTGTCTTGACTAGCCGATCGAATGGAAAACCTTTCGCGACATGTTCGACGCGAAATACTTTCCAGAGACTGCCCGATTTGACATGGAACAACAATTCATCCATCTACAACAGGGTTCGATGTGGACCAAATCTGTGGATGAGTATGATACTGAGTTTACCATGTTCAGTGGGTTCGCGGCACACCTCATACCGACTGCTGAGGTCAAGTCCAGACGATTTCAGCAAGGGTTAGACCCAGAAATCCAAGCTGCCTTAGCTACAGCGGATTTCCCAACCCACGACCTGGCTTTGAAAGCTGCCCGTCTATACGATACATTAGTGAAGAAGAAGGGCAGACCTCAATCTGCCGGAGTGAAGCGCCTTACCACTCAGATGGCAGAAGGAGCCTCTTCAAGGCCAACTTTTGAACTCAGGAGACCGGAAGAAACAATAACCGGTTAAGTCTAGATTTTTTCTTCTACTGTAAGAGGGATGGACACCTCTGGAAGGACTGTATGCTCGTAAAGCGCCTGTGCTTAGTTTGTGGCGCATCCAATCATGGAATTAGAATATGTCCTTATAGGCGCAACACAGTTCTAACTTACAACACTTATCCGCAGCGGCCAGCTATCCAGGCTCCTGTACTTCGTCTTCCAGCTCTACCTCCACCTCCACATGGACCTCCTGCACAGCCTAATCGCCAATTCCATCAGGAACTGAGGAACATGCCTCGAGGGAAGAGAAACATGCCCCAAGGACAGAGGAATGTGCCACCAGCTAGGAGGAATATACCCCGGTGTCAGGTTTACACTTTAGCGGCTGTAGAAGCCGAGGCTATAGACCAAGGTAACCCTGGTAATTCCCTTACATCTTTTTCAATGTTTCCATAACTTTTGCATTCTTTCGTTCTTCTAAATATTTTTATGCACTATCAATAGTTTTATCACCAAACTTTTCTCGAATCTGTTACACTTTCCTTCTACAAATTTTGAGAATGAAATTTTTATAAATAGGGTAGAATGTAACAACCCTAAACTTTCTGTACAGAATTTTTCAAAATACAGAAAGGGACACCTAAGCATGAGCACAAGTTATACATTTAATTTTCTTTTGAACAGCAAGAAAACACTTGTAGCTCATTGGTAAAACCTTGCACTGCTGTGACGTAGCCCTGTGTTCAAATCCCCCCAGCCACATATTATTTTTATTGATTTTTCATTTAAACTTTTAGAAGCCTAAAGGTTTACACGTGCATTACACGTAAAATAAAAAGTCATAAATAAAACAAACATGTGGAAAATGTTGTACACACCGAACATGACACGCGACAAACATCCCAGCCCCCGACCCTACCAAACGACCGGTGAGATCGGGCTTGGGGTCGGCGCCGCCGGTCCCCCCGTGGCTAATGCTTCAATTTTTCTACCCTGACACCTTTTGGCCTACCCCACTTCCCCCATATTGTTTGATTTTTCTGCACATTTACGGAGGGATTAAAATCACCACTTTAATCCATTTTAATGCACATTTTTAATTCTCCAATTCAATAACCTAAACCCTAATTTTCCCTATAAATGCCACACTACATTTCACCTCTCCTCATTCAGAAATACTATACAAAAACTCTCTAAAAATTCCAAGTCCAAAGTTGTACAAGCAGAGTTAGCAAAGGTCGAAGTTCCGCGACGTTTCGGAATGATTCCGGCGACGAAACGACTCCCCGATGATTCTAATAGCTTCCCCTCTCTCTCCTCTTGTTTTCTAACCAGTAAGTCCCCACTCCCCTCCTTTTTTGCTATTCTAAAACTTCTCCTTTTCAAAACTCGTCGGAAGCGGAGTTATTCCGGCTTTCGATTCTCTTTTCTTTAAAAATCTATTTTTTTCTTAATAAAAACCCTACAAATTTTTAATAGATTGTTTATTAATCATTAACAAACACATTAGAATAAGTTTCATCTCAAAAGAATCTATTAAACAACTTTTATCATATTTTTATGGTTAAATACCATATACTTTACTTTCGACACAATTCAACATATTCTCTTGTATTACCTTTAGAAAATCATGAGGTAATGATCTACCTCATCACAATACACATTTTTGACATTGCACGATAACTCTTTGGATATCAGTTTGTGGGAAAATACGAGTTTACATTTAAATACCATAAATATTCAAAAAACTGTTTTTTGTAAAAGTGTATTACTTAATTCCTTGCAAATACGCGTCTACAACCCATTTTGGGGAACCCCGATTGGGATGGTGCGGGTTATCGCACATCCTCGGGCCTAGTAGAACGAAATGCAGACCTCCGCAAGGAGCATTCGATCTCGATGGACTTTTTAATGCAATTTTAAGAAAAATATGATTTCTATTTAATAAATAAGTTATATTTTTATAAATATATATAAATACTATCAAAATATATACTTTAAGTATACAATATATATTTCATGTTTTCTAAATCAAAAGAATCACCAATTTCATGAAACTACGATTACAACTCAATACAATTCCAAGATTACATTAAAATACCATATACAATGAAATTTAGATTATATCCACTAGAATATTTCACTTTATAAAAATTACAATTATAAAAACCCTAAAGACAATAATTAAATACTTGAGGTGTATTTTGAAAATATATCAGAACTATTTTTCATAAAAACCCCTCAAATTATATTAATTTACAATATGGACCCTAGTAAACATAGGTTTAAGCGGGACCCGTTCTCTTGAGCCTCAGGGAGTCGGAGAATATGGGTGCTTTCTTATCTAACGTAGACAACCTAAAAACGGTGTTATCAATATGGTAAATGTCTTGGAAAAAGACACAAATCCTGCCGTCCATGTGCAGCAGTTACCGATAACTCCAAAACATAAATCAGGACTTCAATTCTGTTTAAAAGTCTGACTCGGTTCGAGTCATGATCTGAAATCAATCTGACTTGAATCCAATTCAAGTATAACTACAATACAACATGAATCCGTTTATACCAGAATACAATCCATATCAATATGAACATGACTGAACCGAACCATGGATATACTCTGATTACATGACTATCCATTTATATCCATTCCGTTTACTGATATCATGGTTTCGGCAAATTTTTAATTTACTATAAGACAATACAATACAATCAGTACAATCAATACAATAAATATTACGGGATTTATAAAGGGGTAGACCTGTACGGAATATGTTAAAGGTGGCACGAGGTGGTCACTAAAAGACGTAATTACATCCATGCCGTTGTTCCGTGGTATTATCGATGGAGCCTTATACTACGGGTTACCAAAGTCCACGGTCTAAGTTGGACTCCTCTCATATACACTAGCATATTCTATACCAAGCTACAACAACTATGTTAGTATAACAAATATAACATTATCCACTTCACCTGTTCTATTCTCTGTCTATTCTTCTCCTTCTTTCTTTGGGACTTACCGAGCGATTGTTCGCTGACGACATTCTTTTTCTTCTTTCTTTGGAATGTTGTCAGGTGGATCCAGCTCACTAGAGATCGAGTCTAGTACTGAGGACTTGGAGCAGTTTTCCATCGACCCAGAGCTGTAGGCACTTGTATATACTTTTCATTTCAGTTATGCTATTGTTTAAGCATTGCTTTCTATTCATGTATCTACATTTCCAGTTGTACTTATAAAGAATTATTAAATAAATAAAAGTTGTTGTTCATTTATATTCATGTCTCTTGTGTACATTTTACTTTATATTGCTTAGATACACTTAGCGTGTTTACTTCTGAATAAATACGTCGTGTGACCCGTCGCGTCTGCTTACCGTACATCAGGAAGCGGAGCGTGACATGTTGAGAGGAGTATACTCTTGGAACTTTAGGGAGTAGGATTTTGGCCGGTTGACCTTCTCCTTCTCTTCTCTACCCCTCTTCTTTTGGTCGGCTTGGTCGCTCTGGGGCAGGTTGGCGTTCACCTCAGATTCGAGTTGGATCTTTCGCTCGGTCCAAGCTTTTACCTCGGCCATGGTCTTAGGTTGCTCTAATACAAAGGAGCGGAGCCACTCCTTGTGCCTAAGACCCGACCTCAGAGCGGTGATGACAGTTTCGTCCCGGTGCTCGGCAACTTCGAGAAGAGCACTGTAGAATCGAGTGACGTATCCTTTAAAGGATTCCTTTTCCCCGCTCTTTATGGTGAAGAGGTAATCGACAGTCCGCTTCTGTCGTCTGTTCCCGACGAAATGTCTGAAGAACTGGACGGCCAGCTCATCAAAGGTAGAGATGGAGCATGGCGTGAGTCCTTAGAACCAGTCTCGTCGAGCCCGGATGAGAGTGGCAGGAAATGCTCGGCATTGGGCAGCGTTGAAGTTATCCTAGAAGCTCATGCCCGCCGTGAATGCGTCCAGATGGTCCTTCGGGTTGGACTTCCCGTCGAAGAGGGCCACCTTGGGAGGTTTGTTTCTGGACGAGACGTGTATGGAAAGCAACTCTTCGGTGAAGGGCTTTGTAAGCGAGTCGGCGGCATACCTGGCCCTCTCGCTCGACGGGTGACCCTCTCGATGTATACCCTCGATTTTCTTTTCGAGGGCGTCGAGACGATTGTGGTACCTTGAGGATTCGGCGTGGTCGGAATAGTGGCCCTTCCCTCTTGTGGCCTGCGCCTGGCTATGACTCCGGTTCCGTTCTATCAAATTCCTCAGGTCCCCCGGGGAGGTCCTTCTTGAGTCCTCGTGGCAAGTGTCGTTCGTGCGGTCCCGTTAAGGGAGTGGGTGCCGGTCATGCCTGAGTGATAGCGAGCTGACCGATACTTCCTCGGGAGGGACGGGAATGTGATGGGCCTCAGGGCGATGGGATCATTCACGAGACCGCGGCATGGGGCTATGTGGCGCCCATCGGGTCATAGAATCGGTCACCGCGGGGGATCTGTGGTTGCCGGAGTGAGCAGGACGTTGCTCAGTAGTGCCAGCGTAGGCAGCGTCATCTCCCCCTCTACGGAGGTCATGATCCCCGGGCGGAGGAACGGCGACCTGGGGGGCTGGGCCCGTCGTTTGGACATGGACAAGGGCATCCGCTATGGACGCGAGCCTATCGATCCGTGCCGAGAGGGCGTGGATGGCATTCGGTGGGGGGGATAAATCCGTCTGCGCCTCCATTGTGGGGAAGGCAGCGGCTTGTGCTGGGATCACCATGGTTTTCTCTCACCATGCAGTCGAGAGCAGAAGATCAACTTTTGATGGAAGGAAAAATTTTCGATTCCCACATATGGCGCCAACTGATGGAGGTTGGGATCTCCTTCAGATGTTGTCCTCCGTCGATCTGTCGCGAGCATTGGTGAACGGCTGATACTGGTGTTGAGGGTTGCCTCCTTAAGCATGTGGATCTCAGTGGGCTTGTTTTGAGGCGAAGCTGAGCTATCTGCAAAAGAAGTCCCGGTGTGGTTGTACCACCGTGGACCCTCCGACAATCAAGTTAGCCGAGGAATTTAGGCAAAGTAGCAGCTTATTGGAATGAAATTTCCTTACCCGAGTCATCTGAGAGAGGGACTTTTATAATGGTCGCTTTGAGTGAGCCGACATGAGATCTTCGCCGTCGGTTACGCCCCTGACGTTAAGCCTGTGTGAATGACGGGATCCTCCCATTAATGATGAGATACGCTCATTAATAGGGGGATACGATGGCGTAATGTTAGGTGGCGTATATCTTGCCTCAGGCGAGATACGTGGAGCCGTGGTGGAAGAGCTTGGGCTCTGCGTCCTTGGTTGCTCGGTAGAACCGGGGAGGCTTCGCTCGGCGGGAGGCTCGGAGGCGAGCGGGAGGCCGAGGAAGATCGGTTCTATGATAGCTCAAAGGCGACCAGGGAGGGCTGAGGAAGCTCAGCATGTAGGAGGGCTCGGAGACGAGCCGATGGTTATTTGTAAGGAGAGCACATGAGTGTTCAAGGATCCATCGAAGGTCGGGTCATGCCTCCAGACGATAGCCCGGGGGACGCCTCCAATGTATGGTACTTGCCCTATTTCTATGAGCCCCGGGACACATCATCTGCCATGTGTCATGATCCGGGGAGTTCCCACTTACGAGTATCATCACTTAGTGTAATTGTTATATTGATCTGTTTAATATAAATGATATCATGTGTGACGGATGGTTTGATAAAGAGTGGAACATAACAGTTTTTTCCTTTCTTTTTTTTCTTTCTTTTTTTTGCGTGGAATAACATTTACAACGGTATTTTCTTTTTAATTAATCTAACTTTAAATATGCACTCGGAAAGCTTCAAACTTGGGTTGCTTAAAACTTGTCTTAATTTCCTTTCCACTGCATCAAAACTCTGAAATTATGATGAGAGTTGAGAGAATATATTTTATATTCTAAGATGTCCCCACAGGTTGAAGTCGCTTTTGGCCGAAACTTGAGTTTTTACGCAACGGTATTTTTAATTTAATGAATCTGCATTTAAAACTTGTGTGGTGGGAATTGAACTTGGGTTGCTCATGTGAAATATCTCTTCTCTAATGCACCAAAACCCTATACCTCTTGCTTTTCTCTTCACTAAAACATTGTTAAAGCTCTTTTTCTGCTAAAATGCATGAAACCTTTTTATTTTTGTCTGAAAAGTCGACCTTTAAACTTTAAAAAAAATCTTTTTACTCATAAATTTAACTCGTTAGTTTTTCTTATGTTTATCTTCCACAATGCCTCGCAAGCCTTTATTGTCCAAATTATTTTCCTTTTTCTTCTTTAATTTTCCCCTCCATGCTTCTTTGCCTTATTTTTGTTCCAAAATCTCTAATACAAACCACCACCCATCTTCTCTTTACTCCACCAAAGGATGAGCATGTATTCAAAAGAATACGATTTGGAAAAGATGAAGAAAATGAAAAGAGAATATTAGGTTAGTCAATTAAATTTAATAGAGGGCATTTTTTGTTGGGTTTCCCATCCTTTTAAATCATCGAGAACAGAAGATAAATGAATACATGATAATACAAAGAAAAAGTTGCAAACCGGATTTACATGCTTTAACCATTTCGGTTTAGTTCATGGGACATCATTTCACTCAGGTTTTTATTATAATCAGATAACATCATACAAGATATTGCAAACTCTCATAATACTCACTGTTGCGAATAACGCAATCATAAAGCACAAAACCAAATGATAACAAGAAGAAAACAAATCACAGAAAAATATGAAAATATGAGAACTTATTACAAAACAAATAGGCGAAGGCGGAGTTTTATTAATAATCAAATATGGAGGAATACAAATTGATGGAGAAAACACAAATCCCTCTCAAACCCTAGATCTCTCACAAACACCAATGGGTTCTCACAAATTAACAAAAGGCATCCCTATTTAGATCTAAAATAAGTTATCATACATATAGCATACAAAAGATATTCCCTAAAAACTAATTTCCTAACTAAGAAAATCACGCGTCCAGCCCGACGATGGATGTCTGCCCCCTATGGGTAGACATCTGTCCTAGCATAACCCAAAAGTCCAATTTTCTGTTCAGTCCTACAGACGTCCACTACAGTGGTACAGACGTATATAGGGTATTCTCCAGAAATGATAGAGCGAGGCAGACGTCTGACCTGAAGATAACTGCAAATCTTTGCTTCGCGATAACACCAGACCAATAGGGAAATCTTTAGGGATGAATGTGAGGCATACATAACAAATCTCCAGCTTGCCTCGCATTGTACAAACTCCTCCCTCAAAATAATAATAGCTCCACCTTCACCACAAAACCCCTCAAGGGCTCAATGAGTGCTACACTCTCCAATTAAGTTTAAGCAATGCTTAAACTTAACAACTGAAAGAGATTTCGTTAACATGTCGGCCGAATTATCCGATGTGCCAACCTTCTTCACTACAATCTCTTCTTTCTCAATGATCTCCAACACAAACTAGTACCTTACGTCGATGTGCTACGTCCTAACATGATGCATCTGATTTTTCGTCAAGTGAATAACGCTTTCGCTGTCACATTAGACTATTATGGTATCTTTTGGAATATCAAATTCCGAAAATAACCCCTTCAACCAGATCGCCTCCTTAACGGCCACAACAACGGTTATATACTCTGCCTCCGTCATAGACAACGCTACCGTAAGCTGCAAAGAAACACGCCAACTAATGGCAAATCCTCTTGAGGAGAACACATAACTGGTGATCGATCTGCGTCTGTCAAGATCATCCGCATAGTCGGAGTCTCTGAATCCCACCAAACTGTCATCATTCTATCCAAGCACGAACGCCACGTCAGACGTACCTCGCAGGTATTGTAATATCCATTTCACCGCCTACCAATGGTTTTTGCCAGGAGATGCCATATAACGACTAACAACACTAACAGCGTGTGAAATGTCGGGTCGTGTACAAACCATGGCATACATAACGCTACCCACCGCACTCGCATATGGAACATTCGACATATATCTAATCTCATTCTCTGTCTGCGGTGATGAACGAGCTGCCAATGGAGTACTTTCATATTTAGCGTCTGCCATACCAAAATTCTCCAAAACTTTCTTAACATGTTGTTAAGACAAGTATAGTTTTTCTCCTTTGCGATCTCGCCTGATCTCCATACTAAGTATTTTTTTGGCTGCTCCCAAATCTTTGGTCTCAAACTTTTTTTCCAGCCGTTTTTTTAAAATCTTAATATCAACAATATATCTTGCTGCATCAACATATCATCAACATAAACTAGTAAATATATGAAAGAACAATCAGCAAGCTTCTTCATATAGACACAATTGTCGCCCATTCTTCTCAAAAACCCAATTTCTTTCATAAAGGAGTCGAACTTCTTATACCACTGCCTAAGTGATTGCTTGAAACCGTAGAGAGATTTCTCTAACAAGAAAACGTGGTCTTCTTTACCTTCAACTTCAAAACCTTCGGGCTGTAACATGTAGATTTTCTCCACCAAATCACCGTGCAAGAATGCGGTCTTCACATCGAGCAGCTCAAGTTCCAAATCTTACATAGCTACCAAACCGAACAAAACACAAATAGAGGTATGCTTAACAACATGAGAAAAAACTTCAGTGAAGTGAACTCCTCGCACCTACAAATAGCCTTTAGCTACCAACCGTGCCTTATACCTCGTATCAACTGCCTCTTGGTCATCTTCTTTCTTTTTGAAAACCCACTTGCAGCCAACAATCTTCTTTCCTCCTTCAGGCTTCACGAGCTTCCAAGTTTGGTTCTTATGAAGTGACTTAATCTCTTCATTCATAGAGACTAGCCAACAAGCTTCTTCATCGGATATGATGGCTTCTTTATAACTTGCCGGCTCGCTACTATCAACCATCTCTGTAATAGACAGCGCATACACCACTAGGTCATCATAGCCATACATCTATGGCGGTCTAATGTCCCTTCTCTGTCAGTCACGAGCGAGCAAATACTCCTCATCATGGGACTCCTCATCTGGAGCTTCTTCAGACAATTGTGAAAGAGATATCGCCTATGAACCCGAGCTATCACCGACCTCAATATCAACTCCCGGCTCTTCTTTCTTCGAATCGTCTTCAATTGGAGATTCCTTATTGTTCGGATTCAATATAGAAGATTCATCAAATGTCACATCTCTGCTAATCATAAATTTAGGCTACTTTGGATCTGAATACCACAACCTATAACCTTTCATGCCAGTAGCATAACCGAGAAATATACATTTCTTCACTCAAGAATCCAATTTGCCTTCACGAAAATGTGCATAAGCGGGGCAACCAAACACCTTAAGTGTTGAATAATCAACGTGTTTTCCCGACCACACCTGCTCCGATATCTTACAATCTAGTAAAATATGAGGTGACTGATTCATAATATAACACGCCGTATTTACCGCTTCTGCCCAAAACTCTTTTCCGAGCTCTGCGTTGGACAACATGCATTACGCTTTCTCCAAAAGATTCCGGTTCATTCGTTGTGCAACTCTATTTTGCTGTGGTGTGTAGACAATAGTATGATGCCGAACTATCTCTTTGTTTTTGCAGAAATTGTTGAAATCTCCACCGCAAAACTCTAACCCTTTGTCCGTCCTCAGTCTTTTGATCTGCTTCCCTGTCTTCTTCTCAAGTAACGTCTTCCATTACTTGAATATAGTAAACACATCACTTTTGCGTTTTAAAAAGTAGACCCAAATCTTTCTCGAAAAATCATCAATAAAAGTAAACAGATATTTAGCACCGCTTCCTTTAGAAGCAATCGGAGAGGGTCCCCAAAGATCTGAATGGATATAATCTAGAGTACCTTTTGTGTTGTGTACCGCTGAACTGAAGCTAACATGCTTTTACTTTCCAAAGACGCAATGTTCACAAAACTCCAGTATCATCGTACTTTTCTCACCAAGTAGACCCTGCTTCGACAACTCGACCAATCCTCTCTCACTCATATGCCCGAGTCTCATGTGTTACAATCTGGTAGTTTCTGAATTAGTCATAGAATTGGATGATGAAATCGCCACCAATCTGGAAGTCGTTGAATCCTGCAATGAATACAAAGACCCTTTCTTCAAGCCTTTCATCACAAAAAGATGCAAGGTTGCCTAGCACGGTAGCAAGGTTTCGGGAGGCATCTTTCATGCCATATTAAAATTTTAGCCGTTCTAGCCAACCCTAACATAGAATCGTTTACTAGAAATCCGACGAAATGAAATGCAAACAACTTTGCAAGTTAAGTAAACAAGGAATACAACCTTTGTAGACCGGTCCTTCACTTCATTAGCTCCGTGTAGTAGTCCTTTCACTGCGATCATGAAGTCCCGGACTCTAGAGAGGCTCCCATAAAGAAATGAATATGCTTGCATCGAAGTCTTCGAGGCCGAAGATGATCTACGTCGAGGAGACACTAACCCAAGCTATCTCTTCACTAATTGTAGAATTAGTGAAGCAAACACCCTATACTAAATGGCAAGTAGTAGAGGATGATGAAGTAGGAATTTTGTTCACATTAGAAATGATTTTCTCATATTTTTTCTCCATTTTCCATTTGAAGGTAGAAAGCTTGAGAGGAAGAAGAAGAAGAAATATCTCTTGATCATTATCCAAAAGATAATTGCAACTATAGGTGAGTTAAGCATCATATGCTAACCTTTGTAGAGACATAACTATGGTTAGGATAATTGGTTGGGTTAATAAATATCTTAGGCAAAACAAAAAAGTGGACTTGATCAATGATCACTACAAGCTTCTACAAGCTATCATCCATGACAAAATGCCACCATTTTGTAATTACCAAAATGAAAAAAAAACCAAAATAATTATCATAAGCATGTGTATGTCTCATACACCCATCTTGCATGTATCAGCAAACATGACATAAACATGTACATAAATATACATATCACATATATACAATGTGCACATCAAGTGAGAAAAGAAATCTTAAGTGAGCTAATACTAGTTAATGTTAATTAATATATCAAATATATAATTATACATTAAATCATTAAATCAATACTTGATTTAATAATCCTGTTATATCATATATAACTGACTAATATCAAATGTAACAACTTATCGAATCAACACTTAATCCGATAACCCGGCTATATCTCATATAACCAACCTATGTCACAATTCGCGAGAATAGAATACGGTATCACATATCGTATTAATCTCGGTCCCGTACATATCATATATGCGCTCCTACTCCATTTCGCTTGAGCCAGGAAACCTCTGTGTAGGACTCTAAAGACTCATCAATACACTGGCAGTAAGTGATGATCATATCAAACACCCACAAGCCGCAAGCGGTCTGCCAAACGTAACGGCCACCCGGGTATTGAGCGATCAGAAGATCAACAAGCAAGCCTGTTCACACTCCTGCAAATCCAATCAGTAACACTACCGTACAGTCCGATCTCTTCGTCTGATATGTCGCATATCCCGTCTAGGGGTGGTAAACGTCAGACCCCAGTAACTCGATAAGTTATGCCGATGTAAGGCTCATAACGGGTCGAGAAACTACTGATAACACTTACCAATATATCTCTGAAGCAGTCCTGGCCAGGGACTTCCTGTTATAGCCAATTGAGCACAGCGCAACATCAACCCCCAATATCGGGAGAGAAGAAACCTCTCCTATCGCTCATTGCCTCTATATGATTCGGGACTGTACCCAAAAGCCACCGTTTTGCACGTTCTCTTGAACGTGGTAAGGTGGAAATCAAAGCACAGTGGGAATCATACAGGACTTTATGACGATCTCGTGTCTACAGACTAACCTGTACCTGTGTCACCAGAAAACTGCTATCTGACAATAGGTATAATACCATCTAGGAGTTCTCGGCGAGTCCGTTCAGTGTATCCAGTCTCCACTGAGCACCCGTATACTGTCTATGATGTCAAACACCAATGGATATGGGATCATCCATCGCCCATCTGTATGGGTCGAGAAGCTATACGCTAGTCTACTCTGGTATATCGATGCCCTGTCTCAATACACCTACGACTAGGAACATTTGAAGGATGTATTTATCGACTCCTCTGTCCCCACTTGTATGATCTGTATCATAATCCTAGTAGTCAAGTACTCATCCTAAGGGCTTTACCAACATGTAATGGAGAGACAATCAGTGTACATGTTAAGATAAAGAGCAACCAGATAGCATACTATCATGTCGAGCAAGAAATTCCTCCCTATATATGTCCAAGCATCCACTACAATATACATCGTATATACAGTAATGGCCTCTGGGGCATACATATAACTAACAATCTCCCACTTGCACTAGGGCCATCTGTCGTAGTATCCAATACCCAACAATTAGCAGTGGTTGAAGTATCTCATACTCAACCATTCCATAAAAGTCTCTTTTGGGAAAAGACCTTTGTGAGTGGATCCGCCCTGTTGTCCTTTGTGTCTACTCTCCTGACCTCGATCTCCCTGGAGATCATCCATCTCCATGATCAGGTGATACTGCCTAAGAATATGTCTGGATCACTGATGGGATGGGGGTTCCTAGGCCTAAACCACAACTCCATTGTCACACAATGGTAGGAATGAAGTTCATCTCATGAACTTATATACACCCAGACTCCTTCTTTGGTAGTATCATTGGTAGCAATATATCAAGCCTTTATCGTCTAGTTTGTCACGGTATCTAGCTTGGAACTCTTCCAACATATCGTCCCTCCACTGAGGTTAAAGACAATGCTTATGACTGACATTCAGTCGACCTTATCATCCTGGAAGCTATCCAGTGATTCTCCCCAGGATCGATTGATACCATCTCACTACACCTGGTGAGAATCCTAATATCTACTTAGATCTATCTCATAGATCTAAAACCCAGGATTTAGGAGGTATCACCTTGATCCTATATGGAGAATCCTTATGATAAGAGGAGATTGACCGAGTGTAGCATAGGAAACTCCTTTCCTATCAAGAGTATATCATCCACGTACAATATGAGGATCACCACCATACTCCCTACGACCTTTTTGTATATACAAGGTTCATCTACCATTTTGATGAAGTCAAACGCTTTAACTACCACATCAAAACAGATGTTCCAACTCCGCGATGCTTGTTTAATCCCATAAAGCAACTTGCACATGTTTCCGCTGTTCCCACTGTCTACGAAACCCCCTGGCTGTGTACTTATAGACGCTCTCTTCTAAATCACTATTTAGAAAAGCAGTCATGACACCCAACCGCCAGATATCGCAGTCATGGTATGTAGAAATGGCGAGTAGGATCCAGATGGACTTAAGTATAGGCATTAGAAAAAGTTTCATCATTATCCACACCTGGTGGATGACGAGAACCTTTTGCAACAAGTCTTAGCTTTGAAAGTCTCAACCTTTCCATGTACATCAAGTAATCTTCTCAAGATATACTTGCTCCTGATGAGGATTTAACCCTTCAGATAAAGCAACCAAAGTCCATACTTTGTTGGAGTACATATATTCCATCTCAGATCGCTTAGCATCCAGACATTCTTACAGAGTACCCACTCTTGATGGCCTGCTCGAAACTAGTTGGGTCATCATCTCATGATGCAATCCTCGCTCCCACTGTTATTGAGAAAACCGAAGTATCTCTCAGGTGGATGAGGAACCATACCAGATCGGCGGAGAGGCTGAGCTTCGTCGGGAACTATTGAATCCTCCGATTCTACCAAATCATCAGCTGCAGTTTGTATAGCTGGAACTCCTTCCAGTTCTACCTCATGACCACTAATTTCTTCACAAGAAATTCCTTTTCTAAAAAGGTGGCATGCTAAGAAACGAAACACATTTTGCTCCTCAGTGTGGTAGAAGATATTCCTTTGCAAATGCTTGGGATATCCAATAAACTTCCACAAAACTGACCTTGCCTCGAACTTGTCTGGATTTTGCTTTTGACATAGGCCAGAAAACCCCAAATCTTAACTTACTTAAGAGTCGGTCTCTTCCCATACCATATCGCATATGGAGTGGTAAGCACCCGATTTGGTTGGAACCCTATTCAATAGGTATGCAGCTTCTCAAGCGCATAACTCCCAAAAGGAAATAGGCAACTCAGTAGTTCTCATCATAGAGCGCACCATATCTAATAGGGTGCGATTGTTTCGCCCGGATACACCTACGTGTTGTGGTGTATATGAAGGAGTAATGCTGAGAGAGAATCTCATTCTCCTGTAGAACAGTCCAGGAATTCCGTGCTCAAGTATTCTCCTCCCTGATCTCATCAAAGGACATAATACTTATACCCATTTTGGTTCTCTACTTCTGACTTTTATTCTTTGAATTTGTTAAAAGCTTCAGACTTGTGTTTCAACAGGAACACATGTGCGAATTTTGAGAGATAATCAGTGAATGTAATAAAGTACAAAGAACCAGTCCTTGCATGTGTAGACAGGAGACTTACATATATCATCATGTATCAATCCCAAGAGTTCACTAACTCTTTCTCTGTTTCCAATTAAATGGAGCTATGGTCATCTTATCTTTGTGACATGACTGGGAAGTTTCACAAGATGTAAATTCAAACTGATTTAAATATGCATCTAAATGTAACTTAGCTAGTCGTGTCGCATTGATATGACCTAGTCTACAATACCTTAAGAAGGATTCGTTCATTTCTAAACTCTTCCTCTTGTGTGTGTTCTGTACGTTAAGAACTGTAGTTTGATTTAGAACGTATATGTCATTAGATAACGTGCCTGAACCGATCAACACTTGATATAGGAAATGTTCAAAACATTATCCAACAATACAAAATTATATCCTTCTTTACATGATAAAGAGACTGATATGATGTTGTATTTCAGGTTCGGTATCTAATAACATTCGTTCAGAATCAATGTATTTGGTAATACAGGGTGATAACTGCCAACAAGCTTGGCTGCAACACTTGCACTGTTTCCAACTCTTGAACTTATCACTCATTCCTAGTTCTCTACCTATCTGTAGCTCATGTAACAGATTATATATGTGGGATCCTGATCAGGTATCTCATACCCAGAACGTAGAGGATACTGAGTAACAGTTCTCGGTAATGAACACACCCGAAGAATTGTCATCATCATGCACTTTTTTGTTTTGGCGGTACAGGAATTCTGGTAATCCCCTATTTTCTGCTCGGTCTTATAACAATTATAAGTTGGAGCGGGACCAACGTTCCCCAGCTCAGTATAACAAGCGGGTTCGGTCAATACATCCATATTATTATCTTGATTAAGGCGTGACATGGTCGCTACCTGGAAAGAGAGAAAAGAAAACACTCAGTGTATGCTCTTGCAAGATTAGATTGGTTATTATTTTATCTAATCAGGATGGCTCCCACTGTTTTAGTCAAATCTTCCTTCAAACCCTAAAAGAAAAGACTAGCCGGAATTAATTACATCATACAAGTTCGCCAATCTTTCAGCCAGGCCAGTGCCGGTACTTTGAGAGAGATTCCCCGTGCTTTTGCACGGACCTAATTAAAATAAACCTCGTTTTTCCAGGGGCGTAACCCTATTAACACCTTTCTAGACACCTACTTGATCAGCTAATTGTAATGTGTAAAACTCTCCAGGAGTAACTCTTACTCGCAGTGGGTATCGGGATCCAACTTACTCATAGAAGGTATGCAATCTCATTGCAAATTTCAACACTTGAAATTCCCGATAATGTTTTGCCCCTAGCAACTATATGACCTTAACATAGTCAACAAATCATAAGTTCTAGTCAAGTTCAATCCGTACATTTCTTGATTGAATTAAACCCACCCGCACGACCCTTAACACAGTCAACAAAGTCGCACGACTACCCTAATCCAATCGCATCTCATGCTTAAGCAGATAAGCACTAATTAGCTACCGTACACTACGCCTTAATATAGTCAACAAACGTAGCACGAATACTAACTAGTACTTATCTGAAAAGACGGAGGGCTACGACAGGTTTTTAAGAAAACCCTTTGCGTAATGAACTTGATCTCGTTGTAGAATCGAGTGATTTTGTAAAGGAGTGTTTTTTAGGCTTTTACTAGTTTTGCTAAAGAGGTCACTCCCGGTGAAGGGATCTCAGCTCTTTCCTTATCGAATAAGGTGCAGGATATTTCACAAATACCACTATGCAAACCAAAAACTATAGAAGCAATCAAAAGACAAACCGAGTGGGTTGTAGGATCTGCTAGTTTCGCTAAAGAGGTCACTCCCGGTGAAGAGATCTCGGCTCTTTCCTTATCGAATAAGGTGCTGGATATTCTACAAGGAATACCGCTATGCAAAGCAAGAACTAGAGCAACCAGTTTTTAAAACAAGTTTCTACAACATCTTTTAGGTTTCTTTTATTTCATTAATTTCATTAATGAAGTCCTGTCATAATATGCTTCCCATTCTATAAGGAATACCGCTATGCAAAGCAAGAACTAGAGTTACCAGTTTTTAAAACAAGTTTCTACAACATCTTTTAGGTTTCTTTTATTTCATTAATTTCATTAACGAAGTCCCATCATAATATGCTTCCCAAGTATCACATATGAAACGAAAGCAACAATATATAATATATATCATATATATATATATATATATATATATATATATAATATAAGCATTCGTCTGAACATATCACAGTGATCACATCACAGAGCAGCAGAAGATAGCATATGAAATATTGGATATACTAGGATTTCCGTGTTTTAGATTAAGCCTGTATAAAACACGGATTCCACGGTCGTGATGAATAGCCAAACCCACATCTCTAAACTTCTACGAGAGCGGCAAGCAACCCTACCAATTCTAAAGTTAGGAGACCCGATCTCGACTCCTCTATATGGTCTCCCACTGGACCCTAGAACCCAGTTACTTGTGCTCCCCGCCTTGGGTCTATCCTAATGCAGAAAAGTAAATAATATACAATGGTGACATCATCCTCAACCCGGAAGTGTCCCAATAAAAGAATATTACATATAATGAATTTTATATGAATGAAAATGAAAAACTCTCATTTCACACAAAACCCCCGGCTATTCAAAACACGACGATCCAATATAACATATCACAGCAACACAAAACATCACATGTCATCAACGTAAGTAAATATGCGTATCCCAATTATCGTTGACGTATAGCAACGAAATCAGTGATACACCACATATTATACTTACGGTCGTAGAAAAGAAAGTGAAAAACTACAACAGTTGGAATCCGCAACCACCTTAGACATCATAAACCCAATGTATCACATATATTGGATTTCATGCCTAACCAAATGAATTTCTTAGACATCACATGCCTAACAATTATAAACCCCATATTTTAGTCTCGGTATTGAAAACACTTTCCAATAACCTGTCGGGTAATTCAATAAGATTCCCAATAACCTGATCGAATGCTCGTTGGAAACTTTAGCAGGCGGTCGCACCCCCCGATGCCGTCGATGAAGTGCACTAAGGCGGAACACCGCTGCCGCGAGCACCTGAACAGATGCTTTTGGTGACGGGCTTCTCCTACAGTCACTTGGTCGGGGCTATGGGGCGTGGCTATCTAGTAAGGTTACCCGGCGAGTATCCGCGTACGCTACGTGATTGCGACGGACTTTTGATCACATCAAAATCCCGTGGCAACCGATCAAATGAGACTAAATTGCTAGATTTACAAAATTCAAATTAGTTATCTCATAACTATTTGTGGATTCTAAGTATTGTATCCCATCATATAATATCCGGACGACGTTAAACTTTTCGATCAAATTATCAAAGTCACACAATTCCCAGAGAGCTCAACACTTGAGCACGGTTTAATAATACCCAGAATATGCCACAGTATCTATGCACCAGCCGTAGAAGGCAGACCCAAGCCTCACTCATGTCGCCACAGAACTGCGGCAAACCCTAGGGTATGACCGCGGTTCCACGATCCAAAGAGTCGAGTTAGGGTTTCATTATTCTAGAGGGTTCACAGAATTACTTGCATGTTTTTCCGAATACGTTAAACTTGGAAAAATAGGTTTTTGACATTCGATCGAACTTTTTAAGTTCGCCTAGACAACATGCAACTACCCAAAACAATGTTAAAATTACGAATACGAAACACTCCGAATTGCTTATAGTGTAAGATCACATCATATGCAAACTTAGAAAAAAACAAACAACACCTGAAACACCAAAACCCAGATTCTGGAATACACCCAAAAATTTAACCCCAAAACTCACCAAGTGGCCGAGCAGGCCGGATATTGTGAGCATGTGGCCGGCCATTTTCTGGCGAGGGGAGCTAAATTTTCTTGTGTGTTCATGTTGCATCCCATACAACATTCTGCAATTGTTTAAAAAAAATTTTGAAGACTTTTCAAAATCGACAGAAACCAATTTTTGGCGTTGCATGTTTCGGAGCATTTCAGTTTCGTAATCTTAACAAAATCCGTCTAATTTTCTAGCATGGCTCTGATACCACTGCAGGGTTGCCTAGCACGGCAACAAGGTTTCGGGAGGCATCTTTCATACCATATTAAAATTTTAGCTGTTCTAGCGAACCCTAACATAGAATCGTTTACTAGAAATCCGATGAAATGAAATGCAAACAACTTTGCAAGTAAAGTGAACAAGGAATACAACCTTTGTAGACCGGTCCTTCACTTCATTAGCTCCGTGTAGTAGTCCCTTCACTGCGATCATGAAGTCCCGGACTCTAGAGAGGCTCCCATGAAGAAATGAACATGCTTGCATCGAAGTCTTCGAGGCCGAAGATGATCTACGTCGAGAAGACACTAACCAAAGCTCTCTCTTCACTAATTGTAGAATTAGTGAAGCAAACACCCTATACTAAAAGGCAAGTAGTAGAGAATGATGAAGTAGGAATTTTGTTCACATTAGAAATGATTTTCTCACATTTTTTCTCTATTTTCCATTTGAAGCTAGAAAGCTTGAGAGGAAGAAGAAGAAGAAATATCTCTTAATCATTATCCAAAAGATAATTGCAACCATGGGTGAGTTAAGCATCATATGCTAACCCTTTTAGAAACATAACTATGGTTAGAATAATTGGTTGGGTTAATAAATATCTTAGGCAAAACAAAAGAGTGGACTTGATCAATGATCACTACAAGCTTCTACAAGCTATCATCCATGACAAAATGCCACCATTTTGTAATTACCAAAATGAATAAAAACCAAAATAATTATCATAAGCATGTGTATGTCTCATACACCCATCTTGCATGTATCAGCAAACATGACATAAACATATACATAAATATACATATCACATATATACAATGTGCACATCAAGTGAGAAAAGAAATCTTAAGTGAGCTAATACTAGTTAATGTAAATTAATATATCAAATATATAATTATACATTAAATCATTAAATCAATACTTGATTTAATAATCCGGTTATATCATATATAACCGACTAATATCAAATGTAACAACTTATCGAATCAACAATTGATCCGATAACCCGGCTATATCTCATATAACCGACCTATGTCACAATTCGCAAGAATAGAATACGGTATCACATATCGTATTAATCTCGATCCCGCATATATCATATATGCGCTCCTACTCCGTTTCACTTGAGCCAGGAAACCTCTGTGTAGGACTCTAAAGACTCGTCAATACGCCGGCAGTAAGTGATGATCATATCAAACACCCACAAGCCGCAAGCAGTCTGCCAAACGTAACGGCCACCTGGGTATTGAGCGATCAGAAGATCAACAAGCAAGCCTGTTCACACTCTTGCAAATCCAATCAGTAACACTACCGTACAGTCCGATCTCTTCGTCTGATATGTCGCATATCCCGTCTAGGAGTGGTAAACGTCAGACCCCAGTAACTCGATAAGTCGTGCCGATGTGAGTGTTAGTGTATATGCCCTAGAGGCCATTACTGTATCATACTAGTTTGTATATTACTTGATGGAAGCTTGGGATATTCACCTTGTATAAACAATCTTGCTCAACATAGTAGTATGCTACTTGGTTTGTTTCTACTTCAATGTGTACTTGTGTTTATTTCAGTATATCACTTATACGCATTAGTGGAGCCCTTAGGATCTTTGCTTGATTACCAGCGTTGTGATGGCAGTCACACTAGTGGGGGCTGGGTAATCTATAGGCACATCCTTATACAGGTCCCTAGTCGTAGGACTATCGAGACAGGGCATCGATACTCCGGAGTAGACTAGCGTATGCGCTTCTCATCCCAGTGTGGGAGATGGTCTGTCCCACAGCCATCAGTACGTCGTACTGGAGATAGTATACGGGTGCTCGTTGGGTTACGAGTACACTGGACAGGACTCGTCAGGAACTGACAGGTTGGTATTATACCTATCGTCAGTTATCAGTTCCCAGGTGACATGAGTACAGCTTAGTCCGCTGACTTGACACTGACACTTCGCCTCGAGTGTGTTCCCACTGCACTTTGATCACTACCCTACCACGGCTCAAAGGAGTCGTGCAAACAGGTGGTGGTTGGGTGCAGTCCCGAAGCACTTGGAGGCAGCGACGGTTAGACAGGATTCGTCTCTCCCGGTATTGGGGGTTGACATCGCGCTGTGTCTAGGAGAGCCATTACACGAGTAGTCCCTGGCCAGGGCAAGCGAGATATACTGGTAGGTTTCCAGTGTTATCTCAGGGTGTTTTGGGCTTCACTCCGACACGACTTGTACCGCTATTGGGGGACTGACGTTTTACCGCCCCCTAGGCCCGCCATGCGATGTATCAGACAAACAGACCGGACTGTACGGAGAATGTCATATTCAGACTCAGTAGGAGTTCAGATGGGGTTTCACCTCGTCAGCCTTCTTGTCGGCATCTACCTGGGGACCGTTACGCACAGCTAGTGCCGCTTGCGGTCTGTGGTTAAACCCACTGCCAGCGTAGTGTCGAGTCTTTAGAGTCCCACACAGAGGGTATTCACCTCTGGGCAAAACAGAGTAGAGGTCGCATGGTTTTGCGACAGGGTTCGTTCTCATCCGCGCACTTGTGCACGTTTGGAGTCCGGACGGATTATACTGGCAGGCTCTGGTTTGAGCCAGATACTGGTATATGTTTTGGGGGTTGCTTTTATATCTTGGTATTCTTGTTCCTCGGAACGAGAATGCAGGTGTGTATGCACAGTTGCTTGAGGCGGAGAATGAGGTTTTTCATTAGGGTTTCGGATCGGGTGCGTATGCACAGTTGACAGTTATCATTTTCCAAACCCTAATGGATTTGTATATTATCTATTAATAATAGTAATTAAATAAGAATTATGTTATGGTTGTTTTTTTGTTGACTTGTTGACCTTGGTTGACTTGTTGACCATTGACCACTTTCATGCCTTGAAAGTCTTCCTTGATTCATGCTTACACTTCATTAAAAGAGGTATGATAGTGGTCATTCCATATTCACCATCAACTATTCTTATTTCCATTATTATCATTTAGATAATTCATTTCTTTTGCAATATGGTTGCAAGAAAGAAATAATTGAGCTCATTCTATCATAACCTCTCTCTCTCCTCATTTCATCTTCTTCTTCCTCTTGAAAAGAGAAACCTTCTCATGTGTTGAGAATCATTCTCTTTAGAAAGAAAAGCAAACCCTAATCTCTCTCTACTCATTCTAGGATGAAGGTTTAGCAAGCCGGAAACCCTAGTTCACTCAAAGATCGAGGAAGAGCCCAAAGTCGAACCTTCGAGGTGGATCCATCTTCGACGGGAGAAGGCGACGTAAAGAGAACCATCAACCTCTACAAGGTTTGAAGAAGAAGGAGTTCAAGTTTAGGTATAACCATCTTCCATAGTAGCTAACTCTCTTTAGCTAGATTGCTAGTTTTAGTTTAGACAACGATCCCGACCAAGTTTAGTCCATGTTGCCTCTTGCGATAAAAATTCGTTTTTTATACCGTTTCCGCCTCCCCGTAAGCACCGGGGGTCGCAATATGGACTTACAGTGGTATCAGAGCCTAACTAAACTTAAACTAGCTTGGTAGTGAAGTGTAACGAAGTTCGGAACCGAAAAATCGCAAAACCGGAAAATCAAAACCCTAACTTTCTGTTAAATTTTTTTCTGCTCAAAATGAAAAACTTTATACTTGTAAAATTGTCTCAGGGTTTTCTAAGAACACACAAGAAAAACGATAGCATGTTTCATCAAAACCGCCGCCCTTCCGCGGCCTGAGCTACTCATCTCGCCGCGGAACCGCCGCAAGTTGGTGTCATCTTTGCATCGTTTTTCGTGCAGTGTTCTTCTGTGTTGGTTTTGGGATTTTTAAGATATATTATATGTACCCAGATTTTCCAGAACTGAAATTCACTTTTGGGGTCCTATAATTCCGTATTTTTTCCGAACTTCACTGCACTTTGGCTATGTTGGTTATATCTGTGATGTTTGCATGTATTGAACGTCGGCTAATCGCTATAAGTCGATTAGTCGGGGTTATACATGATCTGTAATGTGCTGGAATGTGTATATGAATGTGTTGGACTGTCGCGGGTGAATAGCCGGGGTGGATGTGAGATGAGCTTTTGTTTTTCTTTCATTCATTTGTAAATGTAAATTGATGTAATAATATTATTTGTTTGGCCGCACAACCGGGTCGGGGTTGTAGCCGTCATTGTATAATTCTTTTTACTGTTTATGCTCCTAGGATAGACCCATGGAGGGGTGCACAAACTGCCGAGTACTTGGCGGGTAGTTTGCCGCACCCGTAGGGGTCTTGGGTGGGGTATTTGCTATTCACCGCGACCGTGTTATCCGCTTTTCGTTTCAGGCTCGAAAGAAATGCGGATTGCTAGTATATCCAATGTATTCATCTGTGATCTGTAATGTCTATCATTGCTTTCTATTTAGGCGTTGCTTATGTTTTACAGCCGCGCTAGCCCAGCCCCCGCTCTGTCGTTAGTTAAGTAACCTAACGAGTGATGACGGGACCCCGTGGCGAATGCGAATGGCATAAGCGTACGTCATATTTTGGTTGTTTTCTGCAATGGTAGGAATTTAATGATGGGACGCATTAAAAGAACTAATGCAAGAATATCACGCATTAAAAGAACTAATGCAAGATAATAAACCAAGTTTAAGTCGATGGAACACTTTCGAAAAACCACTCGGTTCTTTTCAAAACTAACTTTTAAATGCGGAGCTTGAGCCACTCCTTCTAAAAGCTATCTCGTTCCATCGATTATATCAAGTTCACTACGTTCACGGTTTCGCCAAAACCATTCGTAGCCCTCCGTCGTTTCACATAAATAGTCAATAGTATTCAAGCTGTGTTTGTTGGCCAAAGTCAAGGCATAGTGATTGGTAGCTATTGGATATTCATGTGCAGCATAGATAGATGCGTTGATTTGGAACAGTCGTACTGCCTTGTTGGCCAAAGTCAAGGGTATGTACGGGTGGATTCAAATTAACCTGGATAACGACGGGAAGAACTTGACATGTGACTTATGATTTGTTGGCCAAAGTCAAGGTCATAAGAGCATGGGGCAAAAAATCCACATCGGGAGTTTCATAAGTACTGAAACTTGCTAGATTTGCATACCATTTGGAGTGTGATGATTATGGTAGGATTCCTTCATTTTCGTCACGCGATGATATTTGGATCCCGATCCTACTGTGAGTATATGCTACTCCTCGGGAAATTTCTCACTAAACGATCAATGCTATAAACCTAGTAGGTGCCTAGAAAGGTGTTAGCGGGGCTACGCCCCCAGGGAAAAGAGGTTCTTAAATTAAGGAACTTCGCGAAAGCGTTGGAAAACCTCCCTCGAAGTACCGACACTGGCCTGGCTGAACGGTTAAGCAAGTATTGTACGGTGGGATTGATCCCGGCTAATTCTTCCTTTGTGGTTTGAGGAGGGATTCGAGAGACAGTGGGAGCCATCCTGTTTAGACAAATTAAAAACCATTCTAAACTTGCAAGAGCATCGTGCTAAGTGTTTCTTCTCTCCCCCTGCAGCGACCAAATCGAAATGACTGGACTTAAGTTACTTCTAGATAAAAACATACTGACAGGGCCAAACTACAAAGATTGGCTCAGGAATGTCAAATTGGCAATCTCTTACGACAAGCTGGGGTATCTTCTTACCACCAAAGCTCCCCCCGTCCCAGGTCCCACCTCCAGCGTCGCGGATAAGGAAATCCGTAAGACTTGGGAGATTGACAGCGCGAAGGCCAGATGCCTCGTACTTGCCTCGATGGACAATGACCATCAGAGGAGGCACGAGAATATGGATTTGGAATCCATATTTCTTCATACAAAAGAACTGTATGGAGAGCAGTCTCGTATCGCAAGATACGAAGTGTCGAAGAAGTTATTTTCGACTAAGTTGGCCGTCGGATCATCGGTAGCGGACCACGTGCTTAAGATGATTGGCTACACTGAGGAGCTCGCGGAACTTGGGACCACGTTGGATAGTGAACTCTACACAGATATAATTCTCCAGTCCCTTCCATCCACTTACGCCCAGTTCATACTGAATTTCAACTTGCAAGAAAAGGAAGTTGAACTTTCAGAACTCCTCAACCTGCTGAGGAGCGCAGAGGGCACCCTACAGAAGGGTAGGGATACATCCACTTTGTTTGTAGGAGGATCTTCTTCTTCTAGGTCCAAGGCGAAAGCCAAGGGAAAGAAGAGGAAAGCCCCCGCCAAACCAAGGGGCGGTGTTAGTAAAGTGGGTGCGAAGGGAAAGGAAAAGGCAACAAAGATAGCGGGGAAGCTTTTTGGTAAAGAGGAATGCTTCTATTGTCACAAGAGTGGACACTGGAAGAAAGATTGCAGGGCTTGGAAAGCCAGGACACAGGAACTGAAGCAGGTTGCAGCTTCAGCTTCAGGTGTGTATGTTATTGAAAACTGTCTTTCTATAAACTCTACTTCCTGGGTATTGGATACCGGATCAGGATCTCATATCTGTAATTCTTTGCAGGCGTTGAGAAACCGTAGGTTTTTGAAGGAAGGTGACATGACCCTCAGAGTTGCGAACGGAGCTAGCATGGATGCTAAAGCCGTGGGGGACTATCACCTAGGAATGTCAGATGGACATGTTTTGGTTTTGCGTAATTGCTTTTTTGTACCCAACGCAACTTGTAATATCATTTCTGTATCTTTGGTTTCTAAAGAAGGTTATGAATTTGCGTTTGTAAGTAATGTTGTTAACATTCACCTTAATCAAGTTCTGATTGGGTCAGGTACATTGAGCAATGGTATATACGTATTAAACCAACCACAGATTTTCAATGTCCAGAATACACACAAAAGAAAGTCACCAGATATTAATCAGACTTTCTTATGGCATTGTAGACTGGGTCACATCAATGAGAGAAGGTTGACTAAGTTACATACAGAAGGATATTTGGATCCGTTCGAATATCAATCATATGCCACTTGTCAATCCTGTCTCAAAGGAAAGATGACAAAGACTCCGTTCACTGGACACGGAGTAAGAGCGAGCGAGCTCTTGGGACTCGTACACAGCGACGTGTGCGGTCCAATGTCTACACATGCACGAAGCGGTTATTCTTACTTCATTACTTTTACGGATGATTTTTCAAGATACGGTTATGTCTTCTTAATGAAACATAAGTCAGAATCTTTTGAAAAGTTCCAGGAATTTAAGAATGAAGTAGAAAAACAGACCGGCAAAAGTATCAAGATTCTAAGATCGGATCGAGGTGGAGAATACTTAAGTGCCGAGTTCCTGAATTACTTAAAAGAGAATGGGATTCTCTCTCAGCTTACTCCTCCATACACTCCGCAACACAACGGTGTATCGGAGAGACGGAACCGAACCCTATTGGATATGGTACGGTCCATGATGAGTAACGCTGAGTTACCGCGATCATTCTGGGGGTATGCACTAGAATCAGCTGCGTACCTTTTGAACCGAGTTCCTACTAAGACTGTGCCTACTACACCATATGAGATGTGGTGTGGGAAGAGACCCCATCTCAGTCACATCAAGACTTGGGGATGTCCAGCTTTTGTTAAAAAGCAGCATGCGGACAAGCTCGAGGCACGCTCAGTACAGTGTAAGTTCGTGGGATATCCAAAGAACTCCAAGGGATATTTCTTCTACTGTGAAGAGGAACAAAAAGTCCTTGTTTCTCGTCATGCCTACTTCTTGGAAACTGAGTTTTTGGAAAACCAGATAAGTGGGAGCACAGTAGAACTGGAAGAAATTCCAGAACCACGGACTATTACTGAAAGCTTAGTGGAACCAGAGGGTTCAAATGAACAGGACATTCCTATGCCGCTCCGTAGAAGTAGTAGGCAGTCTCATCCGCCCGAGAGATACTACGGTTTTCTCATAGACGGGGATAGAGAGGATTGCATCATAGACTATGATGAGCCTACTAGCTTCCAGCAGGCCGTTCAGAGCATTGACTCGGTAAAATGGCTGGATGCAATGCGGACCGAAATGGAGTCCATGTACACCAACAAAGTATGGACGTTGGACATTGCTCCAGACGGGGTAAAACCCGTAGGATGCAAGTGGATCTTCAAAAGGAAGATTGGTGTAGATGGACAGGTTGAGACCTATAAAGCTAGACTTGTAGCAAAGGGTTTCCGTCAAAGACCTGGCTTGGACTACGACGAAACCTTTTCTCCAGTGGCTATGCTGAAATCCATTCGGATCCTTCTTGCCATTGCTGCCTTCCACGATTATGAGATTTGGCAGATGGACGTAAAAACCGCTTTTCTAAATGGAAATTTAGAGGAGTGTGTCTATATGGATCAGCCAGAGGGTTTCATTCAGAGTGGGAGCAGCGGAAAGGTGTGCAAGTTGCTTAAGTCCATCTATGGACTAAAGCAGGCATCGCGGAGTTGGAACATCTGTTTTGATGAGACGGTCAAGGAATTTGACTTTATCAAAAATCCAGATGAACCGTGCATCTATAGTAGATTTGTAGCGAGAACTGTGGTATTCCTTGTTTTATACGTGGATGACATTCTCTTAATAGGAAATGACATTCCTATGCTACAATCTGTCAAGGGTTTCTTGTCACACAGGTTCTCCATGAAAGACCTGGGTGATGCCTCTTACATCCTGGGGATCCGGATCCATCGTGATAGATCCAAGAGGATATTAGGACTTTCACAGTCCAGGTACATCGACACCGTACTGAAAAGATTCAGTATGGAAGATTCCAAGCGCGGTAACCTACCGGCTTGTCACGGGATCACCCTCTCTAAAGAGATGTCTCCCAAGACTGATTTGGAGAGGGATCGCATGTCTATTATACCCTACGCTTCTGCGGTAGGCTCTATAATGTATGCGATGTTGTGTACCAGACCGGATGTAGCTTATGCACTGAGTGTAGTAAGCCGGTATCAGTCAAACCCTGGGGAGAAACATTGGATAGCGGTAAAGAACATTCTCAAGTACCTGAGGAGGACTAAGGAGATGTTCTTGGTGTATGGCGGAAAAGACCTCCAGATTGAGGCCTTTGCTGACTCCAGCTTCCAGTGTGACAAGGATGATTCCAAGTCCATGTCGGGTTTTGTCTTTACCCTCAACGGAGGGGCGGTGTGTTGGAAGAGTTCCAAACAGGAAACCGTTGCAGACTCGACTATGGAAGCGGAATACATCGCTGCATCTGATGCCGCAAAAGAAGCTGTCTGGATAAGGAAGTTCTTAAAAGAACTTCAGGTGGTTCCGTCCATTGTTGACCCAGTACCTCTGTATTGCGACAACAACGGGGCTATAGCTTTAGCAAAGGAACCCAGGTCCCATCAGAGATCCAGGCACATCTTGAGGCGGTATCACCTGATCAGGGAGATCGTGGATCGCAAGGAGATCGAGGTTCGGAGGGTTGCTTCAGAAGAGAACACTGCAGATCCATTCACCAAGGCCCTACCCCAGACTCAGTTCGAGCGGCTGATCGAGATGATAGGTCTTCGATACGCCAGTACATGGCCTTAGTGCAAGTGGGAGATTGTTAGTGTATATGCCCTAGAGGCCATTACTGTATCATACTAGTTTGTATATTACTTGATGGAAGCTTGGGATATTCACCTTGTATAAACAATCTTGCTCAACATAGTAGTATGCTACTTGGTTTGTTTCTACTTCAATGTGTACTTGTGTTTATTTCAGTATATCACTTATACGCATTAGTGGAGCCCTTAGGATCTTTGCTTGATTACCAGCGTTGTGATGGCAGTCACACTAGTGGGGGCTGGGTAATCTATAGGCACATCCTTATACAGGTCCCTAGTCGTAGGACTATCGAGACAAGGCATCGATACTCCGGAGTAGACTAGCGTATGCGCTTCTCATCCCAGTGTGGGAGATGGTCTGTCCCACAGCCATCAGTACGTCGTACTGGAGATAGTATACGGGTGCTCGTTGGGTTACGAGTACACTGGACAGGACTCGTCGGGAACTGACAGGTTGGTATTATACCTATCGTCAGTTATCAGTTCCCAGGTGACATGAGTACAGCTTAGTCCGCTGACTTGACACTGACACTTCGCCTCGAGTGTGTTCCCACTGCACTTTGATCACTACCCTACCACGGCTCAAAGGAGTCGTGCAAACAGGTGGTGGTTGGGTGCAGTCCCGAAGCACTTGGAGGCAGTGACGGTTAGACAGGATTCGTCTCTCCCGGTATTGGGGGTTGACATCGCGCTGTGTCTAGGAGAGCCATTACACGAGTAGTCCCTGGCCAGGGCAAGCGAGATATACTGGTAGGTTTCCAGTGTTATCTCAGGGTGTTTTGGGCTTCACTCCGACACGACTTGTACCGCTATTGGGGGACTGACGTTTTACCGCCCCCTAGGCCCGCCATGCGATGTATCAGACAAACAAACCGGACTGTACGGAGAATGTCATATTCAGACTCAGTAGGAGTTCAGATGGGGTTTCACCTCGTCAGCCTTCTTGTCGGCATCTACCTGGGGACCGTTACGCACAGCTAGTGCCGCTTGCGGTCTGTGGTTAAACCCACTGCCAGCGTAGTGTCGAGTCTTTAGAGTCCCACACAGAGGGTATTCACCTCTGGGCAAAACAGAGTAGAGGTCGCATGGTTTTGCGACAGGGTTCGTTCTCATCCGCGCACTTGTGCACGTTTGGAGTCCGGACGGATTATACTGGCAGGCTCTGGTTTGAGCCAGATACTGGTATATGTTTTGGGGGTTGCTTTTATATCTTGGTATTCTTGTTCCTCGGAACGAGAATGCAGGTGTGTATGCACAGTTGCTTGAGGCGGAGAATGAGGTTTTTCATTAGGGTTTCGGATCGGGTGCGTATGCACAGTTGACAGTTATCATTTTCCAAACCCTAATGGATTTGTATATTATCTATTAATAATAGTAATTAAATAAGAATTATGTTATGGTTGTTTTTTTGTTGACTTGTTGACCTTGGTTGACTTGTTGACCATTGACCACTTTCATGCCTTGAAAGTCTTCCTTGATTCATGCTTACACTTCATTAAAAGAGGTATGATAGTGGTCATTCCATATTCACCATCAACTATTCTTATTTCCATTATTATCATTTAGATAATTCATTTCTTTTGCAATATGGTTGCAAGAAAGAAATAATTGAGCTCATTCTATCATAACCTCTCTCTCTCCTCATTTCATCTTCTTCTTCCTCTTGAAAAGAGAAACCTTCTCATGTGTTGAGAATCATTCTCTTTAGAAAGAAAAGCAAACCCTAATCTCTCTCTACTCATTCTAGGATGAAGGTTTAGCAAGCCGGAAACCCTAGTTCACTCAAAGATCGAGGAAGAGCCCAAAGTCGAACCTTCGAGGTGGATCCATCTTCGACGGGAGAAGGCGACGTAAAGAGAACCATCAACCTCTACAAGGTTTGAAGAAGAAGGAGTTCAAGTTTAGGTATAACCATCTTCCATAGTAGCTAACTCTCTTTAGCTAGATTGCTAGTTTTAGTTTAGACAACGATCCCGACCAAGTTTAGTCCATGTTGCCTCTTGCGATAAAAATTCGTTTTTTATACCGTTTCCGCCTCCCCGTAAGCACCGGGGGTCGCAATATGGACTTACAGTGAGGCTCATAACGGGTCGAGAAACTACTGATAACACTTACCAGTATATCTCTGAAGCAGCCCTGACCAGGGACTTCCTGTTATAGCCA
Organism: Agapanthus africanus; assembly: GCA_030015575.1. Classification (NCBI taxonomy): domain Eukaryota; kingdom Viridiplantae; phylum Streptophyta; class Magnoliopsida; order Asparagales; family Amaryllidaceae; genus Agapanthus; species Agapanthus africanus. The sequence goes on along the minus strand of CM057350.1, from coordinate 472,254,119 downwards.
ATCGAGCACAGCGTAATATCAACTCCCAATACCGGGAGAGACGAAACCCCTCCTATCGCTCATTGCCTCCATGCGCTGTGCTCGCTTCAGCTGAAGACTCCTTTTTGGATTTCTATTCATGTTTCTGCTTGTTCTGCAACTTAAAGCAATCGATCTTAAAGTGTCCTTTCTTCTTACAATAATTGTAGGGCACGTTCTTAGCCTTGAACTTTGACCGCGACTTCTTCCTATTTGCTTCAAGATCTCTCTTCTCCGCTCGCCCTCTAACAAATAAGCCAAACGATGAACTATCTGTTTCGGTGGAAGTCAACTCCTTGTCGATCTTCTCTTTGTTTATCAAATTCTCCTTGACATCCTTGATTGAGATCGTATACAGTCCATAAACTATGGTGTCACGGAAGTGCTTATATTAGGGTAGCAACGAACACAACAAGAGAAGAGTCTTTCATCATCAATCTTAATGTCGATCTTACCCAGATCCATAATGATCGCATTAAACTCACCAAGGTGAGATTTTATTGGAGAGCCTTCTGACATTCGAAGTGTGTAGAGATGTTGCTCTAACAGGAGTCGATTCATGAGAGATTTCCTCAAATATAACTCCTCCAATTTATTTCATAAATCAGCCGTCGTATTCTTTACCAAAACTTCTTGTAGTACTTCGTTCGTCGGACATAAGTGGATAGCCGTGAGGACTTTTTCATCCATCTTCTCCCAAGCTTCCTCCGTCGTGGTGGAAGGCTTCTTCTCTTTCCCATAAATCATCTTCTTCAAATTGTTTTGAGTCAAAACGGCAACCATACGGAATTTCCATAAACAGAAACTCATGTTCCCATTGAACTTCTCGATACCGAACTTCATGATTGTCGGAGACATGATGTGGGATCAAAATACTTTGAGTACTAACGAACCCTAAACTTCAAAATCAAGATTTAAGAAAGTGGGGAAAAGAACGCAGTTGTCGTTACCCACCGTTGACCTAAATCGCAAAATCAAAGCCCTAATTGTTCAACCAAAAATCCCACAACAACGCAACAATATCTCTGATACCAGTTTATTACAAATAAAGCAATCACAAAGCACAAAATCAAACGATAACGAAAAGAAAACAAATCACAGGCAAGATAAAAATATAAGAACTTACTATAAAACAAATAGGTGAAGGAAAAACTTTATTAATAATCAAATATAGAGGAGTATAAATTGATGGGGAAAAAACAAATCCCTCTCAAACCCTTGATCCCTCACAAACACCAATGGGTTCTTACAAATTAACAAAAGGCATCCATATCTACGTATAAAATAAGCTATCATATATATAGCATACAAAACATATTCTCTAAAAACTAATTTCCTAACTAAGGAAATCACGCATCCAGCCCGACGACGAACGTCTGCCCTCTGTGGGCAGACGTCTGTCCTAGCATATCCCGAAACTCCAATTCTCTATCCAGGCCTACAGACGTCCGCTATAGTGGTACAGTCGTCTGTAGGGTATTCTCCAGAAATGAAAGAGCGAGGTAGACGTCTGGTGTAGACGTCTGACCTGAAGATAACTGCAAATCTTCACTTCGTGACAACGTCGGATCAATAGAGAAATCTTTAGAGATGAATGTGAGGTACACATAACTCTCAGTTATCTCTCTTTCTTTCTCTCCACGTAAGAGAGGAGGCACAGTCAAATTCTCTTTAAGACTACACCTTGGCCTTACCTCAACTCTTAACAGGAGTATATATAGTATTGCCAAAACCTAACATTGCACATCCCCTGTTATCTCTCTAGGTACGAGAACGGATATGAGACACATCCTAATAGTTTTGACATAAGAGTCTTATGAATGGAAAATTATGGCTTGTAAGACTTTTTGGGTTATTATATAAGTTATCATGTTCATTTCAAGAAGGCAGAAAATTGATAATGGTTTTGTAGAAAAAGGAAAGGATGATAAAAAAGAAAATCGATGGGAGGTGGAGAGCAATTTTTTTTAATTTTTTGTTTTTGTTTTTTTTAGGGGGGGGGGAGGGGGGCTCCAGTGTATCTTCTAGATGCTGATAGGAAAAGTGGTTGTGGATGGGATGGAGGATCCTACCAACAAGAGTCAATTTTTTTTGTGTGACCTGGCATGTAGGCCCAAACCATGCCCACGACATACTCATGCACACAACACATACAAACACACAAAGAATCCTCTTGTTAGACCCTCAGTAGTGTCAGTGGACCTTGGGTGCTCTACTAGGATTTTAGAACAAGCACAAATAGAATTTTAAAAAAATCTAGAGAGCTTAAGTTTACAATATAGAAACATTAGCTAAAGAATTGAAATAGCAACACATTTTCTATACATGGTTAGAGTCATACAATCTTTGTAGTATCTTCATATGCTCCAATTTGTGTTGGACTCTACCTATGCTCCTAGGATGAGCGAACAAACTTGGTGAAGACCTCCTTTTGTCATATATGATCCACTTGAGAAAACCCTTCTCTAACTCAATCTCCACTTCATGCTCCAAGCAAATGTGAAGAAACATAATTGATTAGTTTACTAGGCTAATCAACCAAGGGATGTAGTATGTCACACTCATTTTTGTCTCATCAAATCCTTTTCCTTTTTAATTCCCTTTTAATTTTGAGGAAGAAGAACAAGAGGAGAGGAACTTGAGTTACGAGATGAGAAAAAGAGCTAATGAAAGTACTTCCCACATTTTCTAAAATAGTTGCTAACATTTATCATAATGCAAATGAATCACCACCATTAGAATTCTCATCTCAAGCCAAGTGTCCACCCTCTTCTCTCCCCTCCACATGTCCATCCTATGAGAGTGGCTAGGCATACGCTAAACCCTTGGCACAATTTAACTAAAAGAGAATTAAAAGAAAAAGGAAAAAACAATATAGATGATCCTATGAGGTCCGATCCCATTTCTTAATTTAAGGCCAACTTTTCAAACATCCAACCCCGCATGTTTTACACTGATCCAAACCATTCATCTTGATTTTCATGGTACAGATAGGTTGCGTATCAAATTTCATAAGATTTAAAGACCTCTAACCCATTCATCAAGTGGAGTAAAAAAATTATCGGTTTTTCGATGCACGAAAAATGTGATCACTTGATGGACATGCTAGAGAACTCTAAATCACTTGAAATTTGAATCATAAGCTAGATATAACATGGAGATAAAGCTGAATGGTTTGGATCGGTGTAAACTATGAGGGATTGGGTGTTTGAAAAGTTGACCTCAAAATAAGAAATGAGATCGGACCTCATATGATCAGTATATATATATATATATATATATATATATATATATATATATATATATTATAAATACTTGTATGAGACAAATAAATAGTGAGAATATACTAGTGAATACATATATCCAATACATATATTAAAATATTAAATCAGCATTTGATTTAATATCCGTCTTTCCAAAAGACCGGCTTGTATATCCAAATGTACGATTACCGGCAGTGTATCCAATACACTAGTTTTAATCAAACTTCGGTATGTATCCAATATGCACATATACACCATTTCACTAGAGTTGGAAAAACCTCTGTGTAAGACTTTGAAGACTCGACAATACGCTGGCAGTTAGTTTAACCACAAACACGTCAGCGGCACGAGCTGTACGTAACGGCTACCCATGTATTGAATGAAAGAAAGATCGATAAACAAGATCGTCTTAACGCCTACTGAGCTTATAAGTGACAGTTTCCGTACATTTTGTCTGTTCATGTATCGCATACCAGGTCTAGGGTGTTGGTAAACGTCATACCCCTAATAACCCGATAAGTCATGTCGGTTTGAAGCTAATCACCTACCGAGAAGCTATCGATTTTGCAATTAGTAAATCTCATCCACTTTGGCTAGAGATTTATGGTGATAGCCGACTGAACACAGCGTGATATCTACCCCCAATACTGGAAGAGGCGATTCCCCAATAATCTGCTCACTGTCTCTATGTGGCTCAGGACTATACCCAACTAAAATCTGTTTGCATGGCTCAGTAGAGCCGTGGTAAGATAGTAATCAAAGCACAGTTGTAACTCACATGAGACAAATGACGATCTTAGGTCGACAAACTAACCTGTATTCATGTCACCAGAGAACTGCTACTTGACGATAGGTATAATACCATTTAATATGTTCCCGGCGAGTCCGTCCAGTGTAACTCATAACCCAATGAGCACATGTATACAATCTTTGGTGACCGACGAACACCAATGTCTGTGAGACCGGCCATCGCCTCTCGTCGGGGTCAAGAAACGTATACACTAGTTTATTCTGAAATATCAATGCTCAGTCTCGATATTCCCACGACTAGAGACATTTAAGGATTTGCTTATGTACTACCTAGGCTTCACTTGTATGATCGTCATCATAACCCTGGTAGTCAAGCAAGAATCCTAAGGGCTCTACCAATATGTAATAGTGATCTGTAATACCACATAATACTTGTACATGATAATAAAGTCAAAACAAATAGTATACTATCATCTTGAGTAAGACTGTTCTACCTATATAGATTCTCCTTCAATTGTCATAATCGTCCGCCTGTAATTACAATAATTGCCTTGATGACACTATATCCAAGAAGCAGAATGCTAGCACAGGACAAGGATTAGTAGGTAAAGTTGAACTCTACAATTAGTTCTATTTTTCTTTATTTTTGGTATTATGGTATCACATGTTTTAGGGTAAATTGTCAAAAAGCCCCGGCCCGCTCCGGAGTTTAAAAATCCTTAATATTTTCAAAATTGCTGGGAAAGGCCTACCGTTCAAAATCTTTATGAAAAAAACCTTAGACCACATTTCATTTAGGCCTTTATTCCCTCCAACCGTTTAGATATTCTATGCAACTGTTTAGATATTAAATGCAACTACTATAAAGCGTTTAAGTCCAATGTTTTTTTAATAAGAGCAAGAGGCAGTGATTTTTACACAAGTTTGGACCCGGGCTCCAAGCTTTTTTAAGGCAATCTTAGGCCTGTTATTCACGGGCTCTTGAGCTATTCCAATAGATTGATTAGGCCCAGATTAGGTTTCATTTTTCCAACAAAGAGAATAATCGTTATTTTTAATGTGACCAACATCTTATATATCTTATGTAAAGCCATATAAAACCATACGAAAAAAGATTCTCAAATCAAACTTCTCTTTTTCTGCACTTGCCTATAAGATTTCATTCCCCGCCCTAAATATCTTTGCAAATAACAATCTTCTTTTCCACAACAAGAATAGAATTTGCGTGATTGGAAAATTTATAAATGTACATATTTTTTTGGCAAATATTATAAAGCAGCTGAAAATTGGATTGGGCCACTTCCTTAAATAAGTCATGGATGAAAAAACATGGCTAAATGACAAAAAATACCCCTAACATTTACCCAATATCAGGAAATACTCCTAACTTTCTAAAACCAACAGTTTGCCCCCACTCGACTTTATTGGGCATGCTTCTTTGATTACAGCAACAATTTGATTCCAAAATGCCGTTTATATAAATATTTAATTAAAAATATTTCTTTTTCTCATATTCTTATATACCCTCGTTATTTTCGATATTACCCACAACTTTTAAAATTCTTTATATTTTTTTAAATACCCCAAATTTATTAAGTGACCGTTAAGTTTATTTTTTCAATTTAATTTATTTTTTCAAATACCAACTTTATTCTCATCATTATCATCACAGCTTTTTCATCATCACAACCCACCGTCATCTTCTTTTTCCTCATCTCGTAGTCCCATATTCATACTAATTCTCTTCTCTTCCTCTTTGATTTCATTACCTTTTTGTTTCTTCTCTTCTTCTCTTCTCATATATTTACTTTCAAACTAAAAACTCTTAATATAAAATAAACTAAATTTTAGAAAATTCTAAGTAAAAGGAAATCTAGAATTATGCAAATCCATACATAAAAAAATCTAAATCAATCAACACTTAGAAAAAAATATAACAGCTAAATCAATCAAATTTTATAGGGAAACCTAACTCAATTAAACATTTTTGTTTTTGAATTTGAAGGCATGTAAGGGATAAAATGGGATTGGGAAGATATTTACATATTTATGTACTTTTGTCAAAATTAATCATCATTTAGTGAAGTTGTACTGTAAAAGAATAAAATTTGGTAAGTGCAGGTAATATTGAAAACTAATGGCGATACATCAAATTTGTACAAAATTTTAGAGGGTATTTCAAAATACCCTTGATATAGATATTTTAATTATCTATTTAAATGAAGTTTATTTTGGGATTCAATTAACATTAAAGGGTGCAAAGTGCTGGTTTTAAACAGTCAAGGGTATTTATTGCTATTGCAGTAAATTTTAGGGATATTTCCTGCCATTCAGCCAAAAGTATTAATAGATTACAAACATTTACATATTTCTCTGGAAATCCATCATCAAATAATATATAAAAATAGTAAATAATTACTATTTAAAAAGTGTAAAAATGTACATAGAATAAAAGGTCGTATATTAAATCGGATATGAATACAAAAAGAATATATGTGTTACTGTATCCGTATCCGATTATCGTTAGCGGATATAAATTCGGGTATAGATAGACATTGGATATGAAAATCAATATCCATGTTTGATAAAAATTGGATATCAATATGGATTCCATTCAGATTATCTATCTTCATCTACATCCAATTTGCAATCATAAAAAAATATTTCATTCAAAGTATCAATTGGTTTTTCTTAAATTAATTTGAACACTTTTCCCTTTAACATTATAGTTGGTAGAGTGTTCGCAATTGTTAAAGTATTTTCCTTTTTATAATTGACTGTTTGGATTTGTTGTGCTCTAAGATTTTTGTATATTTGGTACATATTTGCATGGCAATTTTAAATATTATTGTCATTAATTTTTGACAGACTACGGTTTCATCAAGCACAATCATCATTACACGATATTAATATTTTGCTTGAGATTCCAGCTTCATCTTTTTTTCCTTCATGCATGGAAAATCCCCTCATATTTAAGGAAATTTGCATCCAGCCCGTTCCAAGTTTATTCATTGCCGGTTTTCCTCTCCTTGCAATAAATTAATCCTCCATCCGGTATCAAGTGAATATGCATTTGTCCCATCCTAAATTTATCTTCGGATATATACAATATATTTTCGGATGAATTATCTAAATTTATTTTCATATGAGTTATCACTATTCAATTTAGATTGTAGCGTAATATCTATGGAAAGAATTTTCTCCGTGGATACATGTGGTTGGAAAATTAGATGATATTTTTAATATCTTTTGAAAAATGGAATTAGCTCGTCTTCTTTTATTTTGTATATGTACATGCATTGTGTAGAGTGTTTTTCGTCACCCTATGGAGATGGGTGCGCACATGTTTCAGGCTTGTACAGCTTCCTCATGTCTATTATAGGAAAGGGTTTATTGATCGTGAGAATTCTAATCTCCACCGGCCGTGGGAAAAGCTACTGGTAATTATCTCTCATTTTGACACTAGAGCACCTCCGATTAACGGGTCATGCGTATCATGCGAACTCATTCTGCGATATGTGCATGTGTGTGTGGAAATGATATTTAGTCCTTTTTGAATATATCGAGGGCCATCACATGGGCTGGGAGTCAAAAGGGTTTTCAACTCCCTTGCGGGGATCAGGGCAGCGCCCCGAAATTATTTTTTAAAGAAAGATTGTTTTGAGTGTGTCGAGAAGTTCTTGAAAGAGGAAAAGAGAGAGGAGGAAGTTCGGGTGGCATCCCGAAACGGGGGGCACACTTGAGAGGGGGTCCCGAAGCGAGGAGGACCCCTTTGAGTGGGGGTCCCAACTGGGGACCCCTTGAAGCAGGGTCCAAGCCCTTTTTTTGGGGTGGGGGGCTCGAAGGCGGGAACCCTCTTTCAGGGTTTGAAACAGGGACCCTTTTTAAGGGGTCCAGAAGGCGGGAACCCTTTTTGGGGGGTTCCAAAACGAGAACCCCTTTGTGGAACGGTCATGAAGTGTGAGTCCAATGCGTCCCCGATGACGCGTCTTGATACTAAAGTACCCGAAGTCTACCCACTTTGGTTCCGGTTAAATTGTGTGATCACCTCTGCATTCACTTAGGCCGCTAATCACCCTTTGATTGATCGTAGTTTTACGTCAGAGACTGATGCAGTTCCTCTGCCTTGTGAGTTTGGGCTAAGCCAACTAAAGGTTTTCTTCGGTATGAATCTTCTGTAATAGAAAAGGTTTTCTTCCTTTAGAGAACGTGCATGTAATAATCAATTCGAGAAAAGAACATGAAAAGAAGAAAAGAGGAAAAGAGAGAACTCAGCAGCCTTTCGGCCGGGACCCTTTTAGGTTATAAAAATGTTGATTTCTGAAAATAATTTTTTTTAAAGATTTTTATGATTTTCAGTTTTTTTATGAATGCGATAAAGATAAATTAAAATGAGATTAGGTTAAAAGGGACCTGATTGTGCTTCGTGCCGATGCCTACGTAAAGCACTAGAGCTTACGCAATCCCCGCTAGCAAACACTAGAATTTTTATGAGAGAGAGAATTTTGTCTCCTGAAAGCTCTAAGAGATTTAGGATGAAGAATTCTGTAGCAATGGGCTGCTTATATAGCATTCCCACCGAATTTAGGATGAATTTTGAAATTTGGAAAAATCTGAAATGATTACACACACGCGGACGATTTTTATCGTCATGCGTGTCAAATTGCTATTTTTGACAATATTGCACGTTTAATTTTGGAAAAAATTGAAAACTGTCGCGTTAGGCATGCGGACAATAGACGTTCGCATATGTGCCACAATTGATAGGTTTTTACCAAGTAAGATCAAATTTTGTCGTCGGGGCACGCATGCGGACGATGGAAGTCCGCATGTGTGTTACCGATTGTAATTTTCGAAAATCTTTTGATTTTTAATATCTTTTGTTTTAGAAAATTAATTTTGAGTAGAGATTGTTTCTGAAAACTCAAAGTTCTTTTGAAATCACGTGCAAAACCTATAAACAGATTTTTCGGAATTCCAAAAATTAAGTTTTGGATTTAAAAGATTTTAAAATCGTATAGTATCCAAAAATAGTTATTTTCCACCTAGGACTTTGTAAAAATGTTTATAAATCTTGTAAAATCATTTGAGGCCTGTAGCACAATTTGATGATATTCTAATTTTACGTAGGGATCCCAAAGGGGATCCTGAGGCTGAACACGGGTGTATCCTTTGTTCACGATTTGATGGGGAACAAGAATTGCGACCCATATTCCCACGGATCTCGGTGCCAACATGGTAAAAGCTTGGGGATTTCATTGTGTTCGGAAATACTTACTTGCCGTGAAAGTCGTGGGTTCCATCCCGAAAGTCCATCTTCTCTCTTGTTCTTCAAGTTTTTATGAAGAAATGTTGCTCTTTTTATTGGTCTTGATCTTGGATCTTGGGTTATTAAGATAGATCTTTTTTAAAGAGATGAGTTCCCTTTATTATTGGTTGTTTTGGGAAAGAAGAAGAGTAGGAATGAAAGAGACCCAAAAGAAACTATCTTTTCTTTTGGTACTCTCTCTTTGAAAAGAAAGACGAAGAAAAAAAGACTTGTCTTTTTCTTGATGGAGGTTCAAAACCTTAGCAAATTTTTTGAGAAGAGAAAAATTTATCATTTTATCATATGATGGGGTTCAAATACCTTTATACATTTGCATTTTAGCTCTTAGGCTTTACAAAATTGTCTTTTTGCCCACTTCTCTTACATTCGTGCACACTTTTTGCACCTTAGTTATTTGGCCTTACAAAATTGGATTTTTGCCTATTTCTTTTACATTTCCTACTTATTTAAATATTTTATTTATTACATGTTTCTCCTTTTCCTGATGGGTTGGTCCTCTTGTTTGTGCTCTTGGCTTGAGCTTCAACTCGACTTGGGCTTGGGTCCACTTGCTTAGGTTTGGGCCCAGGTTGGTTAGGCTTGGACTCATTTGTTTGGATTTTGACTTAGATCTTGAGTTCAACAGGGGGGTTACATTTTTCGACCTCAACACATGAAAACTTAGATGATATTCAAATGTCTTTTGAAAAATTGCAAGTAACACTTTCATTATTAATTTATATACGTTCTCATCGATTAGATATGCTTGTCCACTATTGCTTTGTATACGTATATGTATGGAAAATTAGATTAGACTTAGTTGACTTTTGAAAAATTGTAATCAACACTTTCACGATGACTTTGTATACATTCTTATCGATCCGATAAGGATTGGATGTAGATATTTCCATATTCATATCATATGGTCGTTGGTGGATAAAAATATAGATATGAATAGTTAGATTGACTCCAAATAAGGGTATACTATATATTAAAAACTATATGCACTTTTTGAAGTATATATTAAAAACAATTTGATGAATTATATAATATGAAAATTAGCATGTGAAGAGTTCATGATGATGTGAAGGTATCCGTCTTCCGAAGGGGTATAGAAGTGGATAACAGTGATGATGGCAGGAAGATTCTGGAGAAAATCTTTCTTAATTTCAAATTAAATTAGTGATGATATCAAGAAATTTGAAATGTAATTTGTCATCCGTTGTACATACAATATGTAGAAATGTGTAAGAACAATTAATTTTATGGAATTATTTTGAGAGAAATAAAGAATTTTTTAAAAATTGATTCAAGAGAATATATGTCATACTTGAAAGATTTGCTTGCAATAAAATTTAGTTACGATTCTGGTTATCTTTAAGATAAAATGATTTTTGGTCAACCCTGGGCATGTACATGGCACGGAGCACTTGCTAGGTTTGGTAGGTCACACTGTATCATTTTAAGGATAAAAATATATTAAAGCCCAATAATCATAAATTTGTTTTCACAAGTTATTTTTTCTTTTTTGAAGTCAGAAGCGGACAAGAAGTCCTGCTTAATAACATATATTTTTCTTTTTGAGAAAAAAGTTAGGATGATTAGCCCCCTCTTAAACTTCATTAAAAAGGATTTAATGATTACCAAACTCCAAGCCTCTCAAACTTAATTCAACATAACAAGTGCTAAAAAATATCATACCCTTGCTCTAAGTTGATTTTGAAAGTAGATCCTAGCATCTCTACTAGGGTTTTAACAATTTCAAGTATGCAATTTTAAAAATTTAGAGAGCCAAGTCTACTATCTAGAATCAAACTAAAGATTTAGGGTTATAAAAAAAGCTACCTAGAGATTTATACTAAGTGAAGAGAAGCTACAACCTTTGTAGTCAAGTCCTTCACTTCAAATGCTCTTTTTAGTAGTCCCTTAAACTCCTTCTAACGCTCCACTTGAAAAAAGGAATAAGCTTTTTTGAAGCTTTCTTTGTCGAAAATGATCCACCTTGAGGCAATTCACACTCAAGCTCACACTTCAGTAATCAAAATATTAGTGAAGAGAACAAGCTAAACTTATATGCTAGAAAGGTTTAGGTTGATGAAGTAGGGTTTTTGCTCACAAAAAAATCTTTTCTTTTTCTTCACTCTTGAAAGAATAGTGTTTCAAGAGATGAGGACGAAGAAGATGAAGATGGTTGTAAGAATGAGCCTTGGGTTGAGGATAAGTCTTAAAAGATAAACTTATATAAATTATATATCAAAAGAGATAATGAATCATGCCATCTCCAAGGTTCTTAAAGAAATGACCCATACTTATTTTTTTAAATTCAAATAAAAAATCTTTATCATCTTATCCTTAATGCAATCTGATTCTCTTATACATCCATCTATGGTGTATCATCAACCATGATACAATTATATATATATATATATATATATATATATATATATATATATATATATAATTTATATCACATACAAATAATATATAATGATATGAATAAATTAAAGTGAGCATAATATTAGTTAATATAATATATATTATATATATCAAATTATTAAATCAACACTTGATTCAATAATCCGGTTATATCATATATAACCCGGCTAATATCATCTAATGCTAGATTAGAATATGGTATCATATATCCGTATTTAATTAAGCTTCCGCACATATCTCTATATATGTCCTATTTCCTTTCGCTTGATTTAGGAAATCTCTATGTGGGACTCTAAAGACTCACTAATACGCTGACAGTAGGTAATGATCGCATTAAATACTTACAAGCCGTCAGCAGTACTAGCTGCATGTAACAGCTACCCAGATATTGAATGAATAGAAGATCAACAAGTAAACTTGTCCAAACTCCCGTATAGCCTATAAGCAATATTTACCGTACAGTCCGGTCTCTTCGTCTGATATGTTGCATATCGAGTCTAGGGGGTGGAATCGTCAGACCCCAATAACTCGAAAAGTCATGCCGATGTGTGGCCTATAACAAATCGAGAAACTACTGATAACACTTATTAGTAAATCTCATCAGCTCTGGCCAGGGACTTGCTGTTATAGCCAATCGAGTATAGTATGATATCAACTCCTAATACCGGGAGAGACGAAACCCCTCCTATCGCTCATCACCTCCATGTGATTCGGGACTGTACCCAACTACCACCTATTTGCACGACACAGTAGAGCCATGGAAAGGAGGTAATCAAAGCACAGTGGGAACCACACAAGATTCTATGACGATCTTGGATCTACAGATTAACCTGTACAAGTTTCACCAAAGAACTGCTATCTGACGATAGATATGGTACCATCTGGGAGTTCTTGGCGAGTTCGTTCGGTGTACTCATTCTCTAATGAGCAACTGTGTACAATCTTTGGTGTCAAACATCAATGGTTGTGGGATCAACCATCGTCCCCATACAGGGTCAAAAAACGTACATACTATTCTACTCTGGAATATCGATGCCCTATCTCGATACTCTTTCGACTAGGAACACTTCAAGGATGTGCTTATGGACTACTCTGGTCCCACTAGTATGATCTACATCATATTCTTGGTAGTCAAACAAAACATCCTAAGGGCTTTATCAATATGTATCAGTGGAATAGAAAACTAGAGCAAATGTACATGTTAAGATAAAAAGTAACCAGATAGCGCACTATCATGTTGAGCAAGAAAGTCCCGTGTGTGTGTATGTGTGTGTCGAAGCATCCACTATAATTTACAATAATGGCCTCTAGGGCATACATATCACTAACACATTTTCCATGACTTTTATATTTTTTGCAACTCCGAAGTTTCAACATCTTTTTCAACCTTGCTGCTCTTCTTGGTCTGTCCATGGCAAAACTATTCTCAACTTTTTCCAAGTACGATCTGATACCAAGTGTTGGCTATAGTGCCTTCAAGATAAGTATTGTAATCACAGGCAGGTGATTATGATGATTGAAGGAGGACCTATACGAATAGAACGGTCTTACTCAAAATGATAGTATGCTATCTGGTTTGCCTTTATCATCATGTACATGTATTATGTGGTATTACAGATCACTATTACATGTTGATAGAATCCATAGGATTCTTACTTGACTACCAGCATTATGATGGCGATCATATACGCGAGAGCTGGGTGGTCTATAAGAACATCCTTAAATCTCCCTAGTCGAGTGAGTATCGAGACTGGGCATTGATACTCCAGAGTAGATTAGTATGTATTTATCGAGACCCCGACAAGGGGCGGTGGCCGGTCTCATAAGCCATTGGTGTCAGTTAATCACCTAAGATAGTATACAGGTGCTCATTGGGTTATGAGTACACTGGACGGACTCGCCAGGAATATGCTAGTTGGTATTATACCTATTGTCAGATAGCAGTTCCAAGATGACATGTGTATAGGTTAGTCTGTCGACCTGAGATTGTCATTTGTCTCGTATGAGTTCCCACCGTGCTTTGATTACTACCCGACCATGGCTCAAAGGAGTCGTGCAAACAGGTTTTAGTTGGGTACAGTCCCGAGCCACATGGAGGCAGTGAACGGATCGTCGGGGATTCGTCTCTCCCGGTATTGGGGGTTGATGTCGCGAGGTGCATTGGTGGCCATCACCAGAAATCCTTGGCCAAGGTAGACAGGAATTACTGATTTGGATCAGTAGTTTCTCAGTTGGTGATAGGCTTCATACCGACACTAAATATCGCGTTATTAGGGGTCTGACTTTATCCACCCCCTAGACTTGATATGCGATACTCTTAGACAAACAGACCGGACTGTACGGAGATTGTCATGGATAGGCTCAATAGGGGTTCGGATGAGTTTGCTCGTCGGCCTTCCTTTCGCTCAATTCCTGGGTAGCTGTTACGTACAGCTAATACCGCTGACGTGCTTGTGGTTAAACCCACTGCCAGCATATTGACGAGTCTTTAGAGTCTCACACAGAGGGTTTCCCTGCTTCGGGCGAAACGATGTAGATGCCATATGGTTTTACGGCAGAGTTCGATCATATATGTGCACTTATGCAGGTATCATGATTCGGACGGATAATACTAGTGGGCTTTGGTTTAAGCCTGATCCTAGTATTATATTATTGGATTTTTTTCCGTCTCTTTGTATTTGTATATGGATATGGGTATGTATATACGGGGTATTCTTGTAATTTATTACAAGGTGCTTTTAGAAGGAGACGCCTCATTTAGTTTATAACCATTTTGTTTAAATGGTTAATGAGGTAGAGGGATGAGGTGTTCTTTTGCTTTAAATTAAGCATGGCTTTGTGGTGACTCATGGGGTGACTCATGGTTCACTATATGGGCATGCTTGATTTATTTGTGTTGTGAGATATTTTGAGAGGCTTGATTTATTCTTCTGCTTCACAACACTTTGCCCTTCTTGATGGTTGCTTCACACTCTCATCTCCTCAAGCTTCTTCTTCTATCTCCACCCTAAAAGTCTTATGTGTTGAGAAACCTAGGGTGTTTGGAGACAAATTAATCCATCATTAGATTCTATATCCTATAGGCTATCTAGTTTAGCAAACTAGGTACCCTAGTTACCTCGGCTATGAGGTTGGAGCTCGAACTACAAATCCTCAGGTGGATCATCTTCGATGGAGGGAGACTGGCGATCAAGCTTGATCATGGTGGCCTCTAGGAGCTTAAGAAGATGGTAGAAGACCGAAGGACTCGGATCATTCGGTATAACCATTCTAAACCCCTATTTAGTTTGCTAGCTTTAGGCTTATGGTAGATCCGGGTTATAGGATTGTTCTAGCGCTAGTTTTGAAAAATTTTGATCCGCAAACGGTCACGGTAGATGACCAGGGCGCTTGCAAAACCCAACATGGTATCAGAGCCACGCCATAAACCTATACTAACTAGTTTGCATAAGGTTAAAATATCGATCGACCAATTTTTCCGAATCACGATTCCATTTTAATGTGTTTGATGCCTATTTTCAAACTTGTTCAAAAAATATTTCAGAGAGTTTTAAAAATACGTGCAGGCATATTTAGAAGCACGGAAAAATTTTGAGCACATGATCTTCAGTTACCGCCGCGGAACCGTGGCATTAGGTGCCTATTTGCAGCGGTTTCGCGGTCGTTTAGTGGTGAATGTGCACATAATTTTTACTAGCGCTCTATTACATTGAATTGTGATTTTTGGGATATTGGTTTTGGCCCAAATTTTTCTGAGTGCTGGTTTGCGTTTGGGGGCCAATTTAGGAAAGTTCGGTCGATCGAAATTTTAAGTGTGTGTTTATCAGTGCATACATTACTATTTGCGATTGTGAATGTCATTAGAGCGGTTTAACCCGTCTAACTGCTATATATTCTTTTAGACGGGTTTGCGAACATGACATTTACGTTGATATTTTGTGTTGTGCTGAGATTGTGATTGGATTGTCGTGGTGGATAGCTAGTGGTGCAATGATAGTTGTACAGTTTAGATTCATTTGTACATTTGATATTGCAGGGCGAGCGTCCGAGATGTGGACTGCCGTCTCTGCCTGTTTGTATATTATTTGTTTGGGGCACGACCGGGTTAGGTCGATGTCACCTTTGTATTTTTTTTTTCATTTTCTGTACTAGGATTACCCCACGGAGGAGTGCTTGAATAGTCGGGTTCTAGAGGGCAACAAGCCTGCATCTCATGGCGTTGAGACGGAGGGGGCCTCACTCTAGAATTGGTGGGATATTCGACGCATTCATAGGGGTACAGGTTGACCCACGGAGGGGTGCTCAAGTTACCGGATTCCGTGAATTGCTGGGTGGCCCATTCACATTGTTGGTTAGGGTTGCCTCATTTTTAGGATTGGCGGGTAACTTGCCGTGCTTGTAGGGGTCCAAGTTTTCATTGCATAGGCTATCCACATGACAGGGAACATCGGGTCTCATTTGCGGCTCAAATGAAACCCGAGACTCCAAGGTTATCCACTATTCCGTGTTGCTTGCTGAGATTCTGTGATGTTGCTTATATCATGCCTGGGACGAATGTTATATATATTTATATATATACTAGTAGATGTTGTATATGTTTTGCATCCGTGCTAGTCCAGCCCCCGCTCTGCCGTTAGTTAAGTAACCTAACGGTGCATGATGGGATCCCATGGCGAATGCGGATGGCATATACGTACATTGTATTTTCGTTCTTTTCTGGTGTGATATGGTTTAATTGATGGGACTACATTAATTCCAATTAATGCAAGGAAAAAAAACCTATATAATGTTGTTGCAACCAAGTTTTTGTAAAACTGACATTGCAGACGTTTCCTTTTGCTTTGCACAGTGGTATTCGGTTATGAATATCCAGCACCTCATTCGACTAAGCAAGAGCTGATCTCCTTTCATAGGTAGTGACCTCTTGGGCAAAAGTTTGCGTCAGTGTAATAACTTTACTATAGTCGATTCTTTTGCTTTGCATTGTGGTATTCAGTTTGGAATATCCTGCATCTCATTCGATGAGCAGCCGACATCCCTTCATAGGGAGTGACCTCTTAGCAAAAGTTTGCGCTGCTATATATTTGTAAAACCACTCGGTTCCTTCAACGATATCAAGTTCATTACGTTAAAGGTTTTTCACTAAAAACTAACCGTATCCCTCCGTCATTTCAGAAAAGTAGTGCCTAGTATTCGTGCTATGTTTGTTGGCTTCCGTCAAGGCATAGTGTGCAGTAGCTATGTGTTACTTTTCTGTAGCATGGATATGCATTAATCTAAGACAGTCATACAGACTTGTTGGTATCGGTCAAGGACGAGTACGGGTAGGTCTAAATTAATCAGGTCAATGAGGGTAGAACTTGACTTGCGCTTTATGATTTGTTGGCATTTGTCAAGGTCATAAGACGCCTGGGGCAAAAATTATATCGGGAATTTCAAACATACAAGAAACTTCCCAGGCATATGCATACCTTCTGGAGTGTGGTAACTTGAGTGGTTTCCATCAAGTTATCATGCGATGATAGTTGGACCCCAATTCCCACTGATGAGTAGGTGTTACTCCTCGGGTGATTTTAGATGATCCCGACTAATTCTCCTTTTAGGGTTTGAGAGAGAATTCAAGGAAACAGTGGGAGCCATCCTTATTAGATAAAGTGATTAACCAATCTAATTTAGGTTAGAGTGCACGCTGAGTGTTTCTTTTCTCTCTCTTTGGCAGCGATCATGGCCCGACCTTAAAAACTCATTAACCAAGTTAACTGAAACTTCTTAAAAACACTTTGGCTTTTGGATTGTCATTTAGTCGCATATATCATTGTCGCTCCTACATCCCCTTTGCATTTCTCCAGAGCACTCTGTATCACTACGAAGATCTACATTTCTTGGAGATTCCATCATATAGTTACATACGAACTCGAATGAACTTGTTCCAGTTCGAGGATGGATTCTGGTTCTAGAGAAATTGAATAGGATTATTCGGTTGTCTTTTCCCTTTACCTACTCTCAGGTTGTGAGGGCTCCTAGTATTAGGAGAGTACACCTATTGTGCTTATAGGATAGTCTTCTTTCAAACCATAGGCAGGTGCCGAAAGGTAGTGAAGGAAGAAAACCAATTAGCTTAAGTGTGGTGTACAGAAGGTAATAAGTAAAGACATATAAACGGATTAGATAAAAGGCAAAGAAAATTGCGACTGCTATCATTCACGACGAAACAGCATATACCCCTGCCACTCCTATATCACCTTTGCATTTCTCCGGAACACTCTATATCACTACGAAGATCCATATTGCTTGGGTATGCCATCGTATAGTTACATACGAACTCGAAGGAACTTGTTCTAGTTCAAGGATGGTTTCTGGTTTGGGAGAAATTGAATAAGGATTATTCAGTTGTCTTTTCCCTTTACCTTTTCTCAGGTTGCGAGAGCTTCTAGTATTAGGAGAGTACACCTAATGCGGTTATTGGATAGTTTTCTTCCAAACCTTAGGCTGGTGCCGAAGGGTAGGGAAGGAAGAAAATCAATTAGCCTAAGTGTGGTGTACATAAGGTAATAAGTAAAGATATAATAAAGGGATAGGAGTGAGGGCAAGGAAATATACGGTTACAATTATGAATTTGGATAGTGGAAGAGGCATTACTAGGAATACCCACTTACCCCATCGAAACATTTTCATGTTTCAGTTTTACTGCGCGATGTTAATTGAAAACAGTTTTCCCAATTAGATTCTAACTCTAGGGTATGTATTTACCAGATTTGATTCTCGCATTTGTATGACGTTATAGATGGTGAGTGGGAGTAAGATAATGAGAATTGGGTGATTAGATCCTCTATATATATCAAAATTCTTTGTAATTGGTGATATTTGAGGAAATCACCTGGGTTTTTCTTGACGGCAAATATTTGGTTTTGAATATCCATTGTTATGCACCAATTTCAAACTGATATATCTGTACATTTATTTTATAAAGTGAGATATAACTTTTTGAAATTATGTGTATGACATTTATCTATATCAGTTGATGGTTAAGTAAGGAGCATTCAACAACGGTGTAATTCTTCTTAGCCATAGCACAGTTTTCAACCTTCGACGCACAGGTTTTGAGTTGTTAAACTCAGTGGACTTATACAAAGTATTGTATGCTGTCCGATATCCGTCAGGACAAAGGGGTTGATACTCGTATTATATTCTGTTTACTCATGACTCCTCTAGTTTTAGACAAGTATTTCGTTGAAATACAAGGTACAGATTTTGAGAAGATATAAGTATAAGAATAAAGTAGATAACCATATATTGCAAGTATCAGGATTCATCAAAGTGATCAAAGATGTAGATACTTGTGTTTTGTATTCCGTTGTAAATAATAGTTTTGAGAACTTGCTTCTCTTTCAGCTTACTCATATGTGGATATATTCCTGAATGAGTAATGTTGTATGGCCTTCTTCCATTTGATTGATATGCACTGGAAACGGCTGCATGATTTTTGAATCTGGTTCAAATTAAATTAGTGCCTTTGTTTCTATATTGGATATATAGAATGGATTCATATCTTAACGATGTTAAGGTATATGGAGTTGTCCGGCTGATACTTAAAACCAGAATCTGGACAAACTCAAGGCACGTTTCAGTAATGGCAGTTTGTGGGTTATCCCGAGCTTTGACGAGGGATAACATTCTACCATCTGGAAGATCAATAGTTATATTGTTCTTGACTTGCCACCAGTTTTAGTAAAATGAATTCTTTTCAGAAAACATTAGTGGGAGTATGGTAGAACTGGAAGTGATTCCAGAACTACAAACGATTGCTGAAAATTTAGAAGAACATAAAGATTCAAATGGTTTCGACGATCCATTAGCCACTCCGCAGATTTGGTGGATAACCTCAGGCACCCAAGAGGTACTTCGGTCTCCTCAAAGACGGTGACAGGGAGGTTTTTGATTACCCAAACTTGCCACTGCTGCTGTTCTAGACTATGAGATCTGGCAGGAGGATGGGTATAACGTCGTTCTGAACTAGCTTTAGAAGTGCACATGTATATGACTCTGTCAGAGGATTGTTATAGTCAGTAGGAGTAGCGGAAGCATAGTGGAAAAGTAGCTTATGTCTATTTATAGACTAGAAAAGGTATAGCGGAGATAAATCATCTGTTTTTGATGTGACAGTCATAAAGTTTGACATCATCAGAATAAGAGATGGATATGGTAAGAAGGTAGTAGAGAGTGATGTCCTGGTATTTGGATGATATGCACTTAATAGGAAGAGATCTTCCTATACTACGATCGGTTGTACTGTGGTTTCCACAAGGTGGTTTCTCCACATACGATATGGATAGAATATCCGGGATTCTAGTGACTAGATCTATGGTTTTAGATCTAGATTTGGGAAGTGTCCCAATTTAGGTACTTTGACACTATTCTAAAGTGTTTTAGAATGGACGACTCCTGCCGTGGCGGTGTACCCACAGGTGATGGAGCCACCCTCTCTAAAGATATGTCTTTTAGACTGATGAGGAGAGGAATTTTCATGATTGGCATATCACTTTCTTAGGCAATCGAGTCAATCATGAGATGTCAAGTACAGCACCACATATTGATTTTGCACAGGCTGCAATAAGTATATATTAATCCAATCCTGGAGAAATATTGGGAAGCAATTATGAACATAAGTGGATGTTCTTGGTATATGGTAATAGTAGCCTCTTTCAGGAGGCGGTTATCATTTTAGGCTTCCAAGGTGACCTGGATGAAAGATTGACTATCAGAGTTATGGTTTTCCCTCTTTTGAGGGGCAGTATGTTGGATAGGTGGTCCAAGCGGATACTATGGAAGGCATGGCGCAGGATACTGATTAAATTCAGTGGCTGATACAGTCTAAGAAGTTTGTTGGATTTGAAGTTCATTTGTGAACTGGGCCCCATCAGATATCCAGACAAATTCTAAGATAGGTATTGCTTATTTCGGGAGATAGTCTTTCTCTGCGAAATTGAGATATAAAGAGATAAAGATAGAAATATTGGAGCAGATCCCTCACTGAGGCTATTTCTCGAACACAGTAGTTTCACAAACAAGCTTTGTGAGACTGATTAGTAGAGAAGTTGGGTGTTCGGTATCACACGGGCTGTGAGTATGCGACACTGCAATAATTAGCCTTAAGTGCAAGTGGGAGATTCTTGGCTATAGTGCCATCAAGCCAGTTATTGTAATCACAGGCATGTGATTATGATTGTTGAGGGAGGACCTATACGGATAGAACATTCTTACTCAAAATGATAGTATGCTATCTGATTTGCCTTTATCATCATGTACATGCATTATGTGCTATTACATATTACTGTTACATGTTGATAGAGCCCATAGGATTCTTGCTTGACTAACAGTATTATGATGGCAATCATATACGTGAGAGCTGGGTGGTCTATAAGCACATCTTTAAATATCCCTAGAAGAGGAAGTATCGAGACTAGGCATTGATATTCCAGAGTAGACTAGTATGTACTTATCGAGACCCCGACGAGGGGCGGTGGCCGGTCTCACAAGCCATCGGTGTCAGTTAGTCACCTAAGATAGTATACAGGTGTGATTGGTAAGTTTTTTGCGTGTCGTATTTAGAAAGAATTTTGAAATTACCGCAATAAAAAACGGTGTCGCGTGTAGCGAGCCGTGATGAGTACGAGTCGTCCGCAGGGAGATGGTAGGTTTTTTAGGCTTGTTTAAATGAGTTAATAACGTGTTTTGAGTTGTTGTTTATGCTAAGTGTCGTAACGAGGATATGTTCAATAAAAAGATTTGTTAAGGGTGGTTTTAGGTTAGCTTGCGTGAGGATGATGTTTGCCGGTTCCAATCAAGTTCCAGATGGATTATTCTTTAGAATTAGTTCCTATTAAGGCATCTATAATATTCCTTCATATCCACTTTTACTTTTGAAACTATTCTCGATAGTACTTATTTCAGAACAAATCAATTTGATCCTCAAGAAATAGTTTATCAATTTAAAAGTTTTCAGACACATTAGACTTGTCAACTAATTTTCAAAACTCACGACACGTGTTATGTGATGTAAAGACGTATAATAGCTACAATTAAATTTAAAGGAGGGTTATCTTTCAGATTTTCAAAATCTAAAAATAGGATTTAGTTGTACCTATCTTATCAAACAAAACCATCGAAATATCGAATCTGAGTTCTCCCACTAGCTAACTTGACGACAGAGTTTTTATGTTTTTGTAAAAAATTTCGATTTTTATGGGTTTTTTTAAAAGAGTATGCAAATGCAAAATATATACATGAATGCGAAGGTTAGAAATGCGTACTGAGCACATCACCCCCAAACTTAAACTGGATAGTGCCCTCACTGTCAATATACATCAATAGGGAAAAATTGTTGAAGGGTGCAAAAGCGTCAGTTTTTCTTTCCCTTTTTTTTGGTAATGAAATGAATATGCACAGGACAAGAATATTCACATATATATACCAAGAATAGTATATACATACCCCCAAACTTATTTGAAACAGTGTTTCCGCTGTTTATGACTGGATAACCGAAATTTGGTGGTAAACAGAGGAAGATTATGCAGGGTAAACCGGCTCCTGCAATATCAGGAGCTCCTCTGAAGGTTCTGCGCTAAGGAACGGTTTCAATCCGTGTCTGTTTACTTTAAAAAGTGAACCGTCCCTTGGATTCTCCAAATCTACTGCGTCGTGCGAGTACACACACCTCACAAGAAAAGGTCCCTTCCAGCGAGATCGAAGTTTACCGGGATAGAAATGGAGTCGGGTGTCATAAAGAAGTGCCTGTTGTCCAGGTGTGAAGGTTTTGCGTATAAGGTGTTTATCATAAAACACCTTCGTTCGGTTCTTTATAATAACCGCGTTGTCATAAGCCTCATCCCGAAGCTCGTTTAGTTCGTTTAGTTGCAGCTTCCGATAGCTCCCCGCGTCTTCAAGATTGAGATTCAGCTCTTTTATCGCCCAAATAGCATGATGTTCGATTTCCACAGGGAGGTGGCAAGCCTTTCTGTACACAAGACGATAGGGAGACATTCCTAGATCAGTCTTATAAGCAGTTCGAAATGCCCAAAGGGCATCGGTTAATTTTAAAGACCAATCTTTACGGTTCTTGGAAACCGTCTTCTCCAGAACCTGCTTGATCTGCCGATTCGAAACTTCGGCTTGCCCACATGTTTGGGGGTGGTAGGGCATGGATAGCTTATGATTGATTGAGTATTTCCGCATTAAGGCTTCGAAAGACCTATTGTAGAAATACGTCCCATTGTCGCTAATGATAGCGTAAGGGTGCCCAAACCGGGAAAAGATGTTTTCTTTTAGGAATTTGACGACAACCTTGTTGTCGTTAGTTCGGCTTGGTACTGCCTCGATCCATTTAGAGACATAATCAATAGCTAAGAGGATGTACTGGTTCCCAAAAGAGTTGGGAAACGGGCCTATGAAGTAAATTCCCTAAACATCGAACATCTCAACAACCAAGATTGGTTGGAGCGGCATCCCATTTCTCTTGGAAATCCGGCCCAAATGTTGGCACCGGGAGCAAGTCTTGCAGTATTCATGTGCATCTTCGAAAAGTTTTGGCCAGTAAAAGCCACATTGCAAGACTTTCTCAGCTGCCTTTCTTGGGCCAAAGTGCCCGCCACATGCTTGATCGTGGCAAAAAGACAACACACTCTTGAATTCGTTTTCAGGAACACACCGTCGGATGATTTGGTATGGACAATACTTGAACAGGTAGGGCTCATCCTAGTAAAAGTGTTTTACTTGGGATAAAAATCTAATTCTTTCCTGACTCGACCAATCGTCAGGTATGAGTCCAGTCGCCAGGTAGTTCACAATATCTGCGAACCAGGGTTCGCAAGATATCGTCAAGAGTTGTTCATCAGGGAAAGTGTCAACGATTGGGAGAGGAAGCGTCGGCGAAGAAGGAAGTCATGAAAGTTGATCGGCTACTATATTTTCACATCCTCTTTTGTCCTTAATGACAAGGTCAAATTCATGAAGTAAGAGGATCCAACGTATTAATCGAGATTTTGCATCCTTTTTCGCAAAAAGATGTCGCAGAGCTGAATGATCGGTGTAGACAATGACTGGGGAGCCGATCAGATAGGGTCTGAATTTCTCTAAAGCAAACATAATAGCCAAGAACTCTTTCTCGGTTGTAATGTAATTCATTTGGGCGTCATTCAGGGTCCGACTCGCGTAGTAGATTACGTGCGGCATCTTATCGATGTGCTGTCCTAAGACCGCACCGATAGCAAAGTCAGATACATCGCACATAATCTCGAAAGGATGCATCCAGTCAGGTGAAGAAAGAACGGGAGCAGTGGTGAGTGAGCTTCTTAGTGATTTGAAAGCAGTCAAACAGCTCGATTCAAAGTTGAACGTGGTATCCTTGGCCAGAAGAAGAGTCAAGGGTCTAGAAATCTTGCTAAAGTCCTTAATAAACCGTCTGTAAAAACCGGCATGGCTAAGGAAGGATCGGATATCTCTGACGCATTTGGGAGGAGGGAGGCTAGAAATGACATCAATCTTTGCTTTGTTAACCTCAATTCCATTCTGCAAAATGATATGTCCTAGGACAATACCTTCGCGTACCATGAAGTGGCATTTTTCCCAGTTTAAAGTGAGATTTTTATCCTTACATCGGGTAAGGACAGCGTCAAGATGTTGCTGGCACTCGTTGAAAGAATCGCCAAAGATGGAGAAATCATCCATGAATATCTCCAAAAAAATTTCAACCATGTCAGAGAAAATTCCCATCATACACCGCTGGAAGGTAGCGGGAGCATTGTATAGCCTAAAGGGCATGCGGCGATATGCGAACGTGCCGAAAGGACAAGTGAAAGTGGTTTTGTCTTGGTCTTTCTCAGCGATGGGAATCTGGTTGTAGCCTGAGTAACCGTACAGAAAACAGTAATACTCATGTCCAGCTAATCTTCCGAGCATTTGGTCAATGAATGGAAGCGGAAAGTGATCCATCCGCGTTGCGGCGTTGAGTTTTCGATAATCAATGCATACTCGCCACCCGGTCTGGGTGAGAGTATGGATCAACTCATTCGTCTCGTTTGTGATGACCGTAATGCCCGACTTCTTAGGGACAATGTATAAGGGATTGATCCATTGGCTGTCCGAAATAGGGTAAATGATACCACTATCAAAACATTTGACGATTTCCTTTTTCACAGCCTCCTTCATGACTGGATTTAACCGCCTTTGTGGTTCCCATGCTGGTTTACCATCATCCATCAGGTGAATATGATGTTCAACGATCAGGGAACTGATCCCCTTGATTTCCGCCATCGTCCAGCCGAATGCTTGCCGATTGGATTGCAAGAGCATGAGAAGGGCTTTCTCTTGCTCTAGAACTAGAGAAGCCGAGATAATGACTGGGAGGGTCTCGTTCTCACCTAAGTAAGCATACTTGAGGTGAGACGGCAGAGGCTTGAGTTCAAGCATAGGAGGTGAAATGACTGAAGGCAAGATTGGAGAAAATGTCTCGAACTCAAAAGATTCCAATAGGGTCTCAATGTGAGTGTATGCGACCGAGTCAGATGGTTAAACCAATGCATCCAAAAATTCGAAAGATTCAAACTCGGGCGGCGACAAGCCAAGATCGTTTGAAAATGTGAAGCACTCGTAATCGTTGTTGGAAGCGGAAGCAGTAGCAGGTTCAAAGAGGAACACACTAGTGGCGTCAAGATTACCGTGATCAAACAAGAATTACTCGAATTCATAGTCTTTTGGGATGATCTCCTGGATGGAACAAACATCTAGTATATGAGCACTTGGTTCGGATGGCTGATTCCCTAACCTAAAAATGTTGAGTTCAATTTTCATGTTTCTAAAAGATAGGTACATCGAACCATTTCAACAATTGATCACAGCATTTTAGGTTGCAAGGAATGGGCGACCGAGTATCACCGGAATCTGATTCCGGAGGTTAGCAAAAAGTTGTGTATCTAAAACAATGAAGTCAACGGGGAATATGAAGTCCCATTTGAAGAGTACAGCGTGTGGGTTTCAGCTCTCCTACACCTAGTTGCTCATATACAGAATACGGAAGCAGGTTAACACTGGCACCAAGATCCGAAAGAGCGCGGTTGATGATCTTATCCCCAATGGTTATTGAAATCGTAGGACAGCCAGGGTCCTTCCGTTTTTGAGGTAAAGCTTGGGTAAGAGCATCACTCACGGTACGAGCTAAGAAAACCTTCTTTGGTACCTGAGATTTCCTCTTCTTAGTGCACAAGTCATTCAAGATTTTTGCGTAAGACGGGACTTGCTGAATTGCATCTAAGAGGGAAATGTTTATGTTAACCTGTTTAAACAACTTCAGAATCTTCTCCATTTGTGGATTTTGTTTATTGGGTTTCAACCAGTTTGGAAATGGAACATTTTTGAAATTGGTTGAGTCTAATGTTTGTGGAGGAGATTGTGGAGTTGGAACGGAACCCAAAACTGGAGTTTGAGTGGAGTGAGATGCAGATCCGTTCGGAGCAGCGTTTGAAGAAGAAGAGCCTTTTGAAGAATGAAGAATAGGCTCAGAAGAAGAAGAAGAAGAGGAAGAAGAAGGATCAGAAGAAATGGTCGGGGTGTCATCATCAATTCGGGTGCCGACGTTGTTGTTCAGCATTCTTCCAGATCTCAATGTAGTCATGACACTCATATTATAGTTCCGTTGTTCAAGAGAAACATATACATTATGTGGGTGACCAGGATTTGGGAGTGGTTGAGATGGAAGCCTTCCTATCTATCGCTCGCTTAACGCCGCGTTCAGCTGTGCAATCTGGGCTTCGATGGTCTTGATGCTTTGCCCGTGTGCAGCGGTGTGTTGTACCAGAGACTGAATAGAAGACTGGATGTTGGTAGTGGATTGAGTCGATTGCTTTACGAAAGCCTCTAGACTCCATTCTAGGGAGGAAACCTTATCGTTGTTTGACGGAAGAATGTTGTTTTGAGGAAAAGAATTGTTGCAGGGTGCAAAGTTATTCGTCGGATTCTGAAAGGGTTGGAAAGGCTGCTGAAATTGTTGTTGAGCTTGTTGTTAAGGAGGAGGAGGCCTCTGGAAGTTGTTGTAGCCTTGGAATTGATGCTGATTCTAATTCCAGGCGAAATTGGGATGGTTCCTCCAGTCCTGATTGTATGTAGAAGAGTATGGATCGTTTCTTGGTCTATGCTGAAATGCAACATTAACCTGATCCTGTCCTTGAGAAGGTGGATTGTACGGACACTCTTCAGTCAAATGGGATGTATCCGAACAACAAGCGCAAATGGTACAGGGGGAAGAGCAGGGGCAGGAGAATTAGATGTGAATTTGCTCTCAATTGCTTTCGGTTTCCGCGTGATTGCAGCCATCTCGGCCTTCATTGCAATTGAGATGTCGAGTTGATGAAATCCTGCCCTAGAGAGCCCTGAAGAAGAAGAAGTTGAGGTGTTTGGTTGGGTGCTCTCCCATTGAAGTGTCTGTTCCGCAAGATCATCGAAGAATTGCCAGGCTTCCTCGTCAGATTTGGATAGGAAGTGGCTTTGACAAATGGTTTCTAGCAACAGCTTAGTTGCAGGATTCAGGCCCTTATATAAAGTTTGGCAAAATTTCCATCTCTCAATACCGTGATAAGGGCACTGAAAAAGAAGGTCTTTGTATTGGTCAAAGCACTTCTAAAAAGGTTCAGTAGGAAACTGGGAGAATTGGTTAATTTCGTTTCGAATCTGTGCGGTCTTATAGTTTGAGTAGAATTTCTTTAGAAACACTTTCACAAACTCGTCCCAACTGGTTATTGAATGAGATGCGGTGCTATAGAGCCACTTTTCAGCAAGGTCGCACAAAGTGAAAGGAATGACCCGTAGCCGTATAGCATAATCAGACAGTTGTGTTGTTTTCATCATCACACAAACGTTCTGGAATTTATTGATGAAGATATATGCAACTTTGGATTCAAGCCCGTGAAATTTTGGCAACATGTTGATGAAGTGGGGCTTAATTTCAAAATCATCCCAATTGGCCGGTGGAAGTGAAAAACAGGTAGGGAGTGCGGCGCGGGTAGGATATAATCGATCGTGGAGCGCAATTCGCTGTGGCGCTTCAACAAGAGAAGATCGCGGGTTATTCACACCTAATGGAGGTTGAATAATTCCCGGGGGAGGTAAAGGGATGTTATGAGGAAATCCCGACATCTCAGAAGAAGAGTCTGGTGAAAGTGAAGGTGAAGAAGTATGGATTGAATCACGGTCAACGTCGGAATTGACCGGCAAGGGTAAAGGTGAAAGAGGCGTGGAAGGAGTTTCGACTGTGGTGTCGATCGCATAGTCCGTAGCGACTAATGAAACATGGACTAAACGTGCACTAGGGTCCCTAGTCCAAACGGACATACACTAAACGAGTTTAGTATAGTCAAAGCGTAGAATGTGAGGGTAAGAAAGCGAAAGCAAAGAAAAAATTTGGGTGAAGGCGGTAAAAAGTGGCGAACTTGTGTTTGTTTTGTAAGAATGTGAAATGAAACGACAGTTCAACAAACACAATCACAAATGCACAATCATAAATGCACAATCAACACCTTGACTAGGTTCCTTTAAGTCCACTAGACCTGCTCCTAACTATTTCAAAATGATAAATTGTGAGATAAACCTCAAATCGCCTCTTCACAGCCAGTTGTGGCCAGGTAAGCACAAGTAAGGTAAGGAAGGTTCTGCTCACGAATCACCATGAGACGGGCCTTTTAGAGTTACCTCCTCACTTGTCTAGCCTAGGCACCATAAAAATCATGTTTAGATAAACGACCGAATGCCCATAATCTTCCTTTGTCCTATTGAAAGCGACAAGTCCTTATTTGGCTGAGTCTAGATATTTTTTATTAAGCTTGAGGTGACACTTATGCAATTAGTGATTTCTGGGGTCTTAGGAAGGGTAATGAAATCCCCACCCAATCTGGATTGGTGTTATAGCCCCTTAAGTCCATATTAAATGATGCAATGCACAAATCAACAAGGTTTTGTTTTCAAACAATCAATCAATTTGTTTTTTTACTTTAAATGTGGCGCTGCAACAAATACGGTTAGTTTTTCTTTGGCTTTTTGCGGCGATGTTGCTTAGAATCCTGCAAAGACAAAAATATTGGAGCGTCGGGTTTGAGAAGAGGAAGTTTAGAAAAATACGTACCTAAAAGTGTTAGGTTTAAGAAACTCGTGTCAATATTGTCTCCGAGTGGTTGAATGGTTTACTTGCGCGAGTCCAACTATCCGGGTCTTTGGCACTAAGTGTTCACTACCCTTGTACTTGAAAAATGACCCCTGTTCCGCATGATCGTTGCTCGTCAATCCGTCGAATCTGCAAATGTCAGAAAAATACGGATATTTGAGCTAGAAAGCGATATAGATAGCCAAAGTTCTGAACACAAATAATTAAGAAAATCAAACAATAAAAATGGGATACTAACAGAACACTGGAGGCAACACAAAAAAAACTTTCAAACCTCACCAGAAAACCGGCGAGGTCAGAAATTACCAAGATGTCGCTGTTTCCTGATTTAAAATCAAAAAAGCTTATGAGAAAAGCTTCAGGAGAGGGTCACGTGCTTACACATGACCAGCAGTCACGTGTTGGCACGTGACACCTAAAAGCACCAGCAAGACAAGTTCAGTTTCCCAACTACATCAAAGAGAGGGGCTTCAGTAAGGGTCACGTGCTCCCACGTGACCTGGGTCACGTGTCGGCACGTGACATTTAAAAGCAGCAGCAAAGACCCAACGCTTCCTGATCAAATCAAGGAAAAAGCTTCAGAAGAGGTCACGTGCTCCCACGTGACCAGGGTCACGTGTTGGCACGTGACGATCAAAACATCAGAATTGTTCTCCAGTTAAATCAAGAAAAAGAGTTCAGACAAGGGTCACGTGCTCGCACGCGACCAGGGGTCACGTGGTGGCACGTGACGGTTAAGCAGCAACCAGAAGACAGAGCGCAGAAAGAAAGAAGAAGGCTCATTCCAAAGGGGGTCACGTGCCCACACGTGACCATGGGTCACGTGGTCACACGTGACCGGCTTTCAAAGCCTATTTCGTTGACAGAATTAAATTCTGAAAGAGATTCGAATCTTTCCAAAGGAAAGCGATTATCTGGAACCAATCGAATTAAAGATTTAAAGATGATTGAATATCATTTATCTATGGGAAAATCTCGGGTTTGGAAAGATTTCCCCCTTAAATCTAACCGAAATAACAAAGGAGAATCCCGGGACTTGAAATCCAATGGTGAATAAAATTCACCCAATAATCCAAAGGTCAAAAACGAATGATGGATGCAAATCAAATCTCTCATGAAGATTCGTCAAAAACTAATTGATTCGGCTGCTTCTCCTATAAATAGGAGCCAAGAGACACAAAAAGAAGATAGATAGATACACGCAGAGGGAAGAAAGGGAGAGAGAGCCTTGATACTTCGAGGAACTTGGATCTTCTGCAAAAGAAAACCCTAGGTAAGAAAGGGAAGGCTCCTTGAAGGAAAGGAGAATTTAATTCTCAACAGAGTTTAACTCTGATATATAAAACAGAAGAACATATTGCTTCTCGCTTTGATAGAGGATCTGTAAAGTGCACATCTCCCCTTGAAGTTGAGAATTTAATTCTCAATGGGTCGAGATCCTGCCATGCAGATCCAAAGCACAGAGAGGGAATGGAAGCGCGAGAATTTAATTCTCACAGAACTATAGGAATTTAATTCCTTTAAAATAAAACTAGGGCTTGACCCTGTGTTATGGGAATTTAATTCCTTCAGAACAAAAAGAAACAGGGTTTAACCCTAATTAAGAACCTAGTTCTGTTGGAACAGCGGGGATTTAATTCCCTTGATCATAATTTAACAGAGAGTGGGAATTTAATTCCTTAAAAGCTTTTATTAGGGTTTAACCCTATTTAGTTCTTCACATGTATGAGGAATTTAATTCCTACAGAAAATTCAGAGTCCAACTCTAATCAGAATATAAATCTTCAAAAGGAAGTAGGAATTTAATTCCTCTGAAATTACTGTCAGGGTTTAACCCTATGAGGAGTTTAATTCCTGGAAAAGATTAACAGATCCTCTAAACAACATACATAGAGGCAGGGTCACGTGTCACCACGTGACCCCCCCAAAAGATCTACAGAAAGCCCCTTTGAAGCAGTGCCCTACGTGACCCACGTGACCCTAGGCAGAAGCTTTAACGTATAAGCATTTGAATGCCCGTCACGTGATGGCACGTGATGCTCTAAAAGATGCAATAGTCTCAGCAGAATAAATGAAGGGAGGGCGCTCTCGCGTGCTGCCACGTGACCCCTCTTGCCTTAGTGTTTAACACTAAATTGAAACTCCCGAACCCAGTGTTAAAACACTGTTGGGCCTTAGTGTTTAACACTAATCAAAAAACTTTATTTGCAGTGTCCAACACTGACTACCTTAGTGTTTAACACTAATTTGAGATCTCTGTTGCCAGTGTTTGATACTGATCTGTTTTAGTGTTTAACACTAATTTGAAAAGCCCTGTTGCTGGTGTTTAACACCAATTATCTTTTAGTGTTAAACACTAACTTGTCAATCTCATCCTCAGTGTTCAGCACTGGTTGGTCTTTAGTGTTTAACACTAGACATTGGTCCAATTGGCTAAATGGATAGAGGCAAAGCCTCTCCTGATTGGACTTAGCCCAAGCTGGCCATAAGTCCTCAATTCGTAATCAACTGGGCTAATGGGCTCATAACATAATTAATTGGTCTTGATCCCAAATTGGGCCAAGGACTATCTAATCCATTCCGGTTCTAGGGTACATCTCTTCACTCCTTTGATATTTGGCATTGTAATCCCTCAATGTCTTCAAAGAGGTGACGGGTCCCGACGACCACACATTGATATGGACTGTGGGGTCCTTAAACCCGTGTCTAATGCAAAATTCCTGGTTACGTGGAACGCGGATAACGTCACTCTTTGACCCCGCGGAAAACGCCCAGAGCGGAGCCTAGTCCTCGCCGAGCGCGGCAGTGAACCCGTGTGAAGCATCTAGTGCAAAATTCCTGGTTACGTGGAATGCGGATAACGTCACTCTTTGACCCCGCGGAAAACGTCCAGAGCGGAGCCTGGTCCACGCCAAGCACGGCAGTGAACCCGTGTGAAGCATCCAGAGCACATACTGGACCACAATGTCCTTAAACTACCCATGGACCGCAATGTACTTAAACTACCCATGGACCGCAACGTCCTTAAACTACCCATGGACCGCAACGTCCTTAAACTAGAACAATAGAGCCCCGCATGCTCTTTTGTCGGATCTAAACGGTCCCGTTTAAGTTGATCTTAGCCTTAAAGATGGCTAACGTATCCTTAAACCTTCAAACAGACTGGATTATGAATCCCCCAAATTAACTCTGGCTCGAGGGTACATCTCTGAACTCCTCTGACATCCGTCGTTGTAATCCTTCAACGTCGTCAGAGAGGTGACGGGTCCTGACGGCCATACATACGATGGACCACTATGTCCCTAAACTGGAACAATAGAGCCCAAACGCTCCTTTGTCGGATCTAAACGATCCCGTTAAGTTGATCTTAGTCTCAAAGTTAAACTAACGTATCCTTAACAAACGTTTGAGTTGATCTTAGCCTCAAGTATGGCTGACGTATCCTCAAACCAAACCCCCAAACCCAAATCTAAGATAATACGGATTTGGACTAGTCCACGCCCTACGGGCGACGACATAACTCAGTCTCCGTAAACAATCCACGGGCAACAAAATACAAAACAAACACCCACGACACGAAGTGACCATCTGGGGAAGGAGAAAGTTGTTACCGCAATGCGGTAGCGTAATTAACTGCAGGGGCTTGCGCCTGCAGGGAAGAGCGTCCCCACAATCAAAAACCCCTCAAACGAGGGGGAATCTGACGAAGTCTTCTACATCGGACGCATCCGTCTAAACCTTCGATACATGGTGCCATAAATCAACTTGGCATCTTCGGAGAGGTGGACGGATAGCACCAATTAGCATCTGCCCCGAGTCTCAGCGCCAAGACATCGCAGTCCTGCGCGCCGCCATTCGGAGGGGAACAGATTCTGGCACGCCCGGTGGGACCTTTTCCTCTTTCCACTCCACACTTCGTGTGTCGTGACTCGCGAACCAATCGCGGTTCGCTATTGGTTGCCCTTGGGTTTCAAGATACTAAGAATTGGCGTCTCGCTTATTGCAGAAAGCAAAGGATCGATGGCTTCTACTTCTGCGAAGTTCTCCAACTGCTTGGACTGCAATTGCAACCAACGCCCTGCCTCGCTAGGAGGTATAGCCTACGGACCCCAAGCTGCTTCGCTATTCACAATTCCCGTGGAACAGGTCACTCGCGCCACCACCGGATTGTTCTTTGGGACCATGCTCCCGCCGACAAGCTTCACCGCTCCAGTGCTGACAACGGAAGCTCTCAAGAAGTCGGTCTTTGATCGTCTTACCCCTGCCGCGGCTCCTCTCAACGAGTCGCCCAACGTCAACGCCTCGGTCTTCTCTAGATTGGGCCAGAAATCCTGCGAACCCATCATGGGGCCTACAATCTCAGAGAAGGCTGCTTCTAAGAAAGTGGCCGCTCCTCCCCCCGAAATCGTCAAAGCGGCTTCTCCGGCCAAAAGGTCGGTCTTTACAAGATTGACGGCTTCAGCTCCCGCTCCTGCTGCCCAAAGGACATCGGTCTTTGACAGGCTAATACCAACAGCGACTCCCCACCCAGACAGGGGGCAAGACAAAACCATTCTTACCGCTGACCCTACGCCGTCCGCTCGACCCGCTCGACGTCGCCATTGGCGCCGAGTAAGGAAGGCTGGGGGCAACTCCCCCTCCGGGTTGACTCCATCAGCCCCGGTGGCAGAAGTTAATGCTGCTGTTCCAACTGGGAACAGCTTCGAAATGCTAAATAAGGTGCGAAGGAATTCTCCTACTGCAGTGCTGAAGAGGTCTCCTCCCCCATTAAAAAAGGTTGTGGAAATAAAACCAGAGCAGCCCCGATCTCCTCAACGGCTGTCTTCCAAAATCTATAAGGTTTGGCGGCAGGCCCGAGACTCGATCATCGATCCAAACTTCTCCCGCCAGCACAAGAAGCTGAAAATCCAACCGGAAGCTGGTCACCAGGCTAAACCCCAAAAGGCTGTTGATCAACTGGCTCATAAAAGGAGGAGGCCAGAGAAGACCCCCCAGCATGCAACGACGGCTAAAAGCACTGAGCCCAGACGCCTTAAGTCTGGGGGCATGGTGGTGCACACTGTTTACATGGCCTCTGGAAAGGAGGAAAGCCGCACTTCTACGGGCCACCGACCGCTAACCCGATCCGTGACGAAAGCCCAGGAGCAGCAACAAAAGCTTCAGGAAATGATGAATGCTATGGCCGCACTTACCGGGCCAAAAGAAAACCCAGAAACGTCCTCAGACGCGCGCCAGGAGGAAGAAACCGACGCCGAATTCTTTCGCCGGATACTGGAGAAAAAGGACAAAGAGGCTGCTGAACAAGCGGCCAACATACAACGTATGGGCCTTCTCTTCCAAGATATGATAGGAATGATGATCCAGCAGGACTTACCCGCCGAGGATCCCCCAATCGTTCTTGAAGACGACCGAGGAGAAACGTCAAATCCACCACCAGCCCTCTCAACGGCCAAGGAGGAGGCAATCTCTAAGGCGGACTTGGTTGACTACATAGCCCAGCAAATCCGGGTTCATCACGCGACTGAGGCAGCTGGTCAAGTCGTGAAAACGGGGCGGCCGTATCCAAGCTGGTACGACCAAATCAAATACGCGCAAGGCTATACGATACCAAAATTCCACGTGTATAAGGGGACCGGCAACCCCCATCAACATGTCGCCCAGTTCCGGGCCCTCTGTGGTAACACCGGTGGTGATGATAAACTGTTGCTCCGCCAGTTCGTGGGCAGCCTATCAGAAACTGCGTTCGAATGGTATTCGGAACTCCCGAACGATTCTATCAAAACGTTCGCTGAAATGGAGTTGTTATTCACTCAGCGATTCGCAAGTGCCAGCGAACGCACTCCAATAACTGCACTGATTAACGCCAGGGTAAAACCAGGCGAAACCTGGGTTCAGTATGCTATACGCTGGCGGAACTTGTGGTCGAGATGTGAACAACGCATTGAGGAGGCACCCGCAGTGGGAATGTTCGTGGGAACCCTAGACCCCCACGCAACTATCTCCCAGTTTATGATATTCTTTAAGCCAACCACATTCCAGGCTTTAATCGACAAGTTGGCTCAGATGGACCAGATGGGTCATAGACCACCTCCCCCGAAGTCGGAACCTCGGAACGACAAGGGTAAAGGAAGGGCAACCTTTGTTGCGAATGCCCAACAGCAACCTAACGCCCCGAAACCGGCAGATCAACTGGAGGAAAGACGTCGGTATTATAATGAGAAGATGAAGCGTCCCTACTCGTTCCCACGAGACAAGACGAAACGGTTATTTGAGCTGGCAATACGCAACAGACTTATAAGCCTACCAAATCCAAGGCGACCGCCGCAACCCACCGAGGTGAATAACCCTAACTATTGCTCTTACCATCAAACGGTAGGCCATCCGATTGAAGATTGCTTCGTCTTCAAAGGATGGATTGAAGATCAATACCTCCAGGGGAAGTTTGTACTGTCCGAAAAGTGGAAGGTGAACCCACCACAACCGCATACTCCTAGGAAAGCAGATACACCGGGGGCAACCTGCTCCTTTATTGAAGAAGCTCCATGGGAGGTCGTGCTATCAACTAAAACCAAAAGAATGCTGAGAGACCTTCATGCGTGCCCTGCGATCAAATGGAAGGACCCTCTTGAACCTCAAATTATCGAAGGGATGCTAAGGCGCCGCCCAACTACAAAGACTCGCGATAAGAGCCCAAATACTCACGCCCAATCGTCAAAATCTTCGAAGAAAAAGAAGAAGAAATCCAAGAAGTCCGTGAAGCCTGGAAACGAGCACACGAACTTGCAGAAGCAAATCGATGCACTGGAAGAGTACAATCAAAAGGCGCGAACTCCTGTCACACTGCAAGAGTTCCTCAACCACATCTTTCAAAAGGAAGATGATGGAGAGAGCTCGTCGGATGAATCCGAAGGATATGTGGTGAGTTGTAACGTAATCTCCCACTTGTTTACCGATGATGAGAAAACTCCTGGCACTAAGAAGCTGGAGGCAGAGCCTGTACCAGAGCGTGCATGGCCAACAGACGAAATGATCGACGCTTTTCTAGACGAGATTCGTCTAAAAAGTAAAGCGGATCAGGAGCGTGAGATGGCAGCGTCAGAAGGAACCAAATGCAGGCGACTGAACGGAAGAGTTGAACTACCTCCGCCAGAGCGAAAGGCATCCGAAGTAGACAAGAAGATATTCAAGACGAGAAAAAGGTTTGCCAAAGCCATGTCAATGGGGATGAAGCTACCGCCCTCGGAAGGAAACACACACGATGGGGTGGAGAGGCACCCTGATTATTGCGCATATCACCGGAAAATATCACACCCCACAGAGGAGTGCGATGCCTTTAAGATATGGTGGCAAGGATATGTTGCTCGTCGGCAACATGTTAAGCGCATGAAACGCAAGAGCCGTCGGGAGCGAAGAAGTACTATCGATGGGCACGATAGAACTACTGGCAACTGTTACATGGTTAACGCCAGGGGGTCATAAGTTCTCACCTTTGGGAGCGACTCTGATGAAGAAATGGCTCTGGGCCCTCTCTTCAAAGAATCCGTTTTAGGGAAAGAGGAGAAATCGGAGATCTGCGAGAACATACAGCTGTGCAATCGCACACTCCCAGAAAAGAATCTCGGGCCCGTAAGTAGAAAGGATAAGGGAAAGGAAAAGGTCACTGAAGATATCACTTTAGATGACCAAGTCATGAGAGAGCTGGCTGCCAAAGACCCTCCTAGGAAGGGTAAGGTGGACTATAATATCCTCGCGCACCTAAGGAAGCTACCTTCTCAGCTTAGCATTCTCGATGCCCTCCTATTATCAAAAGAAGCGCGAGACTCATTAATTAAGGCGTTACAAGAACCTGAGCAATTCCAAGCCTTCCTCGCCACTGAAAAGATGAAGGATGAACTGGAGGAAGTGCGTACGGCCGACATCACTTTCGGTGATGAAGACCTCCTTCTCGGGACGCGCGACCACAACCGTCCCCTATATGTCTCCGGATACTGCCATGATATCAAGATAGGCAAGATCCTGGTGGATAATGGATCCTCCGTCAATCTCCTTAATGTTCGGGTGTTGAAGGAAATCTGCATGAGTGTGCAACACCTCGCTCGTGACAAAATTACTATCTCCGGTTTCGATTCACAATCGTCACGGACTCTCGGATCTGTGATACTAACATTACGCTTTGGACTTCTTGTCACAGACATCAAATTCCATGTCATTGACGCCAAGACCTGCTACAACGCCTTGCTCAGTCGTCCTTGGTTACATGAATACAACATCATCCCTTCTACACAACATCAGTGTATGAAGTACTTTAAGGATGGTTTCGAGTATACCGTAACAGGTGAGTTAAACCCATTTTCCGTGAACGAAGTCCGCAAATACGAAGATGCGAAGTACTTTTTGCCAGATTTCGAGGATACAGAAAGGTGTCGCAACCCGGAAAACAAAACCGCCGCCACCATCCCTGTTTTCGGGAGCGATACCGAAGAAGAAGAAGAGATAGTTTATGCTGGGCCGTCTCAACGCAACAACTCGGGGACGTCAGCCCCCATGTTGGTCTTCGGAAGTGATTCAGAAGATGAAGTTAATGCCGTGTTCTCCAATCGGCTGTCAATACAAGCACCCCCTGGCGATGACCATAGTTTGCAAATCACCATGGTACCGCGAGAACACTACAAGGATCTCGACACGCTTCAGGCTAATAATGTGCAGGACCTGCAAACATTTTACGTCCCTCCCAGGCAAAGGGGTGAGAAGGTGATCCTATTCTACCGATCCTCAGAGTCGAAAATAGAGAAAGAGATCTGGCATGGCGCGGATGCTACACTTGACAGGCTCCAACCCATCCGTCTGCCCAGATACTATACAAATGGATTAAAGAAGCTATTGAAGCGCCAAGGAGTACCCTTAAAACAGACTGTTCGGCAGGCTCGATTCTACAACAGGATTTGGGATGTCCCCGGGACTCAACGCAAATTGCCCAACGGGAAGATGGAAACACTCGGGCTTGGATACGCAAGAGCCGGAAAACAGGAACGGGCTCACAGCAGCTACGCTATATATACCTTTGATGAAGAGGAGGACGCCCTGCCAGGAGATGCCAACCCCCCATCAAAACTAGACCCCGCGATTAAAGCGCCGAGTCCGTCGTTTGAAGAACGAATGGGCAAGCCTATCAGGAAAGTGGGTCAGAAAGCTCGGGAAGACCACAACCGCGAAATGGCCATCTACGAGAAGGCCAGGACGCAGCGTCTATTTCAACATGCTGCAAAAGACAAAGACGCTTATCCTCGTCAATCCATTGTACGAAAGGCCCGACGCAGAGACGGAAATAAATCAAGAAGTGGCTCGGGTTTGTCCCTCATGAAGAAGATGAGTCGAGCGTACTCCGTCCCCCGAGACAAGACGGAGAGGTTACTCAACCTCGCTATAAAACATCAAATGATCACACTTCCGGAGTCTAGACACCCTGAGCAAGCCAACAAGGCTTCCCATCTGAGCTATTACTCTTATCATCGAGCCATAGGACATCCTACCGAAGACTGCTTCACCTTCAAGAACTGGGTCGAGGACCAGTACCAACAGGGCAGATTCACTTTATCCAACGGTTGGAAGGTAACGCCGCCACAAAAGCATGAGCCCAAGGCCGCAAGAGCAGAACCGGGTCCACCTCAGTCCGGGGAGCGGGTTCGCACTTGTTATACGATTACGATATTAGGAGAAGAGCCCGAGAACGTAGATGACCTTCCCCGGTGCTTTGAGAACAGCGATGATGAGGTGATCTCAGAATTTCCGCCCGCTCCGAAAGAACTGGAAGATGGTATACATACTACTACAGATAACCTCAAGAAGATTGAGTTGGGATCGGCAGACGACCCGCGACCGACATTTGTCAGCGAGCTGTTATCCGAAGAGAGGGTGGCTGCGTTAAAGAACGTGCTTCTACGGCATAAAGACTATTTCGCGTGGAACTACTCCGAGATGCCAGGATTAGATCTGGAGATTGCTGTGCATAGATTAGCAATATCCCCAGATATCAAGCCAGTCAAGCAGGCGCCAAGGAGGATGCGACTCGAGCTTGAGATGAGCATCAACGCCGAAGTCAAGAAGCTGATCGATTCTGGATTTATCCGAGAAGTCCAATATCCCGATTGGATAGCCAATATCGTCCCGGTAATGAAGAAGAATGGGACGGTACGCATATGCGTGGATTTCAGGGATCTCAATAAAGCCTGTCCAAAGGATGATTTCCCAGTACCAGTAACCGAGCTAATGATAGACAACACGTCCACTCACGAGGTTTTCTCCTTTATGGATGGTTCATCAGGATACAATCAGATAAAAATGCATCCCGAAGACCAGAAGCATACCGCTTTCCGCACCCCTTTGGGTATATTCTGCTACAGGGTTATGCCCTTTGGTCTAAAGAACGCTGGCGCTACCTATCAAAGGGCCATGACAAAGATCTTTGATGACCTCATACACGACGTCGTCGAGTGCTATATCGACGACCTCGTAGTAAAGAGCATGTCATACGAAGATCATTTAAAGCATCTGGAGACTGTGTTTCGACGCCTTCGGCAATATAACTTGAAAATGAATCCCCTCAAATGCGCGTTTGGAGTCTCCTCGGGCAAATTCCTGGGATTCATCGTTCGACACCGAGGTATTGAAATAGATCCGTCAAAGATTAAAGCGATCATGGAAATGCCTCCGCCAAGAACCCTCAAGCAGTTGCGGTCTCTCCAAGGGAAGCTCGCATACATTCGTCGGTTTATCGCTAATCTTTCGGACAAATGCCGTCCTTACAGCCACCTGATGAAAAAGGGAACTCCATTCGCTTGGGATCACAAATGTCAAGGTGCACTAGACGAGATCAAGCAGTACCTGCAGAACCCTCCGGTGTTGGCCGCGCCGGTCAAGGGAAAACCCCTCATTCTTTATACGACCGCCCTCGAAGGTTCCTTAGGCGCATTATGGGCACAAGAGAACGATCAGGGGAAAGAGAGAGCACTCTACTACTTAAGTCGAGTTCTACTGGGGGCAGAAAGCAACTACTCTCCCATTGAAAAACATTGCTTGGCGTTAATCTTCGCGATAACAAAGCTCAGGCACTATGCGTTGGCACATGAAGTCCGTCTCATTTCAAAAGTGGATCCCCTTAAATACTTGATGTCGAAAGCCATATTGACGGGACGACTCGCTAAGTGGGCCCTGCTCTTGATGGAGTTCTCGATAACGTATCAACCTCTCAAGGCAGTGAAAGGCCAGGCCATTGCCGACTTCCTCGCTGAGCACCCGATACCGGCCGATTCTCCTCTGAACTGTGATCTGCCGGACGAGCATGCATTTGATGCGATTAGCGGCGGAAGCACCCGATGGGAACTCTATTTCGATGGAGCGTCCTCCATAAAGAAACAGAAATAAGGTATCCCAATGATCAAATCGGGGATAGGCCTCATCTTTGCAACTCCACAAGGAGGGATAATGCGCTTCGCCTTCTCTTTAACAGAGCCGAGGACAAACAATGAAGCTGAATACGAAGCTCTGATAGCAGGCCTCGAGATCGCCATCGACATGGGAATTGAAGACCTTATATACGGGGATTCTCAGCTGGTCGTTAGTCAAGTAAATGGTGACTACCAAACGTGCAAGCCGGAGTTGGTGAAGTACGGCGAAAAGGTGCAACAACTATTGACCCAAATTCCCTCCTATACTTTGGAGAACATACCGCGCGCGGAAAACAGCAAAGCAGACGCGTTGGCTAAACTTGCTAAAGAACTGGCTAACGAGAACCTCGATGACGTCAGAATTGTGGTACAAAGCCGTCGAGTGCTCGCCCCGGCAGAAATATCTCCGGAATCATGCGAAGAAAAGGGAGCGACTGAGCAGACGACCCTACAAATAAAAGACCATGAGAAGGCCGAAGACTAGAGGGAAGTCTTCATAGACTACTTTAAGTCCCACCGAATGCCCAAAGAAGCGTCCTCAAGACATCAGCTCATGAAACGAGCTCTATCTTTCGCTTTCGTCAACGATATTCTATACAAAAGATCGTTTGATTCTCTATGGCTGAGATGCTTAGGACCTGACGAAGCAGAAAGAGTCATTCAGGAAGTTCATGACGGACTTTGCGGTTCTCACCAAGCAGGCCCAAAGATGAAGTTAAAAATTAAACGGATGGGTTACTACTGGCCCACGATGATCCAGGACTGCCTCGAGTATGCGAAGCAATGCCACTCATGCCAGATTCATGGAGACTTCATCCACCAACATCCGAATCCACTGCACCCAACGGTGGCTAGTTGGCCATTCGAAATGTGGGGGACTGACATAGTCGGCCCCATTGAGCCAGCATCATCCCGGGGACACCGTTTTATCCTGGCGACAACTGATTACTTCTCCAAATGGGCAGAAGCAGTACCACTGAGGGAAGTGAAGACGGAGAATATCCTCCATTTCTTCAAGACGCACGTCATCTATCGGTTTGGAACCCCAC
This sequence comes from Agapanthus africanus, assembly GCA_030015575.1. Classification (NCBI taxonomy): domain Eukaryota; kingdom Viridiplantae; phylum Streptophyta; class Magnoliopsida; order Asparagales; family Amaryllidaceae; genus Agapanthus; species Agapanthus africanus. The sequence continues at coordinate 472,212,648 of CM057350.1, read as the reverse complement.
GGCAGATTATCTCCGATAATGGGCCAGCCTACAGAAGCCATAAGATTAGCCGCTTCGCACAGCAGCACAATATAGACTGGAGATATTCTTCGGTTTACAATCCACGAGCTAACGGTCTGGCCGAGGCCTTCAATAAGACCTTGACGAAGATCATAAAAAGACCGTTTCCAGGAATAAGAGAGACTGGCACGAAAGGCTGCAAGAAGCCCTTTGGGCTTATCGAACTACATTCAAGACTGCCACGAACACGACACTGTACGCGTTGGTATTTGGGACGGAAGCAGTGCTCCCCCTCGAGATAGAGTTACCCTCTCTACGAGTAGCAGTCCACCACGAGCTGACGAACGAAGAAAATGCTCACCTTCGGCTTGAGGAGCTTGATGCCCTCGACGAAACCCGGCTCATAGCGCAACAACATCTAGAGGCCTACAAAGCAAAGATGACGCGCTCGTACGAAAGATTGACCAGGCCGAGGACATTCCGCCAAGGCGAACTCGTACTAGTGGTCAAAAGACCTATGATCCCCAATCGTGCCAAGCGAGGAAAATTTGAGCCAAACTATGAAGGCCCGTATATCATAGACAAGGTCTACCAGGGTGGAGCCTACCTACTCATGGACATGCACGGTGAAAGGCCTTTCAGGCCAATAAACGGCCGCTTCTTAAAGAAATACTACGCTTAATAAGCCACAGCCTGGGTCAATGATAGAAGACGACGACTATGTCCGCTCACTATCTTCCTAGGCTCAAACTTTACAAGCAGCAGCCGGCCCGTCCTTAAACTAACGACGGACCGAAACGTCCTTAAACTAACGACGGACCGAAACGTCCTTAAACTAACGACGGACCGAAACGTCCTTAAACTAACGACGGACCGAAACGTCCTTAAACTAACGACGGACCGAAACGTCCCTAAAACTACTACCGCAGCATCTTTAGGCTGACGAGATAAAAAAAAAGGAGAGAGAAAGAAAAAAATAAAAAAAAAATATATGAAAAAGAATAAAAAAAAAAGACGGTCTGGCCATAAGCAAAATGGGCACGGATGAAAACCCGAAAGGGCTCCGTGAGTAAAAACAGCAGGGCTGTCGGCAAGCGTTCGTGAAAACCCGAAAGGGCGCGACCTTGTAAAAAAAAAGTGAAAAAAAAACGGTATGTCCATAAGCAAAATGGGCACGGATGAAAACCCGAAAGGGCTCCGTGAGTAAAAACAGCAGGACTACCGGCGAGTGTTTGTGAAAACCCGAAAGAGCGCAACCTCGTTAAAAGACACTTGTAGGGTCCTCTCGACCTTGTAAGGAGAAACCACCTGCGTGAGATCCTTACGACTCACAAAGGAGCAACACACTTAGGGATCCTCACGATTTCTAAGGAGAAAATACACTTACGAGATCCTCACGACTCGTAAGGAGAATTCTCTTATGGGACCCTCACGGCTCATGAGATTTGAAAGTCTTAAGTTACAGAAACCTAAACCTGTTCTTAAGAAAATCCTCCACAACCTTCGATATTGCCCTACAAGAGGCTCAATACTGACCCTTGTATACAATCCACGGGCGCGAAAAAATATTTCCCCAGCAAAGTCCCACCCGTGACTAGGGATATGCCCATATGGTGAACAACCCTTATAATTCCTCTCGACTTATAAGGAGAAAACCCTCTTGTAGGATCCTTACGACTTACAGAGGAACATACACTTAGGAATCCTCACGATCCCTAAGAAGAAAATACACCTGCAAGATCCTCACGACTTGTAGGAAGAAATACCTTTGTGAGACCCTTACGGCTCACGAAGTCAAAAGCCTTGGTCGACAGGACCCTTAACCCTGTTTACTAAGCCACCTTTGTTCAATATCGACAGAGGCAAATGATGATTCGCTCCTGGCAACATCCCAGTTGCAGCGGTGCTGATGCCGAAATCGGTGTCCAAAATCCAAGCTTGCGGCGAAAAAGCTAGCAAGCCACACATGCCTACAAAATAGCCGAAATGATGGGGCAACTTGCAATAAAAAGCAGCAAGTAAAAATGAAGGCATAAAAAATAGCCGAAATGATGGGGCAACTCGCAATAAAAAGCAGCGAGTAGAAAATAAATAAATAGCCGAAATGATTGGGCACCGCGAAAAATAGCCGAAATGATGGGGCAATCGCGACCTTCGCGATATAAAAGCTGAAATGATAGAGCATCGCGGAAAAAGAAATAAAATAAAAATAAAATGTATGCCTTACAGGTGATGTTCCATCACACCCTGTATACAATCCAATGGCATAAACAAAAAGGGAACATACCTCCCTCCCCCAGGTTTCACCAAAGAAAGAAGCTAAAGCTCGACGGGCCACAAGCGACCTAGAGATCAGCCCAACATTCATCTCGTAACAACGGACACAACTCCAAGCTAAGCGGAACAGCGGCAACTCCCAGTTCCATGGCTCGGTGGTATACATATCGCCAACAGTTAAACCTCCATCCCATGAAATGCGGATATATTCAGCAAAATTCCTGGTCGTGTGGAACGCGGATAACGTCACTCTATGACCCCGTGGAAAACGTCCAGAGCGGATCCTGGTCCTCACAGAGCACGACAGTGAACCCGTGTGAAGCATCCAGAGCGGAGCCTAGTCCTCGCCGAGCGCGGCAGTGAACCCGTGTGAAGCATCTAGTGCAAAATTCCTGGTTACGTGAAACGCGGATAATGTCACTCTTTGACCCCGTGGAAAATGTCCAGAGCGGATCCTGGTCCTTGCAGAGCACGGCAGTGAACCCGTGTGAAGCATCCAGAGCGGAGCTTAGTCCTCGCCGAGCGCGGCAGTGAACCCGTGTGAAGCATCTAGCACAAAATTCCTGGTTACGTGGAATGCGGATAATGTCACTCTTTGACCCCGTGGAAAACGTCCAGAGCGGAGCCTAGTCCTCGCCGAGCACGGCAGTGAACCCGTGTAAAGCATCTAGTGCAAAATTTCTGGTTACGTGGAACGCGGATAACGTCACTCTTTGACCCCGTGGAAAACGTCCAGAGCGGATCCTGGTCCTCGCAGAGCACGGCAGTGAACCCGTGTGAAGCATCCAGAGCGGAGCCTAGTCCTCGCCGAGCGCGGCAGTGAACCCGTGTGAAGCATCTAGTGCAAAATTCCTGGTCACGTGGAACGCGGATAACGTCACTCTTTGACCCCGTGGAAAACGTCCAGAGCGGATCCTGGTCCTCGCAGAGCACGGCAGTGAACCCGTGTGAAGCATCCAGAGCGGAGCCTAGTCCTCGCCGAGCGCGGCAGTGAACCCGTGTGAAGCATCTAGTGCAAAATTCCTGGTCACGTGGAACGCGGATAATGTCACTCTTTGACCCCGTGGAAAACGTCCAGAGCGGATCCTGGTCCTCGCAGAGCACGGCAGTGAACCCGTGTGAAGCATCCAGAGCGGAGCCTGGTCCTCGCCAAGCACGGCAGTGAACCCGTGTGAAGCATCCAGAGCAAATACCGGACTGTGGAGTCCTTAAAATCCACGGACTATGACGTCCTTAACCTCGACCGTGATGTCTTAAAACTAACGATCAACCACCCCGATTCCCTACGGATTCTGCCTTGGTTTAAGGGTACATCTCTTCACTCCTTTGATACCTGGCGTTGTAATTCCTCAACGTCTTCAAAGAGGTGACGGGTCCCTGTAACCACACATCGGACTGTGGAGTCCCTAAATCCACGGACTATGAGGTCCTTAACCTTGACCGTGATGTCTTAAAACTAATATCGGACTGTGGAGTCCTTAAATCCACGGACTATGAGGTCCTTAACCTTGACCGCGACGTCTTTAAACTACAATACCTGGAGAGACCCCTGACTCCGTGAAACACGCATAAGGATGACCACATCCAGCACTTACAAGTCCTCACGACCTGTAAGGAAGAAAAAACTCTCTTGTGAGATCCCTACGACTCTCAAGGGAAAACCTGCTTAAGGATCCTCATGATTCTTAAGAAGAACTTACACCTATGGGATCCTCTCGACCTGTAGGGAGAAAAACTCTTTATGAGACCCTCGTGGCTCGTAAAATGCAAAAGTCTTAGGAAGCAGATCTTAACCCTGAATCCTAAGCCATCACTGTCCTGCAAAGAGATCAAGATAAATTGTCCGCAGAACACATTCAATAGAAAGGGGACACACCATTGAAGGGAAGAATATGTCTTCATTTATAAACCTCCCTTCGACAACAATACTCGATCTAAAGCCAGCACAAACCACCCGATACGAGAGATAACGAGGCAAGTTTCTGATCTGTATCCTATCAGGCACGCATTTGCAACTGTACGAATGTTTAAGAGGAAATGTTGCCCGAGGCACTGATGTGCATGCAACGTAACGATGGTGCTCGTAATTAAAGAAAAATAGACAGCTCATTTACGCAAGCGAGACACACGTACGACTATCTGACAAGCATGAAAATTCAACAGAAAGCATGCAAACCACCAATGATTAAAGGAGTACATTGATTCAAACATACTACATTGGTGGGAAAAGATCACCAAACAAAGGATCAGAAATACAAGGGTTAACAAAGCAAAACACAAAATTCTCCAACTCTCTCTTCGCCTTCTCCAGCACGTCAAAACGGCGGTTTTCGCGAGGAGTCGCTCCCCACCGGTTGGAGCCGTGCTCATCAGCGAAAACAGACATGACGGCCCGACGAGCTCTTATCTGACTCAGTAAATGAACCGAGTGATCCTTCAGAGCTTGAGTGATTAGACAAGCCTCATGAAAGCACGCAAGCTTGTCCTCCACCGCGTCAAGGATCGCCGAAGTCATCTCCGCCGGATGAGGGGGTATATCGGCAAGCACAGACAGGAGGATCATCCGGAGCCAAATGGAGCCCATGGGAAGGGGAGAGCCCCGACGGGTCAGTAGCTCGTACATCACCGTGTCACATTGAGCGTCGGTGAGAAGGGGATCCGCCAGCCGCGCAGCGAAGCGAGGAATTATCTCCTCAAGGGGCACCTCCCATAGTTGCCGATGAGCATGGGGACGATTGCAAGCCATGGCGATTGATCGGGTTCTCAAAGATGACCACCTTAAGGTATGAATGGGTAAGGCATAGGGTTCAGGTTATATAGGGGAGCATTTAATGCTATGCACAAAAATGTTGTGCATGGTGGGACTATTCTCAAAGCCCGGAAAGAAGGGGAGAGCATTGGAAATGAAATCCAACGACGCATCGGAATTAGGTTAGGGAAATGAAACGTCCCCATCAAACAGATCCCTGCATACGCAACACATGAGCACTGGCCTTTGATTGGCAAATGAGGCGGCACTGCACAGACACAACAGAGAACTAAGCTCTGAGAACGAGAATCAAATTCTTAAAAGAAAAGGTTGAAAGAAAGGACATGAAAAAGTGAAGGCCCTTCTGAAAGGACAATTCATCTCCCAAAACAGATCCGACGGTCACGAAAGGTGACAGCGTTGCACTCACGTGCGGACACGTGAGAACAACGCTGTGGGGGCATTTGTTTCCTGATTTAAAATCAGAAAAGCTTATGGGAAAAGCTTCAGGAGAGGGTCACGTGCTTACACGTGACCAACAGTCACGTGTTGGCACGTGACACCTAAAAGCACCAGCAAGACAAGTTCAGTTTCCCAACTACATCAAAGAGAGGGGCTTCAGTAAGGGTCATGTGCTCCCACGTGACCTGGGTCACGTGTCGGCACGTGACATTTAAAAGCAGCAGCAAAGACCCAACGCTTCCTGATCAAATCAAGGAAAAAGCTTCAGAAGAGGTCACATGCTCCCACGTGACCAGGGTCACGTGTTGGCACGTGACGATCAAAACATCAGAATTGTTCTCCAGTTAAATCAAGAAAAAGAGTTCAGACAAGGGTCACGTGCTCGCACGCGACCAGGGGTCACGTGGTGGCACGTGACGGTTAAGCAGCAACCAGAAGACAGAGCGCAGAAAGAAAGAAGAAGGCTCATTCCAAAGGGGGTCACGTGCCCACACATGACCATGGGTCACGTGGTCACACGTGACCGGCTTTCAAAGCCCATTTCGTTGACAGAATTAAATTCTGAAAGAGATTCGAATCTTTCCAAAGGAAAGCGATTATCTGGAACCAATCGAATTAAAGATTTAAAGATGATTGAATATCATTTATCTATGGGAAAATCTCGGGTTTGGAAAGATTTCCCCCTTAAATCTAACCGAAATAACAAAGGAGAATCCCGGGACTTGAAATCCAATGGTGAATAAAATTCACCCAATAATCCAAAGGTCAAAAACGAATGATGGATGCAATCAAATCTCTCATGAAGATTCGTCAAAAACTAATTGATTCGGCTGCTTCTCCTATAAATAGGAGCCAAGAGATACAAAAAGAAGATAGATAGATACACGCAGAGGGAAGAAAGGGAGAGAGAGCCTTGATACTTCGAGGAACTTGGATCTTCTGCAAAAGAAAACCCTAGGTAAGAAAGGGAAGGCTCCTTGAAGGAAAGGAGAATTTAATTCTCAACAGAGTTTAACTCTGATATATAAAACAGAAGAACATATTGCTTCTCGCTTTGATAGAGGATCTGTAAAGTGCACATCTCCCCTTGAAGTTGAGAATTTAATTCTCAATGGGTCGAGATCCTGCCATGCAGATCCAAAGCACAGAGAGGGAATGGAAGCGCGAGAATTTAATTCTCACAGAACTATAGGAATTTAATTCCTTTAAAATAAAACTAGGGCTTGACCCTGTGTTATGGGAATTTAATTCCTTCAGAACAAAAAGAAACAGGGTTTAACCCTAATTAAGAACCTAGTTCTGTTGGAACAGCGGGGATTTAATTCCCTTGATCATAATTTAACAGAGAGTGGGAATTTAATTCCTTAAAAGCTTTTATTAGGGTTTAACCCTATTTAGTTCTTCACATGTATGAGGAATTTAATTTCTACAGAAAATTCAGAGTCCAACTCTAATCAGAATATAAATCTTCAAAAGGAAGTAGGAATTTAATTCCTCTGAAATTACTGTCAGGGTTTAACCCTATGAGGAGTTTAATTCCTGGAAAAGATTAACAGATCCTCTAAACAACATACATAGAGGCAGGGTCACGTGTCACCACGTGACCCCCCCAAAAGATCTACAGAAAGCCCCTTTGAAGCAGTGCCCCACGTGACCCACGTGACCCTAGGCAGAAGCTTTAACGTATAAGCATTTGAATGTCCGTCACGTGATGGCACGTGATGCTCTAAAAGATGCAATAGTCTCAGTAGAATAAATGAAGGGAGGGCGCTCTCACGTGCTGCCACGTGACCCCTCTTGCCTTAGTGTTTAACACTAAATTGAAACTCCCGAACCCAGTGTTAAAACACTGTTGGGCCTTAGTGTTTAACACTAATCAAAAAACTTTATTTGCAGTGTCCAACACTGACTACCTTAGTGTTTAACACTAATTTGAGATCTCTGTTTCCAGTGTTTGATACTGATCTGTTTTAGTGTTTAACACTAATTTGAAAAGCCCTGTTGCTGGTGTTTAACACCAATTATCTTTTAGTGTTAAACACTAACTTGTCAATCTCATCCTCAGTGTTCAGCACTGGTTGGTCTTTAGTGTTTAACACTAGACATTGGTCCAATTGGCTAAATGGATAGAGGTAAAGCCTCTCCTGATTGGACTTAGCCCAAGCTGGCCATAAGTCCTCAATTCGTAATCAACTGGGCTAATGGGCTCATAACATAATTAATTGGTCTTGATCCCAAATTGGGCCAAGGACTATCTAATCCATTCCGGTTCTAGGGTACATCTCTTCACTCCTTTGATATTTGGCATTGTAATCCCTCAATGTCTTCAAAGAGGTGACGGGTCCCGACGACCACACATTGATATGGACTGTGGGGTCCTTAAACCCGTGTCTAATGCAAAATTCCTGGTTACGTGGAACGCGGATAACGTCACTCTTTGACCCCGTGGAAAACGCCCAGAGCGGAGCCTAGTCCTCGCCGAGCGCGGCAGTGAACCCGTGTGAAGCATCTAGTGCAAAATTCCTGGTTACGTGGAATGCGGATAACGTCACTCTTTGACCCCGCGGAAAACGTCCAGAGCGGAGCCTGGTCCTCGCCAAGCACGGCAGTGAACCCGTGTGAAGCATCCAGAGCACATACTGGACCGCAATGTCCTTAAACTACCCATGGACCGCAATGTCCTTAAACTACCCATGGACCGCAACGTCCTTAAACTACCCATGGACCGCAACGTCCTTAAACTAGAACAATAGAGCCCCGCATGCTCTTTTGTCGGATCTAAACGGTCCCGTTTAAGTTGATCTTAGCCTTAAAGATGGCTAACGTATCCTTAAACCTTCAAACAGACTGGATTATGAATCCCCCAAATTAACTCTGGCTCGAGGGTACATCTCTGAACTCCTCTGACATCCGTCGTTGTAATCCTTCAACGTTGTCAAAGAGGTGACGGGTCCCGACGGCCATACATACGATGGACCACTATGTCCCTAAACTGGAACAATAGAGCCCAAACGCTCCTTTGTCGGATCTAAACGATCCCGTTAAGTTGATCTTAGTCTCAAAGTTAGACTAAAGTATCCTTAACAAACGTTTGAGTTGATCTTAGCCTCAAGTATGGCTGACGTATCCTCAAACCAAACCCCCAAACCCAAATCTAAGATAATACGGATTTGGACTAGTCCACGCCCTACGGGCGACGACATAACTCAGTCTCCGTAAACAATCCACGGGCAACAAAATACAAAACAAACACCCACGACACGAAGTGACCATCTGGAGAAGGAGAAAGTTGTTACCGCAATGCGGTAGCGTAATTAACTGCAGGGGCTTGCGCCTGCAGGGAAGAGCGTCCCCACAATCAAAAACCCCTCAAACGAGGGGGAATCTGACGAAGTCTGCTACATCGGACGCATCCGTCTAAACCTTCGATACATGGTGCCATAAATCAACTTTGCATCTTCGGAGAGGTGGACGGATAGCACCAATTAGCATCTGTCCCGAGTCTCAGCGCCAAGACATCGCAGTCCTGCGCGCCGCCATTCGGAGGGGAACAGTCGCTGGCCAAATTTGCAAATTTGGTGCTCAAATTTTGTGTGTTTTCTCTATGTAATAATAGTATTCCACTTTTATACCTGGATTTTCATTTTAAAACTCAGTATGTTAGCAGAACACAAATCCAGAGAACATCCTTGTTTTTAGTTTTCGTGTCGTTTTTTTTAAAAGAATGGTTTTATCCATTGAATATGTTAGAAAGTTAGTTTTATACAAAATATTCACAAATTAACCCGAGACTACAAGTGTAAAAGCGTTACCGTCTCCCCGGCAACGGCGCCATTTGATTGGTAATTTTTTTGCGTGTCGTATTTAGAAAGAATTTTGAAATTACCGCAATAAAAAACGGTGTCGCGTGTAGTGATCCGTGATGAGTACGGGTCGTCCGCAAGGAGATGGCAGGTTTTTTAGGCTTGTTTTAATGAGTTAATACCGTGTTTTGAGTTGTTGTTTATGCTAAGTGTCGTAACGAGGATATGTTCAATAAAAAGACTTGTTAAGGGTGGTTTTAGGTTAGCTTGCATAAGGATGATATTTGCCAGTTCCTTATAGACCCAATTTTGATATTGACACTAAGGCAATAGGCAACAACGTGGATTAGGGAGCTTGAAATACGGTATTTGCGATTTTGAGCTAAATCCATATTCCTTGTCCCTTGTCCTTCCGTTGATGTCTCTTGACCTTAGCCTTCGGTAAACCACTTGCAATCCGGTCACGATTAGGATTCACCGCTATCTTGGTAGGATAGGATGCCCGACGGAGCGGAATTGCGAGTGGTTTGCTCGGATTTTCAATTGCAAAGTTAAGGTTTTTATGGTTTTAGCAAAAACATCTCCTAACACAAACTCAACATATTCTACCCTTAACAAGTAAATCGATTACTCACACATATTTACAATACCAAAATAGAAAAGAAAAGAAAAGAGTAAGGCAACATAACAAAAATACCAAGAAAAAGAAAAGTTAAAGTTAGAAAGTTAAGAACCAGTGAATTCAATGTGCAAATATCGTCACTTGTTCTTTAATCCTGTACCAGTGTGAAATCAAAATACCAAATTTTAAGGTTGCAAGCTCACTTAAGAGGTAGCAAGATCAAAGTAAATCAATGATTTCACAAGTTCAAAGTATATAGAAAGCAAGACATATGTAATGAAATGAGAACTTTATTGAATTTCAAACAAGATACAATTAATCTTGAAATCAAGAACCTAAATCTTAAGCTTCCAAGTTCAATGAAGAAGTTGCAAGGTTAAGAAAGAGGGACAAGAGCTCAAGAATTCAAAGGAAAAGCAAGTAACAATATTACAAGAGTTCTAAAGCAAAACTAAAGAGAAAAAAGTATATCACCCCTTGCCCATTGATCTGGTATTTATAGGCACAAAATAAAATTAAACAAGTAATAAAAATAGGATGATGTGACTGTAAGGGATAGCCAGAACAAAAATGGGACCCATTAGGCATGGTGGGGCCGGCGAGATCGGTATTATTGAGCATGTCGCTGGGTCAATTCCGAGCAAGTGGGCTCGTGTTGGTGTGGTGGTCTCATATGCACTCCACAAGTCTACTGGAATTGCTTGATTTCTTGATAACAACCTGGATTGCTTAGTAGCTTTTGGAGAGAAATCTTGATACTTCAAATCACATCAACTCTTTTAGCATTTAATGCACATGTTCCCTACTTGCACAATTTCATCATGTCTTGTAGCCAAGGCAGCCCTACCATAGTCCATGTGCACACTTGCATTGTGTTGGACCAAAATTGTGTGCACATATTTATTTGCCAAAAGAATTCTTTAGACAACGATCGGTCTTTTGTTCTGTTTGCAGTGTCAGCTTCCAAACGTTTATATTCATGATTTTGAGTGTTTTTCCAGTATTTTATCATGAACACCTGTAATCTGTATTACTGAGCAGACACTGGTTAATAGTATCGATATATTACAAAATAGATAATGAATGAGCGATATTAAAATGCAGTTTTTATTGATGAACAAATACCCCTAAACTTATCATTTGCTCGTCCCGAGCAAAACAAAAATTCTAACCTTACTTTCGCAGGGAACGCAATTGCACCGAGTTTGTGCAACAAGCCGTTAAATTTCTAGGTGTCCCTAGAAGGAGGAGTATTGACTCCTGAGGGTTTTCAGCGGATATCACCTGTTCCCCTCCGAACGACGGCCAAGACATGGTTGTCTTGCTTGGGATTTGGGGCAGATGCTAATTGGAGCTATCCGTCCACCTCTCCGAAGATGCCAAGTTGATTTATGGCAACATGTATCGAAGGTTTAAACGGATGCGGCCGATGTAGCAGACTTCGTCAGATTTCCCCTCACTTGAGGGGTTTTTGATTGTGGGGACGCTCTTCCCTGCAGGCGCAAGCCCCTGCAGCTAATTACGCTACCGCATCGCGGTAACAACTTTCTCCTTCTCCAGATGGTCAATTCGTGTCGTGTGTGTTTGTTTTGTTTTTTGGTTGCCCGTGGATTGTATACGGAGACTAATTTATGTCGTCGCCTGTAGGACGTGGATTAGTCCAAATCCGTGTTTTCTTAGATTTGGGTTTGGGGTTTTGGTTTAAGGATACGTTAGCCATTTTTGAGGTTAAGATCAACTTAAACGTTCGTTAAGGATACGTTAGTCTAGTTTGAGACTAAGATCAACTTAACGGGATCATTTAGATCCGACAAAAGAGTGTTTGGGCTCTATTATTCTAGTTTAGGGACATAGTGGTTCATTGCATGTATGGCCATCGGGACCCATCACCTCTTTGACGACGTTGAAGGATTACAACGACAGATGTCAGAGGATTTCAGAGATGTACCCTTGAACCAAAGTTGATTGGGGAATCTATAGTCCAATTTGGGACTAAAGTCTGTTTGAAGGTTTAAGGATGCGTTATCCATATTTGAGGCTAAGATCAATTTAAACGGGATCGTTTAGATCCGACAAAAGAGCATTTGGGGCTCTATTATTCCAGTTTAGGGACATAGTGGTCCATTGCCAGTTTAGGGACATGGTGGTCCATGTTCCAGTTTAGGAACATAGTGGTCCATCTCTAGTTTAGGGACATAGTGGTCCATTGGTAGTTTAAGGACGCATAAGTCCATGGGTTTAAGGACCCCACAGTCCATATCAATGTGTGGTTGTCGGGACCCGTCACCTCTCTGAAGACGTTGAAGGATTACAACGACAAATATCAGAGGAGTTCAGAGATGTACCCTTGAACCAATGAGTTGGTTGAAAGAGCAGATGTGCTCAGTTCAAGATGATTTGAGGACTTATGGCCAGTTTGGGCTAAGTCCAATTATGTTTGAAATATTGGCCCTTTGTTGGCTCATTGAAGGAGAGGCTTTGCCTCTAGAAACTTAGCCAATTGGGCTAAAACTAGTGTTAAACACTAAAGACCAACAGTGTTGAACACTGGGATTAACATTAGCAAGTTAGTGTTTAACACTAAAAGATAATCAGTGTTAAACACTAGCAACGGGGCTTTCAAATTAGTGTTAAACACTAAAGCAAATCAGTGTTAAACACTGGTGATCAGAGATTTCAAATTAGTGTTAAACACTAAAGCAAATCAGTGTTAAACACTGGGAACAAAGTCTTCAGATTAGTGTTAAACACTAAGAAGAGAGGGGTCACGTGTGGACACGTGAGAGCGCCCTGATTTCCCTTATTTTATTCTGCAGATCAGTGTTTAACTCTTTTAATTCTGACGGCCATCACGTGTGAGCACGTGATGGAGGCCCTCGCCCTGGTCTGTTAGAATGCTCATTAGGGGTCACGTGGTGACACGTGAGGGCGCCTTAAGGGGGGACCAGATCCCTTTTATTTTGTTCTGCAATTAAGTGTTAAACACTTTTCATTTCCTGGCCATCACGTGTGGGCACGTGATAGGCATTCATCCATTGGATATTAAAGGGATTTGTTAGGGGTCACGTGGGGACACGTGAGGGCGCCCTAAATATGGAGCCAGCTCTCCTTTGTTTTATCCTCAAATCTGCGAATAAGTGTTAAACACTTTTGTTTTTATTTTAGAGCATCACGTGTTGGCACGTGATGGGGATCTATGCGCCAATTGTTAAAGCATTTGCTGAGGGGTCACGTGATAACACGTGAGAGCGCCCAAAGCTTTTATTTCCTTTGCTTTTTCTTTCTGCGTTTTGGGAGTCACGTGGGAGCACGTGAGGTGATGCTTCAAAGTTCTTTGCAGGGGGTCTTTTCAAGGGTCACGTGGGGGCACGTGACCCTAGTTCTTTTCATGAACAGAGGTCTTTTAAGAATTGAATTCTTTATAGGGTTAAATCCTAATTATGATTTTGGAGGAATTAAATTCCTATCGTGAAAGAATTAAATTCTTATTTAGGATGAAACCCTGATTTCTTTTCAAAGGAATTAAATTCCCAGATATGTGAAAGAATTAAATTCTTGATTAGGGTTAACCCCTAGTTTCATTTTAGGAGGAATTAAATTCCTGTGAGTTTGGGAGAATTAAATTCTCAAAACTCAATTCCTCCTCTGTGTTTTAGATCTGCATGGCAGGATCTCAACCCAATGAGAATTAAATTCTCAATTCATGGGGAGATGTGCACTTTGCAGATCCTCAACCAGAGAAAGAACTAAGTTCTTTTCTTTAAATAAGAGTTAAACTCTTTTGAGAATTAAATTCTCTTTTGAAGCCTCTCTTTTCTTACCTAGGGTTTTTCTTTTGCAGAGAATTAAATTCTCCTCTCCTTTCTTTTTTCTCTTGAGAATTAAATTCTCCTCCCTCTGTTTTTCTCTCCCAAAAAAGTCCATCACCCTTTTCTCTTCTTGGCTCCTATTTATAAGAGAAGGAAAAGAATCAATTTGCTTAGTAAATCTCTCATTGAGAGATTTGATTTGTATGTTGAGAGATTTGATTTATATTTTTCATTAATCTGGGCCTTTAGATTGTTAAGTGAATTTTATTCACCATTGGATTTTAAATCCAAAGATATCCCTTTGTTATCTCGGTTAGATTTAGGGGGGAAATCTTTCCAAGTCCAAAATTATTCCATAAATTGGTGATTTTTAATCACCCTCAGATTTTTAATCCAACGGTCCCCATAGACCTTTTGTGTTTGGAAAGATTTAGAAAATTTTAGAATTTTAATTCTATTAACTGTAAGGCTTTCGAAACCAGTCATGTGCTGACACGTGACCCTTGGTCACGTGTGAGCACGTGACCCCCAATTGAGTTCTTTAATGGCCGCTTGTTTATGCTTCAGTTTTAACCATCACGTGTCAACACGTGACCATTGGTCACGTGTGAGCACGTGATACCTCATTGAGGTAACTTCTGATTTTTAATCAGGGAACAGATTTTAGAATTAATTCTATTCATTATTTTAGAGGCCTTAAGAGCCCATCACGTGTCTGCACGTGACCTATGGTCACGTGTGAGCACGTGATGCCCCATTGGGGTCTTTTTTGAGTTTTTATTATATCTTTTAACTCCTCCAGCGGGTTCTTAAAGGTCCATCACGTGCGGACACGTAATGCCTCATAACTTTTGATCCCGGATGAATTATGAGGCCCATTATATATCAAATCGAAGGGTTTTTCGAGACGCTTTCGATACTATCAGAATTTATCTATTTCTCATTCGGGAGTTTGTCAAAAAACAGCCCGGAAGATACTGGTTCCCATTTTCTTAGGTGTATCGCCGCCATTTGATACCTTGGGCTCTTTTGCGCAGAAATTTTTGGCGGGAACATCACCCACAAAATCCCGTCAAACTAGTTTCGCGAGATAACTGTGATTCTAACCCTAAGGTTTTGCTTCAAAGCTAGCAAATATATTATCCTAAGTTAGAAATATCAAACCCTTATTTTTCACACCTCACTTCTTATTTAATCTGAAGATCTTATACATCTTTACGTGTAATACAAATAATGTCGTTTAGTTTCAAAAGGATCGATTAAAGTCGTCATGTCACAAAATAAAGCTCAGATAAAAACTTTAAAAAGGATCATACAAAATTTATAAAGAATTAAGTATTTTTCAAGTTTCATTTTCCAGTTAGGTTTTAAATGCAGAATTTCTATATTCCTTAATAGGAAACTAGGTCTTATTTTTCACTCCACCTTTTACTCGTTTTCTTTTCATACACACCTCTGTGAACGTGCAATAGTCTTCATCATAAGATAAAACATTCATATCTCTGTTAAAAATATTTTTATAAAAACCTGTCTTTTGTCAAGATTATTCTCACACAAAGAACCGTTAGGAATTTTAACTCGGAGTGAACATTTGCTTGACTTTGTTTTAATTTGGACTTTCTAGGCTTCTTAGCAAGCTTTGGGCCAATGTTCCTAAACCAGTTAGTTTTAGGGTATTAGGTGTTGAGACACCCGGCGGACTTAATTGCTCAAGTTACCTAGGCCCTAAAACAAAAAAGACTTATTTTGGCGTGAAAATCATAACGATTTAATGCGAACAGAGATATAACTGGTTGTACAATTATTTTTAGGATAGAAGACGTGTTTAGTGGATCAGGTGTGTAATCACTCCAATCAAGTTCCAGATGGGTTATTCTTTAGAATTAGTTCCAATTAAGGCATCTATAATATCCCTTCATATCCACTTTTATTTTCGAAACTATTCTCGATAGTTCTTATTTCAGAACAAACCTATTTGACCCTCAAGAAATAGTTTATCAATTTAAAAGTTTTCAGGCACGTTAGACTTGTTATCTAATTTTCAAAACTCACAACACGTGCTGTGTGATGTAAAGACGTATAATAGCTACAGTTAAATTTAAGGACGTTTATCTATAAGATATTCAAAATCTAAAAATAGGATTTAGTTGTTCCTATCTTATCAAACAAAACCGTCGAAATATCAAATCTAAGTTCTCCCACTAGCTAACTTGACGATAGAGTTTTTATGTTTTTGTAAATTTTTTCGATTTTTATGAGTTTTTTTTAAAAAGAGTATGCAAATGAAAAATATATACATGAATGCGAAGGTTAGAAATGTGTAGCACATCACCCCCAAACTTAAACTGGATAGTGCCCTCGCTGTCAATGTACATCAATAGGGCAAAATTGTTGAAGGGTGCAAAAGCTTCAGTTTTTCTTTCCCTTTTTTTGGTAATGAAATGAATATGCACAGGACAAGAATATTCACATATATATATACTAAAAATAGTATATACATACCTCCAAACTTATTTGAAACAATGTTTCCACTGTTTATGGCTGGATAACCAAACTTTGGTGGTAAACAGAGGAAGATTATGCAGGGTAAACCGGCTCCTGCAATATCAAGAGCTCCTCTGAAGGTTCTGTGCTAAGGAACGGTTTCAATCTGTGTACGTTTACTTTAAAAAACGAACCGTCCCTTGGATTCTCCAAATCTACTGTGCCATGCGGGTACACACACCTCACAAGAAAAGGTCTCTTCCAGCGAGATCGAAGTTTACCGGGATGGAAATGGAGTCGAGTGTCATAAAGAAGTACCTGTTGTCCAGGTGTGAAGGTTTTGCGTGTAAGGTGTTTACAATGAAACACTTTCGTTCGGTTCTTTATAATAACTGTGTTGTCGTAAGCTTCATCCCGAAGCTCGTTTAGTTCGTTCAGTTGCAGCTTCCGATAACTGCCCGTGTCTTCAAGATTGAGATTCAGCTCTTTGATCGCCCAAATAGCACGATGTTCGATTTCCACAGGGAGGTGGCAATCCTTTCCGTACACAAGCCGATAGGGAGACATGCCTAGATCAGTCTTATAAGCAGTTCGAAATGCCCAAAGGGTATCGGTTAATTTTAAAGACCAATCTTTATGGTTCTTGGAAACCGTCTTCTCCAGAACCTGCTTGATCTGCCGATTTAAAAATTTGGTTTGCCCACATGTTTAGGGGTGGTAGGGCATGGATAGCTTATGATTGATTGAGTATTTCCGCATTAAGGCCTCAAAAGACCTATTGCAGAAATGCGTCCCATTTTCTCTAATGATAACGTGAGGGTGCCTAAACCGGGAAAAGATGTTTTCTTTTAGGAATTTAACGACAACCTTGTTGTCGTTAGTCCGGCTTGGGACTGCCTCGACCCATTTGGAGACATAATCAACAGCTAAGAGGATGTACATGTTCCCAAAAAAGTTGCGAAACGGGCCCATGAAGTCAATTCCCCAAACATCGAACATCTCAACAACGAAGATTGGTTAGAGCGGCATCTCATTTCGCCTGGAAATCCGGCCCAAATATTGGCACCGGGAGCAAGTCTTGCAGTATTTGATTGTTCGCGTTTTGCGTATTTTTTTAATTAGCGCAATCAAGACGGTGTCGCTTGGTAGCTAGCCGGTTGAATACAGGTCGATCCACAGGGAAATGGAATCTTTTTCTTTATGTTTTAACGAGTTAAATCCAAATATTTTGGGTTTTGTTTTAAGATCTACTAACAAGATAAAGATGATAAAAGACTTGCTAGGGTTAGGATTAGGTTAGTTCGAATTAGGAATATCTCACCTCTTTCAATACCCTTTTTAATATCGGTGTTAAGCTAATCGGCAACAACGGGGATTAGCACGACTAGGAAGGAATTTGCAAGTATAAACTAGGCTTTCCATGCTTAGTTTCTTCCTTTTGGTCCTTGTCCGTCCATTCTTGTCTCTTACCCCAAATCTCCAATTAATTCAACCACAACCGGTCTAACTAAGGAATCACCGCTATCATGTAGGATAGGGTGCCGTAGTGAGCGGATTGTGGATCAATTAAAGGGAGTCCGAATTAAGGTGTTGGGAAAAGAAAGGAGTGAGAGTGATTTCCTTCTCTCAAACCTTTCTTCTCCTACCCTAACAAGTGAGAAATTACTCACTCATTAAAAAGATAAAAATAAAATAAGAGGGAAGGTAGAAAGAATTTAGATTAAGAGGAATTTACAACTAGCTATTTGAGACCTCACCTAGGCAAGGATCTTACTCAAGCATCATCGTTGTTAATGATAAAGAAAATAGAAGAAAGGAAAAAAAAACAAAAGAAAAACAAAAACTAAATTCTACTACTAAATTAACAAATAAAAATTGCAGATAATAAAATGCGATAAGAAAAAATGCGAGAAAATAAAAGAACTAACTTTCTTTTTATTGATAACCTCTCAAAGCTCTCTGCAATTTTGAATTGAGAAAGATAAAGAAGAACAGAATTAAAATCCTAGATCTAAAAGAAAAAGAGGCATCCTAAGAAAGGCACCCTAAAAGAGGCACACTAATTTGGTTTTGAGCTTTCCTATTTATAGATAGAAAAACCCTAGGTTTACATTCTGATCCATACATGAAATTACAAAACTACCCCACGAGAGCCGAGTCAAAGCACCGTCACTGCCACCGACATGCGCAGAACACGGCCGCGGTTCCGCAGCAGAAGTGCCTGATTGGCCGTGGTTCCGCGGCCAATTGGTGGAATCGTGGGGTCATCTTTTCAGGGCTTCTCCATGTAGCTTATATCTTCTGTTTTATTCACTTGGTTTCTCAGAAGCTCTTCAATTTCCTTCCAGATTTCCAACATTGCAGAATGATGTGGACTTTTTCCTTGAGCTCCGCGTTGAAGTCTTGGATCTTGTGCTGCCCTTATGCTTTGTGCATTGAAGTGCCTAATGATTTTCCATTTTTCTCTTGAACTGGTAGGCGGCATCATACGGATAGTGCGCGGAAACCCGTATTTATCTGTTGTTGGCTGTAGTCCCTCATTTGTTGCGACTTTTCATGAATTTTACTGTAAAGAGCTGAGAACCTGTAACCTGCAACTATTTAGCAGACATGGATCAAAAGTACCTACTTATTTGCAATGTGGTTAAGAATGGGCGATATAAAAATGCAAAAATCTGATATGAACAAATACCCCCAAATTTATCTTTTGCTCGTCCCGAGAAAAACCAATTTTATTCTCAAAAAGTCCTATCCTCACTTTCGCAGGGAACGTGATTGCACTGAGCTCGTGCAATAAGCCGTTAAACCTCTAGGTGTCCCCAGTAGGAGGAGTGCTGTCTCCTGAGGGTTTTCAGCGGATACTACCCACAAAATCCGATCAATTTGGCCATTGATTCTAATTCTTCAATTTAGTATTCTAGCAAGAAATTCTATCATCTTTAACTTAGAAATCATCAACTTGTATTCTTCACACTTCCTTTTCATTTAACTTTAAATTATATACGTTTTGTCAGTTTAAAAAGCTTTCAGCATCTCCTAAGTTTTCCTTCTAAGGCGCAATCTTAACTCAGGAATTTTTATCATCTCTACTGAAGATATAAGCCCTATCTTTTATTCCTATCTCTCCTCCAAACTCTAATTTTATACCCCTACGTGTGTGTAATTATCACCCCTACACTTGGAAATTCAATTCAAGCTATCATACTCTTGTCCATCTTCCAAAATACTTTTAGTTGGTGAATTTTAGATGAAATTACTCACACATCCTTCATACGATCGTTAATACTTCTTGAGGTACTGAACGACCGATTATAAAATGTGCTTGCGCATTTTAGGCGTAATTCCTCGTCTTGCAATACCTGAAGCTTAGCAGTGACTCCCAAACCAGTTGGTCTAAGGCACTAGGTGATAAAGCACCCTCGCTATATTTTTTATGTATGCTGCCTTAAGCAATTACAAAACCAGTGTTCATTTTTTTTATCTCTTTATTCATCACTTATACTTTTATTTTATTTTCCTTCATACTAAGGATTTCAGACAAGAGAATTTCAAGGTATCCTCTACTATCCCAAGTTTCAAGATGTGTGTAAGTGCATAAAGTAGGGTATATATTTTCAGAATTTGAATTTAAGGTTCAGAATTATTTTTTCAGACTTATACTTCAAATAAAGCTTTCAATACTCTTCCCTTATTTCGACTTAGCCCAAGAACTGAACTCAAAATTTGCTTATTTCCAAATAAACTACAAGGACGTATATTTTCTACAGTTAAACTTTAAGAAAAGTTATTTTTAGGGTTTTTAATTTACTAAGTTTAGGATCTAGTATTTCCTAACTAGTCAACCGTCATGTTGAACTTGAGTCAAATATGGCCAAATTTTTTATTTTTTTATTTTTTTTTTATTTTTGTGGGTTTTAATAAGTATGTAAATGCAAAATATGCAGATGAATGCGAAGGTAGAAAGCTTACCGAGCACACCCCCAAACTTAAACTTGACAGTGTCCTCACTGTCAGGCTACACCAAGAGGGTCAAAATTGTCGGCGCTCCCTAAAAGAAAATTTTAAACAAAACAAAAAGCAAACCAAAAAAATATATATACACAAAAAAGGTCTCCCAAACTTAAGTAAAACAGTGTTTCCACTGTTTAAACGGTGGAGTTCAGGATTAGGGGGAAAAGAGAACAGTATCAATCTATACAAGACCTTACACAGGCCAAAAGTGAGCACCAACCATTCAAAAAATTTATCGTTATAAAGCGGCGGTTGGTGAAAGAATATGGAGAGGAAAGAAATTGAGAGTACGTGAGGCCGTATTGTGATAGAAGTGGAATGCGGTCTTGGTATATAAGAAGAAGAATGGTGGAAGGGAAAAAGAAGTGGAATACGAACTTGAGGGTGGAAATGATTTGAATAAATTAGTAACATCTGTAATGATCGATGTGAAAAGATGGATTGTACTAATCTATCAATATGGCGAAAAATTGGGTCAAATCCCTCAAGATTCGTAAGAAAACATGGGTACGCCGAACTTGGTAAACTAGACACAGATAATGAAGGAGATACGGTGTCTTGCGCGGTCGGAACGATGGAAAGGATCGAGGGGAGTGATTGAGGAAGGGTAACAGTTAAAAGTTCAGGAGGGTGTACACAATCAGTGGAAGGGACATGATGAATTGGAAAATCCGACTCATCAAGCAAAACTGGTTCATCCTCAATACTATCCTCAAAATTCCCCTCAAAAGTTATCTCATCCATGCATTTATCATCAAAATCCAGACGCATATGAAATTCAGGAAAAACAGTTAATGACTCGGGATGATGAATTGGAGAGAGAAACTCATCCAAATCTGTGGGTTCATCATCCGAAATATTCCCAGCGTCGATATTCTCAACCAAGTGAAAATCAATTTTTTCAGACACCTCATCAAATGCATAGATATTAATCAATTCAGGTTCTAGAGTGGAGGTGTAGAGGTTAAAAGGATTGGTGATGGTTTCACTCGAAAGGGACCCTTCACAATCAGGTAAATCAAACACTACAAAGTTGCACAACTCATTAAACATCCTATTTTCAACTGGCGAATCATTTGGAATACTTGATAGACATTCAAAACTGGATTTGTGGGATTCAAGTTAAAATGGGTAGGTTTGATTTGGAAGGGTATACAACTCACTTTCTCCACTTAAATTCTCAACCTGTCCAACCGCCTCATTATACATTGGGAAATTCGGAGCTAGTTAGAAACTAGCTACCGGGTCACTAGGTTGTATGAGGGCGGCCATGGACGTATTCAAATCCATCATCTGTTGGCATGACGCTACCCTAAAGTCTTCCAACGACTGTTCCAGACTAGACATGGGTTGTGAAGGGGTTTCAATAAAAGATTCAAAGTTATCTGGATATGTGAAACTCCTAAATGGCTGTGTAGAAGCAATATCTAGGGAAGGTGCAACAGTTGGGTAGGATGGATAGGAATTGAATTGTTGGACAGGATTAGGATCAACCTTTGGATAAGAAGGTGAATGGAATTGTTGATCCCAAGAACTGGAAGTGTTGAAAGGAGTGAAAGATCGGCTACGAGATTGTTCATTACGTTCAGCAATAGACATGGGTTTCGGAGTTACAACCGGACTCTCAAAAGGGGTATCAACATGAGAAGGGGTGAATGTTTGAAACGGTTGATAAGAAGTGGATTGCCGAGTCCAATTGTTTGTCCTAGACGCGTCTATTCGATCTTTCAAAGAGATTTTTGGCATGGAGGGATCGTTCGAAGTTCGACCAAAGCAAGAACCGTATAAAGAAATTTCTGGTTGTGGGTACCAAAGTTCGGCAAGAGTTTTGCGAGGTGGGGTACCCATGTTAGAAGAGTGAAAAGGTAAGGGGGAAAAGAAGCGGTATAATTTTTTTTTGTACAAAAAAAATATTTGTTTTTGGAGTTTTGAAATTGTTTGTTTGAAGAATACAGAAATATGGGACTAAATATTTTACAAGCACATTCACAATCATAATATGCACAAGCACACCTAGAGCTAGGGTCTTCTAAGTCCACTAGACTTCTCCTAACTGTTCCAAAGTGACAAGTTGTGAGATAACCCTCAAATCGTCTCTTCACTGCCAATTATGGCCAGGTAAGCACAAATGAAGAAAGGAGAGTTCCGCTCATGAATCACCGTGAGACGGGCCTTTTAAAATTATCTTTCTCACGTGTCTAGCCTAGGCACCACAAAGTCAAGTTTAGATAAACGATTGAATGCCCACAACCTTTCTCTGTCCTAATGAGCACGACAGTCCTTAGTTGGCTGAGTCTAGATATTTTTTAATTAAGCTTAAGGGTGATGCATATGCTTTTAGTGATTTTTGGGGTCTTAGGAAGGGTGATGAAATCCCCACCCAATCTGAATTAGTGTTATAGCTCCTTAAAATCTGTATTAATTATGCAAAGCAGTAACAACCAAAAATCTAAAACACTTGCAAAAAATTTTATTTTGGCTGCGCAAAGAATCCTGCACAAAAACAAATTTATTGGAGAGGGGAAGAGAATCTGTACAAAGAATCCTGCACAAAAACAATTTTATTGGAGAGGGGAAGAGAATCTGTGCAAAGAATCCTGCAGGAAAAATATTTCAGTGGAGTTCAGAGAAGAGGAAAAGAGAAAAGAGATACTTACAGAGAAAATTAGGTGCTGACGTCACCAGTTGACCACGGTTCCGCGGTCAAACCCTTGATTCTGCCGCGGTTCCGCGGTTGAACAGTTGGTTTGGATCTTCTGACTTTTTTCTTGTGCTGAGTTGGTTCTCCTCTTTCTGTTTAGATCCCCTGATTCTGGATTTGTTCACTGAGTTTGCTCCAGATCTGAATCAGGTCTTCTTCCAATCCTGCACACTTGCACAAAGATTTTTCAAAAATAACAAGATGTTTTTTTTATTTTAATGTTTTTTAATTTTTTAATTTTTATATTTTTATTTAACTCGAAATTTCACAAAGAAAGAGACTACCGTCTCCCCGGCAACGGCGCCATTTGATTGTTCGCGTTTTACGTATTTTTTTCAATTACCGCAATCAAGACGGTGTCGCTTGGTAGCTAGCCGGTTGAGTATGGGTCGATCCACAGGGAGATGGAATCTTTTTCTTTATATTTTAATGAGTTAAATCAAAATATTTTGGGTTTTGTTTTAAGATCTACTAACAAGATAAAAGATGATAAAAGATTTGCTAGGGTTAGGATTAGCTTAGTTCGAGTTAGGAATATCTCACCTCTTTCAATGCCCTTTTTAATATCGGTGTTAAGGTAATCGGAAACAACAGGGATTAGCACGACTAGGAAGGAACTTGCAAGTATAAGCTAGGCTTTCCATGCTTAGTTTCTTTCTTTTGGTCCTTGTCCGTCCGTTCTTGTCTCTTAGCCCTAACTTCCAATTAATTCAACTACAACCGGTCTAACTAGGCAATCACCGCTATTATGTAGGATAGGGTGCCGTAGTGAGCGGATTGCGGTTCAATTAAAGGGAGTCTGAACTAAGGTGTTGGGCAAAGAAAGGAGTAAGAGAGATTTTCTTCTCTCAAACCTTCCTTCTCCTGCCCTAACAAGTGAGAAATTACTCACTCATTAAAAAGATAAAAATAAAACAAGAGGGAAGGTAGAAAGAATTTAGGTTAAGAGAAATTTACAACTAGCTATTTGAGACCTCACCTGGGCAAGGATCTTACTCAAGCATCATCGTTGTTAATGATAAAGAAAATAGAAGAAAGAAAAAAAAACAAAAGAAAAACAATAACTAAATTCTACTACTATATTATCAAATAAAAATTGCAGATAATAAAACGCGATAAGAAAAAATGCGAGAAAATAAAAGAACTAACTTTCTTTTTATTGATAACCTCTCAAAGCTCTCTACAATTTTGAATTGAGAAAGATAAAGAAGAACAAAATTAAAATCCTAAATCTAAAATAAAGGAAGGCATCCTAAGAAAGGCACCCTAAAAGAGGCACACTAATTTGGCTTTGAGCTTTCCTATTTATAAATAGAAAAACCCTAGGTTTACATTCTGATCCATACACGAAATTACAAAACTACCCCACGAGAGTTGAGTCAAAGCACCGACACTGCCACCGACATGCGCAGAACACGACCGCGGTTCCGCGGCAGAAGTGCCTGATTGGCCGCGGTTCTGCGGCCAATTGGTGGAATCGTGGGGCCATCTTTTCAGGGCTTCTCCATGTTGCTTATATTTTCTGTTTTATTCACTTGGTTTCTCAGAATCTCTTCAATTTCCTTCCAGATTTCCAACAGTGCAGAATGATGTGGACTTTTACCTTGAGCTCCGCGTTGAAGTCTTGGATCTTGTGTTGCCCTTGTGCTTTGTGCATTGAAGTGCCTAATGATTTTCCATTTGTCCCTTGAACTGGTAGGCAGCATCATACGGATAGTGTGTGGAAACCCGTATTTATCTTTTGTTGGCCGTAGTCCCTCATTTGTTGCGACTTTTCACGAATTTTACTGTAAAGAGCTGAGAACCTGTAACCTGCAACTATTTAGCAGACATGGATCACAAGTACCTACTTATTTGCAATGTGATTAAGAATGGGCGATATAAAAATGCAAAAATCTGATATGAACAGTATTCATATGCATATTTGAAAAGTTTTGGCCAGTAAAAGCCACATTGCAAGGCTTTCTCAGCTGTCTGTCTTTGGCCAAAGTGCCCGCCACATGCTTGATCGTGGCAAAAAGACAACACACTCTTGAATTCGTTTTCAGGAACACACCGTCGAATGATTTGGTCTGGACAGTACTTGAACAAGTAGAGCTCGTCCCAGTAAAAGTGTTTTACTTGGTATAAAAATCTAAGTCTCTCCTGACTCGACCAATCGTCAGGTATGAGTCCAGTCGCCAGGTAGTTCACAATATCTGCGAACTAGGGTTCGCAAGATATCATCAAGAGTTGTTCATCAGGGAAAGTATCGTCGATTGGGAGAGGAAGCGTCGACGAAGAAGGAAGTCGTGAAAGATGATCGGCTACTATATTTTCACATCCTCTTTTGTCCTTAATGATAAGGTCAAATTCTTGAAGTAAAAGGATCCAACGTATTAACCGAGATTTTGCATCCTTTTTCGCAAAAAGATATCGCAGAGCTGAATGATCGGTGTAGACAATGACTGGAGAGCCGATCAGATAGGGCCTGAATTTCTCTAAAGCAAACACAACAGCCAAGAACTCTTTCTCGGTTGTAGTGTAATTCATTTGGGCGTCATTCAGGGTATGGCTCGCGTAGTAGATTACGTGCGGCATCTTATTGATGTGTTGTCCTAAGACCGTACAGATAGCAAAGTCGGATGCATCGCACATAATCTCGAAAGGATGCATCTAATCAAGTGAAGAAAGAACGAGAGCAGTGGTGAGTGAGCTTCTCAGTGATTCAAAAGAAGTCAAACAGCTCGAGTCGAAGTTGAACGTGGTATTCTTGGCCAGAAGAAGAGTCAAGGGTCAAGCAATCTTGCTAAAGTCCTTGGTAAACCGTCTGTAAAAAACCGGCATGGCCAAGGAAGGATCGGATATCTCTGACGAATTTGGGAGGAGGGAGGTTGGAAATGGCATCAATCTTTGCTTTGTCAGCCTTAATTCCATTCTGTGAAATGATATGTCCTAGGAAAATACCTTCGCGCACCATGAAGTGGCATTTTTCCCAGTTTAAAGTGAGATTTTTATTCTTACATCGGGTAAGGACAGCGTCAAGATGTTGCAGACACTCGTCGAAAGACTCGCCAAAGATGGAGAAATCATCCATGAATATCTCCAAAAAAATTTCAACCATGTCAGAGAAAATTCCCATCATACACCGCTGGAAGGTAGCGGGAGCATTGCATAGCCCAAAGGGCATGCGGCGATATGCGAACGTGCCGAAAGGACAAGTGAAAGTGGTTTTTTCCTGGTCTTTCTCGGCGATGGGAATCTGGTTGTAGCCTGAGTAACCGTCCAGAAAACAGTAATACTCATGTCCAGCTAATCTTTCGAGCATTTGGTCAATGAATGGAAGCGGAAAGTGATCCTTCTGCGTTGCGGTGTTGAGTTTTCGATAATCAATACATACTCGCCACCCGGTTTGGATGCTAGTAGGGATCAACTCATTCGCTTCGTTTGTGATGACCGTAATGCCCGACTTCTTAGGGACAACGTGTATAGGACTGACCCATTGGCTGTCCGAAATAGGGTAAATGATACCACTATCCAGACATTTGATGATTTCCTTTTTCACAGCCTCCTTCATGACTAGATTTAACCGCCTTTGTAGATCCTGAGCTGGTTTGGCATCATCCATCAGGTGAATGTGATGTTCAACGATCAGGAGACCGATCCCCTTGATGTCCGCTATCTTCCAGCCGAATGCTTGCCGATTGGATTGCAAGACCATGAGAAGGGCTTTCTCTTGCTTTAGAGCTAGAGAAGCCAAGATGATGACTGAGAGGGTCTCGTTCTCACCTAAGTAAGCGTACTTGAGGTGAGACGGCAAAGGCTTGAGTTTGAGCGTAGGAGGTGAAATGACTGAAAGCAAGATGTGAGAAAATGTCTCGAACTCAAAAGATTTCAATAGGGGCTCAAAGTGAGTGTATGTGACTGAGTCAGATGGTTCAACCAATGCATCGTAAAATTCGAAAGATTCAAACTCGAGCGGCGACAAGCCAAGATCGTTCGAAAACGTGAACCACTCGTAATCATTGTTGGAAGCGGAAGTAGCAGCAAGTTCAAAGAAGAACGCACTAGTGGCGTCAAGATTACTGTGATCAAACAAGAATTCCTCAAATTCACAGTCCTCTACGACGATCTCCTGGATGGAAGAAACATCTAGTATATGAGCACTTGGTTTGGATGGCTGATTCCCTAACCTAAAAATGTTGAGTTCAATTGTCATGTTTCCAAAAAATAGTTTCATCGAACCATTTCGACAATTGATCACGGCATTTGAGGTTGTAAGGAATGGGTGACTGAGTATCACTGGAATCTGATTCCGGGGGTTAGCTACAGGTTGTGTATCTAAAACAATGAAATCAACGGGGAATATAAAGTCCCCAACCTTTATTAACACATCCTATAGCTCACCCCTAGGATGGGTGATAGATCGGTCCGCCATTTGAAGAGTGCAGTGTCTGGGTTTCAGCTCTCCTACACCTAGCTGCTCATATACAGAATACGGAAGCTGGTTAACACTGGCACCAAGATCCAAAAGAGCACGGTTGATGTTCTTATCCCCAATGGTTATTGAAATCGCAGGACAGCCAGGGTCCTTCCGTTTTTGAGGTAAAGCTTGGATAAGAGCATCACTCACGGTACTAGCTAAGAAAACCTTCTTTGGTACCTGAGATTTCCTTTTCTTAGTGCATAAGTCCTTCAAGAATTTTACGTAAGACGGGACTTGCTGAATTGCATCTAAGAGAGGAATGTTGATGTTAACCTGTTTAAACAACTCCAGAATCTTCTCCATTTGTTTATTTTGTTTATTGGATCTCAACCGGTTTTGAAATGGAACATTTTTGAAATTGGTTGAGTCCAATGTTTGTGGATGAGATTATGGAGTTGGAAAGGAACCCAAAACTGGAGTTTGAGTGGAGTGAGATGTGGATCCGTTCGGAGGAACGATTGAAGAAGAAGAACTTTTTGAAGAATGGAGAATAAGCTCAGAAGAAGAAGAAGAAGGATCAGAAGAAATGGCCGGGGAGTCATCATCAATTCGGGTGCCGACGTTATTGTTCAGCATTCTTCCAGATCTCAATGTAGTCACGGCACTCACATTATGGTTCTGTTGTTCAAGAGCAACATGTACATTATGTGGGTGACCAGGATTTGGGAGTGGTTGAGATGGAAGCCTTCCTTTCTCTCGCTCGCTTAACGCTGCGTTCAGCTGTGCAATCTGGGCTTCGATGGTCTTGATGCTTTGCCCGTGTACAGCGGTGTGTTGTACCAGAGACTGAATAGAAGACTGGATGTTGGCGGTGGATTGAGTCGATTGCTTTACAAAAGCCTCTAGATTCCGTTCTAGCGAGGAAACCTTATCGTTGTTTGACGGAACAAAATTGTTTTGAGGAAAAGAATTGTTGCACGGTGCAAAGTTGTTCGTCGGATTCTGAAAGGGTTAGAAAGGCTGCTGAAATTGTTGTTGAGTTTGTTATTGAGCTTGTTGTTGAGGAGGAGGAGGCCTCTGGAAGTTTTTGTGGCCTTGGAATTGATGTTGATTCTGATTCCTGGCGAAATTGGGATGGTTCCTCCAGCCGGGTTTGTATGTGGAAGAGTATGGATCGTTTCTTGGTCTTTGCTGAAATGCAGCATTAACCTGATCCTATCCTTGAGAAGGTGGATTGTGCAGACACTCTTCGGTCAAATGGGATGGATCCGAACAACAAGCGTAAATGGTACGATGGGGAAGAGCAGGGACAGGAGAAGGAGATGTGAATTTGCTCTCAATTGCTTCCAGTTTCCACGTGATTGCAGCCATCTCGGCCTTCATTGCAATTGAGATGTCGAGTTGATGAACTCCTGCCCTAGAGAGACCTGAAGAAGAAGAAGTTGAGGTGTTTGGTCGGGTGCTCTCCCACTGAAGCGTCTGTTCCACAAGATCATCGAAGAATTGCCAGGCTTCCTCGTCAGATTTGGATTGGAAGTGGCCTTGACAAATGGTTTCTACCAACTGCTTAGTTGCAGGATTCAGGCCCTCATATAAAGTTTGGCAAAGTTTCCATCTCTCAATACCGTTACGAGGGCACTGAATACGAAGGTCTTTGTATCGGTCAAAGCACTTCCAAAAAGGTTCAGTAGGAAACTGGGAGAATTGGTTAATTTCGTTTCGAATCCGTGCGGTCTTATGATTTTGGTAGAATTTCTTTAGAAACGCTTTCACAAACTCGTCCCAACTGGTTATCGAATGAGATGCATTGCTATACAACCACTTTTCAGCAAGGTCGCACAAAGTGAAAGGAATAACTCGTAGCCGTTTAGCATCATCAGACAGTTGGGTTGTCTTCATCATCGCACAAACATTCCGGAATTTATTGAT
The DNA here is from genome assembly GCA_030015575.1 of Agapanthus africanus. Lineage (NCBI taxonomy): Eukaryota > Viridiplantae > Streptophyta > Magnoliopsida > Asparagales > Amaryllidaceae > Agapanthus > Agapanthus africanus. The sequence continues at coordinate 472,183,396 of CM057350.1, read as the reverse complement.
GAAGATATAGGCATCTTCAGATTCAAACCCATAAAATTTGGGAAACATGTTGATGAAGTGGGGTTTAATTTCAAAATTATCCCCATTGGCCGGTGGAAGTGAAAGACAGGAAGGGAGTGCGGCACGGGTAGGATAGAATCGATCTTGGAGCGCAATTCACTGTGGTGCTTCAACAAGAGAAGGTCGCGGGTTATTCACACCTAATGGAGGTTGAATAATTCCCGGGGGAGGTAAAGGTATGTTAAGAGGAAATCCCGACATCTCAGAAGAAGAGTCTGGTGAAAGTGAAGGTGAAGAAGTATGGACAGAATAACGGTCAACGTCGGAGTTGACCGGCAAGGGTGAAGGTGAAAGAGGCGTGGAAAGAGTTTCGACTGCGGTGTCGATCTCGTAGTCCGTAGCGACTAACGAAACGCGGACTAAATAGGAACTAGGGTCCCTAGTCCAAGCGGATATACACTAAACGAGTTTAGTATAGTCAAAGCATAGAATGTGAGTATAAGAAAGAGAAAGTGGAGAAAAAAATTGGGTGAAGGTGGTAAAAAGTGGCGAACATGTGTTTGTTTTGTAAGAATGTGAAAATGAAATAACAGTTCAATGAACACAATCACAAATGCACAGTCACAAATGCACAATCAACACTTAGACTAGGGTCCTTTAAGTCCACTAGACCTGCTCCTAACTGTTCCAAAGTGACAAATTGTTAAATAACCCTCAAATCGCCTCTTCACAGCCAGTTGTGGCTAGGTAAGCACAAATGAGGCAAGGAGGGTTCCGCACCGTGAGATGAGACTTTTAGAGTTACCTCCTCACTTGTCTAGCCTGGGCACCACAAAAGTCATGTTTAGATAAACGACCGAATGCTCACAATCTTCTTTTGTCCTATTGAGCACGACAAGTCCTTATTTGGCTGAGTCTAGATATTTTTTTATTAAGCTTGAGATGACACTTATGCAATTAGTGATTTCCGGGGTCTTAGAAAGGGTGATGAAATCCCCACCCAATCTGGATTGGTGTTATAGCTCCTTAAGTCCGTATTAAATGTTGCAATGCTCAAATCAACAAGGTTTTGTTTTCAAACAATCAATCAATTTGTTTTTTTTACTTTAAATGTGGTGCTGCAACAAATACGGTTAGCTTTTCTTTGGCATTTTGCGGTGATGTTGCCAAGAATCCTGCAAAGACAAAAATATTGGAGTGTCGGGTTTGAGAAGAGGAAGTTTAGAAAATACGTACCAAAAAGTGTTGAGTTTAAGAAACTCGTGTCGATATTGTCTCCGTATGGTTGAATGGTTTGCTTGCACGAGTCTAACTATCCGGGTCTTTGGCACTAAGTGTTCACACCCCTTGTACTTGAAAAATACCCCATGTTCCGCACGATCGCTGCTCGTCAATCCGTCGAATCTGCAAATGTCGGAAAAATACGGATATTTGAGCTAGAAAGCGATATAGATAGCCAAAGTTCTGAACACAAATAATTAAGAAAATCAAACAATAAAAATGGGATACTAACAGAACACTGGAGGCAACACAAAAAAAACTTTCAAACCACACCAGAAAACCGGTGAGATCGGAAATTACCAAGATGTCGCTAGCCAAATTTGCAAATTTGGTGCTCAAATTTTGTGTGTTTCCTCTATGTAATAATAGTATTCCACTTTTATACCTTGATTTTCATTTTAAAACTCAGTGTGTTAGCAGAACACAAATCCAGAGAACATCCTTGTTTTTAGTTTTCGTGTCGGTTTTTTTTAAAAGAATGGTTTTATCCGTTGAATGTGTTAGAAAGTTAGTTTTATACAAAATATTCACAAATTAACCCGAGACTACAAGTGTAAAAGCGTTACCGTCTCCCCGGCAACAGCGCCATTTGATTGGTAAGTTTTTTGCGTGTCGTATTTAGAAAGAATTTTGAAATTACTGCAATAAAAAACGGTGTCGCGTGTAGCGAGCCGTGATGAGTATGGGTCGTTCGTAGGGAGATGGTAGGTTTTTTTTAGGCTTGTTTTAATGAGTTAATACCGTGTTTTGAGTTGTTGTTTATGCTAAGTGTCATAACGAGGATATGTTCAATAAAAAGACTTGTTAAGGGTAGTTTTAGGTTAGCTTGCGTGAGGATAATGTTTGCCGGTTCCTTATAGACCCAATTTTGATATTGATATTAAGGCAATAGGCAATAACGTGGATTAGGAAACTTGAAATACGGTATTTACGATTTTGAGCTAAATCCATATTCCTTGTCCCTTGTCCTTCCGTTGATGTCTCTTGACCTTAGTCTTCGGCAAACCACTTACAATCCGGTCACGATTAGGATTCACCGCTATCGTGGTAGGATAGGATGCCTAACGAGCAAATTGCGAGTGGTTTGCTCGGATTTTCAATTGCAAAGTTAAGGTTTTTAAGGTTTTAGAAAAAACGTCTCCTAACACAAACTAACCATATTTTACTCTTAACAAGTAAATCGATTACTCACACATATTTACGATACCAAAATAGAAAAGAAAAGAGTAAGGCAACATAACAAAAATAGCAAGAAAAAGAAAAGTTAAAGTTAGAAAGTTAAGAACCGGTGAATTCAATGTGCAAATATCGTCACTTGTTCTTTAATCTCGTACCAATGTGAAATCAAAATACCAAACTTTAAGGTTGCAAGCTCACTTAAGAGATTTCAAGAACAAAATAAAGCAATGATTTCACAAGTTCAAAGTATGTAGAAAGCAAGACATATGTAGTGAAATGAGAACTTTATTGAATTTCAAACAAGATACAACTAATCTTGAAGTCAAGAACCTAAATGTTTAGCTTGCAAGTTCAATGAAGAAGTTGTAAGGTCGAAACAAAGGGGCAAGAGCTCAAGAGTTCAAAAGAAAAGCAAGTTACAATATTACAATAGTTCTAAAGAAAATCTAAAGAGAAAAAAGTATATCACCCCTTGCCCATTGATCTGGTATTTATAGGCACAAAAGAAAATTAAACAAGTAATAAAAATAGGATGATATGACTGTAAGGGATATCCAGAACAAAAATGGGACTCATTAGGCATGGTGGGGCCGGCGAGATCGGTATTATTGAGCATATCACCGGGTCAATTCCGAGCAAGTGGGCTCGTGTTGGTGTGGTGGTCTCATATGCACACCACAAGTCTACTGGAATTGCTTGATTTCATGATAACAACCTGCATTACTTAGTAGCTTTTGGAGGGAAATATTGATACTTCAAATCACATCAACTCTTTTAGCATTTAATGCACATGTTCCCTACTTGTACAATTTCATCATGTCATGTAGCCAAGGCAACCCTACCGTGGTCCATGTGCACACTTGCATTGTGTTGGACCAAAATTGTGTGCACACATTTATTTGCCAAAAGAATTCTTTGGACAACGATCAATCTTCTGTTCTGTTTGCAGTGTCGGCTTCCAAACGTTTATATTCATGATTTTGAGTGTGTTTCCAGTATTTTACCACGAACACCTGTAATCTGTATTACTGAGCAGACACTGGTTAATAGTACCGATAAATAACAAAATAGATAATGAATGGGTGGTATTAAAATGCAGTTTTTAGTGATGAACAAGGTGCTTATTAGGTTATGAGTACGTTGGACGGACTCGCTGGGAACATGCTAGTTGGGATTATACCTATTGTCAAATAGCAGTTCCCTGGTGACATATGTACAGATTAGTCTGTCGACCTGAGATCATTATTTGTCACGTGTGAGTTCCCACTGTGCTTTGATTACTACCCTACCACGGCTCAAAGGAGTCGTGTGATTGATTTTTTATTTGGAAAAGTGTTTTGTAAGAAACCGCAATCAATAACGGTATCGCTTGTATCTAGCCGAGATGAGTACGGGTCGTCCTCAGGGAAACGTTGAACCTTTTACTTGCTTTAGAAGAGTTGATTGGAATATGGATAGTTTGTTCTAGATCTATGATATACGGATGTAGAATTTATGAAGAAGAGGTTCATAGAATTTAGTTAGTAATGGACGATTAATTAAAGATGACTCATTTTATCTTTTAATAGATTTAAAACTAGATCGATAGTGATGAATGAAAATTAAGGTTTTTGGAGGGAATAGGGTTCCCACTCTTAACTCTTATCTTTTCATTGACCTCTATTCATGTCTAGCCTTTACCGAAACAAGTGTTAATCTAATCTCAAATCGTGGTGGAGACTATCAATAAATTGATAGCGCGCCCGATAAAGATGTTAACAATTGTTTTGGTAAAGTTTATAAACTTTAAAAGATATAAAAGAAGTCAAGAGATTTTATCATCCATTTATCTACTCTAATCCTACGAATCCTATCAAGCGTAGAATTACTCACGCATGGTTGAGATAGAAGAGAAGATAGAGAAGGAGATCATAATGTAAATGCAGAAAGTAATGCAGAAATTAAATGCAGAAAGTAAAATGCAAAGAATTAAACTAAAGATCTACCTTTTTATTAATCAACTATCATTTATAAATCCGTCGAATTTAGAGTACAAGAACTCTAGTTTATGCTTCCGATCTCTGTCTCGTAGGAAGTAGATGATGCGTCGATTGATCACGTCGATCCGTGGACCTACCTTGGATCTCTTGATCTTGTCAGTGATATATTAAGTGCTGATTTTAGTGATCTATTTCGAGATTAGATAGATAATTTTCATATGAAGCTCTCGGTCCTTTAAATACTACTAGAAGCCAAAACCCTAGATATCATGTGTTAAGATTTGTTTTTGTGATCAAACCAGAAAATCTCAGATCCTACGGCCACGATAAGGCCGTGGATCCGCTGCATATTAAGCATATTAGCCGCGGTTGGGCGGCGGCATGGTGCAATCAGGATTCCAAAATTCTTGAGCTTCCTCATGTTGACACGTGGAGATTGTTGTGATGTCTGGATTCTTTATATCTTCTCCGAGTTTCTGCCATTATTGATTTTACGATTTGATTCAAGTTTATCGGCAGATTTCATTCCCGACATCTTGGATATCTCGATCTACAGACCTGAGCTAAATCTGCACAATATCTCAATTCATAGTATTAGTAATAATTTTTATATTTGAGATATTATCCTAATCATTTTATATATGATACAATATTGTAAGAATATTGATTAAGAATATTTGATATGATATGCATATTTAAATTATTAAAATATCATATAAATATTATATGCAAATGTTTTCTTTCATAATGTTAAGTATAGTATATAAACATATGAAAAAGAGTAATTTGCAGATAAACCCACATATGTTCCATATTTACGATAAACACCTTTAAGTACTTAATAAAAGTAAGGAAAATGTTCTATCAAATGTGCAATATATTCGACTGAACAAATACCCCCAAACTTAATTTTGATCGTCCAGAGTAAACTAGTTATTCAAGAGAGGGAGAAAAAGAAAAAGAAAAACCCAGCACACTTTTGTAGGCAATCACGATTGCACTGAGCTTGCGCAACTAGCTTTTAAATCTCTAGGTGTCCCTAGTAGGAGGAGTGCTGTCTCCTGAAGGTTTTCAGCGGATTACACTCACAAAATCCCATAATAAAAGAAAGAAGATGAAAATTACATACAAAGATAAGAATTATATAAAAGAAAGAACTTGAAAATAAGAGTTTAAAACTACACTAGCTTTTCAGTTGCCATGAGCCCTATCTTAATGGTCGTGAAAAGATGTCAAAAATCACATCACTCCTCAATAAAACATCGCCTTTAGTCTTCCTCCTTACCTTTCTTCCTAACATCGATCATATACCCCTACGTGTGTGTAAAAGGCATCCCTACACTTAGAGAATTCAATTCAAGCTATCATACTCTTGTCCATCTTCCTTAGTACTTTTTAGTCGGTGAATATTTCAGATGGAATTACTCACACATTCTTCATACGACCGTTAATACTTCTTGAGTTACTAACTAACTGATTACCAAATGTGCTCACTCATTTAGGTATAATTAGCAATTTTCTCGTCTTGTAACACCTAAGGCTTAGCAGTGGCTCCCAAACCAGTTGGTCTAAGGTACTAGGTGATAAAACACCGTCGCTATATTTTTTTATGCTGCCTTAAGCAATTACAAAACCAGTGTTTATTTTTCTTCACCATTTTATTTTTTTATGTTTCACTTTTTTCCCATTGATCTTCATACTAAGGCTTTTAGACAAGAGCATTTCAAGGTATTCTCTACTATCCCAAGTTTCAAGATGTGTGCAAGTGCGTATAGTAGGGGATCAACGTTCAGATGTTTGGAATCAAGAATATGGACTATTTTTCAAACTCAATTCTATTCTTTGATTAGTGATTCCCTTCATCTTACTAACCGTTGGGACAATAGCTCATGACTACCTATTCTAGCTTGTTATAGAACATCTAATTTTCTTGCTTTTCTTAAATCTTTCCAATCTTTCATATGTAATCTTTCACTTTCTAATCTTTTATTATCAAATTTTTTTTGTGCTTTTATTTAGTATAATGCATAAAATGATGCGTGAATAAGCACAAACCTCCCCCAAATCTATTTGCAGCAGTGTCCATACTGATATCATCTGTTTAGCTTAAAAAACCTGTAGATTTGGGAGGAAAAATTAGTAACGGGGACATGAATTAATGATAGTGAAAACCTCCCCCAAACTTATTTTTGGCTCATAATTTTATAAAAAAATTATTTTCTTTCAAGAGCTAAAATATTTTCTCCCCCCCAAACTTGAGTAAAATAGTATTAAGTATTTAAAATTATGAGGGGGGTAAATTTATTGGTCTATGCAAAGCTTTACAAAGACCAAAAGTCAACACCAACCATTCTAATATTTTATCAATGTAATACAATGGTTGGTGGAAGATCAGAGATTTGAAGAAGTGGGGAGATAAGACGCGGAATCGTTCGGGTTTACGTCTTGGTTGGTAGAGACGAAACGGTGATGGTGCACTACGCCCATTCTCGTTCTTGATAAGAAGAAAGGGTGGCGGCTCAACTTCTTTAGGTGGGGGTTGATTCATCACAACTCCCAAGTCTTCTAGGAATGCGAGTTCATCAGCAAAAATGTCTTCAAAACTTCCCTCGATATTCCGAATGATAGTCTCATCGGAAAGGAAGTCATGATACTCGGATAGCTTGACTAAATCATTCGACAAGTCAAAGGGTTTGGACTTAGGTGTGGACTTGTCGACAGAAGGATCTTCACGTGTATAATAAATAGTAGGATCGGTACCGTAAAGGTCCTCGAATTCGCAACTGTCAGAAGCTATCTTTTCGACAGAGCACACATGAGCATAAGGTTCTGATGGTTGACTTCCTAGCTTGTAGATATTAAGCTCAATTATCATCTTCCCGAAGGATAGGTTCATAAAACCATTACGACAATTGATTATCGCGTTTGACATTGCTAGGAAAGGTCGATCTAGGATGACCAGAATTTGGTTCCGTGGGTTTGCTACAGGCCGTGTATCTATAACTATAAAGTCCACAGGGAATATAAATTCCCCGACTTTGATTAACATGTCCTCTAGCTCACCACGTGGTTGGATGATAGATCAATCGGCCATTTGGAGAGTGCAATACGTAGGTTTCAACTCTCCTATCCCTAATTGCTCATAAACAGAATCTTGAAGTAAGTTAACACTAGCACCTAAATCGAGTAGAGCACGATTGATATTTTTACCCCCAATAGTTATAGATATTATAGGACAACCAGGGTCCTTATATTTTGTGGGTACCAATTGGGTAAAAGAATTGCTAATATTACTTGCTAAGAAACCTTTTTAGGTACTTCAGTTTTCCTCTTCCCAGTGCACAAGTCCTTTAAAATTTTCGCATAGGACGGAACTTATTTGATAGCATCTAGGAGAGGGATATTTATGTTAACTTTGCTTAAAAATGTCCACAATCTTCTCCATTTTGGGACTTGGTTTGTTGGCCCTCAACCAATGTGGAAAAGAAGCTTTATCAACAAGTGTTGGGTCCAACTTTTGAGGAGAAGTTTGTGGGGATGGAATAGATCCCAGAATTGGAGTTGGGATCGTTTGAGGTTGACTCAAGGAAGTGGGCTGAGGGTTTGAGCTTAGGGAAGAACGAAGAATAGGGTCGGAAGGAGAGGGTGGACTAGAAAGGAGGAGTAGAAGTAGAAGCCGGGGTTTCATTAATATCATCAACATCAACATATTCACCCATTTGGTTATTCAGCACTCTTTCCGATCTGAACGTGGTTACGGCACACACATTATGACTTTGTGAGTGGCCAGAATTTGGTAGAGGTTGAGATGGAAGTTTCCTTTTCTCTCTCTCGCTCATCGTGACATTTAACTGTTCAAGTTGTGCTTCTATTGATTTTATGCTTTCACTGTGAGAAGCAGTGTGTTGCAGTAATGTTTGGATAGAAGACGTTAAATTAGCCATCTTCTGTATGGATTTTTTAATGAACGTTTCTAAGTTACGTTCGAGCGCAGAGGTTTTATCGGTACCGGCCGTTGAAATATTATTATAAGGATCAAAGTTGTTGGCCGGGTTTTGAAAAGTTTGCGGTTGAAAGGGGTGCTGACTCTGTAGTTGTGGTTACTGTTGCTGTGGAGGAGGTCTTTGAAAATTGATTGGAAACTGGTTTTGATTTTGAGTTTGGTTTTGGTTCCATGCAAAATTAGGATGATTCCTCCATCCCTGATTGTATGTGGAAGAATAAGGATCATTTCTAGGTCGTTGCTGAAAAGCAGCATTAGCTTGTTCTTGACCTTAAAACGGAGGATTCAAAGGACATTCTTCCGTTAAATGTGATGGGTTAGAACAACAACCACACACGGTTTTGCGGAGCATAACTTGGTATAGAGAGGCTGAAGAAAATTTGTTTTTTTATAGCTTCGAGTTTCTTTTGCATCGCGGCCATTTCGGTTTTTACTGCGATGGAAATGTCAAGCTGATGGATACCTTCCCTAGATTAAGTTGGTCTAGCGCTTTCCCACTGTAAAGTTTATTCGGCGTGATCTTCCAGAAATTGCCAAGCTTCACCATCGTCTGTAGACATGAAATGGCATTGACAAATGGTTTCAAGCATCTGTTTTGTCGCAGGATTAACACCCTCATATATAATTCGACAGAGATCCCATCTATTGATTCCATGATGAGGGCATTGGACGAGAAGATCTTTAAACCGTTCAAAGCATTTCCAAAACGGTTCGTTGGGAAGTTGGGTAAACTGGTTAATCTCTCTTCGAACATGGACAGTCTTATGATTTGGATAAAATTTCTTAAGAAATGCTATAACGAAATCATCCCATTTGGCAATAGAGTGTGCGGCAGTATTATAAAGCCATTTTTCTGCTAGATCGCACAAGGTAAAAGGAAGAAGACGTAATCTCATAGCATCCATAGAAAGTTGTGTAGTGCCCATCATTGTGCATACATTTTTGAATTTGGTTATAAAAACGTTTGCGTCTTCAGATTCAAGCCCGTGAAATTTGGGAAACAAGTTGATGAAGTGGGGTTTAATTTCGAAATTATCCACATTGGCTGGTGGAATAGATAGACAAGTAGGAAGGGGACCGTGTATTGGGTAGCATCTTTCTTACAGAGAGATGCGTGGTGTATTCTACGCACCTAAGGGTGGTGGCAGGGGTGTGTTGGTAAAATCTGATGGAGAACCGTCCATCTCGGTCAATGTGGCGGGTGGAGGGGAAATAGAAGATGAAGAAGTACCGACTTCGGAGTCGATAGCAGAAACGCGGACAAGACGGGCACTAGAATCCCGTGTCTAGCTGATCATGCACTAAAAGGGTTTATCGCACGTGGCAGCGTGTGTGAGAACGATTTTTAAAATGGTTTGTTTTGAAAAAGTGTCGGACGTGAGACTTGACTGAACAAATAACAAAATGCACAATCAACCCTAAAACTAAGGTCACATAGGTCAAGCACTAGACAGCTCCTAGACTTTCAAAGGACAAGCCGCAGGATCAATCATCTACCACGTCTTTATCACTCTTTTGGCCAGGTAAGTGCTAAATAAGTGGGAGGTATCCGCTATACGAATCACCAAAAATAGCGGGCCTAATTAAGTAACCACTTTCCTTAGTCACACTTGCTAGACACCACAAGAGAGATGCGGATAAGCGATAGATTACCCACGACCCTCCTCTGTCCTAATTGAGCGTGACGGTCCTTGGAGTCTTGGTCTATATATTTTTTTAATTAATGTAGGGTTATGCAGATACTTGTTTTGTGATTTGTGGGGCCTAAGAAAGGTGATGAAATCCCCACCTAATCTCAATTTTGGTTTTTCCCCTTAAAGCCCATTTTAAAAATATGCACAAACAAACCAATATCAAAATACGCAAAAAGATTTTTGAGCGGCGCTTTTTGCAAAGAATCCTACAGAAAATTCAAATTATTGGGTTTTAGAGGAGAGAGGAAGATATGAGGAATATACCAGAAGATTTTGGGGGCACAGCACCACCAAGCCGCCGCCCAACCGCGGCCAAACGCACACTATTGCTGCGTTTCCGCGGAGCTTTGGTGGGCTCTTCTGCTGAAATTTCTTCTATGCACCCTTATGCTCCTCTGGTAAATGGGGAAAGTCTCTGAATCTCTATCTCCTCGCTCCAGTTACTCTAGATTCCCTCGCAAAATTTGCACACTAATCGTTAAATACACAAAATACGGTTTTGATTATTTTATGGTATGGATTAATAAGAATTCAACCCGAATAGCAAGAAAAAAATTACAGCCTTTTCTCCGGCAATTACACCATTTGATTGATTCTGTATTTGGAAAAGTGTTTTGTAAGTAATCGCAACCAATAACGGTGTCGCTTATAGCTAGCCGAGATGGGTACGGGCCGTCCTCAGGAAAACGTTGAACCTTTTACTTGTTTTAGACAAGTTGATTGAAATATGGATGGTTTGTTCTAGATTTATGATATACGGATGTAGAATTTATGAAGAAGAGGCTTGTAGGGTTCATAGAATTTAGTAGTAATGGATGATTAATTAAAGATGACTAATTTTTATCTTTTAATAGATTTAAAACTAGACATGAATAGATGTCAATGAAAAGATAAGAGTTAAGAGTGGGAACCTTATTCCCTCCAAAAACCCTAATCTTCATTCTTCACTATCGATCTAGTTTTAAATCTATTAAAAGATAAAAAGAGTCATTTTTAATTAATCATCCATTACGACTAAATTCTATGAACCCTACAAGGCTCTTATTCATAAATTCTACGTTCGTATATCATAGATCTAGAACAAACCATCCATATTTCAATCAACTCGCCTAAAGTAAGTAAAAGATTCAACGTTTCCCTGAGAACGACCCATACTCATCTCGGCTAGCTACAAGCGATACCGTTATTGCTTGCGGTTACTTACAAAACACTTTTCCAAAAACAGAATCAATCAAATGACGTCGTTGTAGTATAGTGGTGAGTATTCCCGCCTGTCACGCGGGTGACCTGGGTTCGATCCCGGGCAACGGCGCAATTTGATTGATTCTGTATTTGTAAAAGTGTTTTGTAAGTAACCACAATCAATAACGGTGTCGGTTGTAGCTAGCCGAGATGAGTACGGGTCGTCCTCAGAGAAACGTTGAAACTTTTACTTGCTTTAGACGAGTTGATTGAAATATGGATGGTTTGTTCTAAATCTATGATATACGAATGTAGAATTTATGAAGAAGAGGCTTGTAGGGTTCATAGAATTTAGTAGTAATGGATGATTAATTAAAGATGACCCCTTTTATCTTTTAATAGATTTAAAACTAGATCGATAGTGATGAATGAAGATTAGGGTTTTTGGAGGGAATATGGTTCCCACTCTTAACCCTTATCTTTTCATTGACTCTATTCATGTCTAGCCTTTACCAAAACAAGTGTTAATCTAATCTCAAATCGCGGTCGAGACTATCAATAAATTGGTAGCACGTCCGATAAGGATGTTAACAATTGTTTTGCTAAAGTTTATAAACTTTAAAAGATATAAAAGAAGTTATGAGATTTTATCATCCATTGATCTACCCTAATCCTACGAACCCTATCAAGCGTAGAATTACTCATGCATGGTTGAGATAGAAGAGAAGATAGAGAAGGAGATCATAATGTAAATGCAGAAATTAATGCAGAAATTAAATGCAGAAAGTAAAATGCAAAGAATTAAACTAAAGATCTACCTTTTTATTAATCAATTATCATTTATAAATCCGTCGAATTTAGAGTATAAGAACTCTAGTTTATGCTCCCGATCTCTGTCTCGTAGGAAGTAGATGATGCGTCAATTGATCACGTCGATTCGTGGACCTGTCTTGGATCTCTTGATCTTGTCAGTGATCTATTAGGTGATGATTTTAGTGATCTATTTCGAGATTAGATAGATAATTTTCATATGAAGCTCTCGGTCCTTTAAATAGCACTAGTAGCAGAAACCCTAGACCCCATGTGTTAGGATTTGTTGTTGTGATCAGCCCCAGAAAATCTCAGATCCTACGGCCACGATAAGGCCATGGATCCGCCACATATTGAGCATATTAGCCGCGGTTGGGCGGCGGCATAGTGCAATCAGGATTCCAAAATTCTTGAGCTTCCTCATATTGACACGTAGAGATTGTTGTGATGTCTGGATTCTTTATATCTTCTCTGAGTCTCTGCTATTATTGATTTTCCTATTTGATTCAACTTTATCGGCAGAATTCAATCCCGACATCTTGGATATCTCGATCTCCAGACCTGAGCTAAATTTGCACAATATTTCAATTCATAGTATTAGTAATATTTGTTATATTTAAGATATTATCCTAATCATTTTATATATGATACAATATTTTAAGAATATTGATTAGGAATATTTGATATGATATGCATATTTAAATTATCAAAATATCATATAAATATTATATGCATATATTTTCCTTCATAATATTAAGTATAGTGTATAAACATATGATAAAAACTATTTTGCACATAAACCCACATATGTACCATATTTATGATTAACATCTTTAAATACTTAACAAAAGTAAGGAAAATGTTCCATCAAATGTGCAATATTTTCGACTGAACATCGTGCAAACAGGTTTTAGTTGGGTACAGTCCTGAGCCACATGGAGGCAGTGAGCGGATCGTCGGGGATTCGTCTCTCTCGGTATTGGGGGTTGTTGTCGCGAGGTGCACGGGTAGCCATCATCAGAAATCCTTGGCCAAGGTAGACGAGAATTACTGATTTGGATCAGTAGTTTCTCAGTTGGTGATGGGTTTCTTACCGACAAGAAATATCGTATTATTAGGGGTCTGATTTTATCCACCCCCCTAGACTCGATATGCGATACTCTTAGATGAAAAGACCGGACTGTACAGAGATAGGCTCAGTAGGAGTTCGGATGAGTTTGCTCGTCGGCCTTCCTTTCACTCAATACCTGGGTAGTCATTACGTACAGCTAGTGTCGCTGACGTGCTTGCGGTTAAACCCACTGCCAGCATATTGACGAGTCTTTAGAGTCCCACACAGAGGGTTTCCTTGCTTCGGACGAAACGATGTAGAGTCCGTATAGTTTTACGGCAAGGTTCGATCATGTACGTGCACTTATGCATATATCATGATTCAGACGGATAATACTAGCGGGCTTTGGTTTAAGCTGGATCCTAGTATATATTATTGGATTTTTTTCGTCTCTTTGTATTCGTATACAGATACGGGTATGTATAAACGGTGAGGGGTATTCTTGTAATTTATTACAAGGTGCTTCTAGAAGGAGGCACCTCATTTAGTTTTTAACCATTTTGTTTAAATGGTTAATGAGGTGGAGGGATGAGGTGTTCTTTGGTTTTAAATGAAGCATGGCTTTGTGGTGACTCATGGGGTGACTCATGATTCAGTATTTGGGCATGCTTGATTTATTTGTGTTGTGAGATATTTTGAAAGGCTTGATTTATTCTTGTGCTTCACAACACTTAGCCCTTCTTGATGGTTGCTTCACACTCTCATCTCCTATAGCATCTTCTTCTACCTCCACCCTAAAAGTCTCATGTGCTGAGAAAGCTACGGTGTTTGGAGACAAATTAATCCATCAATAGATTCTACATCCTCTAGGCTATCTAGTTTAGAGAACTAGGTACCCTAGTTATCTCGGCTATAAGGTTGGAGCTCGAACTACAAATCCTCAGGTGGATTATCTTCGATGGAGGGAGACCGGCGATCAAGCTTGACCATGGTGGCCTCTAGAAGCTCAGGAAGATGGTCGAAGACCGAAGGACTCGGATCATTCGGTATAACCATTCTAAACTCCTCTTTAGTTTGCTAGTTTTAGGTTTATGGTAGATCCGGGTTATAGGGTTGTTCTAGCGTCAGTTTTGAAAATTTTTGTTCCGCAAACGGTCACGGTAGATGGCCAGGACGTTGTCATAACCCAACACCAAGACCATCCAATTTGTAATGGTAGCATAAGTGGAAGTTATAATTGAATTGATAGTATGACATTTGTTGTTAAAAACTCGATCGTTATGTTCCATCCATAAACCTCATAGAATAGCAATTACTACCAAATCCCATCCCTCTCTAAAATCAGGGTTTACTATTTTAGTTCTCCAAGATCCCTAAAGTCTTAAAAATGAAATCAGATAAGACTACAATTGAAATCTAGAAGTAAATTCCCTCCCACTCTTTCAGAAAATGAACACTTCAACAAGAAATAATCCACTGTTTCAGAGTTTTCTCTACAAAACACACATATGCACATAGATGTCCCTTGCCATCCCTTCTTCTGTAAATTGTACATCGTTAAAATAGAGTTTTTAAATGCTAACCAGCAGAAGACCTTTACTTAATATGGAAACTTAGCTCTCCATATTTTCCGTCTTAATTGAGCATCCCTTATTAAGTATATCATATAAAGACCTCACCATGAAATTTCCTTTAGCATCCCATCTCCAGAGAAATTTCTCTTCTTGTAGCTCGTCCGGTTTCTAATCATCCAAGTAATGATGTAACTCGTAAAAACACCTATGCTCTACTATTCGTATTCTTCGTTTGAATCTAATTTTCCACTCGTTCCAACTCCATTGCTTTTGAATGCACACATTCTTATCTCTAGCAAGAAGAATAATACTGTGAACTTGAATCGTAATGTTTCTCCTATGCACCATTTATTTTTTCCAAAAACTAATACGATCCTCTTGACCAATTAAAAAGTAAACCGGTGCATAAAATAAACCTCTCACTTTGCGAATTCCTCTCTAAAATCCAGATGATGTAGTATTATTCTTATTCCTCCCTCTCAAAACCTACGATTGAGAATAACCTTTTACGAACAATTTAGCCTATGTCGGATGATCACCACTATGAAGTATCCACCACCATTTACTCAGTATTGTCCTATTCATATTTCATGGATTGATAACACCCAGAACTCCTTCCTTCTTCTTCTTACAAACCTCCGACCAACGCACTAATGTGTACCCGTTTACATCGTCGTTTACTCCTTTCCATAAAAGTATTCGTCAATTTCTATATATACGACCCTCTCCCTAAATAGGTATTTCATAAAATGATTAGTACGTTGGGATCGCCAAGTGAACTGCATGCAATAACGTAATTCTCCCTCCTAGCGAAAGAAAACTACCCTTCCACCCATCCAATCTCCTTTCATTCTTCTCGATCATTGGCATCCAATCCACTCTCTTCAATTTTCTATAGGGATTGGTCCTAGGGTCGCAACGATTGCAGACCGCGGTGGAAATGAATAACAATAAATTCAAGATAACATAGAACCAATTCCCAAGCAAGATCATGTCAAATACAAGTAATTACAACTAAAAACAAAACTCATGAGAGGATGGGAAGGAGCTACAACCTTTGTAACCTTCCCGATCGCCTATCGGAAGACCCATGCTAAAATCCAAGTCATCGGGAATGAGCTTGGATACCTAAACATTCACCGTAGATGATCCACTTGAAGGAAACTAGTCAAACTCCAACTTCACTACAACTAGTGAAGTAACTAGCTCACTAAGCTTGCTATGATTAGGAGGTAGGATGTTGTGGTGATGGATGCTCTCTTTTTATTCTCTATTTTCTTTTCCTTTCATTTCTTTTCTTTTCATGGAAGAATAAGATGAAAATGAAGAAGAAGAAGAAAAAACAAGCACTTTTTTATCTTTTAAGAAAATTCAAGTGGTGAAAAAACTAATGAGAATAATCTCATCTCATTCCTGTTCACCCCTCCTCTCCCTCTCTCATCAAAGTGTCCATGCAAATAGGGTGGGTGTTGGGTGAGGCACCCACCACTTCACATGGCACCATTCTTTGTCCTCTTATGACAATAGAAAAGCATTTGTAACAATTACAAATACAAGTTAAAGAAATGAGATAGAGAGAGAGAGTGTGAGCTAGTGTACACACACACACACACATTATGTATCATATACATAACAATAAAGATAAAGAATATATGTATCATATACATACCAATATTATGTATCATATACACTATAAAATTAGTATCATATACTAATATTAGATAAGGAGAGAGTGTATCATAAACGCAATACTAGCAACCATATCATGAATGTGGTCATCAAGTCAACACTTGACTTAATAATCTGACTATTTAACAGACCTGCTATTATTATCTAATGTCCGATTAAATCACATGTATCACATACATGTATTTAATCGAAGTCCTATACGTATCCCGATATGCACCTCACATCATCATTTCTCCTGACCGGGAAAACCTTTTGTGTGGCACTTTAAAGACTCAACAATACGTTGGCAATGAGTTACTAGATCAAATCCATAACCACAAGCACGCCAGTGACACTAGCTATACGTAACGGCTACCCAGGTATGTATGAGATGAAAGGTCAACAAGCAAGCTTATCCATACCCTGCGGAGCCTATCAGTGATGCATACCTTATAGTCTGGTCTCTTCGTCAAAGAGTATCGCATACCGGGCCTGGGGGTGGAATCTGTCAGACCCCCAATTGCCCAATAAGTCATGCAGACGTTGAACTCATAACCAACCAAGATGATAATACTTACCAGTTCATCTCATCCACCCTGGCCAGGGATTTCTGGTTATGGTTATGTCCTGCACAGCTCGATATTGACTCCCTATATCAGGAGAGATGGATCCTTTAGACCACTCATTGCCTCCATGTGCTTCGGGACCATACTCATCTAAAACCTGTTTGCACGACTCAGTAGAGCCGTGGTAGGGTAGTAATCAAAGTATAGTGGGAAGACATACAAGACACTATGGCGACCTCAGATTAAAGGATTACCATGTACTATCATCACTAGAGAACTGCTATCTGACAATGGTATAATACCATCTAGGAGTTCTCGGCGAGTCCGTCCAGTGTAACTCATTCTCCAATGAGAAAATGTATACAAGTTTTGGAGTCAAACACCAATGGCTATGGGATCAACCATCGCCCCGGTCGGAGTCAAGAAATGTATAAACTAGTCTAAATTGGAGTACTGATACCCAGTCTCGATACTCCTACAACTAGAGACTTTTAAGAATGTAAGCTATTTATTTAATTTTGTTAAGGTAGTTTAGTGAAAAGCCAATAATAGTTAAGGGTATTTTAGTGTAATTTACTGAAATTGAAGAAATAGATTGCTTAGGAAAATTTTAAGGTAGTTTAGTGAAAAACAACAATAGCAAAGGATAGTTTAGGGAGAATTTTTTAGATATTTTATAGTAATTTAGTAAATGTGTGTGTATGTGTATGTGTGTGTATGTGTATGCTTGTGTGTGTGCGCATGCGCGCATGTTTATGCTTGTGTGTGTGCGCGCGCGCACACAGACACACACATACAAACAAGGGCAAGCATTAATTCATCATCATTCTCATTTACATTAAACTCTTTTCAAATCCCACCATAACCCTAACCCTAAATCCAAAATCTTAAATTCGATTAAGAAAATCCCCAGCTTTAAAAAGCTTTAAGCTAAACTTAAAACTTCAAAACCTTGTAATTAAAACTTAAACGTAAAACTAATTGAAATTAAATCCTAAACTAAGTTTATGATACTCAATGATAATATGAAATTTTTATATTCTCTTCGATAATCATATGTGAAAATGAAAACGCGACTTAGTCCCCATCTATTGGTTAACATATGTTCGATGTTCATCGTGACATAAAACTATAAGAAAGTTATTAAATATCAGGTGGTATCGTTCGGTTTTACCAACCGTTGTGTAGTCTATGTGATGAGAATATTCAAACATATAATAATCGATAGATTTTTCCAGTGTGGACAAGTTAGGAATGTATAAAGCAAACACCTGCATTCATTTGTGTATTTCATTCGTTTTGAGATATTTCATCGGTACCTTTCCAGTTAGTGTGTTGTTCTCGTACCGCAGAAGCCGCGGCCAAGACGGAAGCGAAAACAATGATTTTTAGCAAGCACAAAACACATATCCCCTAGGAATCAAACCATACAACTAAACTAGCAAACTAGCATACTAGGTTCGGGATTACAACCTTTGACGCGTGTCCACCCAATCGTGGAAGACGCCTCCAAGCACCTCGTAAACCGTCGGGAACAATCTTGAATAGAGACTGCCCTTGCCAAAGATGATCCACCAGAGGGAACCGATCCAAGCTCCGGCTTCACCTAATGAAGCAACCGACGCTCCAAGCTCGCTACGAATGGAGAGTGGGGATATATGAATTTTCCACTATGATTTTCTCTCTAATCTGATGCTCAAGAGAACAAATGAGAGGAAGAGGAGGAGGAGGAGGAGGTGAAGAGGAGGTAGCAATGGAAAATAAGCTACGTGTTGTGTAGAGAAAAAAAAGCAATGTAGAAAGAATGGCTAAGTCTTTTACAACCATCCAAAATATTAAACACAAATCATTTTCCGATATAAAAACAAAGTCATACCACTCTACCATACTCCTTTACACCTCATCCTCCATCTTATTTTTGATTTTCTTTAAAAAGAAAAATCAACTAATGAAATGTCCAACTTTTAGAACAAATTCCGTATAAGTACGGAATCCAACTCGGTATACGTATCGAAATACATATATGCGTGTTCGTATAAAAATACGAATAGCCAAGAAAAAGAAAATGAATACTGAACAATAATACTAGAATATATAATAAATATATATATATATATATATATATAAATTATTAAATCAATACCTGATTTAATAATCTGGCTTAATCCTACGCTGCTAATATTATTAACCGTCCAATTAAAGTCTGTGTAGCCAGTACACATATTCATTCGGACACATGTATGTACCAACATACGTCATCTATATCATATTGTCTGAACCGGGTGTTTCCTCAACAAAAGAGCAAAGCTTTGTTTGAAATTTGAAAGGCTGTGCCAAGAGTTAAAAACTCTGAGGTAGCACCTCACGTGCTTTGCACGAGGGCGCCAGCGCCTCATGTGCCTTGCACGAGGGCTCCAGCGCCTCACGTGCCTTGCACGAGGGCGCCAGAACTAAGAGTTAAAAACTCTGATGCAGCGCCTCATATGCCTTGCACAAGGGCGCCAGCGTCAAGAGTTAAAAAACTCTGAGGCAGCGCCTCACATGCCCCACACGAGGGCGCCGACACCAGAACTAAAAGTTCTCTGCCATTGGATCAAAAATCCAACGGGGATGAAAAATCATCAAAATATAGAATTAAATTCTGTTGAGAAAATATTCCTCAAATCTTTCTAAACGAGAAAGATTATTCTCTGTAAAACAGAGTACCGTTGGATTAAAAATCTAATGGTGATTAAAAAATCACCAAACCACAGAATAAGCTCTGTATAGGAAAATATTTCCCCAATCTTGTTAAAAACAAGAAAAATATTTTCTGTAAAACAGAAGTCCTTGGATCAAAGATCCAACGGTGGATAAAATCCTCAAATCAATTAAGGATCTCTCAATGAGAGATTTCTTCAACTAAATCAACAGACTTGCCTCTACTATATAAAGGACCCAAGACTTCAAGTCAGAGAGACCCCCCATAAGCTTCAAGAAAAACAAAGCAGAAAGCTTTAAGAAAGAAGAATACTTTTCTTCGAAGTAAATAAAAAAAATAGAGATCAGAGCATCTCATCTGCATACCTAAGGGTTTAACCCTCATAAAAGAACATAGTTCTTTCTCTGGATCTGAGATCCACAAGACAAGTCTCCCACAAATGAGAATTTAACTCTTATGGGGATGAATTTGTTCTTGGGGATCAAAAATCTAGGAAACACAGCATTGAACTCTTCAGAACAGAGCACACAAAGAAAACCTAATGCCAAGCTCCTCACGTGTCCCTCACGTGGGCGATGTTCAATAAAGAGTGCTTAGCACTCAATGGTCGGCGCTCGGCGCCAAGCGCCTTACGTGGGCGCTGCTCAATAAGGGGTGCTTAGCACTCAATGGTCGGCGCTCAGTGATTGAATGATTTTCTCAATTGTGTTTATCAAATGATCCCCGGCAACGGCGCCATTTGATTGAAACGAATTCTTGTTTGTGTAGTTGGGATATTGTAAAGAAATCACAACCAAAAATATTTGACCGCAATCAATAACGGTGTCGGTTGTAGCGCGTTAGTAAGTGCGGATCGTCCACATGGAAAGTGTAATCGTTCGTCTTTTGAATTAGATGAGTTGAAACTTTAATGAAAAGAAAAGAAAACAATTCATGATTTGTAATTAAAGTTCAAGAATTAGAAAATCTAGATCTAATAACAAGAAAAAGATTGAATCAAGAATTGATAGTTTGATGATTTTTCCAACCAAATATCAAGAATCTAAATGAGGCTCGTAGGAATCGATCGGATCTATAGATGTGATGTAATCTTACAATTACGTATTCTTATCCTTCGATGAATTGATACTAGATCGATGATGATCGATCGAGAATTAAGGATTTCTTGTGAAACTAGGGTTTCATCTTATCCCTTGTTCTTTCGTCGATATCATTCACATTCTAGCCTCTAGTAAATTCAAGAAACGATCGTAGATCCCTAATTTTGAGCGATCACAATCAAGAAAGCATCACAACGAAACTAGGTCATCGATTCTTGAACTTGTTAGGGTTTACAAAACTCGTAGGACTCAAGAATCGTATTTAGATTTGTTACATCATCATTCTATTGATCGTCTCGACTCCTTTACGAGCGGAGTTTTACTCAAACATCACAACAAGAACTACAACCACAAATTGAGATCTAATCATGATGCAAGAATTAAAAGAAAGCAAGATTAAAGAATTTCACCTTTTATTTATATCAACAATTTCATTACATTCGCTCAAGAACTACAAGAGGAAGAACTAGATAGTCGATTTGGCTTCGCTCGTCTCCGTGAGTCGCAGATCGGCTTGGATCACTTGCTCGATTGGAGATCGTCTCCGCTCCTAAAAGGTTGAAGTTTTCTCGCTTGATTTGGTATTCGGGATCTTGAATTTGGAGTGGAATTAGGGTTAGGGTTTCGCACAAGTCGTGTCACTCAACTTGTGGAAGAAGAGGGAGAGATGAAGAATTGATCTAATGAACTATTAAAGAACTAAAGATTATTGAACTAATGATTGATTAACCCCTCAACCCTTAGATCTAGGTTCCTATTTATAGCCATCAAAACCCTAGATCTAGGATTTGAATATTAAGTTTCCCTCCAAAAGTTTGTTGAAGAGATTTGAATTTCCCTCCAAAAGTTAGTTAGAGGAGAAGCTTCTAGATATGATTAGTTAGGAGGGAGCTTCTAGAAGAGGTTGGTTAGGAGCTTAATTAGGATTAGCTTTGCTTAATGATCTTTGCTGATCTGGCAGTAGCTTCGAGGTCCTTCTGGAATTTGAGGCATCTTAAATGAATGTGGGCCCTAAGAGATGAATTTTGCACTGAAAATTATTTGCTGATGTGTCTAAACCGCCGCGGTTCCGCGGCAATATCTGGCTTAGGCCGCGGAACTGCGGCCATATAGATGAGTTAGGGCTTTATCTCTCTGGTGATTCTTTGGGCTGATGTATGGGCCTTTCTTTGATATGCTGATTTGTATATTTCCTTCTGAATTGCTATCAGATCTGAATACATGGAGTTGGTGTATTTTTGATCAGCTTCTTTTGACTTTGCTCCTACAATTTCCTACACAAATCTCGACACAAGTGTTGTGCAATACAGGGATGATGCGATGCCATAAAATACAGTCAATTTCCCTTAAAGTGCCAGTTTAAAAGTCTAACACATGCAATCTGATATTTTATGACTGATTTGCTAATATGTGAAATATGAATGCCGAACACTTCTAAATGAGTGCAAATGATAGGGAAATTGCCGGTTAAAAGATGCAATATTTTCGACTGATCAAATTCCCCCAAACTTAATTTCGATCGTCTCGAGCGAATGTTTTATTAAAAAGAGAAGGAGAAAATAAAGAAAGAGAAAAACTAACTAGCACACTTTCGTAGGCAACACGATTGCACTGAGCACGTGCAACAAGCCTTTAAACCTCTAGGTGTCCCTAGTAGGAGGAGTGTTGTCTCCTGAGGGTTTTCAGCGGATTGCACCCACAAAATCCAATAATAAAAGAAAGATCATGAATATTACATTTAAAGATAAGAATCGTAGAAGAAAAGCTTTGAAAATTAGGGTTTCCAACTAAGCTAGCTTTTCGGTTGTCATGAGCCCTATCTTAATGGTCATGAAAAAATGTCAGAAATCACGTCCTCCCTCAATAAAACTTCGTCTTATTCTTCATTCCTATCTTTCTTCCAAACATCGATCATATAACCCTGCGTGTGTGTAAAGGACATCCCTACACCCGGAGAATTCAATTCAAGCTATCATACTCTTGCCCATCAGTCTCAGTACTTTTTAATTAATGAATATTTAGGATTGCTCACACACTTTCATACGACCGTTAATACTTCTTGAGGTACTAACCGACCGATTACTCCTGTGCTTGCTTACTTGGTGTATTTTCCTCGTCTTGCACCACCTTAGGCATAGCAGTGACTCCCAGACCAGTTGGCCTTAGGGCACTAGGTGAAGAGGCACCCTCGCTATATATTTTTTTATTGCCCTTGGTGATAACAAAACCAGTGTCCATTTTTCTCACCATTTTATTTTTCTTATTCACTTTTTTTTTATTTCCTTCATACATCGGCTTTAAGACAAGAGCATTTCAAGGTATCCTCTACTATCCCAGGCTTCAAGACGTGTGTAAGTGTGAATAGCAGGGTATCAACGTTCAAAATGTTTGGCTTCCAGAATAGAAACTATTTTTCAGACTTATTTTTATCCTCAGATTAGTGACGTCTTTCATCTTACTAACCCTTGGGACAACGGCTCACAACTACTTATTACTAGTTTGTATAAGAAAACTTCTAATTTTCTTAGTTTTCTTAAATTTTTCTAATCTCATGGATGTAATTTTTCACTATCTAAACTTTCATTATCTTATTTATGGATAAATATATTTTTATTTTTTGAAATTTTTTAAAATTTTTTTATAGGTTTTAAAAAAATGTTTTGTGCTTATGCAAAGTATGATGCAAATGATGCGAAAATAAGCACAAACCTCCCCCAAACTTGTTTTCAACAGTGTCCTCACTGTTGCCATCTGCTAAATCTCCAAAAAACCTGTAAGCTTGGGAGGAATTTATTAGTGGGGGCAAAATATTTAAGTGAAGAACCCCCCCAAACTTATTTTTGGCTCAAAATTTTGTAAAACTTTTCTTTTCAAGAGCCAGATAAAATGCCCTCCCAAACTTGAGTTATGCAATGTTAAGCTTTGAAAATCACATGAGGGGGGTCAAAAATCATTGGTCGATGCCAAGCTTTGCAAAGACCAAATGTCAACACCAACGATTCAAATTTTTTATCAATGCAGTGCTCTGGTTGGTGGAAGAAGAAGTGGGGAAAGGGTAAGTGGTGGAATAGAATGTGTGTGCGTCTCATTTTGGAGAGACGATGCAGTGAATGTGATGGATTACTCGCATTCTTTTTACAGTTCAGAAGAAGGGGTAGAGGTTCAATTTCATTGAGTGGGACATGATTTATCTCAACACCCGTGTCATTTAAAAATGCGAGTTCATCAGCGAAGATCTCCTCAAAAGTTCCATCAATACCCCGATGAATAATGTCATCACAAAGTGCGGGGTGATCTTCAGACTCTAAGAACAGTTCATAATCCGTGTTAGTTGTTGACCCGGACATCTCGGTGGAAGAGTCAATATGTGTATGATACATAATTGGGTCAAACAATAACATATGAAAAGAGTCTAGATCGGTATCAGGAGGATCATCAAATTCGCTGCTGTCGACATCCATTAAGTCGACAGAACATACCTGAGCAGTAGGTTCGGAGGGTACACTTCCTAACTTGTAAATGTTTAGCTCTATTGACCTATTCCCGAAAGATAGGGTCATAGAACCATTACGACAGTTGATTATTGCATTGGAAGTGGCCAAAAAGGGGCGACCTAAAATCACCGGAATTTGATTCCGTGGGTTCGCTACAGGCTGTGTATCAATTACAATAAAGTCAACAGGGAATATGAATTCCCCGATTTTTATTAACACATCTTCCAGTTCACCCCTAGGTTTGGTGATTGATCGGTCACCCATTTGGAGAGTGCAATTGGTTGGCTTCAACTCTCCGATACCTAGTTGCTCATAAACAGAATATGGAAGCAAGTTAACACTAGCGCCAAGGTCTAGTAGAGCACGGTTAATGTGTTTTTCCCTAATAGAAATGGAAATAGTAGGATATCCAGGATCATTACGTTTCCTCGGTAATTGTTGGGGAAAAGCCGTGTCTATTGTTTTTTCCATGAAAATCTTCTTGGGCACTTGAGTCTTCCTCTTCCTAGTGCACAAGTTCTTAAGAGTTTTCGCATAGGACGGAACTTGTTGGATGGCATCTAGGAGAGGGATGTTGGTGTTAACTTGCTTAAAAATATTCATAATTTTCTCCATATGTGGACTCGGTGTGTTTGCCCTTAACCGATTAGGATAAGGTGCTTTAGCAATAAGCGCTGGGTCCATCATAGGAGAAGGAAGTGGGGGTAGACATGATCCCAAAAGAGGAGTGGGGATCGTCTGTGGAGAACTAGAAGAACTGGGCTGAGGTGGCGAGCCTTTTGGGAAACGAAGAATAGGCTCGCAAGAAGGTGGTGGGGTAGAAGAACTGGGGTTAGAATTAGAAGTGTGTGTGGAAGGAAAGGTCTCAGCCGGGGTATTATTGATTGATTTATCAGTATCATCAAACTCTTCCCCAAGGTGATGGTCAAGCACTCTTCCAGATCTCAACGTGATTGCATCCACAAGATGTGAATAGCCAGGATTGGGTAAAGGTTGAGCTGGAAGTTTCCCTTTCTCTCTTGCACTCATTTCAGCTCTTAATCGTGAAATTTCTGCTTCCATCGATTTGATACTCTCAGCTTGGGACGCTGAGTTTTTCTCAATTTTATCGACAGAAGACTTCATTTCAGCCGAAACTTGCATGATATTTGTTAAGACCAAATTCATGCATTGTGCAAATGAATAGGATTCATCAGTCCCGGTCAACTGCAAAGGACTAAACAGTGCAGGTGTGTTGACCGAATGTTGAAAATTTTGTGCTTGAAAGGGGTGCTGACTCAATTGTGGTGGTGGTTGCTGTTGTGGTGGTGGGACCCTTTGGAAATTGTTTTGGGTTGGAACCGTGTTTTGAGATTGTGATTGGTTCCAAGCAAAGTTAGGGTGATTCCTCCAACCCTGATTAGTTGTGGAGGAAGATGGATCGTTTCTAGGTCTTTGAAATGCGACATTGGTATGCTCATGACCTTGAAACGGACATTCTTCCGTCAAGTGAGACGGATCAGAACAGCAGCCACATACAGTTTTGGAGAGTGACATTTGATTTAGGGTGGCGGCTAAAAATTTGTTTTCCATAGTCTCGAGTTTCTTGTGTATAGCTGCAATGTCAGCTCTAACTCCTATGGAAATATCATTGCCATCCCTAGATGATTGACTCATACCCTCCCACTGTAAAGATTTTTCAGCGAAATCTTCTAGAAAGTTCCAGGCTTCCCCATCATCTTTGGTCATGAAGTTGCCTTGACACATGGATTCAAGGGTCTGTCTTGTGTTAGGATTAATGCCCTCATAAATGATTCGGCATAGTTCCCATCTCGGGATGCCATGATGAGGACATTGGACTAACAGATCCTTAAAGCGTTCAAGACATTATGAAAATGTTTTATTTGGAAGCTGGGTGAATTGATATATTTCGCTACGGACTCGAGCTGTCTTTTGATGTGGGTAGAATTCGTTAAGGAATGCTTTTACGAATTCTTCCCAGTTTGAAATGGAATGTGCGGTAGTGTTATACAGTCACTTCTCGGCTATATCGCACAAAGTGAATGGGAGAAGACGAAGACGTAAAGCATCCACAGAAAGCTGTGAAGTACCCATCATTGCGCATACATTTTCAAATTTGGTGATAAATGCATATGCGTCTTTAGACTCGAGACCGTGAAATTTTGGTAGAAAGTTGATGTATTGGGGTTTAATCTGAAAATTTTCCCCGTTGGCTGGTGGTGTGGAAAGACAAGTGGAAAGTGGGCCTCGTGTAGGATAGCACCTCTCTTGGAGAGAGATGCAAGGTGGATTCTGCGCACCAACGGACGGCGGCAGGGTAGTGGAAAAGAAGTTCGATGGAGACGGATCCATCGATGTGGGTGTGGTGGTGATCAAAGAAAGGGAAAATGTAGAAATACCGACTTTTGGGTCGATCGGGGGACGCGGACTAACAGGCACCCGTTGTCCAGCCTATCTTGCACTAAAAAGGGTTAGTACAAGTGGCAGCGTAATTTTCTCGACGTGCCCATCACGTGGGCGCTGCTCAATAAGGAGTGCCTAGCATTCAGTGATTGGCGCTTAGCGCCAAGCGCCTCACGTGCTCCATATGTGGGCGCCATAAGGAGTGTTTAAAACTCCATAAAAAACAAAAAAGAGGGTAAAGTAAAGGGTGTGTGTCAGAACCCATATCAATGCCCAGCACTGTTTGCACAGAAAAGGGACTGAGCTTAAACAAGTGTTTAACACTTTATTCAAAAACTGAGTGGGCTGAGTCCAAGTTGACCAAAAGTCCCTAATTTAAATCAAAGATCAACCGAGCCCATGTTCTCACCATTTTCCAAATTGATCTTAGTCCCAAACACGACTATTGATCTTCCAACGGACATTAGTTCAAGGGTACATCTCCTCACACCTCTGATAAATGTCGTTGTAATTCTTCAGCGTCTTCAGAGAGGTGGTGGGTACCGATAATCAATAACTCTTTGGTGCACTTCCAAATTGACGGGCATATCCTTATGGACCGCAACGTCCTTAAACTAAGCTATGGACCGCAATGTCCTTAAACTAGCTGCGGACCGAAACGTCCTTAAACTAACAACGGACCGTAACGTCCTTAAACTAAAACAATAGAGCCCAAATGCTCTTTTGTTGGATCTGAATGATCCTAAAACCTTATTAAGTATATCTTAGTATAAAATTGGACTAACGTATCCTTAACAAACATTTAAGTTGATCTTAATCTTAAACAAGATTAACGATTCTTAAATCAAACCAAAACCAAATCTAAAATATATGGATTTGGACTAGTCGCGCCTTACGGGCGACGACATAAATTAGTCTCCGTATACAATCTACGGGCAACCAAAAATAAAACAAACACACACGACACGAAGGGAACTTCTGGAGCAGGAGAAAGTGGTTACCGCGATACGGTAACGTAATTAACTGCAGGGGCTTACGCCTGCAAGGAAGAGCGTCCCCGCAATCAAAAACCCATCGCAAATGAGGGGGAAACTGACGAAGTCTGCTACAATGGTCGCATCCATCCAGACCTCCGATACACTGTGCCATAAATCAACTTGGCATCTTCGAAGAGGTGGACGGATAAATCCAAATAGCATCTGCCCCCAAATTCAGGCAAGACGACCTACGCGGTCTCGTCTCCCGTATCCCAAACAAAAGAGCAAAGTTTGTTTGAAATTTGAAATGCATCGCCAAGAGTTAAAAACTCTGAGGCAACACCTCACGTGCCTTGCACGAGGGCGCCAGCGCCAAGAATTAAAAATCTAAGGCCTCGCGTGCCTTGCACGAGGGCGCCAGCGCCAAGAGTTAAAAACACTGAGGCAGCGCCTCACGTGCATTGCACGAGAGCGCCAGCGCCAAGAATTAAAAACTCTGAGGCAGCACCTCACGTGCCCCGCACGAGGGCGCCGACGCCAGAACTAAAAGTTCTTTGCCATTGGATCAAAGATCCAACGTAGATGACAAATCATCAAAATACAAAATTAAATTCCGTTGAGGAAATATTCCTCAAATCTTTCTAAACGAGAAAGATTATTCTCTGTAAAATAGAGTACCATCGGATTAAAAATCTAATGGTGATTAAAAAATCACCAAGCCACAGAATAAACTCTGTATGGGAAAATATTTCTCCAATCTTGTTAAAAACAAGAAAAATATCTTCTGTAAAACAGAAGTCCTTGGATCAAAAATCCAACGGTGGATAAAATCCCTAAATCAATTAAGGATCTCTCAATGAGAGATTTCTTTAACTAAATCAATAGACTTGCTTCTACTATATAAAGGACCCAAGACTTCAAGTCTTGTACAGAGAGACCCCCCCATAAGCTTCAAGAAAAACAAACCAGAAAGCTTTAAGAAAGAAGAATAACTTTCTTCGAGGTAAATAAAAAAATAGAGATCAGAGCATCTCATCTGCATACCCAAGGGTTTAACCCTCATAAAAGAATATAGTTCTTTCTATGGATCTGAGATCCACAAGACAAGTCTCTAACAAATGAGAATTTAACTCTCATGGGGATGAATTTGTTCTTGGGGATCAAAGATCCAGAAAAGAACACAGAATTGAACTCTTCAGAACAGAGCACACAAAGAAAACCCAATGCCAAGTGCCTCATGTCTCCCTCACGTGGGCGCTGCTCAATAAAGAGTGCTTACCACTTAATGGTTGGCGCTCAGCACCAAGCGCCTCACGTGTCCCTCATGCGGGCGCTGCTTAATAAGGAGTGTTTAACACTCCATAAAAAAAAGGGTAAAGTAAAGGATGAGCGTCAGAATCCATATCAATGCCCAGCACTGTTTGCACAGAAAAGGGATTGAGCCCAAACAAGTGTTTAACACTTTATTCAAAGACTGAGTGGGCTGAGTCCAAGTTGACCAAAAGTCCCTAATTTAGATTAAAGATCAACCGAGCCCATATGCTCACCATTTTCCAAATTGGACTTAGTCCTAAACACGACTATTGATCTTCCAATGGACATTGGTTCAAGGGTACATCTCCCCATACCTCTGATAAACGTCGTTGTAATTCTTCAGTGTCTTCAGAGAGGTGGTGGGTCCCGATAACCAATAACTCTTTGGTGCACTCTCAAATTGACGGGCATATCCCTATAGACTACAATGTCCTTAAACTAGCTGCGGACCGAAATGTCCTTAAACTAACAACGGACCGTAACGTCCTTAAACTAAAACAATATAGCCCAAATGCTCTTTTGTTGGATCTGAATGACCCTAAAATCTTGTTAAATAGATTTTAGTCTAAAATTGAACTAACGTATCCTTAACAAACATTTAAGTTGATCTTAATCTCAAATGAGATTAACAATCCTTAAATCAAACCAAACCCAAATCTAAAATATACGGATTTGGACTAGTCACGCTTTACGGACGACGACATAAATTAGTCTCCGTATACAATCCATGGGCAACCAAAAATAAAACAAACACACATGACACGAAGTGAACTTCTGGAGCACGAGAAAGTGGTTACTGCGATGCGGTAAAGTAATTAACTGCAGGGGCTTGCGCCTGCAGGGAAGAGCATCCCCACAATCAAAAACCCCTCGCAAACAAGGGGGAATCTGACGTAGTCTGCTACAAAGGTCGCATATGTCTAGGCCTCCGATACACGGTGCCATAAATCTACTTGGATCTTCGGAGAGGTGGATGGATAACCCCAAATAGCATCTTACCCCAAATTCAGACGAAACGACCCATCCCAGTTCCGTCTCCCGATTTTCGGTCGTAAACACCGGGAAAACCCTCTGTGTGGGACTCTAAAAACTTGACAATACGCTGGAAATGATTTACTGGATAGATCCAAAAACCACAAGCACATCAGCGGTACTATCTTTGCGTAACGGCTACCCAGATATATCTTTTAGCTTGTCTGGTTTGAGTCCTCAAGATGCCGAAAGGAAGATCGATAATCAAGTCCGTCCGTACCCTACTGAGCCTAAATGTTACAATTTCCGTAAACTCCGGTCTCTTCGTCTAAGAGTATCGAATACCGGATCTAGGGGGTAGATAATGTCAGACCCCTAATAACCTGATAAGTCATGTCGGAGTTAAGCTCATCACAAACCGAGTAACTACTGAACTCGTATTAGTAAATCTCATCCACCGTGGCTACGAATTCAGGGTGATAGCTAACTGAAAACAGCATGACATCGACCCCTAATACTAGGAGAGACGAATCCCCAACAATCGCTTAATGCCTCCATGTGGCTCGGGACTGTACCCAACTAAAACCTATTTGCATGACTCATTTGAGCCATGGTAGGTTAGTAATCAAAGTACAATAGGAATTCACACGAGACAAATGACGATCTCAGGTCAAAAGACTAACTTATACTAATGCCACTAAAGAACTTCCATCTGATGATAGATATAATACCATCAAGAAGTTCTCGGCGAGTCCATCCAGTGTACTCACCTCCAGTGAGCACCTATATACTATCTTAAGTGACAAAACACCAATATCTTGTGTGACCGTCCATTGCTCCTCATCGGGGTCTCGAAACGTGTACACTAGTCTACTCCGGAATATCGATGCCCAATCTCGATACTCCCATGACTAGGGACATTTAAGGATGTGCTTATGGACTACCCAGCTCTCATGTATATGATCTCCATCATAATGCTGGCAGTCAAGCAAGAATCCTATGGGCCCTATCATTATGTATTAGAGACCCGTAATAACAAGTAAAACCTATACACATTAATGATAAAGTCAAACCAGATAGCATACTATCATCTCGAGTAAAACGGTTCTACTTATATAGGTCCTCCTTCAATTATCATAATCGCGTTCCTACAATTACAATAATTACCTTGAGGTTACTATCTCCAACAATCTCCCACTGCACTTAAGGCTAATTATTACAGTATCACATATCCACATCTCGTGTGTTACCGAATATCCAATTTCTCTACTAATCAGTTTCGCAAAGCTCATTTGAGAAACATTCGTGTTCGAGAAATAATCTCTGTGAGTGGATCCGCTATAATATTCCAACTTCCTCTCTCTATATCTCAACTTCGTGGAGATCAACATTCTCCCGAACTGAGCGATATCTCGCCTTATAAATTTGTCTGGATACTTGATGGGACCAAGTTCGTAAACGAACAACATTATCCGAAAAACTTCTTGGGTTGTATCCTCCGTTAAGTTATAACCAGCATCTTGCACCATGTCAACCTCAGTATCCGTATTAGAATCTCATCCAATATACTGCTCCTCAGAGTAGGGTAAACTCAAAAACTCTTATCGCTTCTCTATTAGCTAGGTCACCTTGGAATCCTGAACCGATAACCGCCTCCCAGAGGAGGCTTCCGTTATCATATACCAAGAACATCTTCTTATGTTCTTAACTACTTTCCTTTGTGTTTCTCCAGGATTAGATTAATACCTACTTACAACAGCAAGCGCAGAAGCAACATCTGGATTTATACAAGACATTGCATGATTGACTCAATTGCCTAAGCAAATGATATGTCATTCATGTCAGTTCCTCTTCTCATCAGTCTAGAAGATATCTCTTTAGAGAGGAAGACTCCATCACCTACGGGTACACCACCACGCCGGGAGCCATCCATTCTAAAGCATTTTAGAATGATGTCCAAATACCCGGATTAGGACCCTTACCAAATCTAGATCTATTGATATAGAGCTAGTCACCAGAATCCCTGATATATTATTCATATCCAATGTGGAGAAACCACCTTGTGACAACCAATAGTTTGACCGATTGTAGTATAGAAACATCACTTCCTATCAGGAGTATGTCATCCAAATCTCAGGACGGTACTCATTACATCCTTCTTACTAGGTTCATCTCTTGTTTTGATGAAACAATTAACTTGACCGTCACACCAAAATAGATGATCCGTCTCCGCTATGTATACTTTAGTCTATGAATAAACATAAGCAATTTGCACACCTTCCGCTGCTCTTACTGACTACGATAACCCCCTAGCAGAGTCATATACACGTGCACTTATAAATTCCCATATAGAAAGACGTTATAGTCATCCACCTGCCAGATATCATAGTCTAGAACAACAACAGTGCCAAGTAATATCCGTATGGACTTTAGCGTAGACACTGAAGTAAAAATCTCATCACAATCCACAACAGATATTTGATAAGAATCTTTACAATAAGTCTAGTCTTATTAGGTTAATACCTTTTCACCCGCATAGATCTTGAAAGATCTACATACTCCTAATGGGTTTTACCCCTTCAAGAGCATCCTGCAAAATCCAAAATCCATAATTTGCTGGAGTGCGTGGAGTCCATCTAGGATATAAAGCATCTGGTCACCTGGAAGTTACCACTTCCTATGACCTGCTGACAATAAGTAGGACCATTATCACAATGATGCTGGCATCCCTGTTATTCCCCCAATATTTAAACATAATAAAAAAGTTAAGCTCTATAAAATTTATTGAGGCAGCGCCTCACGTGCTTCCTACGGGGCCGCCAGCGCCAACCCCTTAGGGTTGAATCCTATGATGGCGCCGCACGTGAAGCTCAAATACGCGCCAATATGCAAAACACAGGAGCGTCTATCATAAATAAGAATTAAATTTTTAAGTGGCGCCTATGTGCACAATACGTGAGCACCGTCGTCCAAGTAAAATCAAGTAGAATGAAATTCTACATGGAGATAATTCCCTAAAAATTGAGATACCCTCTGTTAAACAGAGCCATTGGATCAAAAATTCAATGGTGATGATAAATCATCAAATAATAGAATAAAATTCTTTTAAGGGAAAATATTCCCCTATTCTTTCTAAATGAACAGAAAATTATTGGATCAAAGTTCCAATGAGATGGGAAAATATTTTCTTATATCATTCTAAATAAAGAAATATGTGCTCTGTATAACAGAGACTCTTGGATTAAAAATTCAATGGTGATTAAAAATCACCGTTTGATAGAATAAAATACTGTATATGGGGAAAATATTTCCCTAATCTTGTTAAAAACAAGAAGACATATTCTGTAAAACAGAAATTCTTGGATCAAAGATCCAACGGTGGGTAAAATTCCCCAAACAAATTTTGAGACCAATTAGATGAATTGGAATCTCTGAATAAGAGATTTTCTCAAAAACTAATTAACAATTTGCCTCTACTATATAAAGGACCCGAGACTTCAAGTCTCAACACATACAGACAAATAGAGGGGACCCCTAATAAACTTCTACAAATAAAATACAAAAGTCTCTCAAAAGCAACAGAGAATTTAATTCTCAATAGAGAAGAAGATCTTTTTCCTCTCAAACCCTAGGTAAAGAAACCAAAGAGATCAAAATATCTCCTTTACCTATCATAGCATACCCAAAGGTTTAACCCTTCACAAGAACTTAGTTCTTTCTCTAGATCTGAGATCCACAAGACAAGTATCCCACGAGTTGAGAATTTAATTCTCATCGGGAAGACCTTGTTCTTGAGAATCATAGATTCAGAAAAGAACTAGGTTAAAAAAAAGAAAAAAGGAAAAAGAACTTATCCTATGGGAATTTAATTCATTAGTAACCCTAAAAGAAACTTAGTTCTTATAAAAGAACTTAGTTCTTAAAGAAAACCAGATCTAATATCTTCAAAACAAAGATATTGGTGATCATTAATAGTCAAAAGAGATTCAATCTCTAAAGAAGAAAAAAAACTTAGCGTCTCACGTGTTTCCCACGTGGGCGCCCTCC
Source organism: Agapanthus africanus (assembly GCA_030015575.1). NCBI lineage: Eukaryota > Viridiplantae > Streptophyta > Magnoliopsida > Asparagales > Amaryllidaceae > Agapanthus > Agapanthus africanus. The sequence continues at coordinate 472,149,401 of CM057350.1, read as the reverse complement.
CAACAGCGCCCAGCTCCTCACGTGAAAGAAACACGGGCGCCCAAAGTAGAAGACCAGCGCCTCACGTGAAATACACGTTAGCGTTGAATAAAAGTGCTTAGCACTTCATATACAGCCAAAACGGCTGAGTGCTTAGCACTGATTGGGCAGCGCTTAGCGCTGCACGTGCTCCTCACGTGGACGCCATATAAAAATAAAAGTGTTCAGCACTTCATATAGAGCCAAAACAGCTGAGTGCTTAGCACTGATTGGGCAGCGCCCAGTGCCGCACGTGCTCCTCACGTGGACGCCATATAAAAAAGTGCTTAGCACTATATATATATATATTCAGTCAAAATGGCTGAGTGCTTAGCACTGATTGGGCAGCGCCCAACGCCGCACGTGCTCCTTACGTGGACGCCATATAAAAAAATGCTTAGCACTATATATATTCAGTAAAAATAATCGAGTGCTGAGCATTGATTGGGCACCGCCCAGAACTGAAGGTCTCATATGATACCCATATGAGCGCCAGAGCTTCAAACAAGTGCTTAGCACTTTTGCATGAAAAAAGAGAGCTGAACAAGCAGAGCCTAAATAAGTGCTTAGCACTTTTGAACAAAAAAAGGGACTGAGCGAATTAAGCCCAAATTGGTTAAGTCTCTCTGAAAAGTTTTCTTACCGCTGAACCCAAATTCTCTGTTGTTGGATCTTAAATAAAAATGATCCTTAAAATTTTGCTAACTTGATCTTAGTCTCAAATAAGACTAACGTATCCTTTGGTAAAATAAATTGAGCCCAAATGCTCATATATTTAAGTTGACCTTAATCTAAAACTAAATCAACAGTCCTTAAATAAAACAAACCCGAATCTAAAATATACGAATTTGGACTGATCTGTGCCCTACGGGCGACGACATAAAATAGTCTTCGTATACAACCCACGGGCAACCAAAATAAACAAAAATTCACACGACACGAAGTGGATTGCTGGAGCAGGAGAAAGTGGTTATCGCAACGCGATAACGTAATTAATTACACGGCCTTGAGCCTACAGGGAAGAGCGTCTCCACAATCAAAAACCCCTCACAAATGAGGTGGAATCTGATGAAGTCTGCTACAACTGTCGTATATATCCAAACCTTCGATATATTGTGTCATAAATCAACCTAGTATCTTCGGAGAGGTGGACGGATATGTCCAAATAGCATCTGCCCCCAAATTCAGGCAAGACGATCCATCCCAGTTCGTCTCTGTTTTCGGTGGTGAACAGATTCTGGCACGTCCGGTGGGACCTTTTTCTCTTTCCACTCCACATTTCGTGTGTCGTGTTTTGCGAACAAAATCGCGGTTCGCTATGGTTGCACTTGGATTCGAGGTACTAAAACCTGGTATCTTGCACCTGTGTAGAAAATCAATGGCTTCTCAATGCACTGCATGCATGTCACGACCCGAAAAGTACCGAGCGTGACTGGCACTTAAATTACGAAACGTCTTGAGGCGTACGTAATTTAAGTAAGCCAAAACCCAGAAATCAAAACTAAGTAAAGCAGTAGAGTGAAGGAAAAACTAATTTAAAGCAAGTAGTTTAGCAACATAAGCCGAAATATGCATTTTTTTAAAATCACAAGTCTTTTCTAAAAATTTCGGCAAAGTTTACTTTGTAAATACTGACCCCAAACGGGTACAAAACCTGATAAAACATATATAATGAATAAGGGCATCCCCAAGCGGGAGCTAGCTCTTCGTCAAACGACGGACAAAACCACACAATACAATATAATACACAACGCCGAAGGCGAGGATCAACTCAGGATAAACATCCAACATCATCAAGAAAACAAGATGAAACCATAATAATACAAGCGCGACTCTAAGGTCGAAATAATATACACCGGTCTTCTATGTCTATCAATAATACAAGTATGGTTGGTGGAATTTTACTAGATACAACTAAAATAACAAATATACAATGGTGGTCCTGATGCAAAAGAACCCACCTACCAAAGCAATCACCCGGAAGGGACAGTGTGCCAACAAAACCGCAACAAAACCTATACGGCAAAACCTGCAAGAAACTGTGGCACAACGGGGGTGAGTTGCCAACTCGTGAGTAGAAAACATCTATGAGTAGAAATCGGATGCATAACGCTATCCTAGGTCATATCAAGTAATATTCTCAAATAAAAATCCTGGTCCATCTATGTATAAGTGTAATACTACATGCTCAAGTCAGTACCTCAGATAGCAACATATCAGATATATGATGTATGAATGCATTACGAATGAAACAGAATACATCATGAATGAGACAACGGTTTTCTTTATTTTATGAGATTTCTGTATGTATATAAATCGCGTATCATCAATGAAATCGACAGATAAAACGGTGTCCAGCATCGACACAAAACATAAATCTCAGTATCTCAATACCTCAGGCTCCGGCTAGCCGGACTGGCCTGTATCATCAAATCTCAATATCTCAGTGTCTCAAGTCTCAATATCTCAGTAACTCGGGCTCCGTCTGTCCGGATCGGTCCATATCATCATTCACACGACCACGAACGGTATCCTCCGGATATCCGCCGCGCCAGGTAAAATCACCGGTAAGCAGTCTGCCCCTGCCAGGCTCATCGTCTACACCTTGAGCTTCTTGCCCCGGGGTACCTTACCGGGTCCACCATGTACCCGAGACGGTTCATCCAACTCCTCAAATCGGGTCTCGAAAACATCTCAGAACCGAGAAAACATCATGGTGGACAATACTCAACATATCAAGGAAAATCGTATTTTTCTCTTTAAAATAATTCATCAGTTTTACAAAACTTTCACACGCGGTTTCCAAATCCAGAAAATATCAAGAATAATCCGAAATCATCAAGTCACCGTGTCAATAACAATGAAAACTGGCATAAATCTCCATAATACTGCATAACCAATGGATATATATATATATATATGCATATGATATCACGCAATGAATGCAATAGTTAAACTAGCATATGGAAACTATAACATATTGCAGGTATCAGCTAGCACGCTATGTCAACGAAATAGTATTCTCTAAAGTGTACGTGACATGGCAATTACCGATGATGATGTGTGTGAGCCGGCAAGCAAGTGTACGTGGAACATACGCATCATCGGTAATGGTGCTGGTGTCCTGACAGCAGGGTTTCATGATAATTACAGATAACATATGTACAAGCATGCAATACGATGAAACATCATGAAATGTAAAGAAAGTGATGTAGTAACAGCAACACTGAAAATATAACTACCCAATATACGAGTCATACAGTTTAGTATAATAACATACTCATGACTCCCCACTTTTGAAAATGAGTATGACTCGAGCCCAGTCAAAAGGGTAAGGGAATCCACCTAAGTCTGAGTCGATCTATATACATAGCTAGTAGTCGGTGATCTCGCCTCAATGGTATCACGTAGGACACAACAACTAATAAGACATCCTCGAGTCAAGAGTGCGGGTCTATCCTCATAACTATATCTCGTACGGTAAATCTATCGTACGGCATCCCAAATCTGGGTACGAGTCAAATATCACATTTATCTCATTATTAATCTGGAATCCTCATCATCACATATCGTGAGCAGGGGTACTGATCTAAGTCTAGTACACTACTAATATCATCAACAAAATCATGATCTGGCTACTGATCTAAAGCCTCATACAACCCGATGTCATCAACACTTATCATCATATAGGAGTATACATCGCCTAAGCGATCCATTATAAATATCTTAACATATCTTATCTCATATCTCAATTACATGTCAACTATCATCATGTATACCAACAACATAGTATCGTCGTCCAACGACCCGTTATAACATCATGACATATCTCGGTCACACATTAAATATCTCACGGCATCATGCCCGATCAGATCGACTCATTCCCGAGTATCATATAACATTCTCGTCATCCAAGCATATGAATATACCAATATAAATATGTCCCCAATACGCATAAGGATATCAATGTATGCGAGTATGTGTATGTGCGTGTATGCAAATCTTTACCCTAGGGTTTCGGGACTAAGAAATCGACTAAAGTCCTTCCCTCAATTCTAGCTAACACTAACTCCTAATTCATAAAGCTTTTCTTGCTAAGTTTCATCTCTCAACAACATATGAATGTATATTTATATCATATCACATCATTTCTTACGACTTTGCGGGGGTGCTATACGCCATCCACCCGACTTCTCCCCGTAGATATAAATCTACTTACCTTGACCTTCGCTTGCCGATGCCGACGTCGCCACGCGCTTTCTTGTCGTCTCAAAGTATTCGCGAGGGTACCTACACATCATAACGTATCGTGCCGCATTAAAATCCAATTCAAAAACCAAAACGACGCACGAAACTCACATAGGTCAAAACTGTAAGTGCACGGCGGCGCCCCGGCCGTCAATCCGACGGCCAAATGCGGAAGCGGTGATAAACTTTAATTTTTCTTGAACTGGCAAACCGCCGCGCACTAATACCCGGATCGAACCATTAATTAGTCCTAGCTATCTACAAGAAGGGGAAGAGAGATATACCGACAGATCCGAGTCCTCCGGTCTTCTCGTCGTCGTCCCGATCTCCTGCGGAATGTCCCGTCTCCTCCTCGTCGCCGGAAGTGCACCACATCGCCTACTTCTTTTACGGGCTCCCACCTCAATGCCGAGGCAACTCGGGCACGAAGCCGGCTACTCGACGTGTCCAAGATTCGCTGTAGAATATGTAGTCCTCAAGTCTCACTTTGGGGTTGTGGAGATTGCCATTTTTGGTGGAGGAATGATACAAGTCTTTGGAGATGGAGTTGTAGGATTTTTCCAAAGCCAAATGAGTGCAATTCCCTCATGGAAAAAATGGGACAGCCCCTCTAGGAGCAAGGCCGGCCACTACAAGTGGTGAGGAGGGAAAAAAGAAAGAGAGCAAGTGTCTCAAAGATGAGAGCCATACTCATATCATGCAAGAGAGAGAAAGGAAAGCTCATCATGAAAAGAAATGATCACAAAATCAAACCCATACTCCACATACAAATCATCAACAACCATGATGCTTACAAAGTCAAGCCATCATGAAGTGATCAAGTCAAAAAGGTCAAGGTATGGTGATCATCATGAAAACCATCATGATATAAGAAAATACAAAGAACCCCTCCACAAATACTTATTTGCAACAATGCAAATAAGCCCTCCTCCACCAATCTTCGGCCAATGAACGATACAAAGGAAATTGGCCGAAACGGAAAGCAAACTAGCAACTCCAGAAAACTGGTCCCGTAATAAATTACAGGAAAACCCCGATACTGTGCATACACACCCGCATTTGTATTCCGACCGAAATACAAATGCAATGAGACAAAATCTACACTGTACTATACTAGGATCCGGCTTAAACCAAAGCCGGCTAGTAATATCCGTTCGATCCTGATCCGTGCAATACCGCACGTATCTGATTGAACCCTGCCATATATCCATACGGCCACTAGTACAAACTGTCCGATCCTGATCCGTGCAATACCGCACGTATCTGATCGGACCTTGCCATATCTCCATACGGCTCCTACAACCTTTCGCCCGAAAGCTGAGTAACAGAATGTGGGGGACTCTAAAGACTCGTCAACTCCTTGGTTGTGGATTTAACCACCAGCACGTCAGAGGTATAAGCCAATACGTAACGGGCTACCAGGTATTGACTAAAAGGGACGTCTGTGAGCGAACTCAGCCTGACAACCCTACTGAGCCTGTCAGTGACAATATCCGTACAGTCCAGTCCGTTCGTCTATGAGCATCGCATGGCGGGCCTAGGGGGTTGGTAAAAGTCAGACCCCCAAAAGCGGTACAAGTCGTGTCGGAGTGTAGCCCAGTACACCCTGAGATACTACTGGAATACCTACCAGTAAATCTCCTTGCCTCGGCCGAGGGCTTCGTGTAATGGCTCTCCTAGACACAGCACGACCTCACCCCCAATACCGGGAGAGACGAACCCCTGAAGATACGCTCACTGCCTCCATGTGGCTCGGGACTGTACCCAACTAAAACCTGTTTGCACGACTCCTTTGAGCCGTGGTAGGGTAGTAATCAAAGTACAGTGGGAACTCACACAAGACAAATGACGATCCCCAGGTCGATGAACTAACCTGTACACATGTCACCAGGGAACTGCCATCTGACGTCTGGTATATGACCAACTGGCATGTTCCCGGCGAGTCCTGTCCGGTGTACTCATAACCCAATGAGCACCTGTATACATCTTAGGTGATCCAACTGACACCAGTGGCTTGTGAGACCGGCCACCGCCCCTCGTCGGGGTCTCGACTGTATACACTAGTCTACTCTGGAGTATCGATGCCCTGTCTCGAAACTCACACGACTAGGGACCATTTAAGGATATGCTTATAGACCCCAGCTCCCACTTATATGATCGCCCTCATACTGCTGGTGGTCAAGCAAGAATCCTAGGGGCTCTACCAACGTGTAATAGCGACTTGTCAGGTCACCTAAAGCAGTACACGATGATAAAGGTAAACCAGATAGCATACTATCATCTCGAGTAAGACTGTCCTACCGGGATAGGTCTTCCATCAATCATTGCAATCACGTACCTGTGACCTAATAATTGACTCTGAGGGCACTATCTCCAACAATCTCCCACTTGCACTCAAGGATAATTATTGCGATGTCGCATACTCACAGCCCGTGTGATACCGAACACCCAACTCCTCTACTAGTCAGTCTCACAAAGCTCGTTTGCGAAACTATTGCGTTCGAGGAATAGCCTCAGTGAGTGGATCCGCCTTGATGTTTCTTTCTATGTCTCTCTATATCTCATGTTCGCGGAGAAAGCCATCTCCCGAAATGAGCAATACCTGTCTTAGAATGTGTCTGGATGTCTGATGGGACATAGCTCATAAGTGAACTCCAAATCCAAACATCTTAGACTGTATCGTCAACTGAACTTAATCAGTATCCTGCGCCATGCCACCCTCAGTATTGCCTTGGACCACCTGTCCAAAATACTGCCCCTCATCAGGAGGAAAAACTATAGCTCTGACAACCTCCTTGTCGTCCATGTCACCTTGAAAGCCTGGAATGATAACTGTCTCCCGAATGAGGCTGTCGTTATCATATCCCTAGAACATCCACTTATGTTCTAAAACTGCTTCCTACTGTTTCTCCAGGATTGGATCAATGTCAACTTATTGCATCTAGTGCAAGAACAACATCTGGTGTGGTACTTGACAACTCATGATTGACTCAATTGCCTGAGCAAGTGATCTGCCAATCATGCACATCCCTCTCCCTTTTAGTCTGTAAGACACCTTTAGAGAGGGTGACTCCATCACCTGCAGGTACACTACCGTGCCAGGAGTCGTCCATCCTAAATACTCTTAGAATGCTGTCTAAGTACCCAGATTGGGAGACTACCCAAATCTAGATCTAAAACCATAGATCTAGTAACCAGTATGTCAGATATAAAATCCATTTCCTTTATGGAGAAACCACTGTGTGACGACCAAAGTATAACCGATTGTAGTATAGGAGTTTCCTTTCCTACTCTGTGTATGTCATCCAAATACCAGGACATCACGCCCTACTACCTTCTCAACAGATCCATCCCCTATTCTGATGAAGTCAAACCCATGACTGTCATGTCAGAAATAGATGATCTATCTCCGCTACTGGTGCTTCAGTCTGTAAATAGACATAAGCTACCTGTCCACCAATGCTTCCGCTGCTCCCACTGATTACGACAACCCTCTGGCAGAGTCATATACACGTACACTTCTGGAGCGAGTTCAGAACGACGCTATACTCATCCTCCCGCCGGGTCTCGCAGCCTGGAACAACAGCAATGGTAATTGTGGGTAAACAAGAACTTCCCTGTCACCGTCCTTGAGGCTACCGTAGTACCTCTCGGGTGTCTGAAGTTACCCACCTTATCGGCGGAGTGGCCAATGGAATGTCAATCCAGATTGAATCTTTAGGTTCCTTATCAAATCTTCAGTAATCATTTGTGGCTCTGGAATCACTTCCAGTTCTACCATACTCCCACTACTGTTTTCTGAAAAAATCCATTTTTATTAAAACTGTGGCGAGTCTAGAACAATATTGCTATTGTTCATTCAGATGGTAGAAAGTCAACCCGCGTCATAGCCTGGGTCAACCCACAAACAGCCATTACAGAAACGTGCCTTGAGTTGTCCAGTGTCTGGTTTTAAGCATAAGCCGGACAACTCCCCGTACCTTAACATCGTTAAGATATGAACTATTCTATATCCCATATAGGACCAGAGGCACTGATTTAATTGAACCAGATTCAAATCATGCAACTGTCTCCAGTGTATGTCAACTAAATGGAAGGAGGCCGATCAGCGTTACTCAACTTAGGAATGCTTCCAATTATGAGTAACCTGAAAAAGAAGCAAGTTCTCTTAGTCATTACTATCAACTTAATACCATACACAAGTATCTACATCTTCGATCTCTTTGAAGAATCCCGATACTTGCTACACCTGGTTCTCTACTCTATTCAAATACCTATAACTTCTCAAAATTCGGACCCTGTGTTTCCTACGAAACACCTGTCTAAAAACTAGAGAAGTCATAAGTAAACCGAATATAGTACGAGGACCAACCCCTCTGTCCTGATGGACCCTGGACAACATAAAATACTCTGTATAAGTCCCTTGAGTCTAATAACTCATTCACTGTGTGTCGTAGGTTGAAAACTGTACTTATGGTTAAGAAGAATTACACCGCTGTTTAATGCTCCTTACCTAACCATCCACTGATATAGGTAAATGTCGTAGACATAATTTCAGAAAGGTATATCTCACTCTATGAAAATAGACGTACAGATATATCAATTTGAAATTGGTGCATAACAGCGGATATTCAAAACCAAATATTTGCCGACCGGCAAACAGCCCAGGTGATTTCCTCAAATATCACCGATTACAACGAATCCCGATATAATGAGGATAATCACCCAATTCCCAATAGCTTACTCCCTCTCATCATCTGTAAAGCCATACAGATGTGAGAATCGTAACTGGTAAATACATACCCTGGAGTAAGTATCTAATCGGGAAATCAGTTTCCCTTTAACAGTACACAGTGAAACTGAAACATTGAAATGTTTCGATGGGGTATCCTGGTATTCCTAGTAATGCCTCTTCCATTATCAGATTCACAACTGTAACCGTATATTTCTTTGCCACCTCTCCAAATCCCTTCTTATGTCTTTAGTCTTTACCTTCTGTACACCCGTTAGGCCAAATGGTTTTCTTCCTTCCCTACCGTTCGGCACCAGCCTATGGTTTGGAAGAAGACTATCCAATAAGCATAATGGGTGTACTGTCCTAATCCTAGGAGCACTCGCAAAGCGAGAGAAGGTGAAGATAAAGGACACCTGAATAAACCTTATTCCTATTTCTCCTGAACCAGAATCCATCCCCGAACTGGAACAAGTTCCTTTCGAGTTCGTATATAACCATACGATGGAGTATCCAATAAACTGTGGATCTTCGTAGTGATACAGAGTGTTCTGGAGAAATACAAAGGTGATTTGGGAGTGGTAATGAAATCCCTGGTTTGGTCGTGAATATCTGTTGCAATTTACTTTGCCCTCTTACTAATCCCTTGCTTTGTCTGAACTTAATACCTTCTGTACACCATCGTTAGGCTAATTGGTTTTCTTCATTCCCTACCGGTCGGCACCAGCCTAAGATTTGGAAGAGGACAATCCAATTTGCGTAATAGGTGTACTACCCCTAAACCAAGGAGTACTCGTAACCTGAGAGAGGGTAAAAGGAAAAGACAACTGAATAATCCTATCCGTTTTCTCCAGAACCTGAAACCATCCTCGAATAAATTCTTTCGAGTTCGTATCTAACCATACGATGGCTTTGTCCAATGGAAGTGGACGTTCGTAGTAATATGGGGTGTCCTGGAGAAAAGGGTAAAAGTAGGAGTGGCAATGAGGTTTGCAACTCTGACAATCCAAAAGCCAGTGTTAAAGAAGGTTCGGTCAACTTGGTCACTGAGTCATAGTCTTAGGGTCGGGTCAATGGTCGCTGCCAAAGAGAGAGAGAAAAGAAACACTCAGCGTGCACTCTAACCTAGATCAGAATGGTTACCAATTTATCTAATCTGGAAACCTCCCACTGTACCGCAAATTCTCCTCCAAACCTGAAAGAAGAATTAGTCGGGGTCACCCGAGGAGTAAACTAACTCATCAGTGGGAATCGGGATCCAACTATCATCGCATGATAACGTGACGGAATCCGCTCACATCATCATACTCCAGATGGTATGCGCATATCTGGCAAGTTTCAGTTCTTTTGAAACTCCCGATGTGATTTCTGCCCCATGCTCTTATGACCTTGGCGTGAGGTCAAAATATCATAAGTCACATGTCAAGTTCTGCCCATCATTATCCAGGTTAATTTGAACCCACCCCTACATACCCTTGACGTAGGCCAAAATAGTAGTACGACTGTCCCAAACCAACGCATCTATCTATGCAACAGATAAATACCCGGCAGCTACCAAACACTATGCCTTGGCGTGAGGTCAAAATACATAGCTTGAATACTACCGAATATTTAACCGAAATGATGGAGGGCTACGAATGGTTTCTGGCGAAAACCTTTAACGTAATGAACTTGATATCATTGAAGGAACGGATAGCTTTTTAAAAATATAGTGACGAAAACCGTTGCTAAAGAGGTCACTCCCGGTGAAGGGATCTCGGCTCTTTCCCCGTAGAATGGGGTGCAGGATATTCCAAATGAATACTGCGATGCAAAGCAAAAGTAATCGGCTATAGTGAAGTCATTGCCCTGACGCAAACTTTTTGTCCAAGGGGTCACTCCCGGTGAAGGGATCTCGGCCCTTGCCTCGTCGACTGAGGAGCAGGATATTCCAACTGAATACCACGATGCAAAACAAAAGTAAACGTCCTTGCAATAACAGCTTTTTGAAAAGTATTCCAACAACATCAGATTAGGTTTGTTTTAACTTTCATTGATCCGAATCAACGCAGTCCCATCAATTGATCACACCAAAAAGAACGAAAATATACTGATGTACGTATATGCCATCCGCATTCGCCACTGGGTCGCGTCATTACCCGTTAGGTTAGCTAACTAACGACAGAGCGGGGACTGGACTAGCGCGGATGCAAAACATATACAACATCTACTAATATATATACCAATATATTATATTCGCTCAAGACGTGATAAAATGCAACATCACAGAAAATGTACAGCATCACAGAAACAATACAGATATCTGGGATCCCCGGGTTTCACAGAGCCACTACTGAAACCCAACGTTCCCCTGGTCGTGTGGATAGCCTGTGCAATGAAATCCTAGACCCCTACGGGCGCGGCAAGTCACCCGCCAAAACCTGAAGCGAGGCAGCCCCTTTCAGCTCCGTGAATGGACCACCCAGCACTTTACGGAATCCGGTAACTTGGGCACCCCTCCTGGGTCAACCTGTACCCCCTACGAGTGCGGCGAATAGCCCGCCAATCCTAGAGTGAAGCCCCCTCCGTCCCAATGCCATGAGATGCGGGCTTGTTGCCCTCTAGAACCCGGCTATCCGTGCACCCCTCCGCGGGGCAATCCTAGTACAGAAAGTAAAATATACATACAACGGGTACATCGACCGCAACCTGGTCGTGCCCCAAAATAATAATACAAACAGGCAGTGACGACAGTCCACATGTCGGACGCTCGCCCCGCTATATCAAATGTACATAATACAACAGAACTGTACTAGCATTGCATCCAGGCTATCCCCCACGACCAATCCGCAACATCACAGCAAAAACAGAACATCAACGTGAAAGTCACGTTCGCAAATCCGTCTAACCGGGCTATAGCAGTTAGACCGGATTTACCGATCAAGTGACATTCACGGTCGCAGATATAATGTAAATACTGTGAAATAATGTGTTTAAAATATCCGATCGATCAAACTTTAACAAGTGGGCCCCCAAGTACTACTGTAGCACATCAAGAAATTCTGGGCCCAAAATTAATATTCCAAAACCCCAATTTTAAGCCCGCAAGCCCTCTGGAAAAAGCTGGTGAGCTGAACCCAACTACCTGCGGCGGAACCGCGGCCAACAAGGGGTTATGGCCGCGGTTCCGCGGTCGTACGGAGGGTTCAGGGAACCAAAATTTTCCAGTGGTCTTAGGGTACTCTGTACATCATTCTGCAATCACCTGAAAAAAATTTCGAGACCAAAAATTTTCAACAGAAACTGATGCGAACTAAAATGCAGTTTTGGAACATTCGATCGATCGAAACAGAAAAAACACATTACACCAAGCTAGACTATGTTAATGGCGAGGCTCTGATACCACTGTAAGTGCACGGCGGCGCCCCGGCCGTCAATCCGACGGCCAAATGCGGAAGCGGTGATAAACTTTAATTTTTCTTGAACTGGCAAACCGCCGCGTACTAATACCCGGATCGAACCATTAATTATTCCTAGCTATCTACAAGAAGGGGAAGAGAGATATACCGACAGATCCGAGTCCTCCGGTCTTCTCGTCGTCGTCCCGATCTCTTGCGGAATGTCCCGTCTCCTCCTCGTCGCCGGAAGTGCACCACATCGCCTACTTCTTTTACGGGCTCCCACCTCAATGCCGAGGCAACTCGGGCACGAAGCCGGCTACTCGACGTGTCCAAGATTCGTTGTAGAATATGTAGTCCTCAAGTCTCACTTTTGGGTTGTGGAGATTGCCATTTTTGGTGGAGGAATGATACAAGTCTTTGGAGATGGAGTTGTAGGATTTTTCCAAAGCCAAATGAGTGCAATTCCCTCATGGAAAAAATGGGACAGCCCCTCTAGGAGCAAGGCCGGCCACTACAAGTGGTGAGGAGGGAAAAAAGAAAGAGAGCAAGTGTCTCAAAGATGAGAGCCATACTCATATCATGCAAGAGAGAGAAAGGAAAGCTCATCATGAAAAGAAATGATCACAAAATCAAACCCATACTCCACATACAAATCATCAACAACCATGATGCTTACAAAGTCAAGCCATCATGAAGTGATCAAGTCAAAAAGGTCAAGGTATGGTGATCATCATGAAAACCATCATGATATAAGAAAATACAAAGAACCCCTCCACAAATACTTATTTGCAACAATGCAAATAAGCCCTCCTCCACCAATCTTCGGCCAATGAACGATACAAAGGAAATTGGCCGAAACGGAAAGCAAACTGGCAACTCCAGAAAACTGGTCCCGTAATAAATTACAGGAAAACCCCGATACTGTGCATACACACCCGCATTTGTATTCCGACCGAAATACAAATGCAATGAGACAAAATCTACACTGTACTATACTAGGATCCGACTTAAACCAAAGCCGGATAGTAATATCCGTTCGATCCAGATCCGTGCAATACCGCACGTATCTGATCGAACCCTGCCATATATCCATACGGCCACTAGTACAAACTGTCCGATCCTGATCCGTGCAATACCGCACGTATCTGATCGGACCTTGCCATATCTCCATACGGCTCCTACAACCTTTCGCCCGAAAGCTGAGTAACAGAATGTGGGGGACTCTAAAGATTCGTCAACACCTTGGTTGTGGATTTAACCACCAGCACGTCAGAGGTATAAGCCAATACGTAACGGGCTACCAGGTATTGACTAAAAGGGATGTCTGTGAGCGAACTCAGCCTGACAACCCTACTGAGCCTGTCAGTGACAATATCCGTACAGTCCGGTCCGTTCGTCTATGAGCATCGCATGGCGGGCCTAGGGGGTTGGTAAAAGTCAGACCCCCAAAAGCGGTACAAGTCGTGTCGGAGTGTAGCCCAGAACACCCTGAGATACTACTGGAATACCTACCAGTAAATCTCCTTGCCTCGGCCGAGGGCTTCGTGTAATGGCTCTCCTAGACACAGCACGACCTCACCCCCAATACCGGGAGAGACGAACCCCTGAAGATACGCTCACTGCCTCCATGTGGCTCGGGACTGTACCCAACTAAAACCTGTTTGCACGACTCCTTTGAGCCGTGGTAGGGTAGTAATCAAAGTACAGTGGGAACTCACACAAGACAAATGACGATCCCCTGGTCGATGAACTAACCTGTACACATGTCACCAGGGAACTGCCATCTGACGTCTGGTATATGACCAACTGGCATGTTCCCGGCGAGTCCTGTCCGGTGTACTCATAACCCAATGAGCACCTGTATACATCTTAGGTGATCCAACTGACACCAGTGGCTTGTGAGACCGGCCACCGCCCCTCGTCGGGGTCTCGACTGTATACACTAGTCTACTCTGGAGTATCGATGCCCCGTCTCGAAACTCACATGACTAGGGACCATTTAAGGATATGCTTATAGACCACAGCTCCCACTTATATGATCGCCCTCATACTGCTGGTGGTCAAGCAAGAATCCTAGGGGCTCTACCAACGTGTAATAGCGACTTGTCAGGTCACCTAAAGCAGTACACGATGATAAAGGTAAACCAGATAGCATACTATCATCTCGAGTAAGACTGTCCTACCGGGATAGGTCCTCCATCAATCATTGCAATCACGTACCTGTGACCTAATAATTGACTCTGAGGGCACTATCTCCAACAAAAACCTATGGTTTACTCTCGGAAAACAACCCGATATCACTCGATATAGACGTACAAACGTCAAGTGATCGAGATAAAACACAAACATTAAAATAAAGAAATTAAAATACGCAAAACCATAATTCGAATCAAAACAGCAACTCAAGGAAGTGGTCCCAGATTTTGTATAGGATGGAAACAAGGTGCACAAACAACACTAGGGTGATATATAGGGTGTATGTGAGCTATGAAGGCAACCTGGGCACCTACCCTCACCAAGTGGCCGAGCCCTCTCCCTTGAAAACCGATCTCGCCGGCCCTGGGTGCTCCCATAGGGTTCGTCTTGCTACAGGGGGTTCCTATGGTCAATTCAAGTCTACATGGGTTGTTTGCTCATCTCGTATCTGTCCCAGGTCATCCCAGATTTCCCTGCACACCCTAAAAGTTCACAAACCGACATGGAAAGTTCTGTAATTCTGTATTTTGGGTTTCAGTTGGGCTTGGTCTGGGTTTCAATCATTAAAAGGGGGTCTAAGGTCACCAATAAGTCTCAAGTTCACCAACACAACTCAAATATAATCCTAACCCTCTCTAGAATTTTCTAAAGTCCACTAAACTTCGCCAAATCGATTTTAAACTTGAATAGATTCATAAGCAATTGAAATACTACACTAATTGTGAAGGGATTACCTCACTTGACACCCATGAATCCTCTACAGCGCCAAAAAACAAACTTTCTTGGTCCAAATTGTAGCTTTTCCTAGGCACTCTCAAGAGGTCTCACAAGGCATCAACCATGCCAATTTCAAATTTTATAAGTGCCGAGAAACTCTAATACGGATCGTTAACTAGAATTTTAGGCGAAAAGAGAAAACTAGAGAACAACTTAACTAAAGATAAGAAGTTACAACCTTTGTAGATCCGGTTATCCACTTCCTTAGCTCCACGTAGTTGTCCCCTCACTGTCCATCTCGAATCCCGGACTCTTGCGTCGGCTTCATCGGAGAAAATGAGCGGACTAGTCGTCGGCCACGATGCCGAAGATGATCTACGTCGAGGTTACACAAGATCAAGCTCTAACTTCACCAAGTTGTGAAACTTGTGAAGAAAACACCCTATACTACTTGGCAAGAGATAGAGGGTGAAGAAATAGGAGGTGGGTTCACTTTAGAATTGGATTTCTCACTCTTTTTCTCAAGGTGCCATTGATGAAGGCAAGGTTTTCTTCAAGAAGATGATGAAGAAGAAGAAGATAGAATATGATAAGTGTTAAAGAATAATTGAAAAAGAATTCATACTTATCATATTCTCAACCATAGTTAAGTGTAGAGAATGAACTAGGGTTAGTTCAAATGGTTAGGGTTAAGCATGAGACAAGAAGGGTGACTAAGTCAAAGCTTCATGAATCTTCAACTAAAAACAAACAAAGCCACCATTCATGTTAATCTATCAAAAATGAATAAACAAATAAATAAATGAATAAGCAAAACCCTAATCATCATCTTAACCATGGTTTAATTCTTTACACTTAACCAAATAAGCATGTATCATCAAACATGATACAATCATGTGCACAAAAGTATATCACATATACAACTTGCACATCCAAGTGAGAAAATCCATTTAAAGTGAACCAATACTAGTTAATGCAAAGTAATATATCAAATATATAATTATACATTAAATCATTAAATCAACACTTGATTGAACGATCCGGTCATATCGCATTCAACCGACTAGTATCCTATGTATCGGCTTATCGAATCAATCATTGATTCGATATCTAGGTTATATCGCATATAACCAATCGATACATTTATAGCGAGAATGGAATACGGTATCATATACACGCATTATTCTCGGTCCCGCACATATCTCATATGCGCTCCTATTTCGTTTCGCTTGAGCCAGGAAACCTCTGTGTAGGACTCTTAAGACTCGTCAATACGCCGGCAGCAGATGATGATCATATCAAGCACCCACAAGCCGCAAGCGGTCTGCTAAACGTAACGGCCACCCGGGTATTGAGCGATCAGAAGATCGACGAGCTAGCCCGCTCACACTCTTGTGAATCCAACCAGTAACACTTACCGTACAGTCCGGTCTGTTCTTCTGATATGTCGCATATCAAGTCTAGGGGTGGTAAACGTCAGACCCCAATAATCGATAAGTCGTGCCGATGTGAGGCTCATAACGGGTCGAGAAACTACTGGTAACACTTACCAGCAAATCTCTGATCAGCCCTGGCCAGGGACTTCCCTGTTACGGCCAATCGAGCACAGCGCAACATCAACCCCCAATACCGGGAGAGACGAAACCCCTCCTATCGCTCATTGCCTCCATGTGACTCGGGACTGTACCCAAAGACCACCGTTTTGCATGCCGTCATGGACGTGGTAAGGTGGAGATCAAAGCACAGTGGGAATCACACAAGATTCTATGACGATCTCGGGTCTACAGACTAACCTGTACAAGTGTCACCTGAGAACTGCCATCTGACGTGAGGTATAATACCATCTGGGAGTTCTCGGCGAGTCCGTCCAGTGTACCCAGTCTCCACTGAGCACCCGTACACCATCTTTGATATCAAACACCAATGGATATGGGATCATCCATCGCCCATCTCATGGGTCGAGAAGCGTATACGCTAGTCTACACTGGTATATCGATGCCCCGTCTCGATACACCCACGACTAGGGACTTTAAAGGATGTACTTATGGACTACCATGTCCCCACTAGTATGATCTGCATCATAGTCCAGGCAGTCAAGTACACATCCTAAGGGTTTTACCAACATGTAACTAAAAGACAGTTTAAAGAGACAAGTGTACATGTTAAGATAAAGAGCAACCAGATAGCATACTATCATATCGAGCAAGAAAGTCATCTCTATATATGTCCAAGCATCCAATATCATATACATCATCTGTACAATACTGACCTCTAGGGCATACATACAACTAACAATCTCCCACTTGCACTAGGGCCAGCTACTGTAGTATCGCATACCGAGCATCCTGAAGAGTCTCTCAAACTGTATCTGGGGAATGGCCTTCATGAGTGGATCCACCGTGTTGTTCTTCGTGTCAACCCTCCTGACCTCGATCTCCCGGCGATCAACTATCTCCCGGATCAGGTGATACCGCCTCAGAATATGCCTGGATCGCTGATGGGACCTGGGTTCCTTGGCCAAAGCCACCGCTCCATTGTTATCACAATACAAAGGTATTGGATGCTCAATGGATGGAACCACACCAAGTTCAGAAATGAACTTCTTGATCCAGACAGCCTCTTTAGCAGCATCGTTGGCAGCGATGTATTCAGCCTCCATCGTCGAGTCTGCCACGGTTTCCTGCTTGGAACTCTTCCAGCTAACCGCCCCTCCGTAAAGGGTAAAGACAAATCCCGACTGCGACTTAGAGTCGTCCTTATCACTCTGGAAGCTCGAATCGGTAAAGGACTCCACTTGGAGTTCTCCGTTACCATACACCAAGAGCATCTCTTTAGTCCTTCGTAAGTACTTGAGAATGCTCTTCACAGCTGTCCAGTGACTCTCTCCAGGATCAGCTTGATACCTGCTCACTACACTTAGTGAGTATGCAACATCGGGTCTGGTACATAGCATCGCGTACATGATAGAGCCTACAGCCGAAGCATAGGGTATCCCTTGCATGCGAGCTCTCTCCAAATCAGTCTTGGGAGACATCTCTTTGGAGAGAGTGACCCCAGAGATCGTGGGTAAGTTCCCACGCTTGGATTCTTCCATACTAAACCTCTTTAGTATGGTGTCAATGTACCTGGATTGAGACAATCCCAATATCCGTTTGGATCTATCTCTATAGATCCTAATTCCCAATATGCAGGAGGCATCACCAAGATCTTTCATTGAGAATCTTTGTGATAAGAAGAGCTTGACCGATTGCAGCATAGGAATATCATTTCCTATCAAGAGTATGTCGTCCACGTACAATACGAGGACGACAACCTTACTCTCTGCCACCTTCTTGTAAATACAAGGTTCATCTGGGTTTTTGACGAAATCAAACTCTTTGATAACGACGTCAAAGCAGATGTTCCAACTCCGCGATGCTTGCTTTAATCCATAAATGGATTTAAGCAGCTTGCACACCTTCCCGCTGCTCCCACTGTCTACGAAGCCCTCTGGCTGAGTCATGTACACGCACTCTTCTAAATCACCATTTAGAAAGGCGGTCTTAACATCCATTTGCCAGATTTCGTAGTCATGATATGCAGCGATGGCAAGCATGATCCGGATGGATTTAAGCATAGCCACTGGAGAAAAGGTTTCGTCATAGTCCACACCTGGTCTTTGACGAAAACCTTTTGCAACAAGTCTAGCTTTGAAAGTCTCCACTTTCCCATCTACACTAAGTTTTTTCTTGAAGATCCACTTTCTCCCGATGGGTTTTACCCCTTCAAGAGCAACGTCCAAAGTCCATACTTTGTTGGTGTACATGGATTCCATCTCGGACCTAATAGCATCCAGCCATTTCACTGAGTCCCTACTCGTGATGGCCTGCTCGAAGCTAGTTGGGTCATCATCCTCCATGATGCAATCCTCGCTCCCACCATCCATGAGAAAACCGTAGTATCTCTCAGGTTGGCGAGGAACCCTACTAGATCGGCGGAGAGGCTGGGGTTCGTCGGGTACTACTGAATCCTCTGGTTCTACCAAGTCTTCTGTTATAGTTTGTGTCGCTGGAACCTCTTCCAGTTCTACCTCAATGCCACTTATCTGTTTCATAAGAAAACTTTTTTCTAAGAAAGTGGCATGTCGAGAAACAAACACCTTTTGTTCCTCGGGATGGTAGAAAATATACCCTTGTAAATTTTTGGGATATCCTATAAACTTACATAAGACTGATCTTGCCTCGAGTTAGTCCGGATTTTGTCTTTTGACATAGGCTGGACAACCCCATATCTTTATATAATTAAGATGTGGTCTCTTCCCTTTCCATATCTCATATGGAGTGGTAGGCACTGATTTGGTAGGAACTCTATTCAATAGGTCCATGGCTGTCTCAAGCACATATCCCGAGAAGGAAATAGGTAACTCAGCTGTACTCATTATTGAGCGCACCATATCTAATAGGGTGCGGTTTCTCCGTTCAGATACACCGTTGTGCTGTGGTGTATATGGAGGAGTTGGCTGAGAGAGAATCCCATTCTCTTTTAGGAAGTCCAGGAATTCAATGCTCAAGTATTCACCTCCTCGATCAGATCGAAGGATTTTAATACTTTTTCCGGTTTGGTTCTCGACTTCTTGTTTATATTCTCTAAATTTCTCAAAAGCTTCTGATTTGTGTTTCATCAGGAACACATATCCGAATCTAGAGAGATCGTCAGTGAATGTAATGAAGTACGAAGAACCATCCCTGGCATGTGTAGACATAGGACCGCATACATCACTATGTATCAGTCCCAAGAGTTCGGTAACTCTTTCTCCGTGTCCCGTAAACGGAGTTTTGGTCATCTTTCTTTTGAGACATGACTGGCAAGTGTCATAAGATGAAAATTCAAATGTATTTAAATATCCATCTTTATGCAACTTAGCTAGTCGTGTCGCATTGATGTGACCCAGTCTACAATGCCACAAGAAGGATTCGTTCAGTTCAGAACTCTTCCTCTTGTGTGTGTTTATTATGCTCAGAACTGTTGATTGATTTAGAACATAAATGCCATTGCACAACGTGCCTGATCCAACCAACTTTTGGTTACGGAAAATGTTTATAACATTGTCCTCTAATACAAAATTATATCCCTCTTTACTCAACAAAGAAACCGATATAATGTTGCATATCAGGTTCGGAATGTAATAGCATTCGTTCAGAACCAATGTATTACCAGATGGTAATGCAAGGTGATATTCCCCGACAGTCTTAGCTGCAACAATTGCACCATTTCCAACTCTAATGTCTTTATCACCTTCTCCAAGTTCTCTTCCTTTCCTGAGCCCATGTAACTGATTACATATATGGGATCCTGACCCGGTATCTAATACCCAGGACGTGGAGCAAATGGAGAAATAGTTCTCTGTAACAAACACACCTGAAGAAAATGCATCAACATGTACTTTCTTCATTCGGGTGGCATGGGAATCCTGGTATTCCCCTATGTCCTGTTCATTCCTATAACTCTTATAAGAAAGAACGGAACCAACGTTCCCCAGCACAGTATAACATGCGGGTTCGGTCAATATATCCATATTATTATCTTGATTAGGGCATGAAATGGTCGCTACCTGGAGAGAGAGAGAAGAAAACACTTTAGCGTATGCTCTTGCAAGATCAGATTGGTTATTATCTTATCTAATCAGGATGGCTCCCACTGGTTTTTATCAAATCTTCCTTCAAACCCTAAAAGGAAAGACTAGCCGGGATTAATTACACACTACAAGTTCGCCAATCTTTCAGTCAGGCCAATGTCGGTACTTTGAGGGAGGTCCCCCGTGCTTTTGCACGAACCTAATTAATGTAAACCTCGTTTTCCCAGAGGCGTAACCCCGTTGACACCTTTCTGAACACCTACTTGATCAGTTAATTGCAATGTGTAAAACTCTCCCAGGAGTAACTCTTACTCGTAGTGGGTATCGGGATCCAACTATCTCATAGAAGGTATGCAATCTCATTGCAAATTTCAACACTTGAAATTCCCGATAATATTTTGCCCCTAGCGTGCTATGACCTTGACGCATGCCAAACAACCCATAGTCCGCTAGTCAAGTTCAACTCGTACAATTCGTGATCGAATTAAACCCACCCGTACGACCCTTGACGCATGCCAAACAACGCCGTACGAATACCTTAATCCAATCGCATCTCATGCTACAGATAAGTAATAATCAGCTACCGTACACTACGCCTTGACGCATGCCAAACAACCGTAGCACGAATACTGAATATTACATATCTGAATTGACGGAGGGCTACGCAGGTTTTTCTGAAAACCATGAGTGTAATGAACTTGATGTCGTTGTAGAATCAAATGAAGTTTTGAAATGGAGTGATTTTGAGGCTTTTCTAGTTTTGCTAAAGGGGTCACTCCCGGTGAAAGGATCGTCGGCCCTTTCCTCGTCGAATGAGGTGCGGGATATATCATATATATCACTGTGCAAAGCAGAAACTATAGAAGCAATCAAAAGTCAAACCGAGTGTGTAGCATCTGCCAGTTATTGCTAAAGGAGTCACTCCCGGTGAAGGGATCTCGGTCCTTTCCTCATCGAATAAGGTGCAGGGTATATCATATATATCGCTATGCAAAGCAAGAACTGTAGCTACCTGTTTTGTTTAAAATTTGATTCTACAACATCTTAGGTTTCTTTTCTTTCATTAATCACATTAATGAAGTCCCATCATTTAAGTCACCTAAACATCACAGATAAATACGACGTACACTTATGCCATCCGCATTCGCCTGGATGTCCCCTCGTGCACCGTTAGGTTAGGTAACTAACGACAGAGCAGGACAGGGCTAGTGCGGGTGAAAAACATAAGCAACGTCTATATAATATATCATATATACTATATACTGTATCTATCACAGAACATCACATGATCACATCACAGATATCGCAGCAGAAGAAACATATGAAACATTGGATATACTAGGACGTCCGTGTTTTCAATACGAGCCAGTATAAAACACGGATTCCACGGTCGTGATGAATAGCCAATCCCACACCCCTAGACCCCTACGAGAGCGGCAAGCAACCCTACTAATTCTAGGGTTAGGAGACCCGGACTCGACTCCTCGAGATGGTCTCCCACTGGACCCTAGAACCCGGTTACTTGTGCTCCCCTCCTTGGGTCTATCCTAATGCGGAAAAGTAAATAATATACAAAAGGTGACATCTTCCGCAACCTGGAAGTGCCCCAATAAAAGAATATTACATACAAGTTTTTACATGAATGAAAATGAAAAACACTCATCTCACATAAAAACCCCGGCTATTCGAACACGACGATCCAATATAACATATCCAGCAACACATAACATCACATGTCATCAACGTAAGTAAATATGCGCATCCCAATTGTCGTTGACATATAGCAACGAAACCGGCGATATCACATATTACACTTACGGTCACAGAAAAAAAAGTGTAAAAGTACAACAGTTGGAATCCGCAACCTCTTTAGACATCGCATGCCTAATCAAATGAAATACTTAGACATCACATGCCTAACAATTATAAACCCCGCATTTTAGTCTCATTACCGAAAACTCTTTTCAATATCATGTGAGACTAAACGGCCAGATTTATAACATTCATTCAGTTATCTCATAACTGTTTGTGAATTCCAATTATTGTATCCCATTCCGGATAAATAGAAAATATTAAACTTTCTGATCGAACATTGGAACACCCAAGTTTTCCCGAAACCGTTCAACACATGAAATAGGTTCAAAGACATTCACTTCATGCCTCAGTACCAACGGTCCAGCCGTAGAAGGGTCAAGCCAACGCCTCACATGTGGCACGCCGTACTGCCCCAAACCCGAAGGTTCAAAGGGCAGTTCAAGACGGTCACATAATCGAGTTAAGGTTTGTTGTCTTCTAGAGGGACCATCGCGTTACTTGCACTACTCAGAACGTCCTTAAACCACAGAAAAATCCAACACTTGGAAATTTTTCCGGAAGGGGAAAAGTTGGGTATTTATATCCGGTCGAACTTTTTAACATATTCTAAAGTTATCCGGAAAAACACATAGACGAAGTTTAATAATCCGATCGAATCTTCGAATCCCCAAAACAACCCCAGAAAATTCAACGCTTGAATAAATATTAAAAATTCCCATAAAACTTAGCACTGTGAAATAGGAATTACTGTGCAAATATGGAGGGCTGACGTCACCAGAGAGCCGCGGAACCGCCGCAGAAGCTAGGCTTCTGCCGCGGTTCCGCCGCATCTTTGAGGTATCATTGGTCAAATTTTGCACCGTAATTCTTATAATTCCCTGCTGAATTTTTTAAGCATTTTTAATCTGGAAAAAACCCAGCTTTTGGAAAAAGTCCAGAGAGCAATTTGGTTTTTAGGGTTTCGGTTCGATCGGGTTTCAAACGTCGTCTACACTTCGCCTAAGGCTCTAGCTAGGCTCTGATACCACTGTAGGGTTTCTAGGCACTCTCAAGAGGTCTCACAAGGCATCAACCATGCCAATTTCAAATTTTACAAGTGCCGAGAAACTCTAATACGGATCGTTAACTAGAATTTTAGGCGAAAAGAGAAAACTAGAGAACAACTTAACTAAAGATAAGAAGCTACAACCTTTGTAGATCCGGTTATCCACTTCCTTAGCTCCACGTAGTCGTCCCCTCGCTGTCCATCTCGAATCCCGGACTCTTGCGTCGGCTTCATCGGAGAAAATGAGCGGACTAGTCGTCGGCCACGATGCCGAAGATAATCTACGTCGAGGTTACACAAGATCAAGCTCCAACTTCACCAAGTTGTGAAACTTGTGAAGAAAACACCCTATACTACTTGGCAAGAGGTAGAGGGTGAAGAAATAGGAGGTGGGTTCACTTTAGAATTGGATTTCTCACTCTTTTTCTCAAGGTGCCATTGATGAAGGCAAGGTTTTCTTCATGAAGATGAAGAAGAAGAAGAAGATAGAATATGATAAGTGTTAAAGAATAATTAAAAAATAATTCATACTTATCATATTCTCAACCATAGTTAAGTGTAGAGAATGAACTAGGGTTAGTTCAAATGGTTAGGGTTAAGCATGAGACAAGAAGGGTGACTAAGTCAAAGCTTCATGAATCTTCAACTAAAAACAAACAAAGCCACCATTCATGTTAATCTATCAAAAATGAATAAACAAATAAATAAATGAATAAGCAAAACCCTAATCATCATCTTAACCATGGTTTAATTCTTTACACTTAACCAAATAAGCATGTATCATCAAACATGATACAATCATGTGCACAAAAGTATATCACATATACAACTTGCACATCCAAGTGAGAAAATCCATTTAAAGTGAACCAATACTAGTTAATGCAAAGTAATATATCAAATATATAATTATACATTAAATCATTAAATCAACACTTGATTTAACGATCCGGTCATATCGCATTCAACCGACTAGTATCCTATGTATCGGCTTATCGAATCAATCCTTGATTCGATATCTAGGTTATATCGCATATAACCAATCGATACATTTATCGCGAGAATGGAATACGGTATCACATACACGCATTATTCTCGGTCCCGCACATATCTCATATGCGCTCCTATTTCGTTTCGCTTGAGCCAGGAAACCTCTGTGTAGGACTCTTAAGACTCGTCAATACGCCGGCAGCAGATGATGATCATATCAAGCACCCACAAGCCGCAAGCGGTCTGCTAAACGTAACGGCCACCCGGGTATTGAGCGATCATAAGATCGACGAGCTAGCCCGCTCACACTCCTGTGAATCCAACCAGTAACACTTACCGTACAGTCCGGTCTGTTCTTCTGATATGTCGCATATCAAGTCTAGGGGTAGTAAACGTCAGACCCCAATAACCGATAAGTCGTGCCGATGTGAGGCTCATAACGGGTCGAGAAACTATTGGTAACACTTACCAGCAAATCTCTGATCAGCCCTGGCCAGGGACTTCCCTGTTACGGCCAATCGAGCACAGCGCAACATCAACCCCCAATACCGGGAGAGACGAAACCCCTCCTATCGCTCATTGCCTCCATGTGACTCGGGACTGTACCCAAAGACCACCATTTTGCGCGCCCTCATGGACGTGGTAAGGTGGAAATCAAAGCACAGTGGGAATCACACAAGACTCTATGACGATCTCGGGTCTACAGACTAACCTGTACAAGTGTCACCTGAGAACTGCCATCTGACGTGAGGTATAATACCATCTGGGAGTTCTCGGCGAGTCCGTCTAGTGTACCCAGTCTCCACTGAGCACCCGTACACCATCTTTGATGTCAAACACCAATGGATATGGGATCATCCATCGCCCATCTCATGGGTCGAGAAGCGTATACGCTAGTCTACACTGGTATATCGATGCCCCGTCTCGATACACCCACGACTAGGGACCTTGAAGGATGTACTTATGGACTACCATGTCCCCACTAGTATGATCTGCATCGTAGTCCAGGCAGTCAAGTACACATCCTAAGGGCTTTACCAACATGTAACTAAAAGACAGTTTAAAGAGACAAGTGTACATGTTAAGATAAAGAGCAACCAGATAGCATACTATCATATCGAGCAAGAAAGTCATCTCTATATATGTCCAAGCATCCAATATAATATACATCATCTGTACAATACTGGCCTCTAGGACATACATACAACTAACAGAGGGCTTATGCACATTTTTTGTGAAAAGGAGATGGGGTTTTGGGTTTGTTTTGGTGATGAAGTGAGGCTTGAAGAGGGGGAGGGAGGAGGTGTTGCCATGGGAGTTGAGAGAGGAGAGAAAAGATGAAGAAGATGAATGATGAATGGAATTGAAATGAGAGCCATGCTTGGTTAACCCCTCACCCTCTCTCTCTCTCTTGCCCATCCCTCATGAAATCATTGTGTCCCTTTTGACTTTTCTTTTTCCTTTTCTTTTCTTTGTTCTCTTTTCTATTTATAAAGCCATGCATGATAACCATAAGAAAAAAAAGACATGATAGAAAAATGTAACAAGTGTGAAAAATATGACATGTGCATGTCATTGTTCCCCTCTGAATCACGGAGACGCGACCGCGTAGGCCCGTCTTGCCTGAGATTCGGGGCAGATGCTATTTGGTTTTATCCGTCCACCTCTCCGAAGATGCCAAGTTGATTTATGGCACCATGTATCGAAGGTTTAAACGGATACAGCCGATGTAGCAGACTTCGTCAGATTCCCCCTCGTTCGAGGGGTTTTTGATTGTAGGGACACTCTTCCCTGCAGGCGCAAGCCCCTGCAGTTAATTACGCTACCGCATCGCGGTAACAACTTTCTCCTACTCCAGCTGGTCACTTCGTGTCGTGGGTGTTTGTTTTGTTTGTGGTTGCCCGTGGATTGTATACGGAGACTAATTTATGTTGTCGCCCGTAGGACGTGGATTAGTCCAAATCCGTATTTTCTTAGATTTGGGTTTGGGGTTTTGTTTTAAGGATACGTTAGCCATATTTGAGGCTAAGATCAACTTAAACGTTTGTTAAGAATACGTTAGTCTAATTTTAGACTAAGATCAACTTAACGGGATCGTTTAGACCCAACAAAAGAGCATCTGGACTCTATTGCTGTCTATTTCCAGTTTAAGGACATGGTGGTCCATTGCCAGTTTAGGGACATGGTGGTCCATGGAATGTATGGTCGTCGGGACCCGTCACCTCTCTGAAGATGTTGAAGGATTACAACGACAGATATCAGAGGAGTTCAAAGATGTACCCTTGAACCAAAGTTGATTGGGAGATCTATAGTCCAATTTGGGACTAAAGTCTGTTTGAAGGTTTGTGAGCATATGGGCTCGGTTGATATGAGTTGAACATTTTGTTGTTCTAGCTGTTTGAGCCTTTATTTGGGGCTCGGCCCTTTTATAATGCATGGTATTGGGCTCTTTAATTAAATACATGGCATTTATATTAGGCCTGTTAGGCTTTACTTGGGCTCTGCCCTTCTTTAATAATGCACAGCATTTAATAATCCGACAGTGCGCCACGTGGCCTGTCAGGCGCTTTGTGCCAATTAAGGAGCGCAAGGCGCCAGCGCATGTGGAGGCGACACGTGTCGCGCTCTGGTGAGCGCAAGTCTGTTAGCGCAGTGCGCTGCTGACACGTGGCGCGCTCTGGTGCAGTGCGCCAACCCAAAAGCGCAGCGCTCTGTTTTTAGGAGCGCAATGCGCAGATTGACACGTGGCGCTCTCTGGTGACTTGCGCCAGTCCAAGGAGCGCAACAGCGCAAATAAAGAGTGCAGGACACTGTTCAATAGCGTAGAGCACATCTTGATCAAATTTAGATCAAAGAAAAGAATCTTTTTAGTTCTAAAGAGGTTCTACCTCAAGTTTTCAAGAACCAATGGTTTATCAAAAGGCTGTGCCTTTATATAGATCAAAAGATCTAATAATGGAGTAAATTACTTCTTTTATATTTTATAATTGGATCTTTTGATCTTTTTCTTTTTATTGAAGATCTTGATCTTGTTCTTAGATCTTTGATCTTTTTTTAGAAGAAATTCTTCTTTTTTCAAAGGTTTACCTTTTTTTCTCTTTGAGTTTTTCTCAAAGTTTTTAGAGGAGCTTTGTATATCTGAGACTTGGAGTCTAGGGGCCTTTATATAGGGCCAATTAGTTTGTTAGGTTAGTTACAGAGATCTTTCTCTGATTGATCTGGGGATATTTCCCCACCGTTGGATCTTTGATCCTAAGGCCTCTGTTTTACAGAAAATAATCTTCTTGTTTTAATAAGATTAAAAGATCTTTCTAGAATTTTAATTCTGATTAAATAATTCATTATTTAAGTTTTAGTGCTAGCACAGTTGGTGCAAGTGCACCTGCGCTTGACACGTGTCGCGCACCGCAGAGCGCAGCGCAACTGCGCTAGCGCACCTGTGCTGACACGTGTCGCGCAGCGCAACTGTGCTGACACGTGTCGCGAAGCACAGAGCGCATGTTATCTGAAGCATTGCTTCCTTTAAAATTTGAATTTTAAAACAAAGCCTTACTCTGATTGGGGGAAATGGAAGCGTTGCTTCATTTCCCGCCTTGGAATTTGAACAGAGCTTTGCTCTGATTGGGGGAAATAAATGCCCCCCCACCGTTGCGCTTACGTGGCCCCAGACGTGAGCGCAGCGGTGGCAGAATTCCAACCATTGCGTTATCTTTTGGAAGTTGAAACGGCTCTCAATGCCTATAAATAGGACCTTTGGTCTCTTAAATGATTTTCATCACCTCCTTGAGAATTATCTCTTATTCAGAGCATTGCTCTTAGGCTTTAAGAACTTTTCAAGAGTAAGACTCTGTTAAAACTTAGGTATAGTTTAAAACTCTTAAGAAACCAGGGTTTTACCCATTAACAGAGCTTTGCTCTTTATAGATTTTGATCTAAAGAGAACCATTTTAGGGTTCCAGTAATAGAGCCTTTGCTCTCTAAAAGGATTTTATTTATAATTTCTTGATTCATTAATGGAGCTTTGCTCCTTTTAAATCATATAGCAGAACTCTTAAGAATTTTTCATGGATCTTTGAAGATTAAAAACGGGATTTTATTTTTTGATGAATTATATCATCTTTTCAGAGCAAAGCTCTCAATGTTCTCGGAGGATTTCTTTAAACTCCTTTCATAACTGATATTGACGGGTGTCACTCCTGTCTGTAGAGTATTGCTCTCGGGGAGTTTAATTTCCCGCGCCTGTTTTGAATCAAAAATTGCTTAATCAGTCTGCCTTCTAATTTTGTTGATTTTCTTTTACAGGAGTAATGGACGCCCCCATGTACGATCTCGACGAGATTATCTCTTACGGGGACATCCGCCGACTCGGCCGTTCTCAAAATCGAGAATTCACAAACGCCGAGTGTGCCGAAATCATGAGTCGCTTCGACGCATACAATGGTCAACTGCTTTCTCGACGCTCCCTTCTCCTGAAGCTTATTGTGGGAGCAATTTGGGAAGCGCTTCCTGTATTCTTTACCGGCGTGCCGCTCAGGGCGTTAGATGCCGCCGAGGATAAGGTGCACTCGGTGTACCCGATGAACCTAATCTCGAAGAGACAGCGAGACAATCTTATCGATCTCCTGCACCAGGCCTTTCAAAAGTCCGCCATACTTGCTGCTTATCGGAGGGTGGAGGACATCAGTGGGGATTGCTCGCGAAAGAAAGCACACTAGGATGGTTCGAAAGGCCTGGAAGATTCTGGACAAGGCCACTTTTGAATTCCTCAATCCATGCCCTGGGTCCGAGATTATACCCTTGTAAACATTTCAATAATGTTGTTTTTGTTTATTGTCTTTATTGATGTAAGAATTTTTCAAGTATGAATGACAAATCTTTTGCCTCCTTCCTTTTATTTTCTGCTTTGTTATTGGCGCATTTCTTAAGTAAGCATAGCCTGTAGGTGATATAGAACATTCCGTCTTGAATACTTTGGGGAGTAGTGATGGCTTAGGAAGCAGGTTCAGATCTGCTACCTAAGGCTTTTCAACTTTATGAGCCGTGAGGGTCTCATAAAGACTTTTCTCCCTACGAGTCGAGAGGATCTCATAAGTGTATTTTCTCCTTAGGGGTCGTGAGGACTCCTAAGTGTGTTTTCTTTTAAGCGTCGTAAGGATCTCACTAGAGAATTTTCCCTCTTACAAGTCGAGAGGACCCGTAAGTGGTTGTTTCCCTCCTTGTCGAGATTCGACTTTGGAGAGTGTGGTCCGTGAATAGTATGCAAGAGTCCGTTTTGGACCGACTTGTAGGGCCCCAGTGCTTAGGAAACAGTTTTTTTAATCCCCGCTGCCTAAGGCTTTACCTTACGAGTCGAAACGAATCGAGCATTTCTCGCAAGAATATCCTAACGTCACAGTTAACCTCTGCTCTTTACGACAGAGGTCCGTT
Organism: Agapanthus africanus; assembly: GCA_030015575.1. Taxonomy (NCBI): domain Eukaryota; kingdom Viridiplantae; phylum Streptophyta; class Magnoliopsida; order Asparagales; family Amaryllidaceae; genus Agapanthus; species Agapanthus africanus. The sequence goes on along the minus strand of CM057350.1, from coordinate 472,119,222 downwards.
AGGATCTGTGGTACTAGGGTTTTGTCCGTCGTACCGTCACGTTGGCTGATGTATTCCTCGATAGGCAACCTTGCTGTTCGAGTAGCGTTGCGACTGTCGTGTCTCTGATCCCTTCGGGGGCTGGACAAGATGTCTTCAAGCAATCCTCCTATGCAGTTTGACCGTCGGCAGAGCAAGCGTTAGGAATTTTGCCATGCCGCTTTTTACTTGAGGTTAGGCTCATTTTGGAGAGCCCCGATGAGTCATAACCACTCCGCGTTGGTGTGGGATGATCTCCGATAGTCTTTCAGGTTTTATATGAGTTGCCGTCAAGACCCTGAAGCTAGGAATTTGGCCTTCGCTTTGTTTGCTGGCATTGCGTATGCTGTATCGAGACGAATATCGCGGTTGTCTCTAGGTTGTTGGTGAACCGTCGAGGTTTGGAACTAGGGATTTTGCCGTGGCTCCGTTTTCTGATTGTCGCGTCTGAATCCTGCTGGAAGAAGAACGCTGTGGTGACATCTCGTCTGCTGTGTCGAGACGAACGTCGAGGTGGTGACCACTCCATATTGGTGTGAGATGATCTCCGATGGTCTTTTGAGCTTTATATGAGTTGCCATCAAGACCCTGAAGCTAGGAATTTGGCCTTCGCTTCGTTTGTTGGCATTGCGTCTGCTGTATCGAGATGAATGACACGGTTGTCTCTAGGTTGTTGGTGAACCGTCGAGGTTTGGAACTAGGGATTTCGCCGTGGCTCCGTTTTTTGATTGTCGCGTCTGAATCCTGCTGGAAGAAGAACGCTGTGGTGACATCTCGTCTGCTGTGTCGAGACGAACGTCGAGGTGGTGACCATTCCGCGCTGGTGTGGGATGATCTCCGATGGTCTTTCAGGTTTTATATGAGTTACCTTCAAGACCCTGAAGCTAGGAATTTGGCCTTCGCTTCATTTGCTTTGTCACGTCTGAATCCTGTTAGAGGAACAACGCTGTCGTGACATCTCGTCTGCTGTATCGATACGAACGTCGAGGTGGTCACCATTCCGTGCTGGTGTGGGATGATCTCCGATGGTCTTTCAGGTTTTATATGAGTTACCGTCAAGACCCTGAAGCTAGGAATTTGTCCTTCGCTTCGTTTGCTTTGTCACGTCCGAATCCTGTTGGAGGAAGAACGCTATCGTGACATCTCGTCTGTTGTACCGAGATGAACGCCGAGGTGGTGACCATTCCGCGCTGATGTGGGATGATCTTCGATAGTCTTTCAGGTTTTATATGAGTTGCCTTCAAGACCCTGAAGCTAGGAATTTAGTCTTCGCTTCGTTTGCTTTGGCGCGTCCGAATCCTGTTGGAGGAAGGGCGCTGTAGTGACATCTCGTTTGCTGTATCGAGACAAACATCGAGGTAGTGACCGCTCCGCGCTGATGTGGGATGATCTCCGATAGTCTTTCAGGTTTTATATGAGTTACCGGTCAAGACCCTGAAGCTAGGAATTTGGCCTTCGCTTCATTTGCTGGCACTGCGTCTGCTGTATCGAGATGAATGCTGAGGTGGAGCTGAGATTTTGCCATCACTCCGCTTTGTTTCGACGATGGGGTCTTTTGTTGACGTCGCATCTGCATCCTGCTTAACTACGAAGGAATGCCATTGTTGACATTGCGTCTGCTGTAATGAGACGAATGCTGAGGTGGAGCTGGGATTTTGCCGTCACTCCGCTTTGTTTCGACCGTGAGGTCTTTTGCTGACGTTGCATCTGCATCCTGCTGGACTGCGAAGGAACGCCTTTGTTGACATTGCGTCTACTGTATCGAGATGAATGCTGAGGTGGAGCTGGGATTTTGCCGTCACTCCGCTTTGTTTCAACCGTGAGGTCTTTTGTTGACGTTGCATCTGCATCCTGCTGGACTGCGAAGGAACGCCTTTGTTGACATTGCGCCTGATGTATTGAGATGAATGCTGAGGTGGAGCTGGGATTTTGCCGTTACTTCGCTTTGCTTCGACCGTGAGGTCTTTTGTTGACGTTGCATCTGCATCCTGCTGGACTGCGAAGGAACGCCTTTGTTGACATTGCGTCTGCTGTATCGAGACGAATGTCGAGACGGTCTCTAGGTTGTTTGTGAACCATCGAGACCTGGAACTATGGACTATGCCGTGGCTCCGAGGTTGATTGTCGTATTCGAATCCTGCTGGAATGAGGAGGAACGTTGTTGATGATCTCTAGGCTATATATTTGGCCGTCGAGATATGGAATAGGGACTTTGCCATGGCTCCATTTCGTTGTGTCGCTTCCGTGCCCTGCTGGCATAAGAAGGAACACCGTTGCTGATCTTCTGGGATGCAGATGTTACTGTTGAGATCTGACCTTCCCTTTTAACCGGATCTAGCGGGGGACATGTGGTTCCCTTTTCGTTTATGCCCATGGATTGTATACAGGGGTTAGTATGGACTCACCTGTAGGGCAAAAGTTTTATTCTTTCATTTTTTATTTTTTTATTTAATTTTTTTTTATTTCCGCGATGCTCTATCATTTCAGCTTTTTTATCGCGAAGGTCGCGATTGCCCAATTATTTCGGCTGTTTTTTTGCGGTGCCCCATCATTTCGGCTATTTATTTTATTTTTACTCGCTATTTTTTATTGCGAGTTGCCCAATCATTTCGGCTATTTTGCATGCATACATTTTTTTTACTTGCTGATTTTTATTTGCAAGTTGCCCCATCATTTCGGCTATTTCATATGCATGTATGGCTTGCTATCTTTTCGCTGCAAGTTTGGGATTAGACACCGATCTTGGCATCAGCACCGCTACAACTAGAATATTGCCAGGAGCGAATCATCATTTTCCTTTGTCGATGTCGAACAAAGGTGGCTTAGTAAACAGGGTTAGGATTCTATCGACTAAGGCTTTTGACTTCATGAGCCGTAAGGGTCTCACAAAGGTATTTCTCCCTGCGAGTCATGAGGATCTTGTAGGTGTGTTTTCTCTTTAGGAATCATGAGGATTCCTAAGTGTATATTCTCCTGTAAGTCGGAAGGATCTTACCAAAGGGTTTTCTCCTTATAAGTCGAGAGGACTTATAAGGGTCATTCACCATATGGATATATCCCTAGTCACGGGTGGGACTTGGTTAGGGAAATGTTTATTCGCGCCCGTGGATTGTATACAAGGGTCAGTATTGAGCCACTTGTAGGGCAAAAGTCGGAGGTTGTGGGGGTTGCTTAGGAATAGGTTCAGGTCTCTGTAACTTAAGACTTTCAAATCTTATGAGCCGTGAGGGTCCCATAAGAGAGTTCTCCTCACGAGTCATGAGGATCTCGCAAGTGTAATTTCTCCTTAGGAATCGTGAGGATTCCTAAGTGTGTTGCTCCTTTGTGAGTCGTAAGGATCTCACGCGGGTGGTTTCTCCTTACAAGGTCGAGAGGACCCTGTAAGTGTCCTTTAAAGAGGCTGCGCCCTTTCGTGTTTTCACAAACACTTGCCGGTAGCCCTGCTGTTTTTACTCACGGAGCCCTTTCGGGTTTTCATCCGTGCCCATTTTTCTTGTGGACGTACCCATTTTTTTTACCACGTCAGCCTGGGGATGCCGCGGGTTGGTAGTAGTTTAACGACGATTCGGTCATAGGTCAACGTACGATTACACAGCTAGATTTTGTCGCAAATCTTCACATGTCTTGTGTCGGAGGTGGATTCCTTGAAGAGAGGGCTGAGGGCGATTTCTTCGTCAGAGTCGCTTCCAAAGGTGATAACTTGCGATCCCTTGGTGTCGGCTATGTGACAGTTGCCAGCAGCTCTTTCGTGCTTATCTGTCGTGCTTTTCTATTCCCGACGAGCCTTGCGCTTCACTCGTTGAACGTGTCGTCGATGCGCAACATATCCCTGCCACCAGTTTTTAAAGGCTATGCACTCCTCGGTGGGGTGTGCAATCCTCTGATGGTATAGGCAGAAGTTAGGATGTATATCCGCTTCATCAAGACGTATATTGACAGGGGAATGTCTTTTGAGAGAGGGCAACTTCATTCCTATTGCCAGGGCCCGAGCGAATTGATTCCTTGTCTTGATCCTGCTTTTATTTGCGGTGGATGTACCTTGATCTGGTGGGAGTGTTTCGACCCTTTTGTCCAGTCGCCGGCATTTGGCCTTTTCAAATATGGCCATCTCACGCTCCCGATCAGCTTTACTTCTCAGGAGAGCTTCATTTAGGAATGCGTCGATAATTTCATCTGAAGGCCCCAGAAGTTCCGATTCAGGCTCTGCCCCCAGTTTCTTTGTATAAGGAGCATCTTCATTGTCTAGCGATGAGTGAGAGATCACATGGCAACTTGCTACGTAATCCTCAGATTCGTCCAACGATTCTTCTCCATCATCCCCGTCCTCAAGAACGTGGCTGAGGAACTCTTGGAACATGATTGGAGTCCGCGCCTTCTGGTTATATTCTTCCAGCACGTAAATCTGCTTTTGTAGGTCCGTACGTTTGTCATCGGGTTTCACGGGTTTCTTGGTTTTCTTCTTGGAAGACTTTGACGGCTGGGTATGAGCGCTTTGACTATCATCACCAGTTTTTGGAATTAGGCGTGGCTTCAGCATTCCTTTTACGACCTCGGGTTCCAGTGGATTTTTCCACCTGATTGCCGGGCAGGTTTGGAGATCCTTCAGCATTCTTTTAGTTTTAGCCGAAAGAGCGATCTCCTACGGAGTTTCTTTTATAAAAGAGCACGATGCCCCCGGCGTGTCCACTTTTTTAGGAGTATGAGGTTGTGGCGGGTTCACCTTCCAGTTTTCGGATAACGTGAACATGCCTTGTTGGTATTGGTCTTCAACTCAGTTTTTGAAGACGAAGCAATCTTCGATTGGATGACTTACTCCTCGGTGGTAAGGGCAGTAATTAGGATCGTTGACATCGCCTGGTTGCAACGGACGTTTTGGATTCGGCCGATTGATGAGTCTGTTGCGCACTGCCAGCTCAAACAGTCTCCTTGTTTTATCTTGAGGAAACGAGTAAGGTCGTCCCAGTCTCTCCTCGAGGGATGGGCGTGGACGTACGTTGTTTTGGCGAACAACCGGCTTTGAGTTTCTCGGCTGTTGTTGAGTATTGGCGACGACGATCGCTTTCCCTTTTTCATTTCGAGAGTCTGGCTTTGAAGGAGACGGTCTGTGACCCATCAGGTCCATTTGGGTCAGTTTGTCGATCAAGGCCTGGAAAGTAGTTGGCTTGAAGAACATCATGAATTGTGAGATGGTCGCTTGCGGATCAAGAGTGCCTACGAACATGCCTACCGCAGGTGCTTCTTCGATGGGTTGTTCGCACTTCGACCATAAGTTTCGCCACCATATTGCGTATTGGACCCACGTCTCGCCTGGCTTCACCCTGGCATTAATCAGTGCCGTTATCGGGGTGCGTTCACTAGCACTCACGAATCTTTGTGTAAACAGTAGTTCCATCTCTGCAAATGTCTTGACGGAGTCATTTTGGAGTTCGGAATACCATTCAAAGGCCGTTTCTGCTAAGCTGCCGACGAATTGACGGAGCAAGAGTTTATCGTCGCCTCCAGTGTTGCCGCATAAGGCCCTGAATTGAGCGACATGCTGATGTGGATTCCCCGTCCCCTTGTACACATGGAATTTAGGGATCGTATATCCCGGCGGGTAACTGATTTGGTCATACCAGTTTGGATAGGGTCGTCCGGTTCTAACAATTTGCCCAGCCGCTTCATTCGCCTGGTGAACTTGTATCTGCTGAGCGATGTAATCATCCAGGGCGGACTTAGAAATAGTTTCCTCCTTGGCCACTGAAAGAGCTGGCAGAGGGTTTGATGTTTCCCCTCTATCATCTTCAATTATTACTGGAGGATCTAAAGCTGGAGGGTCCGGCTGGATCATCATGCCCACCATATCTTGAAATAAAAGGGCCATTTGTTTTATGTTGGCCGCTTGTTCCGCAGCCTCTTTGTCCTTCCTTTCAAGAATTCTACGAAGGAATTCAGCATCGGTTTCTTGTTCTTGACGCTGTTCCGACGACGCTTCCGGGCTTTCTTATGGCGCGGTGAGTGAGGCCATCTGTGTTAGCATCTCTTGGAGCTTCTTTTGCTGCTCCTGGGCCTTTGCTACGGATCGGGTGAGCGGTCGGTGACCCGTCGAAGCGCGGCTATCTTCCTTCCCAGATGCCATGTAAACAGTATGGACGACCATGCCCCCAGACTTAGGGAGTTTGGGTTCAGTGTTTTTGGCTTTTTTCGCAGGCATGGGGGTCTTCTTCGGCCTTCTTTTCTTATGAACGGTCGAAGTTGAGGGGGCCATCGCGGTGGGCACCCAGATAGCTTTTCGTGGCCTGGCAGGATAGCTTTCTTCCTGTCGGACCTTCAGCTTCTTCTGTTGGCGGGGGTAGTTTTGATCAACCACTGAGTTCCGGACCTGCCGCCAGACTTTGTAGATCTTGGAGGACAGCCGCTGAGGGGACTGTTCTGGCTTTACCTTTGGGGCATTATCCACAGGTGTAGGAGATCTTTTCAATATGGCAGTTGGCGAGTTTTTGTGCACCCTTCTTAGCGGTTCAAAGCTATTCCCGGTCGGAACAGCAGCATCGATTTCCACCATCGGAGCTGGCGGAGTTATCCCAGAAGGGGAGTTGCCCCCAGCCTTCCTTACCCGGCGCCAGTGGCGACGGCGAGCATGTCGCGCGATTGGAGTTAGTTTAGCCGTAGGGGTGACCTCCTCATGCCCCCTGTATTGGTCAGAATTTGATGGTATCATCCTTTTAAAGATCGACATCCATTGAATGGGGATGGCCAACCTATCAAAGGCAGACTTCCGAGTAGGGGAAGCAACCTTGGTGATTTCGCCTGGAACGGGAGTAGAAATAGTCAGTCTTGTGAAGACCGAACCTTTGGCAGGAGAAGCCGCCTTGACGACTTCGGGTGCAGGGATGGTTACTCTCTTCGGAACAACCTTTTCTTGAATTGCAGGCTTCACCATTGGCCTACAGGAACTTTGGTCCAGTTTGTTAAAAACCGAGGCAGTGGAGTTGGGCGACCCGTTGAGAGGGGCCGCAGTAGTAGCAAACCAATCGAATACCGACTTCTTGGGAGCTTCTTGTGACGGTACAGGGGCGTTGAAGCTCATGGGTAGGAGTATGGTCCCGAAGAATATCCAGTGGTGGCTTGAGTTACCTGCTCCACTGGTATCTTGAAAAGGGATGCCGCTTGGGGCCCGTAAGCCTCTCTTCCAGCAAGGACGGAGTGAGAGTTGCAGTTGCAGGTAGCGCAGTTTGAAGCTATTGATCTTCTATTTTCTGCACGGAGCAAGACACCAAATCTAAGTACCTCAAATCCACAGGCAACCACAGCAAACCGCGATTCGTTCGTGAACATGACACACGAAGTGTGGAGTGGAAAGAGGAAGAGGTCCCACCGGGTGTGCCAGAATATGTTCCCCTCCGAATCACGGAGACGCGACCGCGTAGGCCCGTCTTGCCTGAGATTCGGGGCAGATGCTATTTGGTTTTATCCGTCCACCTCTCCGAAGATGCCAAGTTGATTTATGGCACCATGTATCGAAGGTTTAAACGGATGCAGCCGATGTAGCAGACTTCGTCAGATTCCCCCTCGTTCGAGGGGTTTTTGATTGCGGGAACGCTCTTCCCTACAGGCGCAAGCTCCTGCAGTTAATTACGCTACCGCATCGCGGTAACAACTTTCTCCTACTCCAGCTGGTCATTTCGTGTCGTGGGTGTTTGTTTTGTTTGTGGTTGCCCGTGGATTGTATACGGAGACTAATTTATGTTGTCGCCCATAGGACGTGGATTAGTCCAAATCTGTATTTTCTTAGATTTGGGTTTGGGGTTTTGGTTTAAGGATACGTTAGCCATATTTGAGGCTAAGATCAACTTAAACGTTTGTTAAGGATACATTAGTCTAATTTTAGACTAAGATCAACTTAACGGGATCGTTTAGACCCAACAAAGAGCATTTGGACTCTATTGCGGTCTATTTCCAGTTTAAGGACATGGTGGTCCATTGCCAGTTTAGGGACATGGTGGTCCATGGAATGTATGGCCGTCGGGACCCGTCACCTCTCTAAAGACGTTGAAGGATTACAACGACAGATATCAGAGGTGTTCAGAGATGTACCCTTGAACCAAAGTTGATTGGGAGATCTATAGTCCAATTTGGGACTAAAGTCTATTTGAAGGTTTGTGAGCATATGGGCTCGGTTGTGTAAGTCGATGTTCAACACCCCAATACTTGTGGGGAGGCGGAAATATGAAAAACGATCTTGTTCTATGATTATACATCGAATAACCGTATGAATCGTTTGCTAAACAATACTTAACAAAACCTATAGAGTTCTAAACTACTATGTTAAGAGATTATACCAAACGGTTCTAGTCCTTCGTCTTTATGTTATCTACAGCCTCTTTGGATCTCCACGTCCTCCTCGGCTTCCTTCCGTGATAGACGATCCACCCGAGAACCCTAATCCAAGCTATAACCTCTAAACTTGAGGTTACTTAGTTTCTCTAGTTGCTAAATAGAGTAGCTTAGGTGATGTAGAGATAGGTTATGGAGTAATTAGTCTTTCCTAATCCTTGTTCTCAACTCATGAGGGGTAGGATTAGGCTTTGGTGAAGGAGAGAGAACTTGAAGAGAGAGAGAGTGGGAAGATGATAATGATAATTCTAATAATAATGAAATAGCTTCTCACTTGATATATGAAACATAATGAATTAAAAAGAAATGAATAATATGAGATTATTCATCATGTTTCATAAATGCAAGTGGGTGATTCATTATGTGAGTCATTAAACATTTAATAATGCATTAATGACATGATGAATCACTCACCATGAGTCACTAAATCATTAAATGACAATGCCACCTCTCCATCCAAGTCACATCCTTCTAGAAGCTTCTCGGAAAATTATGAGAACGCCCCTCTCATCCGTGAAAACACGGAAAAACTTTAGACTGTATAAATCCAATAACCTGATACTAGAATCTGGCTTAAACCAAAGCCGGCTAGTAAAAACTGTCCGAATGTCGTACGTGCGTTTAAACACGTATGCGTCCGAACCTTTGTCGTAAAACCATACGACCTCTATATCTTTTCGCCTGGGTTTGGGAAATCTCTGTGTGGGACTCTAAAGACTTGACTACTACGCTGGCAGTGGGTTTAACCACAGACCGCAAGCGGCACTAGCTGTACGTAACGGTCCCCAGGTAGTTGTCGATAAGAAAGCCGATGAGGTAACCCATCTGAAATCCTACTGAGCCTGTCCGTGACAATATCCGTGCAGTCCAGTCTGTTCGTATAAGAGTATCGCATGTATGGTCTAGGGAGGTGGTGGACGTCAGACCCCTAATAACCGTACAAGTCGTGTCGGTATGGCTCTATTACCATCCGAGAATCTACTGATCAATCTATCAGTAATTCTCAATCAGCCCTGGCCAGGGACTTATGGTAATGACCAACCGATCACCGTGCGATATCAACTCCCTATACCAGGAGAGACGAATCCCTAACAGTCACTCACTGCCTCCACGTGGCTCGGGACTGTGCCTAACTAAAACATGTTTGCACGACTCCTTTGAATCGTGGTAGGGTAATAATCAAAGCACGGTGGGAACTCACACGAGACAAATGATGACCTTAAGTCAACGGACTATCTGCACACATGTCACCTGAGAACTGCTATCTGACGTTAGGTATAATACCATCCAGTCAGTTCTCGTCGAGTCCTGTCCGGTGTACTCACACCCAGTGAGCATCTGTATACATTCTTAGGTGCACTCCACCAATGGCTGCGGGACCAGTCCATCGCCCCTCCTCACGGTCTAGATATGTATACACTAGTCTACTCCGGAGTATCGATGCCCAGTCTCGATACTCCTGCGACCAGGGACATCTAAGGATGTGCCTATTGACTATCCAGCTCCCACAAGTATGACTGCCATCACAACGCCAGTAGTCAGGCAAACACCCTATGGGCTTTATCAACATACATATATAAATACCAAGTAAAATATATCATACGTTAAGACAAAGACAAACCAAATAGCGTACTATCATATCAAGCAAGACTGTCATGTACATACATATCCCAAGCATCCTATACAATTTAGGCCTCTAGGGCATATATATCCAACAATCTCCTACTTGCACTAAGGCCTATAATTGACGCAATGAGTACCCACTGTCTCTACCAGATCCAGTTGCTGGCGTACCGCATGCCCAACATCTCAAACAGCCTCTCGAACTGCACTTGAGGGATGGACTTGGTGAATGGATCTGCCGTGTTGTCTTTTGTGTCCACTCTCTGTATCTCGATCTCCCGACGATCCATGATCTCCCTGATCAGGTGAAACCACCTTAAGATATGCCTGGATTTCTGATGAGACCTTGGTTCCTTCGCTAAAGCTACAGCGCCATTGTTATCGCAATACAAAGGTATTGGATTGGCAATGGACGGAACTACCTGAAGTTCAGAAATGAACTTCCTCATCCAGACAGCCTCTTTTGCGGCTTCACTAGCAGCTATATACTCAGCTTCCATAGTTGAGTCTGCGACGGTATCTTGTTTGGAACTCTTCCAACATACCGCCCCTCCATTGAGGGTAAACACAAAACCCGAAATGGATTTAGAATCATCTTTGTCACTTTGGAAGCCGGAGTCGGTAAAACCCTCTACCTGGAGGTCCCCATTACCGTAAATCAAGAACATCTCCTTAGTCCTTCTCAGGTACTTGAGAATGTTCTTTACCGCTATCCAATGTTTCTCACCTGGGTCAGACTGATACCTACTTACCACACTAAGTGCGTAAGCTACATCCGGTCTGGTACATAACATCGCATACATTATTGATCCTACCGCCGAAGCGTAGGGTATAATGCTCATGCGAGCCCTCTCTTCATCAGTCTTTGGAGACATCTCTTTGGAGAGGGTGATTCCGTGACAAGCGGGCATATTGCCACGCTTGGAATCTTCCATACTAAATCTCTTTAGTATGGTGTCAATATACCTGGACTGTGAAAGTCCCAACATTCTATTAGATCTATCACGATGGATCTTAATGCCCAGAATGTATGATGCATCTCCCAAGTCTTTCATAGAGAATTTATGTGACAAGAAGAGCTTTACTGATTGTAGCATAGGGATATCATTCTCTATTAGTAGTATATCGTCGACGTACAAAACGAGGAAGACTACTGCTCTTTCTACAATCTTCCTATAAATACATGGTTCATCTACATTTTTGGTAAAGCCAAACTCTTTGACTGTCTCATCAAAGCAGATGTTCCAACTCCGCGATGCTTGCTTTAATCCATAAATGGATTTAAGCAACTTGCAGACTCTTCCGCTGCTCCCACTGTCTAAGAAACCTTCTGGTTGATCCATGTAAACACTCTCTTCTAAATGTCCATTTAGAAAAGCTGTTTTTACGTCCATCTGCCAGATTTCATAGTAATGGAAGGCAGCAATCGCAAGCAGGATCCGAATGGATTTAAGCATAGCTACAGGTAGAAAGGTTTCATCATAGTCCAATCCTGGTCTTTGACGAAAACCTTTTGCTACGAGTCTAGCTTTGTAGGTTTCCACTTGTCCAAATGCACCAATCTTCTTTTTGAAGATCCATTTGCATCCAACTGGTTTTACTCCAGGAGGAGCAACTTCTAAAGTCCATACTTTATTGGTGTACATGGATTCCATTTTGGATCTCATAGCATCCAGCCATTTCATCGAGTCACTACTCGTAATAGCCTGCTGAAAACTAGTAGGCTCATCATCATCGATGATGCAATCCTCTCGATCCCCATCTAGAAGAAAACCATAGTATCTTTCAGGAGGATGAGAAAGCCTACTAGATCTGCGGAGTGGCGTTGGTTCGTCATGTTCTATTGAAATCTGAGGTTCTACTAAGTCCTCGGTAGCAGTTTGAGGTTCTGGAATTTCTTCCAGTTCTACCGCGCTCCCACTAATTTCTTTTGCAAGAAATTCGCTTTCTAAGAAGACAATGTGACGAGCGACAAACACCTTTTGTTCTTCAGTGTGGTAGACCATATACCCCCTTTAATGCTTGGGGAATCCTACGAACTTGCATAAAACCGTTCGTGCCTCGAGCTTGTCCGGATTATGCTTTTTAACATATACCGGGCACCCCCAAATCTTGATATACTTGAGATATGGTCTCTTCCCGCTCCACATTTCATATGGAGTGGTAGGCACAGACTTAGTTGGAACTCTATTCAATAAGTATGCTGCTGATTCTAGAGCAAATCCCCAGAAGGAAAGTGGAAACTCAGCACTACTCATCATTGAACGCACCATATCTAATAGCGTGCGATTCCTCCTTTCTGATACACCATTATGCTGAGGTGTATAAGGCGGAATAAGCTGAGAGAGAATTCCATTCTCTTTTAAGTATTCAAGGAAACTGGTACTTAAGTATTCTCCACCTCGATCAGATCGAAGTGTCTTGATGCTTTTACCAGTTTGTTTCTCTACTTCATTTTTATACTCCTTAAACTTCTCAAAAGCCTCGGATTTATGCTTTATTAAGAACACATGTCCATACCTAGAGAAGTCATCAGTAAAAGTGATGAAGTAGGAGTGACCACTTCGTGCATGCGTAGACATTGGACCACATACATCACTGTGTACAAGTCCCAAGAGTTCAGTGGCTCTTTCTCCGTGTCCGGTGAACGGAGATTTGGTCATTTTTCCTTTGATACATGATTGACAAGTTGCATATGATGAATATTCAAACGGATCTAAATATCCATCTTTATGTAACTTAGTCAACCTTATTTCATTAATATGACCAAGTCTACAATACCATAGGAAGGCTTGATTCAAATCTGGAGCCTTTCTTTTACGCGTGTTTTGAATATAGAAAATTTGAGGTTGATTAAGTATGTATATGCCGTTTTCCAGTGTGCCATACCCAATCAGTTCTTGATTTAGATGAATGTTCATGACATTTCATTCAAGCGCACAACTATATCCTTCATTCGATAACAAAGATACTGATATAATATTACACAACATACTGGGAATACAAAAACAGTTGTACAACACCAAAATGTGTCCACTAGTCAACCCTAGGTGATATTCCCCTATTGCAATTGCATCTACATGCATTCCATTGCCCATCCGGAGAGTCATATCACCTGTCCCCAGCACTCTACTATTTCTCAGATCCTGCAATAAATTACAGATATGAGAACCAGAACCGGTATCAAGTACCCATGATGTAGAGTTAACTGAAAGACAATTTTCGATTACAAACACACCTGAAGTTGAAGCAACTACTTGCTTCATGTCCTTGGCTTTGAAGGCCTGACAATCCTTCTTCTAGTGCCCTTGCTTGTGACAATAGAAGCACTCGTTCTTTTCTGTCTTCACCCTTCCTGCCTTGTTCGTTCCCTGCATCTTCTTGACCCCACCTTTCGGTTTGGTGGCTTTCATCTTCTTCTTCCCTTTAGCGTTCGCTTTAGATTTAGAAGAAGATGATTGGCCAACATACAGAACGGGGGTCTTCTCCTTTTTCAAGGAGGTCTCTGCTACCCTCAACATATTGAGGAGCTTTGGAAGATCCGCTTCCATTTCGTGCATGTTGAAGTTCAGCACGAACTGAGAGAAGGTGTGGGGAAGGGATTACAAAATCAAGTCGATATACAAATCGTTCTCTAGCACGCATCCCAGGTTTGCGAGTTCCTCAATGAGGATGATCATTTTGAGGACGTGCTCTCCTACAGGCGATCCTGGAGCTAACCTCATCTGGAAGAGTTTCCTTGAGGTTTCGTACCTCGCGATACGTGAGTGCTCTCCATACAACTCTTTGACATGGAGAAAGATGGATACAATATCCATACTCTCGTGCTGTTTCTGGAGTTCATTGTTCATGGACGCCGGCACGATACACTTAGCTCGCTCACAATCTAGATCCCAGGTTTTGCGGACTTCCCTGTCCACAACTGAGGAATCTGGTCCAGGGATAAGGGGGGGAACAGCGGTGGTAACATATGCTACTTTGTCATAAGTCAGTGCAATATTGACGTTCCTTAGCCAATCTTTATAGTTCTGCCCGGTCAGTATATTCTTTTCGAGTAATAGTTTTAATCCAGTCATGGTAGCTGCCAGAGAGAGAGAAAAGAAAACACTCAGCATATGCTCTTGCAAGTTTAGATTGGTTTATTAATTTATCTAAACAGGATGGCTCCCACTGTTTCCTCAAATCCTTCTTCAAAACCTTAAAAGAAGAACTAGTCAGGATTTAATCACACGTCACAATACTTGCTTAACCTTTCAGCCAGGCTGGTGTTGGTACTTCGAGGGAGGTTTTCCAACGCTTTCGCGAAGTTCCTTAATTAAATAACCTCTTTTCCCTGGAGGCGTAGCCCCTCTAACACCTTTCTAGTCACCTACTTGGTTTATAGCATTGATTGTTAAGTGAGAAAAATTCCCGAGAGTAATCCTACTCATCAGTGGGATCGGGATCCAACTATCATTGTATGATGTCCTAGATGGAAGCCACTCTAGTCACCACACTCCAGAAGGTATGCTAAATCTGCAAGTTTCCTTTATGTTTGAAACTCCCGATGTGATTTTTACCCCAAGCTCTTATAGACCTTGACGTAGGCCAACAAGTCATAAGACGCAAGTCAAGTTCTACCCGTCGTTGTCCTGATCAATTTAAGTACATCGTACAAGCCCTTGACGTAGGCCAACAAGGTGTACGTCTGTATTAAACTAATGCATCTATCTATGCAACAAATAGGCACACACACTGCTACCATTCACTATGCCTGGACGTAGGCCAACAAGCATAGCATGAATACGATGTGCTGTCTATCTAAAACGACGGAGGGTTACGGCTGGTTTTTGGCAAAAAACCGTTAACGTAATGAACTAGATATGATCGAAGGAACAGAGATAGCTTTTATTTAAAAGGAGTGGTTTAAGCTCCGCATTTAAAATTTGCTTTTTCAAGAAACCGAGTGGTTTTTAGAAATTGTTCCAACGATTCAGTTTAGGTTTTATTTTCTTTGCATTAATAATAATGCGTCCCATCATTAACCTATCATTACAGATAACAACGAAATACAACGTCCTCTTATGCCATCCGCATTCACCACGGGGTCCCGTCATCACCCGTTAGGTTACTTAACTAACGGCAGAGCGGGGGCTGGGCTAGCGCGGGTGTAAAACATAAGTGACGTCTAAATAGCAATCATATATAGATATTGTACATTCGTCAGACGCAATAATAGGCATTCCAGATCACAGATAAACAATATTGGATTTGCAAGCAATCCGCATTTCTTTTGAGCCTGCAATGAAAGACGGATTACACAGTTGTGATGAATAGCCATTTACCCCACCCCAAACCCCTACGGGTACGGTAAACTACCCACCAAGTACCAGAAGTGAAGCGGTCTACCTCAACACTTCAAAATACCCGGTAGTTTGTGTACCCCACCTTGGGTCTATCCTAGGAGAAAAAACAGTCAAAAGAATAATACAACGGTGGCTACAACCGCAACCTGGATGTGCCCCGCAAAATAATATTACAACTTATTACAATTACATCGAATGAATTAATACAATAACCCATCACAAACCCGGCTAATCACCACAACAGTCCAATACAGTTTATATACACAAATAGATATATATCACATCACAGATATGTGCAACCCCCTGCCAACCGACATACTAGCAGTTAGGGGAGGTTTACGAACACATAATACATTTCACAGATATAATCAAACAAGCAAATACCGTATAATTTCGATCGATTAAACACATTTAATTTTGCTCCAATACTTCTCTATAAATCTGAAACCTGAGCAAAAATAAAAAATTACCAGAAAATAACAAATATCACAGAGAATCAACATAAGAAACTTGGGCTGATGAGTCATCCAAAGCGCGGCGGAATCGCGGCGGATCGGTGGGATCCGCCGCGGTTCCGCGGCGCTATGGCCGATTCATGAGCCCAGTTTTCTTGGGTGTTCTAATATATTCATTTAGGTCATTCTGAAGGTCCCTGAGAAATTTTTGGACCTCATTTAAAATTCGACAGAAACTGAAAGATATCGGGGTTTTTCCGGTTTGTTTTTCCGTTCGAAATTCATACAATTTTGCAAGTGTGTTAATTATTGTTTAGTGAGGCTCTGATACCACTGTAAGTCGATGTTCAACACCCCAATACTTGTGGGGAGGCGGAAATATGAAAAACGATCTTGTTCTATGATCAAACATCGAATAACCGTATGAATCGTTTACTAAACAATACTTAACAAAACCTATAGAGTTCTAAACTACTATGTTAAGAGATTATACCAAACGGTTCTAGTCCTTCGTCTTTATGTTATCTACGGCCTCTTTGGATCTCCACGTCCTCCTCGGCTTCCTTCCGTGATAGACGATCCACCCGAGAACCCTAATCCAAGCTATAACCTCTAAACTTGAGGTTACTTAGTTTCTCTAGTTGCTAAATAGAGTAGCTAAGGTGATGTAGAGATAGGTTATGGAGTAATTAGTCTTTCCTAATCCTTGTTCTCAACTCATGAGGGGTAGGATTAGGCTTTGGTGAAGGAGAGAGAACTTGAAGAGAGAGAGTGAGAAGATGATAATGATAATTCTAATAATAATGAAATAGTTTCTCACTTGATATATGAAACATAATGAATTAAAAAGAAATGAATAATATGAGATTATTCATCATGTTTCATAAATGCAAGTGGGTGATTCATTATGTGAGTCATTAAGCATTTAATAATGCATTAATGACATGATGAATCACTCACCATGAGTCACTAAATCATTAAATGACAATGCCACCTCTCCATCCAAAAGTCACATCCTTCTAGAAGCTTCTCGGAAAATTACGAGAACGCCCCTCTCATCCGTGAAAACACGGAAAAACTTTAGACTATATAAATCTAATAACCTGATACTAGAATCTGGCTTAAACCAAAGCCGGCTAGTAAAAACTGTCCGAATGTCGTACGTGCGTTTAAACACGTATGCGTCCGAACCTTTGTCGTAAAACCATACGACCTCTATATCTTTTCGCCTGGGTTTGGGAAATCTCTGTGTGGGACTCTAAAGACTCGACTACTACGCTGGCAGTGGGTTTAACCACAGACCGCAAGCGGCACTAGCTGTACGTAACGGTCCCTAGGTAGTTGTCGATAAGAAAGCCGATGAGGTAACCCATCTGAAATCCTACTGAGCCTGTCCGTGACAATATCCGCACAGTCCGGTCTGTTCGTCTAAGAGTATCGCATGTATGGTCTAGGGAGGTGGTGGACGTCAGACCCCTAATAACCGTACAAGTCGTGTCGGTATGGCTCTATCACCATCCGAGAATCTACTGATCAATCCATCAGTAATTCTCAATCAGCCCTGGCCAGGGACTTATGGTAATGACCAACCGATCACCGTGCGATATCAACTCCCTATACCGAGAGACGAATCCCTAACAGTCACTCACTGCCTCCACGTGGCTCGGGACTGTGCCCAACTAAAACCTGTTTGCACGACTCCTTTGAATCGTGGTAGGATAATAATCAAAGCACGGTGGGAACTCACACGAGACAAATGATGACCTTAAGTCAACGGACTATCTGCACACATGTCACCTGAGAACTGCTATCTGATGTTAGGTATAATACCATCCAGTCAGTTCTCGTCGAGTCCTGTCCGGTGTACTCACACCCAGTGAGCATCTGTATACAATCTTAGGTGCACTCCACCAATGGCTGCGGGACCAGTCCATCGCCCCTCCTCAGGGTCTAGATATGTATACACTAGTCTACTCCGGAGTATCGATGCCCAGTCTCGATACTCCTGCGACCAGGGACATCTAAGGATGTGCCTATTGACTATCCAGCTCCCATAAGTATGACTGCCATCACAACGCCAGTAGTCAGGCAAACACCCTATGGGCTTTATCAACATACATATATAAATACCAAGTAAAATATATCATACGTTAAGACAAAGACAAACCAAATAGCGTACTATCATATCAAGCAAGACTATCATGTACGTACATATCCCAAGCATCCTATACAATGTAGGCCTCTAGGGCATATATATCCAACAGGTTAATATGAGTTGAACATTTTGTTGTTCTGGCTGTTTGAGCCTTTATTTGAGGCTCAGCCCTTTTATAATGCATGGCATTGGGCTCTTTAATTAAATGCATGGCATTTATATTAGGCCTGTTAGGCTTTACTTGGGCTCTGCCCTTCTTTAATATTGCACAGCATTTAATAATCTGACAGTGCGCCACGTGGCCTGTCAGGCGCTTTGCGCCAATTAAGGAGCGCAAGGCGCCAGCGCATGTGGAGGCGACACGTGTCGCGCTCTGGTGAGCGCAAGTCTGTTAGCGCAGTGCGCTGCTGACACGTGGCGCGCTCTGGTGCAGTGCGCTAACCCAAGAGCGCAGCGCTCTGTTTTTAGGAGCGCAAGGCGCAGATTGACACGTGGCGCTCTCTGGTGACTTGCGCCAGTCCAAGGAGCGCAACAGCGCAAACTAAGAGTGCAGGGCACTGTTCAATAGCGCAGAGCGCATCTTGATCAAATTTAGATCAAAGAAAAGAATCTTTTTAGTTCTAAAGAGGTTTTACCTCAAGTTTTCAAGAACCAATGGTTCATCAAAAGGCTGTGCCTTTATATAGATCAAAAGATCTAATAATGAAATAAATTACTTCTTTTATCTTTTATGATTGGATCTTTTGATCTTTTTCTTTTTATTGAAGATCTTGATCTTGTTCTTAGATCTTTGATCTTTTTTTTAGAAGAAATTCTTCTTTTTTCAAAGGTTTACCTTTTTTTCTCTTTGAGTTTTTCTCAAAGTTTTTAGAGGAGGTTTGTATATCTGAGACTTGGAGTCTAGAGGCCTTTATATAGGGTCAATTAGTTTGTTAGGTTAGTTATAGAGATCTTTCTCTGATTGATCTGGGGATATTTCCCCACCGTTGGATCTTTGATCCTAAGGCCTCTGTTTTACAGAAGATAATCTTCTTGTTTTAATAAGATTAAAAGATCTTTCTAGAATTTTAATTCTGATTAAATAATTCATTATTTAAGTTTTAGTGCTGGCACAGTTGGCGCAAGTGCACCTGCGCTTGACACGTGTCGCGCAGCGCAGAGCGCAGCGTAACTGCGCTAGCGCACCTGTGCTTGACACGTGTCGCGCAGCACAGAGCGCTGCGCAACTGCGCTGACACGTGTCGTGCAGCGCAGAGCGCAAGTTATCTGAAGCGTTGCTTCCTTTAAAATTTGAATTTTAAAACAGAACCTTGCTCTGATTGGGGAAACGGAAGCGTTGCTTCATTTCCCGCCTTGGAATTTGAACAGAGCTTTGCTCTGATTGGTGGAAACAGTCATGTACACAAAACATGCTTAATGCGCGATTAGCGATATCTAATCACGATTAGCGTTAAAAGTGTATATAAATAATCATAAAAATTCATAATTTGCATAAATCACATAAAACACCCTCTTTTCAGTAATTTCCATAATTTTCTGAATTTTACCCAATTTATCGGTATTTAATTCTATCGCCTTATTAAAATTTTCAATATTTTATTATTAAATTATAAAAATTCCCAAAATAATATTTTATTTTTCTGAAATGGTACAATGCAGCAGCAACTCTCGCTCCACCCCAACTGGAGGAGTGATCTATGGGCTTAATACGGCCTCTATCTTCTCAATACAGGTGGGGCAAGTCACATAAGCCACCACTAGATTGTTCTTCGAGACCATGCTCCCACCAGTGAGTTTCGGTGCCTCAGTGCCGCAAGAAGAAACTCCCAAAAGGTCGGTCTTCAATCGACTGGCAACAACAATGTCCCCTCTCAACGGGCCGTCCAAATCTGGCATCTCAGTCTTCAACAGGCTAAGCAAAAGAAAAAACGGGTCCGCAAAGAAGCTCATGATACCCGAAGGGGCTACGCCAAAACGGTTAGCTCTCCCAATTCCTGCTACAAGCGAAGCCGTCAAAAGTGCTTCCTCCATCAGAAAGTCGGTCTTCGAAAGATTGGCCGGCCCTTCCCAAAATTTAACAAGGACGTTGGTTTTCAACAGGATGACGCCAATTGCAGCTCCTCAGCAAAACCAGGGGCGTGATGAAGCCGCTTCCGAAGCTGAGGCTGTCACTTCAACAAGGCACGTTCGACGTCGCCACTGGCGCCGAATGAGAGAAGCTGAGATCAACTCCCCCTCTAGACTTACCCCACCAGCTCCAATGGTGGAAGTCGACGCTGCTGTTCCAACCAGGAACCGCTTTGATCCACTTAAGAGGGTACGAAAAAACTCACCAACAGCGGTGCTAAAGAAATCACCCCCTCCTACAGAAGTTACAGTGCAGGTAAAGCCGGAGCAGCCTCATCAGCGGCTCTCCTCGCAAATTCATAGGGTTTGGCGAAAATTCTAGGACTTTGTGATTGACCAGAACTACTCTCGTCGACCGAAGAAATCTAAGGCCGACAAGAAAAGGACTACTCCTCCGCCATACAAAGAACGACTTCTCCTAAGCAGGTGCCTGTCATAACGGCTCCTTCTGTAGGGTTCCTAGGCACACTAATGAGGTCTCACAAGGCATCAACCATGCCAATTTCAAATTTTACAAGTGCCGAGAAACCCTAATACGGATCGTTAACTAGAGTTTAGGCGAAACAAGCAACTAGTTAACAACTTAACTAAAAGTGAACGGAAAATACAACCTTTGTAGATCCGGTCCTCCACCTCCATAGCTCCGTGATGATGTCCCCTCGCTGCGATCATCGGATCCCGGGCTCTAGCATCGGCTTCATCGGAGAAATGGGCGGGCTAGGTCGTCGACTTCGATGCCGAAGATGATCTACGTCGAGGCAACACAAGATCAAACTCCAACTTCACCAAGTCAAGAAACTTGTGAAGAAAACACCCTATACTACTTGGCAAGTGGTAGAGGATGAAGAAATAGGAAGTGGGTTCACTTTAGAATTGGATTTCTCACTCTTTTTCTCAAGTTGCCATTGATGGTAGCAAGCTTTTCTTCATTGTTGAAGAAGAAGAAGAAGATAATATGATAAGTATTATTGAAAAATAGAAAATAAGATGATACTTATCATATTTGCAACCATGGTTTAGTGTAGAGAATTAACTAGAGTTTAGTTGAATGGTTAGGGTTAAAGGAAAGAAACAAAATGGTCAAGCTTTCAAACCTTCATGAAGTTTCAACGAAAAGACAAAGCAAGCCACCATTTCATTTTCCTTTGCCAAAATAAATAAACAAAATAAATAAATGAATAAGTAAATCAAATGAAACCCTAACCATTAACTAACCATGGTTTAAATCACACACTAACCCAAGTTTGCATGTATCATCAAACATGATACAATCTTGTGCACAAAATATATCACATATACAATGTGCACAATCAAGTGAGAAAATCCATCTTAAGTGAACCAATACTAGTTAATGCAAAGTAATATATCAAATATATAATTATGCATTAAATCATTAAATCAACGCTTGATTTAACGATCCGGTCATATCGCATATGACCGACTAATATCCAATGTATCGACTTATCGAATCATTCTTGATTCGATAACTAGGTTATATCGCATACAACCAATCGATACATTCATCGCGAGAATAGAATACGGTATCACATACACGCATTATTCTCGGTCCCGCACATATCTCATATGTTCTCCTATTTCGTTTCGCTTGAGCCAGGAAACCTCTGTGTAGGACTCTAAAGACTCGTCAATACGCCGGCAGCAGGTGATAATCATATCAAACACCCACAAGCCGCAAGCGGTCTGCTAAACGTAACGGCCACCCGGGTATTGAGCGATCAGAAGATCGACGAGCAAGCCCGCTCACACTCCTATGAATCCAACCAGTAACACTTACCGTACAGTCCGGTCTGTTCGTCTGATATGTCGCATATCTCGCCTAGGGGTGGTAAACGTCAGACCCCAATAGCTCGATAAGTCATGTCGATATGAGGTCTATAACAATTCGAGAAACTACAGGTAACACTTACCAGTAAATCTCAGCAACCCTGGCCAGGGATTTCCGGTTATAGCCAATCGAACACAGCGCAACATCAACTCCCTATACCGGGAGAGACGAATCCCCTCCTATCGCTCATTGCCTCCATGTGACTCGGGACTGTACCCAAAAACCACCGTTTTGCATGCCCTCTTGGACGTGGTAAGGTGGAAATCAAAGCACAGTGGGAATCACACAAGACTCTATGACGATCTCGGGTCAACAGACTACTCTGTACCAGTGTCACCAGAGAACTGCCATCTGACGTAAGGTATAATACCATCTGGGAGTTCTCGGTGAGTCCATCCAGTGTACCCAGTCTCCACTGAGCACCCGTATATCATCTCTGATGTCAAACACCAATGGATATGGGATCATCCATCGCTCATCTGTATGGGTCGAGAAGGTATACGCTAGTCTACTCTGGTATATCGATGCCCCGTCTCGATACACCCACGACTAGGGACCTTGAAGGATGTACTTATAGACTACCATGTCCCCACTAGTATGATCCGCATCATAGTCCAGGTAGTCAAGTACACATCCTAAGGGCTTTACCAACATGTAATCAGAGAGACAATCAGTATACACGTTAAGGTAAAGAGTAACCAGATAGCATACTATCATGTCGAGCAAGAAAGTCCTCCCTATATATGTCCCAGCATCCACTACTATATACATCCTATGTACAGTAATGGCCTCTAGGGCATACATATAACTAACAATCTCCCACTTGCACTAGGGCCATCTGTAGCAGTGGTTGTAGTATCTCATACTCAACCATCCTATAAAAGTCTCTCTCTGGAAAAAGGCCTTTGTGAGTGGATCCGCCGTGTTGTCCTCTGAGTCTACTCTCCTAACCTCGATCTCCTTGGAGATCAACCATCTCCATGATCAGGTGATATTGCCTTAGAATATATCTGGATCACTGATGGGACGGACGTTCCTTGGCATAAGCCACAACTCCATTATCACACAATGGGAGGAACTAAGTTCATCTCATGAACCAATATACATCCAGACTATCTCTTTGGTAGCATCTTAAGTAGCGATGTATCGAGCCTTTATCGTCTAGTATGCCACGGTATCTAGCTTGGAACTCTTCCAACATACCGTCCCTTTACTAAGGGTAAAGGCAATGCCTGTGACTGACATTCAGTCGTCCTTATCACCCTGGAACCTTTCCAGTGATTCTCCCCAGGATCAATTGATACCATCTCACTACATCTAGTGAGTATCCTAACATCCATTTAGAACTATCCCATAGACCCAAAACATAGGATTATGAGGTATCACTTTGATCCTATATGGAGAATCAATGTGATAAGCGGAGATTGACCGAGCGTAGCATAGGAAACTCCTTTCTTATCAAGAGTATGTCATCCACATACTCTACGAGGATCACCACCATACTCCCTACTACCTTTTTGTTTATACAAGGTTCATCTACCATTTTGATGATGTCAAACTCTTTGACTAATCCATCAAAACAGATGTTCCAACTCCGCGATGCCTGCTTTATCACATAAACCATCCTGCACACGTTTCCGCTGCTCCCACTGTCTACGAAGCCCTCTGACTGTGTACTTACAGACTCTCTTTTCTGAAACATCATTTAAGAAAAGCAGTCATGACACCGAACCGCCAGATATCGTAGTCATGGTATGTAGCCATGGCAAGTAGGATCCGGATGGACTTAACCATAGCTCCTTAGAAAAGGTTTCATCATTATCCACGCCTGGTCAATGACGAAAACCTTTAACAGGTCTAGCTTTGAAAGTCTCAACCTTTCCATGTATACCAAGTAATCTTCTCAAGATATACTTGTTCCTGATGGGGATTTAACCCTTCAGATAAAGCAACAAAAGTCCATACTTTGTTGGTGTATAAGGATTCCATCTCAGATCGCTAAGCATCCAGCCATTCTTACAGAGTCCCTACTCTTGATGGCCTGCTTGAAACTAGTTGGGTCATCATCTCATGATGCAATCCTCGCTCCCACTGTCATAGAGAAACCGAAGTAACTCTCAGGTGGGTAAGAAACCCTACTAGATCGGCGGAGAGGCTGAGGTTCGTTGGTAACTATTGAATCCTCTAGTTCTTTCAAATCATCAGCTGCAGTTTGTATAGCTGGAATATTTCCAGTTCTACATAATAGACCTTGCCTCGAGCTTATCCGGATTTTGTTTTTAGACATAGGCCGAACAACCCCAAATCTTAACTAACTTAAGAGATGGGCTATTCCCTTATCATATCAAATATGAAGTGGTAGGCAACTGATTTGATTTGAACCCTATTCAATAGGTATGCAGCTTCTCAAGTGCATAACTCCCAAAAGGAAATAGGAAACTCAGTAGTACTCATCATAGAGCACACCATATCACATAGGGTGCAATTTCTCCGTCCTGATACACCGACGTGCTGTGGTGTATACGGAGGAGTAATGCTGAGAGAGAATCTCATTCTCCTTTAGAATAGTTCAGGAATTCTATGCACAAGTATTCTCCTCCTTGATCTCATCAAAGGACATAATACTTATACCCTTATTGGTTCTCTACTTCTAACTTATATTCTGTCAATACCTCAAAAGGTTCTGACTTGTGTTTCAACAGGAACATATGTCTGAATCTTGAGAGATCATCAGAGAACGTAATGAAGTATAAAGAACCATTCCTGGCATGTGTAGACAGGGGACCTTACATACATCATCATGTATCAGTCCCAAGAGTTCACTAACTCTTTCTCTGTTTCCAATAAACAGAGCTGGTGTCATCTAATCTTTGTGACATGACTGGCAAGTTTCACAAGATGTAAATTCAAACTGATTTAAATATGCATCTAAATGTAACTTCAGCCAGTCGGGTCGCATTGATATGACTTTGTCTATAATGCCTCAAGAAGGATTCGTTCATTTCTGATCTATTCCTCTTTTGTGTGTTCTGTATACTAAGAACTGTAGTTTGATTTAGAACATCAATGTTTTTAGATAACGTGCCTGAACCGATCAACTTTTGATACAGGAAATGTTCAAAACATTATCCAACAATACAAAATTATATCCTTTCTTTACTAATAAAGAGACTGATATGATTTTGTATAGCAGGTTCGGTATCTAATAGCATTTGTTCAGAATCAATGTATTGGTAATACAGGGTGACAGTGACCAACAGACTTGGCTGCAACACTTGCCCCGTTTTCTGTCTCATGAAACTTATCACCCGTTCTCAGTTCTTTACCTATCTGTAGCCCATGTAACAAATTACATATGCGGGATCCTGATCCGGTATCACATACCCAGGACGTAAAGGATACAGAGAAACAGTTCTGTGTAAAGAACACACCCGAAGATGATGCATCAGCATGCACTTTCTTCGTTTGGGTGGCACGGGAAATCTGGTATTCCCCTATTTCCTGCTCTGTCTTATAACAATTATAAGTTGGAGCGGCACCAACGTTCCCCAGCTCAGTATAACAAGCGGGTTCGGTCAAATATCCGTATTATTATCTTGATTAAGGCGTGATATGGTCGCTACCTGGAGAGAGGGAGAAGAAAACACTCAGCGTGCGCTCTTGCAAGAATAGATTGGTTATTATTTTATCTAATCAGGAAGGCTCCCACTGTTTTTATCAAATCTTCCTTCAAACCCTAAAAGGAAAGACTAGCCGGGATTAATTACACGCTACAAGTTCGCCAATCTTTCAGCCAGGCCAGTGTCGGTACTTTGAGGGAGGTTCCCCGTGCTTTCGCACGGACCTAATTACGGTAAACCTCGTTTTCCCAGAGGCGTAACCCCGTTAACACATTTCTAGACACCTACTTGATCGGCTAATTGTAATGTGTAAAACTCTCCCAGGAGTAACTCTTACTCGCAGCGGATATCGGGATCCAACTATCTCATAGAAGGTATGCAATCTCATTGCAAATTTCAACACTTGAAATTCCCGATAATATTTTGCCCCTAGCGTCCTATGACCTTGACGCAGGCCAACAAACCATAGTCCGCTAGTCAAGTTCAACCCGTCATTTCTTGATTGAATTAAACCCATCCGCACGACCCTTGACGCAGGCCAACAAAGTCGCACGACTACCCTAATCCAATCTGCATCATATGCATAAACAGATAAATACTAGTTAGCTACCGCACACTACGCCTTGACACAGGCCAACAAACGTAGCACGAATACTAAGTAGGACTTATCTGAAATGACAGAGGGCTACGACAGGTTTTTCTGAAAACCTATTGCGTAATGAACTTGATATCGTTGTAGAATCAAATGATTTCAAAATGGAGTGTTTTTGAGGCTTTTCTAGTTTTGCTAAAGGGGTCACTCCCGGTGAAGGGATCGTCGGCCCTTTCCTCGTCGAATGAGGTGCGGGATATATCATATATATCACTGTGCAAATCAGAAACTATAGAAGCTATCAAAAGACAAACCGAGTGTGTAGCATCTGTCAGTTATTGCTAAAGGGGTCACTCCCGGTGAAGGGATCGTCGGCCCTTTCCTCATTGAATAAGGTGTAGGATATATCATATATACCGCTATGCAAAGCAAGAACTGTAGCTACCTGTTTTATTTTTGAAATTCGATTCCACAACATCTTAGGTTTCTTTTCTTTCATTAATCATATTAATGAAGTCCCATTATTTAAATTACCTAAACATCACAGATAAATACGACGTACACTTATGCCATCCGCATTCGCCTCGATGTCCCCTCGTGCACCGTTAGGTTAGGTAATTAACGGCAGAGCAGGGCAGGGCTAGCGCGGGTGTAAAACATAAGTAACGCCTATATAATATATCATATATACTATATACTATATCCATCACAGAACATATCACATGATCACATCACAGATATCGCAGAAGAAGAATCATATGAAATATTGGATATACTAGAACGTCCGTGTTTTCAATACGAGCCAGTATAAAACACGGATTCCACGGTCGCGATGAATAGCTAAACCCACACCCCTAGACCCCTACGAGAGCGGCAAGCAACCCTACCAATTCTAGAGTTAGGAGACCCGGACTCGACTCCTCGAGTTGGTCTCCCACTGGACTCCAGAACCCGGTTACTCGTGCTCTCCTCCTTGGGTCTATCCTAGTGCGGAAAAGTAAATAATATACAAAAGGTGACATCTTCCGCAGCCTGGAAGTGCCCCAATAAAAGAATATTACATACAAGTTTTTACATGAATGAAAATGAAAAACACTCATCTCACATAAAAAAACCCCGGCTATTCAAACACGACAATCCAATATAACATATCCAGCAACACATAACATCACATGTCATCAACGTAAGTAAACATGCGTATCCCAATTGTCGTTGACATATAGCAACGAAACCGGCGATATAACATATTACACTTACGGTCACAGAAAAGAAAGTGTAAAACTACAACAGTTGGAATCCGCAACCTCCTCAGACATCGCATGCCTGACCAAATGAATTCCTTAGACATCGCATGCCTAACAATTATAAACCCCGCATTTTAGTCTCATTATCGAAAACTCTTTTCAATATCAAGTCGGACAATTCAACAAGATTCCCGACATCCTGATCGAATGCTCGTCGCAAACTTCAGTAGACGGCCGCACCCCCGATACCGTCGACAAAGTGCACCAAGGTGGAACACCGCTACCGCGAGCATCAGAACGGATGCTTTCGGCGACGGGGTTCTCCTACAGTCACTTGGTCGGGGCTATGGGGTGTAGCTGTCTATTAAGTTTACCCGGCGAGTATCCGCGTACGCTACGTGATTGCGACGGACTTTTGATCACATCAAAATTCCGTGGCAACCGATCAATTGTGTCACGATCCGAAAGTATGGAACATGACCGGCACTTAAACTACGAACGTCTCGAGGCGTACGTAATCTAAGTAAACCGAAAACCCAGAAATCCAAACCAAAAAAAGTAGTAGAGTGCAGGAAAAACCAACTTAAAGCAAGTAGTTTCAATAGCATAAGCCGAATTATGCGGTTTTTAAAAACATCAAAAATTTACTGAAAATTTCGGCAGAGTCTCCTTTGTAAATACTGGCCCCCAAACGGGATACAACATGAATAGTATACGAAATCAAGAAAAAGGCATCCCCAAGCGGGAGCTAGCTCTTCGTCAATCGACGGTCACAACCACACAAGCAATATAATATACAACGCCAACGGCGAGGATCAAAACTCAAAAGGAAACTCAAAACCACCAAATATATAACGAGCGACTCTAATGTCGAAAGAATAAACAACACTGGTCTCTATCTCAATAAATACATGTTTGGTTGATGGAATTTACTAGATACAACTGAATAATATTATACAAGGTAATATGATGGGTACGATACAAGAAAAACCCACCTACTAGCAAGTCACCCGAATGAAACTGAGCCCGCAAAGCCGTAATGAAACCTGTACTGCAAAACCTGCAAGAGACTGGGGCACAACGGGGGTGAGTTGCCAACTCGTGAATAGAAAAACATCTACACACAGAAATCGCATAAATAACGCAATCCTAGGTCAATGATCATAATATGTCCTCAAATATAGGAATAACACGTAGCCTATAACAAGGCTAGGGTAAATATCTAACCCGAGTGTAATCTCATGTGCCCGTGTCAGTGCCTCAGGTAGCAATATATCATATGAATGAGGTATGAATGCATGAAAACAGAATACATGTAAATGAAGAACTGTTTTCATAAATTAGTGAGATTTCCTTTGTATTTTTAAACTGAGGTATCATAAATGAAATCAGTATCAACAGTGTCTAGCATCGACACAAAACATAAATCTCAATGTCTCGAAATATCAATGTCTCAATCTCAATATCTAGGGCGCCGTCAGTCCAGACCGGCCCCTACCATCCATCTTAAGACCACGACGGTATCCTCCGGATATCCGACGTGTCGGGTAATATCACCGGTAGGTAGTGCTCCCCAGCCAGGCTCAACGTCAACACCACATTCCTCTTGCCCCGGGGTACCATACCGGGCCCACCATGTACCCGAAACGGTTCCTCCACTCCTCGAATCGGGTCTCGAAATCCATCAGCAAACTCATGGTGGACGACTCATACATCATGGGAAAACCGCACTTTTTATTTTAAAAGGGAGAAAAGGTTTATTTATGTTTTTGCGGTTTTCCTCCAAATCCAAGAAATCTCATGAAATCCGAATCCAAGTCATCAATAGCATGTAAACAGTGAATATAGGCATGAGAATCCATGAATGCGACACAACAGTGAATAATAACATGCATGAAGTAGTAGGCAATAACTACAATGTCTAACTAGCATATAAGGCAAGTACACTAATATCATGTCTAAACTATTAGCTAACAACCTATGTCAAATGAAATAGTATTTTCTAAAGTGTTCGTGACATGTCAATTACCGATGAAGATGTGTGTGAGCCGGCAAGTAAGTGTACGTGGTATATACGCATCATCGGTAATGGTGCTGGTGTCCTAACAGCATGATATTAATAATGCAATAAGAAATTATAATATAAGTATGCGATGCGGAGCGAACAGTAAAAATGAGCGGGAGCTGAATACTAGACGCAACTATAACTAATCTGCACTAATCTAATATAAGTCCTACAAATGGTGCCTTTTGAAATAACACGAATCATGGGGTTTTGAAAATAGGGGCTACGGTGTTTTTAAGAAAAGATACGTTTTTTGAAATATCCGTAGAATCCCTTGACCTGTCTTTTAAAATACGCATGATTCGTAAGCTTTGAAATAGGTAAGAATCGAATCTAATCTAACAACTAAACTAAGCTAAAGGGCTAAGCTAACAAGCTGGACTACAGGTAAGGAAACCGCCTAACGTCTGAGTCGATACATATACATACCTGTATATATATTAGTCGGTGATCCCGCCTCAATAATATCATATCCGATACCATATCTATAATCAGACATCCCAAGTCAAGAGTGCGGATCAATCATCAAGATATAGCTCGTACGTAAATCCGTCGTACGGCATCCTCCAATTCTGGGTACGGGTCAAAATCACATTCATCATACTATTCACCTGGTATCCTCTTTATCAATATTATGATCTGGTACTGATCTACGTCTAGTACAATACTGATATCGCCTAAGTATGCATGCACGTGTGTAAAAACTACGTCAAGGACCCGCTACAACGTCATGTCGTATCTCAAATACGAACCCCGCTATATCACCGATCTCACGGCCTCAAATCAAATCTCATCGACTCATCATAAATCCCAAGTACTATCCTCAAATCCGTATGTGAACACACAGTCCCATACCTATGTGAACACATAACTATATATTCCCGAATAAGCACAAAAGAAAGAAGAAAGTATGCAAGTATGGGTGGGTGTGTGCAAGTGTGGTGCGACCGCTACTCTAGGGTTTCGCGACACTCAATCATCCAAGAACACCAAATATCCATATTTATCATCAATAACTCAAACAATATATAACCAATATATATATATATATATATGTGTGTGTGTGTGTATACGTGTCCGTATACATCACCATGAACTGCGGGGGTGCTATACGCCATCCACCCGACTTCTCCCCGTAGATATAAATCTACTCACCTGGTCCTCGCTCGCCGGTGCCGACGTCGCCACGCGCTTGCTGGTCGTCTTGAAGTCTACATGGGGTACCTACATATCATAACGCACCGTATCGCATTAAAACTAAATTCGAAATCGAAACGGCATACGAAAATCAAATCGGCACGCGTATCACGCATAGGTCCAAACCTATCGCCTACGCATGCAAGAATAGTTAAACCAACCCTCGATGTCGATGTACAAACGTCAAACCATCGAGAAAAATCCAATCACACTCATTTGCACATTCCCGCACACTAATTTTAATATAAACTAGGTTAAAACTCACAAAAACCCCAAATTCACTTTAAAAGCCGTTTTTCCGAAAAACTAGCAAGCAAAATTACCCGTTTTAGTGCAAAACTCAATGTTTAAACAATTCTAGCGGCCATAATACTTATTAAATAACTTAAATAAGTCATAAAAACCATTTCCATAATTTAATCACATAAATTTGCATAATTTCCAAAATCCTAGATTGCAAAAATATCAATTTTAACACTTTTTATTGTAAAATTCACAATTTTACAATTAAACTTGGTTTTGCATATATTAAATGGTTAAACCACTCATGGAAACCTTAATGATGTGCTAAAAATCCTAACTAGATTTTAATCCCACGTTTTTATTTAATTTCTAAAACCTAGTTAGCAATTTAGCATAATTATCACCATTTTTAAACTAACAAATTAGCAACTAGTAACCAAATTAGATTTTGCATTCAATTACATGTTAATCCCCTCATTACAATCATAAGCTAATGATAAAGAACCTAATTTAATTCAAACCCTAGCTTCAATTCAAAATTCCCAATTGAATTTCCAAACATTCAATTAAACCCACAATTTAACACCTAATTAGCTTCATTAAGGAATTTAAATCAAAAAAATGAATAATGGGTCAAAAGTTATACCTCACAAACCATGATCAAACTTGAATTCCAGACCTCCATTTGAAATCCTTGCACCAAGATCCATGCTAAAGGAGATGAGGGAAAATGGGTAGGAGGTGGATTTTGATTTGGATTTTTGCTTGATTTTTTGTGGATTTTCAAGCATTTTTGAAGAACTTTTTTAAAGAGAAGGAGATGAAGAATGAAGGGCTGTTGGGGTTCAGATTTTGGCCAGAAAATGAGTGGGGGAGGAGAGAGAGGGAGGTGGAGAAAAATGGGGAGAAAGTCAAAGTCAATTCAAGGTCAAAAGTCTAACTAATTTATCCATTTTCTTTTCTTTTCTTTCATTTCTTTTCCTTTGAAATTCAAGTGGGGAAAAAAATGGGGGCTGCTAAATTTAGCTAAGGGGAGAATTAAGTGGGGGTGTGTGGGTGTGGGCACGGGTGTGGGGTGATGAAAAATGATAAATACAATACCCCAAACATCCATTTACGCTAAAAAAAAGCCTTTTTTCTTCAATAATTTCTAAACCGTTTTGGCAAATGATTTCGTTCCAAAAACCACATGATAAATTTTTATTTAAAGTTTTATGATGCACAAAATTTGTTTCAACTCATTCCAATTTGTAATTTTCCCTAATTAAATGTATTAGTGACGGCTTAAAATAATAATAAAATAATATTTTTTTCAGAAAATTTGAAATTTCTCCAGCGGCTCAATAAACACCAAATAATAGCAATTACATAGCTAGAATATGTATATTTAATTTTTATAATAAGATATTTGTATTTTGACTTTTTACAGAAAACCCCTTTATTTTACCGATTTTTTCGAAATTTCACCGAAACGATTTTCAAAACGCTACAATCTTCCCCCCTTAAAGAAATTCGGTCCCCGAATTTAAATTCAAACTTCCCCAAATACTAAAACATCTAAGAAAAACCATCAAGTCGTCGGGGCTCCGAAACTGTAAATACATAAAACAAATCGTAGCGCAGTGCATGCGCTTGAAAAAAAAATGAGTATATAACTCAAATCAATACTCCGTCAAGCATCCCGCAATCATCGGAGTCATGGAGAAGACATCAATGCCAAATCCAAATCAAACCAATATGATATAACTCGAAACTATACATGTAAACATCGAATCTATATCTGTAAGTATCTGAAGGAAATGCATGCCAAATCTCTTAAGTCGCTGTGCAACGCGTATAACACTGCACAGTGGCGGACGTCTATCATAAGAAAATAGCTATATACATATATACCTTTGTTTGAAATGTACGTTCTGCCGTTTTGGAAACAATTTAGAAGGGTCTCCTTGTTTTAAACATTTCGTGTCATATCAGACACGTAGGTAAATACTGAGGCTATAGCTCGCTTTTTGGAAATCCCTTCAATAACTATCAATGCATGCAAAATATATTCAGGTACTGTCCTCTGACTAGTCCTGCTCAGTACGAAAACATATAGCAATATCATAAAAACGTACTGCTCTATAAGAAATCAATCCCAAAATATGCACATGAATACTACGTGCGTCTGGTGCGTACGGAAATCAAAATCCATGAATGTGCCATACATGCGCACAGAAACAATATCTAAGTGCATCGGGTGTGCACGAAACATCTGTCGTAGGCAACATGTGTGCCTGACAGCAAAATCAAGTGCATCTGACATGCACGAAAAAAATCTCGATTTAGTGCCTCGTGTGTGCACCAAAATCACCCTTCAAAACATGCGCCCAACATGCGCGAAAATCCAAATCAGGTGCATCCATCGTGCACGAAATCATGAAATCCAATATCAAGCGCCGAACGTGCGCAAAATCAATCAGGTGCACAAGGTGCACAAAACAAATATCGAGTATCACAATCGAAATCGAAGTCCAGTGCATCTAAGTACACAAAAGGCGTATCACTGCACTGCAAGCATATATAAACTATACCGAGTGTAGGAACGAAATCGTGTGCATGCATACGCACAAAACCAACTCAACTGTTTAAAACCGTAAAATCACAAACATGTGAAACTAAAGCACGAAAACGATATCAAGTGCAACACTGTGCAAAGATCGTAAATCCTCAATCATCAAAATCAAATCATACGAATAAATCACCCAAAACATCGTAATCAATAATGGCGGAATAGTACTGCTCAAGCGCATCCTCTAAGAATCTCGGCCAACTGTCACGGTCACTAGTGGGACGTCTCGTCGATGATCATGAATTCTGGCCTGCTGGTGTGCGTAACAATGACCACTCCTGGGTCAAGGTCTTCACTGTGAATTACCAATCTTTCGGTCCATCGGCTCATCGGCCTGTCAGGTGTGCTAACGGGGACGATTCCGTTCTGGCACTTCTCTGGTCATCTCTTGGTCAATCATCGCGACCACTCGTAAGACAGCGTATTACTGGCGTCGGCCTCTGGCTCTCTGAATATACGTGACACATCTGATTCTGGGTGCAAGTATCATTGCAGCAGTGTCCTGGAAGGAATCCTGCTCATGGTCTCTTCCATGTCTCGCCTCTGCCAACTGTCCGGAAGTCATCGTCCTTTCCTATATCTGCATCTTGCTCCAGAACGGCTGCATACCCATCGCGACTCCTTCTGGAAGGTATATCCAGTACTCTTCCTCGGCATGCGTATCGCATCTATGATGTCGGCGGAGTGGAACGTCGTCTTATCCAGATCTTGTACGGACCTCTTTACTCCACTTTCTCTAATGTCGACTGCTTCGGAATCGTCTCATCATGGCTACATGGACTGAGCTCCAACGGCTATCCTCGTATCGGGAGTCTCCCAAGAAATGCATCTCACCACCTAGCATCCGAATTAAGTCGAACCATTCGATCGATTCGTCAAAACCTCATAATCCCCCAAGAGCTCAACATCTTGGTACAGTTTAATAGTATCGAATACATACCACAGCATCGGTGGTCCAGCCGTAGAAGGGCAAACCCAAGCCTCACTAATGGCACCGTAGAACTGCCGCAAACCCGAAGGTTCAAAGGCTTTCACACGGTCATTAAGTCGAGTTAGGGTTTCATTCTTCTAGAGGGACCATAGAATTGCCTGCATGTATTTCCGACTACTTTAAACTTGGAATAATAGGTTTCCGACATTCGATCGTCTCTGTCGACCCTCACGTCTCTGCGTGAAGTCGTTTCTAGCTGGAATCAATCTATCTGATGACCTCTCATCGGGTAGGCGAACGAACCACATGTCCTAGTCATTCATCCTCGGGTGACTAGCGACCTTCTATCATCTCTTAGTACAATCTGTACTGCAATAGCTCCAATATATGGGGCGATATCTCGTCGCTCGCAGCAGCAACTGGCTCACTCGTCTGCATGCTGAACGGTGCCTCAATCATCAGGAGTAAGCAACACACCAACGGTCATCAAAATCTGGCTGGCCTCTATCATTGGCTCAATCCTCTAGTGTCGATCAGCACCTCCGAGTAACCTCATAAAGGCGATCCGCCAATCGCTCGTGGCGCGGAAACACAGTAAAAAGACATATCTCTGCAATCGTGTGTCGCCGGAATTTCGCCCTGGTCAGTCCTCGTTCGTGACGAGCTTGTACTGACCGCAACTCTAGCCGTAGCTCTCCCTGCCCGTAACCATAGTAGCAAAACCAAACTGGTACCGATGAGGCTAGATCAGGAAGGAATATAATACTGAACAAGGAAATGTACATCTTAAGGCTTCATAAGTGGAGTAGCGTATCGTAAATATGCCGCGGAACATACCAACGGTACGTCACTCTACTTTAGTCACCTATTCCATCAACCAAGGGTCATCCTACGCTCCGAAGGTAAAACCTAACGCTCTGATACCAACTTTGTCACGATCCGAAAGTATGGAACATGACCGGCACTTAAACTACGAACGTCTCGAGGCATACGTAATCTAAGTAAACCGAAAACCCAGAAATCCAAACCAAAAAAAAGTAGTAGAGTACAGGAAAAACCAACTTAAAGCAAGTAGTTTCAATAGCATAAGCCGAATTATGCGGTTTTTAAAAACATCAAAAATTTACTGAAAATTTCGGCAGAGTCTCCTTTGTAAATACTGGCCCCCAAACGGGATACAACATGAATAGTATACGAAATCAAGAAAAAGGCATCCCCAAGCGGGAGCTAGCTCTTCGCCAATCGACGGTCATAACCACACAAGCAATATAATATACAACGCCAACGGCGAGGATCAAAACTCAAAAGGAAACTCAAAACCACCAAATATATAACGAGCGACTCTAAGGTCGAAAGAATAAACAACACTGGTCTCTATCTCAATAAATACATGTTTGGTTGATGGAATTTACTAGATACAACTGAATAATATTATACAAGGTAATATGATGGGTACGATACAAGAAAAACCCACCTACTAGCAAGTCACCCGAATGAAACTGAGCCCGCAAAGCCGTAATGAAACCTGTACTGCAAAACCTGCAAGAGACTGGGGCACAACGGGGGTGAGTTGCCAACTCGTAAATAGAAAAACATCTACGCACAGAAATCGCATAAATAACGCAATCCTAGGTCAATGATCATAATATGTCCTCAAATATAGGAATAACACGTAGCCTATAACAAGGCTAGGGTAAATATCTAACCCGAGTGTAATCTCATGTGCCCGTGTCAGTGCCTCAGGTAGCAATATATCATATGAATGAGGTATGAATGCATGAAAACAGAATACATGTAAATGAAGAACTGTTTTCATAAATTAGTGAGATTTCCTTTGTATTTTTAAACTGAGGTATCATAAATGAAATCAGTATCAACAGTGTCTAGCATCGATACAAAACATAAATCTCAATGTCTCGAAATATCAATGTCTCAATCTCAATATCTAGGGCGCCGTCAGTCCAGACCGGCCCCTACCATCCATCTCAAGACCACGACGGTATCCTCCGGATATCCGACGTGTCGGGTAATATCACCGGTAGGTAGTGCTCCCCAGCCAGGCTCAACGTCAACACCACATTCCTCTTGCCCCGGGGTACCATACCGGGCCCACCATGTACCCGAAACGGTTCCTCCACTCCTCGAATCGGGTCTCGAAATCCATCAGCAAACTCATGGTGGACGACTCATACATCATGGGAAAACCGCACTTTTTATTTTAAAAGGGAGAAAAGGTTTATTTATGTTTTTGCGGTTTTCCTCCAAATCCAAGAAATCTCATGAAATCCGAATCCAAGTCATCAATAGCATGTAAACAGTGAATATAGGCATGAGAATCCATGAATGCGACACAACAGTGAATAATAACATGCATGAAGTAGTAGGCAATAACTACAATGTCTAACTAGCATATAAGGCAAGTACACTAATATCATGTCTAAACTATTAGCTAACAACCTATGTCAAATGAAATAGTATTTTCTAAAGTGTTCGTGACATGTCAATTACCGATGAAGATGTGTGTGAGCCGGCAAGTAAGTGTACGTGGTATATACGCGTCATCGGTAATGGTGCTGGTGTCCTAACAGCATGATATTAATAATGCAATAAGAAATTATAATATAAGTATGCGATGCGGAGCGAACAGTAAAAATGAGCGGGAGCTGAATACTAGACGCAACTATAACTAATCTGCACTAATCTAATATAAGTCCTACAAATGGTGCCTTTTGAAATAACACGAATCATGGGGTTTTGAAAATAGGGGCTACGGTGTTTTTAAGAAAAGATACGTTTTTTGAAATATCCGTAGAATCCCTTGACCTGTCTTTTAAAATACGCATGATTCGTAAGCTTTGAAATAGGTAAGAATCGAATCTAATCTAACAACTAAACTAAGCTAAAGGGCTAAGCTAACAAGCTGGACTACAGGTAAGGAAACCGCCTAACGTCTGAGTCGATACATATACATACCTGTATATATATTAGTCGGTGATCCCGCCTCAATAATATCATATCCGATACCATATCTATAATCAGACATCCCAAGTCAAGAGTGCGGATCAATCATCAAGATATAGCTCGTACGTAAATCCGTCGTACGGCATCCTCCAATTCTGGGTACGGGTCAAAATCACATTCATCATACTATTCACCTGGTATCCTCTTTATCAATATTATGATCTGGTACTGATCTACGTCTAGTACAATACTGATATCGCCTAAGTATGCATGCACGTGTGTAAAAACTACGTCAAGGACCCGCTACAACGTCATGTCGTATCTCAAATACGAACCCCGCTATATCACCGATCTCACGGCCTCAAATCAAATCTCATCGACTCATCATAAATCCCAAGTACTATCCTCAAATCCGTATGTGAACACACAGTCCCATACCTATGTGAACACATAACTATATATTCCCGAATAAGCACAAAAGAAAGAAGAAAGTATGCAAGTATGGGTGGGTGTGTGCAAGTGTGGTGCGACCGCTACTCTAGGGTTTCGCGACACTCAATCATCCAAGAACACCAAATATCCATATTTATCATCAATAACTCAAACAATATATAACCAATATATATATATATATATATGTGTGTGTGTGTGTATACGTGTCCGTATACATCACCATGAACTGCGGGGGTGCTATACGCCATCCACCCGACTTCTCCCCGTAGATATAAATCTACTCACCTGGTCCTCGCTCGCCGGTGCCGACGTCGCCACGCGCTTGCTGGTCGTCTTGAAGTCTACATGGGGTACCTACATATCATAACGCACCGTATCGCATTAAAACTAAATTCGAAATCGAAACGGCATACGAAAATCAAATCGGCACGCGTATCACGCATAGGTCCAAACCTATCGCCTACGCATGCAAGAATAGTTAAACCAACCCTCGATGTCGATGTACAAACGTCAAACCATCGAGAAAAATCCAATCACACTCATTTGCACATTCCCGCACACTAATTTTAATATAAACTAGGTTAAAACTCACAAAAACCCCAAATTCACTTTAAAAGCCGTTTTTCCGAAAAACTAGCAAGCAAAATTACCCGTTTTAGTGCAAAACTCAATGTTTAAACAATTCTAGCGGCCATAATACTTATTAAATAACTTAAATAAGTCATAAAAACCATTTCCATAATTTAATCACATAAATTTGCATAATTTCCAAAATCCTAGATTGCAAAAATATCAATTTTAACACTTTTTATTGTAAAATTCACAATTTTACAATTAAACTTGGTTTTGCATATATTAAATGGTTAAACCACTCATGGAAACCTTAATGATGTGCTAAAAATCCTAACTAGATTTTAATCCCACGTTTTTATTTAATTTCTAAAACCTAGTTAGCAATTTAGCATAATTATCACCATTTTTAAACTAACAAATTAGCAACTAGTAACCAAATTAGATTTTGCATTCAATTACATGTTAATCCCCTCATTACAATCATAAGCTAATGATAAAGAACCTAATTTAATTCAAACCCTAGCTTCAATTCAAAATTCCCAATTGAATTTCCAAACATTCAATTAAACCCACAATTTAACACCTAATTAGCTTCATTAAGGAATTTAAATCAAAAAAATGAATAATGTGTCAAAAGTTATACCTCACAAACCATGATCAAACTTGAATTCCAGACCTCCATTTGAAATCCTTGCACCAAGATCCATGCTAAAGGAGATGAGGGAAAATGGGTAGGAGGTGGATTTTGATTTGGATTTTTGCTTGATTTTTTGTGGATTTTCAAGCATTTTTGAAGAACTTTTTTAAAGAGAAGGAGATGAAGAATGAAGGGCTGTTGGGGTTCAGATTTTGGCCAGAAAATGAGTGGGGGAGGAGAGAGAGGGAGGTGGAGAAAAATGGGGAGAAAGTCAAAGTCAATTCAAGGTCAAAAGTCTAACTAATTTATCCATTTTCTTTTCTTTTCTTTCATTTCTTTTCCTTTGAAATTCAAGTGGGGAAAAAAATGGGGGCTGCTAAATTTAGCTAAGGGGAGAAGTAAGTGGGGGTGTGTGGGTGTGGGCACGGGTGTGGGGTGATGAAAAATGATAAATACAATACCCCAAACATCCATTTACGCTAAAAAAAAGCCTTTTTTCTTCAATAATTTCTAAACCGTTTTGGCAAATGATTTCGTTCCAAAAACCACATGATAAATTTTTATTTAAAGTTTTATGATGCACAAAATTTGTTTCAACTCATTCCAATTTGTAATTTTCCCTAATTAAATGTATTAGTGACGGCTTAAAATAATAATAAAATAATATTTTTTTCAGAAAATTTGAAATTTCTCCAGCGGCTCAATAAACACCAAATAATAGCAATTACATAGCTAGAATATGTATATTTAATTTTTATAATAAGATATTTGTATTTTGACTTTTTACAGAAAACCCCTTTATTTTACCGATTTTTTCGAAATTTCACCGAAACGATTTTCAAAACGCTACAATCTTCCCCCCTTAAAGAAATTCGGTCCCCGAATTTAAATTCAAACTTCCCCAAATACTAAAACATCTAAGAAAAACCATCAAGTCGTCGGGGCTCCGAAACTGTAAATACATAAAACAAATCGTAGCGCAGTGCATGCGCTTGAAAAAAAAAATGAGTATATAACTCAAATCAATACTCCGTCAAGCATCCCGCAATCATCGGAGTCATGGAGAAGACATCAATGCCAAATCCAAATCAAACCAATATGATATAACTCGAAACTATACATGTAAACATCGAATCTATATCTGTAAGTATCTGAAGGAAATGCATGCCAAATCTCTTAAGTCGCTGTGCAACGCGTATAACACTGCACAGTGGCGGACGTCTATCATAAGAAAATAGCTATATACATATATACCTTTGTTTGAAATGTACGTTCCGCCGTTTTGGAAACAATTTAGAAGGGTCTCCTTGTTTTAAACATTTCGTGTCATATCAGACACGTAGGTAAATACTGAGGCTATAGCTCGCTTTTTGGAAATCCCTTCAATAACTATCAATGCATGCAAAATATATTCAGGTACTGTCCTCTGACTAGTCCTGC
This sequence comes from Agapanthus africanus, assembly GCA_030015575.1. Taxonomy (NCBI): domain Eukaryota; kingdom Viridiplantae; phylum Streptophyta; class Magnoliopsida; order Asparagales; family Amaryllidaceae; genus Agapanthus; species Agapanthus africanus. The sequence continues at coordinate 472,078,710 of CM057350.1, read as the reverse complement.
TCAGTACGAAAACATATAGCAATATCATAAAAACGTACTGCTCTATAAGAAATCAATCCCAAAATATGCACATGAATACTACGTGCGTCTGGTGCGTACGGAAATCAAAATCCATGAATGTGCCATACATGCGCACAGAAACAATATCTAAGTGCATCGGGTGTGCACGAAACATCTGTCGTAGGCAACATGTGTGCCTGACAGCAAAATCAAGTGCATCTGACATGCACGAAAAAAATCTCGATTTAGTGCCTCGTGTGTGCACCAAAATCACCCTTCAAAACATGCGCCCAACATGCGCGAAAATCCAAATCAGGTGCATCCATCGTGCACGAAATCATGAAATCCAATATCAAGCGCCGAACGTGCGCAAAATCAATCAGGTGCACAAGGTGCACAAAACAAATATCGAGTATCACAATCGAAATCGAAGTCCAGTGCATCTAAGTACACAAAAGGCGTATCACTGCACTGCAAGCATATATAAACTATACCGAGTGTAGGAACGAAATCGTGTGCATGCATACGCACAAAACCAACTCAACTGTTTAAAACCGTAAAATCACAAACATGTGAAACTAAAGCACGAAAACGATATCAAGTGCAACACTGTGCAAAGATCGTAAATCCTCAATCATCAAAATCAAATCATACGAATAAATCACCCAAAACATCGTAATCAATAATGGCGGAATAGTACTGCTCAAGCGCATCCTCTAAGAATCTCGGCCAACTGTCACGGTCACTAGTGGGACGTCTCGTCGATGATCATGAATTCTGGCCTGCTGGTGTGCGTAACAATGACCACTCCTGGGTCAAGGTCTTCACTGTGAATTACCAATCTTTCGGTCCATCGGCTCATCGGCCTGTCAGGTGTGCTAACGGGGACGATTCCGTTCTGGCACTTCTCTGGTCATCTCTTGGTCAATCATCGCGACCACTCGTAAGACAGCGTATTACTGGCGTCGGCCTCTGGCTCTCTGAATATACGTGACACATCTGATTCTGGGTGCAAGTATCATTGCAGCAGTGTCCTGGAAGGAATCCTGCTCATGGTCTCTTCCATGTCTCGCCTCTGCCAACTGTCCGGAAGTCATCGTCCTTTCCTATATCTGCATCTTGCTCCAGAACGGCTGCATACCCATCGCGACTCCTTCTGGAAGGTATATCCAGTACTCTTCCTCGGCATGCGTATCGCATCTATGATGTCGGCGGAGTGGAACGTCGTCTTATCCAGATCTTGTACGGACCTCTTTACTCCACTTTCTCTAATGTCGACTGCTTCGGAATCGTCTCATCATGGCTACAT